>CM067767.1:35814997-37014997 GCA_034642375.1 Vigna nakashimae
TTCGTTCACTTCGTCCACTTCGTCAACTTCGTCCACTTCGTCAACTTCCTCCACTTCCTCCACTTCCTCCACTTCCTCCACATCGTCCACTTCGTCCTCTTCGTCCTCTTCGTCCACTTCGTCAACTTTGTCCACTTCATCAACTTCTTCAACTTCCTCAACTTCCTCCACTTTCTCCACTTCCTCCACTTCATCAACTTCGTCAACTTCGTCCACTTCCTCCACTTCGTCCACCTCCTCCACTTCATCCACTTCGTCAACTTCGTCCACTTCGTCCACTTCGTCAACTTCGTCCACTTCCTCCACTTCCTCGACTTCCACCACTTCGTCAACTTCGTCCACTTCCTCTACTTCATCGACTTCAACAACTTTGTCAATTTCGTCCACTTCGTCAACTTCGTCAACTTCGTCCATTTCGTCCAGTTCGTCCACTTTGTCCACTTCGTCGACTTCGTTATCTTCGTCCACTTCGTCAACTTCCTCCACTTCCTCCACTTCGTCAACTTCCCCACTTCGTCCTTTTCCTCCACTTCGTAAATTGCTCCTATTTCGTCCACTTAGTCCACTTCCTCCGCTTCGTTGACTTTGTCCACTTCCTCAACTTCGTCCACTTTGTCAACTTCTTCCACTTCTTCCACTTCGTCCACTTCGTCAACTTCCTCCATTTCGTCCACTTCTTAAACTTCGTCAACTTTGTCCACTTCGTCCTCTTTGTCCTCTTCGTGCACTTCGTCCACTTCGTCCACTTCGTCAACTTCATCCACTTTGTCAACCTCTTCCACTTCTTTCATTTCCTCCATTTCGTCCACTTCGTCAACTTCTTCCACTTCGTCGTCTTCGTCAACTTCTTCCACTTCGTCCACTTCGTCAACTTCGTCCACTTCGTCAAATTGGTCCACTTGGTCAACTTCTTCCATTTCGTCCACTTAGTCCACTTCGTCCGGTTCCTCCACTTTGTCAACCTCGTCCACTTCGTCAAATTCGTCCACCTCGTCCACTTCGTCAATTTCGTTCACTTCGTCCACATCGTCAACTTCGTCCACTTTCTCAACTGCGTCTTCTTCGTCCACTTCGTCCACTTCGTCAACTTCTTCCACTTCGTCCACTTCGTCAACTTCGTCGACTTCGTCAACTTCTTCCACTTCGTCCACTTCCTCCGCTTCGTCCACTTCCTCCACTTCCTCCACTTCATCTACTTCCTCCACTTCGTCAACTTCGTCCACTTAGTCCACTTCCTCCGATTCCTCCACTTCGTCCACTTCTTCAACTTCGTCCACTTCCTCCACTTCGTCTACTTCCTCCACTTCGTCAACTTCGTCCACTTAGTCCACTTAGTCCACTTCCTCTGATTCCACCACTTCGTCCACTTCTTCAACTTCGTCCACTTCCTCCACTTCCTCCGCTTTGTCCACTTCGTCAATTTCGTCCATTTCGTCAACTTCATCCACTTCGTCAACTTCATCTACTTCGCCCATTTCTTCCACTTCTGCCACTTCTTCCACTTCGTCAACTTCGTCCACTTCGTCCGCTTCGTCCACTTCCTCCACTTCACCAACTTTGTCCACTTCGTCAACTCGTCAACTTCGTCCACTTTCTCCACTTCGTCCACTTCCTGCATTTCCTCAACTTCGTCCACTTTGTCAACTTCGTCAACTTCATCAGCTTCGTAAACATCGTCCACTTCGTCCACTTCGTCAACTTCGTCAATTTCTTCCACTTCGTCCACTTTGTCAACTTTGTCAACTTGGTCGGCTTCGTCCGCTTCCTCCACTCTGTCCAGTTCCTCAACTTCGTCCACTTCACCAACTTCGTCCACTTCGTCAATTCGTCCACTTAGTCCACTTTCTCCACATCCTCCACATCCTCCACTTCCTCCACTTCATCCACTTCCTCCACCTTGTCCACTTCGTCAACTTCGTCCATTTTGTCAACTTCATCCACGTCGTCAACTTCGTCTACTTTGCCCATTTCTTCCACTCCTGCCACTTCTGCCACTTCTTCCACTTCTTCCACTTCGTCCACTGCGTCCACTTCGTCAATGTCCTCCATTTCGTCCACTTCGTCAGCTTCTTCCACTTCGCCCGCTTCGTCATCCTCCTCCACTTCGTCCACCTCGTCTACTTCGTCCACTTCGTCCACTTCGTCAACTTCGTCAACTTTGTCCACTTCGTCCACTTCATCAAATTCGTCCATTTCGTCAACTTTGTCCACTTCGTCAACTTCTTCCACGTCTTCCACTTCGTCCACTTCGTCAACTTCCTGTACTTGGTCCACCTTCGTGAACTTCCTCAATTTCGTCCACCTCGTCAACTTCGTCCACTTGGTCTACTTCGTCCACCTCGTCCACTTCGTCCATTTCTTCCACTTCGTCAACTTCGTCAATTTCGTCCACTTGGTCAACTTCTTCCGCTTCGTCCACTTCATCAACTTCGTCAACTTCGTCAACTTCGTCCACTTCGTCCACTTTGTTCACTTTGTCCCCTTCGCCCACTTCCTCCACTTCCTCCACTTCCTCCACTTCCTCCACTTCCTCCCCTTCGTCAACTTCGTCAACTTCGTCAACTTCGTCCACTTAGTCCACTTCTTCCAATTCCTCCACTACCTCCACTTGTCCAGTTCGTCCACTTTGTCCACTTCGTCCAGTTTGTCCACTTTGTCCACTTCGTCCAGTTCGTCCACTTCGTCCAGTTCGTCCACTTCACCAACTTCGTCCACTTCCTTCACTTCGTCCATTTCCTCCACTTCGTAAATTGCTCCTATTTCGTCCACTTAGTCCACTTCCTCCGCTTCGTTGACTTTGTACACTTCCTCAACTTCGTCCACTTCGTCAACTTCCTCCATTTCGTCCACTTCTTAAACTTCGTCAACTTTGTCCACTTCGTCCTCTTCGTCCTCTTCGTGCACTTCGTCCACTTCGTCGACTTCGTCGACTTCGTCCACTTCGTCAACTTCATCCACTTTGTCAACCTCTTCCACTTCTTTCATTTCCTCCATTTCGTCCACTTCGTCAACTTCTTCCACTTCGTCGTCTTCGTCAACTTCTTCCACTTCGTCCACTTCGTCAACTTCGTCCACTTCGTCCAATTCGTCCACTTGGTCAACTTCTTCCACTTCGTCCACTTAGTCCACTTCGTCCGGTTCCTCCACTTTGTCAACCTCGTCCACTTCGTCAAATTCGTCCACCTCGTCAACTTCTTCCACTTCGTCCACTTCGCCAACTTCGCCCACTTAGTCCACTTCCTCCGGTTCCTCCTCTTCGTCCACTTCGTCAACTTCGTCCACTTCGTTAACTTCGTCCACTTCGCCAAATTTGTCCACTTCGTCAACTTTGTCCACTTCGTCCTCTTCGTCCAATTTGTCCACTTCGTCCACTTCGTACACTTCGTCTACTTCGTCCACTTCGTCCACATCGTCAACTTCGTCCACTTGGTCAACTTCGTCTACTTCGTCCAGTTGGTGAACTTCGTCCACTTCGTCCACTTCGTCCACTTCGCCCACTTCGTCCAGTTCCTCCACTTCGTCCACTTCCTCCAGTTGGTCCACTTCCTCCACTTCGTAAATTTCTTCAATTTCGTCCACTTAGTCCACTTCCTCCGCTTCGTCCACCTCGTCCACTTCGTCAATTTCGTTCACTTCGTCCACATCGTCAACTTCGTCCACTTTCTCAACTGCGTCTTCTTCGTCCACTTCGTCAACTTCTTCCACTTCGTCCACTTCGTCAACTTCGTCGACTTCGTCCACTTCTTCCACTTCGTGCACTTCCTCCGCTTTGTCCACTTCCTCCACTTCCTCCACTTCATCTACTTCCTCCACTTCGTCAACTTCGTCCACTTAGTCCACTTCCTCCGAATCCTCCACTTCGTCCACTTCTTCAACTTCGTCCACTTCCTCCACTTCTTCTACTTCCTCCACTTCGTCAACTTCGTCCACTTAGTCCACTTCCTCTGATTCCACCACTTCGTCCACTTCTTCAACTTCGTCCACTTCGTCCACTTCGTCCACTTTGTCCACTTCGTCAATTTCGTCCATTTCGTCAACTTCATCCACTTTGTCAACTTCATCTACTTCGCCCATTTCTTCAACTTTTGCAACTTCTTCCACTTCGTCAACTTCGTCCACTTCCTCCACTTCACCAACTTTGTCCACTTCGTCAACTCGTCAACTTCGTCCACTTTCTCCACTTCGTCCACTTCCTGCACTTCTTCAACTTCGTCCACTTTGTCAACTTCGTCAACTTCATCAGCTTCGTAAACATCGTCCACTTCGTCAACTTCGTCAATTTCTTCCACTTCGTCCACTTTGTCAATTTCGTCAACTTGGTCCGCTTCGTCCGCTTCCTCCACTCTGTCCAGTTCCTCAACTTCGTCCACTTCACCAACTTCGTCCACTTCGTCAACTTCGTCAATTCGTCCACTTAGTCCACTTTCTCCACATCCTCCACTTCCTCCACTTCATCCACTTCCTCCACCTTGTCCACTTCGTCAACTTCGTCCATTTTGTCAACTTCATCCACTTCGTCAACTTCGTCTACTTTGCCCATTTCTTCCACTTCTGCCACTTCTGTCACTTCTTCCACTTCTTCCACTTCGTCCACTGCGTCCACTTCGTCAATTTCCTCCATTTCGTCAACTTCGTCAACTTCGTCAGCTTCTTCCACTTCGCCCGCTTCGTCATCCTCCTCCACTTCGTCCACCTCGTCCACTTCGTCCACTTCGTCCACTGCGTCCACTTCGTCCACTTCGTCAACTTCGTCAACTTTGTCAACTTCGTCCACTTCATCAAATTCGTCCACTTCGTCAACTTCTTCCACTTCGTCTACTTCGTCTACTTCGTCCACTTTGTCAACTTGTTCCCTTTCGTCAACTTCGTCCACTTCGTCAACTTCGTCCACTTCGTCAACTTCTTCCACTTCGTCAACTTCATCCATTTCGTCAACTTCATCAACTTCGTCCACTTCGTCAAATTCGTCCACTTCGTCAACTTCCTCCACTTCGTCCACTTAGTCCACTTCCTTCGGTTGCTCCACTTCGTCCACTTCGTCAACTTTGTCCACTACGTCCACTTTGTCCACTTCGTCCTCTTCGTCCTCTTCGTCCACTTCGTCCACTTCGTCCACTTCGTCCACTTCGTCAACTTTGTCCACTTCGTCAACTTCTTCCACTTCTTCCACTTCGTCCACTTCGTCAAATTCCTGTACTTCGTCCACCTTCGTCAACTTTCACAACTTCGTCCACTTTGTCAACTTCGTCCCCTTCGTCAACTTCTTCCGCTTCGTCCACTTCATCAACTTCGTCCACTTCGTCCACTTCGTTCACTTCCTCCACTTCCTCCACTTCCTCCACTTCCTCCACTTCCCCCACGTCCTCCACTTCGTCCACTTCGTCCATTTCGTCCACTTCGTTGTCTTCGTCCACTTCGTCAACTTCGTACACTTCGTCAACTTCGTCATCTTCGTCAACTTCGTCTACTTCGTCCACTTCGTCCACTTCTTCCACTTCGTCCACTTCGTCCACTTCGTCCACTTCATCACCTTCCTCCACTTCGTCCTCTTCGTCAACTTCGTCCACTTCGTCAACTTCGTCCACTTCGTCCACTTCGTCAACTTTGTCAACTTCATCCACTTCGTCAAATTTGTCCACTTCGACAACTTCTTCCACTTTGTCCACTTCGTCAACTTCGTCCACTTAGTCCACTTCCTCCGGTTCCTCCACTTCGTCCACTTCGTCAACTTCTTCCACTTCGTCAACTTCGTCCACTTCGTCAAATTCGTCCACTTCTTCAACTTCTTCCACTTCGTGCACTTTGTCAACTTCTTTCACTTCGTCAACTTGGTCAACTTTGTCCACTTCGTCAAATTTGTCTACTTCGTCCTCTTCGTCCTCTTCGTGCACTTCGTCCACTTCGTCCACCTCGTCCACTTCTTCCACTTCGTCCACTTCGTCCATTTCGTCCACTTCGTCAACTTCGTCCACTTCGTCAAGTTCTTCCACATCTTCCACTTCATCCACTACGCCCAATTCGTCCACTTCGTCAAATTCCTCCACTTCCTCCACTTCTTCCACTTCCCCCACATCCTCCACTTCCTCTACTTCGTCCACTCCACCAACTTCGTCCACTTCCTCCACTTCGTCCATTTCGTCAACACCGTCAACTTCGTCCACTTCGTCCACTTCGTCCACTTCGTCAACTTCATCCACTTCATCAACTTCTTCCCCTTTGTCCACTTCGTCCACTGCGTTCACTTCGTCAGCTTCCTCCATTTCGTCCATATCGTCGACTTCGTCCACTTCGTCAACTTCGTCAACTTTGTCCACTTCGTCAACTTTGTCCACTTTGTCCTCTTCGTGCTCTTCGTCCACTTCGTCCACTTCGTCCACTTCGTCCACTTCGTCCACTTCGTCCACTTCGTCCACTTCGTCCACTTCGTCAACTTCGTCCACTTAGTCCACTTCGTCCGCTTCCTCCACTTCGTCAACTTCTTCAACTTCGTCAACTTTGTCCACTTCGTCAAATTTTTCCACTTCCTCCACTTCGTCCACTTCGTCAACTTCGTCAACTTCGTCCACTTAGTCCACTTCTTCCGCTTCCTCCACTACCTCCACTTCGTCCACTTTGTCTACTTCGTCAACTTCGTCCACTTCGTCCACTTCGCCCACTTCGTCCACTTCCTCCACTTCCTCCACTTCGTCCATTTCCTCCACTTCGTAAATTGCTTCAATTTCGTCCACTTAGTCCACTTCCTCCGCTTCGTCGACTTTGTCCACTTCGTCCACTTCGTCCACTTTGTCAACTTCTTCCACTCGTCCACTTCGTCAACTTCCTCCACTTCGTCCACTTCGTCAACTTCGTCAACTTTGTCCACTTCGTCCTCTTCGTCCACTTCGTCAACTTCGTCCACTTCGTCCACTTCGTCCACTTCGTCAACTTCTTCCACTTCTTCCACTTCGTCCACTTCGTCCACTTCCTGTACTTCGTCCACCATCGTCAACTTCCTCAACTTCATCCACTTCATCAACTTCGTCCACTTCGTCAACTTCTTCCGCTTCGTCAACTTCTTCCACTTCTTCCACTTCGTCCACTTCGTCAACTTCCTGTACTTCGTCCACCTTCGTCAACTTCGTCAACTTCGTCCACTTCGTCAACTTCTTTTGCTTCGTCCACTTCATCAACTTCGTCAACTTCGTCCACTTCGTTCACTTTGTCCCCTTCGTCCACTTCCTCCACTTCCTCCACTTCGTCCACTTCGTCAACGTCGTCAACTTCGTCCACTTCGTCAACTTAGTCATCTTCGTCAACTTCGTCAACTTCGTCATCTTCGTCAACTTCGTCCAATTCATCCACTTAGTCCACTTCCACCTTTCCCTCCACTTCTTCCACTTCTTCCTCTTCTTCTTCTTCTTCATTTTCTTCTTCTTCTTCTTCTCCTTCTTCTTCTTCTTCTTCTTCTTCTTCTCCTTCTTCCACTTTTTCCCCTTCGTCCACTTCCTCCACTTCCTCCACTACCTCCACTTCGTCAACTTCGTCCACTTCGTGAAGTTCGTCCACTTCGTCAACTTCGTGCGCTTCGTCCACTTCTTCAGCTTTGTCCACTTCCTCTCCACTTCCTCCACTTGGTCAACTTCTTCCACTTAGTCCACTTCTTCCGCTTCCTCCACTTCGTCAACTTCGTCAACTTCGTCAACTTTGTGCACTTCGTCAACTTCGTCCTCTTCGTCCACTTGGTCTACTTCGTCCACCTCGTCCACTTCGTCCACTTCGTCCACTGCGTCCACTTCGTCCACTTCGTCAACTTCGTCAACTTTGTCAACTTCGTCCACTTCATCAAATTCGTCCACTTCGTCAACTTCTTCCACTTCGTCTACTTCGTCTACTTCGTCCACTTTGTCAACTTGTTCCCTTTCGTCAACTTCGTCCACTTCGTCAACTTCGTCCACTTCGTCAACTTCTTCCACTTCGTCAACTTCATCCATTTCGTCAACTTCATCAACTTCGTCCACTTCGTCAAATTCGTCCACTTCGTCAACTTCCTCCACTTCGTCCACTTAGTCCACTTCCTTCGGTTGCTCCACTTCGTCCACTTCGTCAACTTTGTCCACTACGTCCACTTTGTCCACTTCGTCCTCTTCGTCCTCTTCGTCCACTTCGTCCACTTCGTCCACTTCGTCCACTTCGTCAACTTTGTCCACTTCGTCAACTTCTTCCACTTCTTCCACTTCGTCCACTTCGTCAAATTCCTGTACTTCGTCCACCTTCGTCAACTTTCACAACTTCGTCCACTTTGTCAACTTCGTCCCCTTCGTCAACTTCTTCCGCTTCGTCCACTTCATCAACTTCGTCCACTTCGTCCACTTCGTTCACTTCCTCCACTTCCTCCACTTCCTCCACTTCCTCCACTTCCCCCACGTCCTCCACTTCGTCCACTTCGTCCATTTCGTCCACTTCGTTGTCTTCGTCCACTTCGTCAACTTCGTACACTTCGTCAACTTCGTCATCTTCGTCAACTTCGTCTACTTCGTCCACTTCGTCCACTTCTTCCACTTCGTCCACTTCGTCCACTTCGTCCACTTCATCACCTTCCTCCACTTCGTCCTCTTCGTCAACTTCGTCCACTTCGTCAACTTCGTCCACTTCGTCCACTTCGTCAACTTTGTCAACTTCATCCACTTCGTCAAATTTGTCCACTTCGACAACTTCTTCCACTTTGTCCACTTCGTCAACTTCGTCCACTTAGTCCACTTCCTCCGGTTCCTCCACTTCGTCCACTTCGTCAACTTCTTCCACTTCGTCAACTTCGTCCACTTCGTCAAATTCGTCCACTTCTTCAACTTCTTCCACTTCGTGCACTTTGTCAACTTCTTTCACTTCGTCAACTTGGTCAACTTTGTCCACTTCGTCAAATTTGTCTACTTCGTCCTCTTCGTCCTCTTCGTGCACTTCGTCCACTTCGTCCACCTCGTCCACTTCTTCCACTTCGTCCACTTCGTCCATTTCGTCCACTTCGTCAACTTCGTCCACTTCGTCAAGTTCTTCCACATCTTCCACTTCATCCACTACGCCCAATTCGTCCACTTCGTCAAATTCCTCCACTTCCTCCACTTCTTCCACTTCCCCACATCCTCCACTTCCTCTACTTCGTCCACTCCACCCACTTCGTCCACTTCCTCCACTTCGTCCATTTCGTCAACACCGTCAACTTCGTCCACTTCGTCCACTTCGTCCACTTCGTCAACTTCATCCACTTCATCAACTTCTTCCCCTTTGTCCACTTCGTCCACTGCGTTCACTTCGTCAGCTTCCTCCATTTCGTCCATATCGTCGACTTCGTCCACTTCGTCAACTTCGTCAACTTTGTCCACTTCGTCAACTTTGTCCACTTTGTCCTCTTCGTGCTCTTCGTCCACTTCGTCCACTTCGTCCACTTCGTCCACTTCGTCTACTTCGTCCACTTCGTCCACTTCGTCCACTTCGTCAACTTCGTCCACTTAGTCCACTTCCTCCGGTTCGTCCACTTCGTCAACTTCTTCAACTTCGTCAACTTTGTCCACTTCGTCAAATTTTTCCACTTCCTCCACTTCGTCCACTTCGTCAACTTCGTCAACTTCGTCCACTTAGTCCACTTCTTCCGCTTCCTCCACTACCTCCACTTCGTCCACTTTGTCTACTTCGTCAACTTCGTCCACTTCGTCCACTTCGCCCACTTCGTCCACTTCCTCCACTTCCTCCACTTCGTCCATTTCCTCCACTTCGTAAATTGCTTCAATTTCGTCCACTTAGTCCACTTCCTCCGCTTCGTCGACTTTGTCCACTTCGTCCACTTCGTCCACTTTGTCAACTTCTTCCACTCGTCCACTTCGTCAACTTCCTCCACTTCGTCCACTTCGTCAACTTCGTCAACTTTGTCCACTTCGTCAACTTCGTCCACTTCGTCCACTTCGTCCACTTCGTCCACTTCGTCCACTTCGTCAACTTCTTCCACTTCTTCCACTTCGTCCACTTCGTCCACTTCCTGTACTTCGTCCACCATCGTCAACTTCCTCAACTTCATCCACTTCATCAACTTCGTCCACTTCGTCAACTTCTTCCGCTTCGTCAACTTCTTCCACTTCTTCCACTTCGTCCACTTCGTCAACTTCCTGTACTTCGTCCACCTTCGTCAACTTCGTCAACTTCGTCCACTTCGTCAACTTCTTTTGCTTCGTCCACTTCATCAACTTCGTCAACTTCGTCCACTTCGTTCACTTTGTCCCCTTCGTCCACTTCCTCCACTTCCTCCACTTCGTCCACTTCGTCAACGTCGTCAACTTCGTCCACTTCGTCAACTTAGTCATCTTCGTCAACTTCGTCAACTTCGTCATCTTCGTCAACTTCGTCCAATTCATCCACTTAGTCCACTTCCACCTTTCCCTCCACTTCTTCCACTTCTTCCTCTTCTTCTTCTTCTTCATTTTCTTCTTCTTCTTCTTCTCCTTCTTCTTCTTCTTCTTCTTCTTCTTCTCCTTCATCCACTTTTTCCCCTTCGTCCACTTCCTCCACTTCCTCCACTACCTCCACTTCGTCAACTTCGTCCACTTCGTGAAGTTCGTCCACTTCGTCAACTTCGTGCGCTTCGTCCACTTCTTCAGCTTTGTCCACTTCCTCTCCACTTCCTCCACTTGGTCAACTTCTTCCACTTAGTCCACTTCTTCCGCTTCCTCCACTTCGTCAACTTCGTCAACTTCGTCAACTTTGTGCACTTCGTCAACTTCGTCCTCTTCGTCCACTTGGTCTACTTCGTCCACCTCGTCCACTTCGTCCATTTCGTCCACTTCGTCAACTTCGTCATCTTTGTCAACTTCGTCAACTTCATCATCTTCGTCAACTTCGTCCAATTCGTCCACTTAGTCCACTTCCACCGCTTCCTCCACTTCTTCCACTTCTTCCTCTTCTTCTTCTTCTTCATTTTCTTCTTCTTCTTCTTCTTCTTCTTCTTCTTCTTCTTCTCCTTCTTCTTCTTCTTCTTCTTCTTCTTCTTCTCCTTCATCCACTTTTTCCCAGTCCACTTGCTCCACTTCCTCCACTACCTCCACTTCGTCAACTTCGTCAACTTCGTCCACTTCGTCAACTTTTTCCACTTCGTGAACTTTGTCCACTTCGTCCTCTTCGTCCATTTCGTCCACTTCGTCCACTTCGTCCATTTCGTCAACTTTGTCCACTTCGTCAACTTCTTCCACTTCTTCCACTTCGTCCACTTCGTCAACTTCCTGTACTTCGTCCACCTTCGTGAACTTCCTCAACTTCGTCCACCTCGTCAACTTCGTCCACTTGGTCTACTTCATCCACCTCGTCCACTTCGTCCATTTCGTCCACTTCGTCAACTTCGTCAACTTCGTCCACTTAGTCAACTTCTTCCGCTTCGTCCACTTCATCAACTTCGTCAACTTCGTCAACTTCGTCTACTTCGTCCACTTCGTCCACTTTGTCCACTTTGTTCACTTTGTCCCCTTCGTCCACTTCCTCCACTTCCTCCACTTCGTCAACTTCGTCCACTTAGTCCACTTCTTCCGCTTCCTCCACTACCTCCACTTCGTCCAGTTCGTCCACTTTGTCCACTTCGTCCAGTTCGTCCACTTCGTCCAGTTCGTCCACTTCACCCACTTCGTCCACTTCCTCCACTTCGTCCATTTCCTCCACTTCGTAAATTGCTCCTATTTCGTCCACTTAGTCCACTTCCTCCGCTTCGTTGACTTTGTCCACTTTTCAACTTCGTCCACTTTGTCAACTTCTTCCTCTTCTTCCACTTCGTCCACTTCGTCAACTTCCTCCATTTCGTCCGCTTCTTAAACTTCGTCAACTTTGTCCACTTCGTCCTCTTCGTCCTCTTCGTGCACTTCGTCCGCTTCGTCCACTTCGTCGACTTCGTCCACTTCGTCAACTTCATCCACTTTGTAAACCTCTTCAACTTCTTCCATTTCCTCCATTTCGTCCACTTCTTCAACTTCTTCCACTTCGTCGTCTTCATCAACTTCTTCCACTTCGTCCACTTCGTCAACTTCGTCCACTTCGTCAAATTCGTCCACTTGGTCAACTTCTTCCACTTCGTCCACTTCGTCCGGTTCCTCCACTTTGTCAACCTCGTCCACTTCGTCAAATTTGTCCACCTCGTCAACTTCTTCCACTTCATCCACTTCGCCAACTTCGCCCACTTAGTCCACTTCCTCCGGTTCCTCCTCTTCGTCCACTTCGTCAACTTCGTCCACTTCGCCAAATTTGTCCACTTCGTCAACTTTGTCCACTTCGTCCTCTTCGTCCTCTTCGTCCAGTTCGTCCACTTCGTCCACTTCGTACACTTCGTCCACTTCGTCAACATCGTCAACTTCGTCCACTTGGTCAACTTCGTCCACTTCGTCCAGTTGGTCAACTTCGTCCACTTCATCAACTTCGTCCACTTCGTCCACTTCGTTCACTTCGTCCACTTCGTTCACTTCGTCCACTTCGTCCACTTCGCCCACTTCGTCCAGTTCCTCCACTTCCTCCAGTTCGTCCACTTCCTCCACTTCGTAAATTTCTTCAATTTCGTCCACTTAGTCCACTTCCTCCGCTTCGTCCACCTCGTCCACTTCGTCAATTTCGTTCACTACGTCCACATCGTCAACTTCGTCCACTTTCTCAACTGCGTCTTCTTCGTCAACTTCATCCACTTCGTCAACTTCTTCCACTTCGTCCACTTCGTCAACTTCGTCGACTTCGTCAACTTCTTCCAGTTCGTCCACTTCCTCCGCTTCGTCCACCTCCTCCACTTCATCTACTTCCTCCACTTCCTCTACTTCGTCCACTTCTTCAACTTCGTCCACTTCCTCCACTTCGTCTACTTCCTCCACTTCGTCAACATCGTCCACTTAGTCGACCTAGTCCACTTCCTCCGATTCCTCCACTTCGTCCACTTCTTCAACTTCGTCCACTTCCTCCACTTCCTCCACTTTGTCCACTTCGTCAATTTCGTCCATTTCGTCAACTTCATCCACTTCGTCAACTTCATCTACTTCCCCCATTTCTTCAACTTCTGCCACTTCTTCCACTTCGTCAACTTCGTCCACTTCGTCCGCTTTGTCCACTTCCTCCACTTCACCAACTTTGTCCACTTCGTCAACTCGTCAACTTCGTCCACTTTCTCCACTTCGTCCACTTCCTGCACTTCTTCAACTTCGTCCACTTTGTCAACTTCGTCAACTTCATCAGCTTCGTAAACATCGTCCACTTCGTCCACTTCGTCAATTTCTTCCACTTCGTCCACTTTGTCAACTTCGTCAACTTGGTCCGCTTCGTCCGCTTCCTCCACTCTGTCCAGTTCCTCAACTTCGTCCACTTCACCAACTTCGTCCACTTCGTCAACTTCGTCAATTCGTCCACTTAGTCCACGTTCTCCACATCCTCCACTTCCTCCACTTCCTCCACTTCATCCACTTCCTCCACCTTGTCCACTTCGTCAACTTCGTCTACTTCGCCCATTTCTTCCACTTCTGCCACTTCTGCCACTTCTTCCACTTCGTCCACTGCGTCCACTTCGTCAATTTCCTCCATTTCGTCCACTTCGTCAGCTTCTTCCACTTCGCCCACTTCGTCATCCTCCTCCACTTCGTCCACCTCGTCAACTTCGTCCACTTCGTCCACTTCGTGAACTTCGTCAACTTTGTCAACTTCGTCCACTTCATCAAATTCGTCCACTTCGTCAACTTCTTCCACTTCGTCCACTTAGTCCACTTCCTCCGGTTCCTCCACTTCGTCCACTTCGTCCACTTTGTCAATTTCTTCCCTTTCGTCAACATCGTTCACTTTGTCAACTTTGTCCACTTCGTCAACTTCTTCCACTTCGTCCATTTCGTCAACTTCATCAACTTCGTCCACTTCGTCAAATTCGTCCACTTCGTCAACTTCCTCCACTTCATCCAGTTAGTCCACTTCCTTCGGTTGCTCCACTTCGTCCACTTCGTCAACTTTGTCCACTTCGTCCACTTTGTCCACTTCGTCCTCTTCGTCCTCTTCGTCCACTTCGTCCACTTCGTCCACTTCGTCCACTTCGTCAACTTTGTCCACTTCGTCAACTTCTTCCACTTCTTCCTCCACTTCGTCCACTTCGTCAAATTCCTGTACTTCGTCCACCTTCGTGAACTTTCACAACTTCGTCCACTTTGTCAACTTCGTCCACTTCGTCAACTTCTTCCGCTTCGTCCACTTCATCAACTTCGTCCACTTCGTCCACTTCGTTCACTTCCTCCACTTCCTCCACTTCGTCCAGTTCGTCCACTTCGTCAACTTTGTCCACTTCGTCAACTTCTTCCACTTCTTCCACTTCGTCCACTTCGTCAAATTCCTGTACTTCGTCCACCTTCGTCAACTTTCACAACTTCGTCCACTTTGTCAACTTCGTCCACTTCGTCAACTTCTTCCGCTTCGTCCACTTCATCAACTTCGTCCACTTCGTCCATTTCGTTCACTTCCTCCACTTCCTCCACTTCGTCCACTTCGTCAACTTTGTCCACTTCGTCAACTTCTTCCACTTCTTCCACTTCGTCCATTTCGTCAAATTCCTGTACTTCGTCCACCTTCGTCAACTTTCACAACTTCGTCCACTTTGTCAACTTCGTCCACTTCGTCAACTTCTTCCGCTTCGTCCACTTCATCAACTTCGTCCATTTCCTCCACTTCCTCCACTTCCTCCACTTCCTCAACTTCCTCCACTTCCTCCACTTTGTCAACTTCGTCCACTTAGTCCACTTCTTCCGCTTCCTCCACTTCGTCCACTTCGTCAACTTCGTCAACTTTGTCCACTTCGTCAACTTCGTCCAGTTCGTCCTCTTTGTCCACTTGGTCTACTTCGTCGACCTCGTCCACTTCGTCAACTTCGTCATCTTCGTCAACTTCGTCCAATTCGTCCACTTAGTCCACTTCTTCCACTTCCTGCACTTCTTCTTCTTCTTCTCCTTCTTCTTTTTCTTCTTCTTCTTCTTCTTCTTCTTCTTCTCCTTCTTCTTCTTCTTTTTCTTCTTCTTCTCCTTCATCCACTTTTTCCCTTTCGTCCACTTCCTCCACTTCCTTCACTACCTCCACTTCGTCTACTTCGTCAACTTCGTCCACTTCGTGAACTTCGTCCACTTCATCAACTTCGTCCACTTCTTCAACTTCGTCTACTTCCTCCAGTTCTTCCACTTCGTCCACATCGTTAACTTTGTCAACTTTGTCAACTTCGTCAACTTTGTCCACTTCGTCCACTTAGTCCATTTCCTCCACTTTGTCCATTTCATCCACTTCGTCAACTTCCTCCACTTCATCAACTTTGTCAACTTCGTCCTCTTCTTTCGTCCACTTCGTCAACTTCGTCCACTTCGTCAACTTCATCCATTTCGTCGACTTCGTCCACTTCGTCCTCTTCGTCCTCTTCGTCCACTTCGTACAATTCGTCCACTTCGTCACCTTCGTCAACTTCGTCATCTTCGTCAACTTCGTCTACTTCGTTCCCATCGTCCACTTCCTCCACTTTGTCGACTTCCTCCACTTCGTCAACTTCGTCCACTTAGGCCACTTCCTCCACTTCCTCCACTTACTCCACTTCCCCCACGTCCTCCAATTCGTCCACTTAGTCCACTTGCTTCACTTCCTCCACTTTGGCCACTTCGGCCACTTCGGCCACTTCGGCCACTTCGTCCACTTTACCAACATCCTCCACTTCGTCCAATTCGTCAACTTCGTCAACTTCGTCCACTTAGTCCACTTCCTCAACTTCCTTAACTTCGTCAACTTCGTCCACCTCGTCAATTTCCTCCAATTCGTCAACTTCGTCAACTTCGTTCATGCACTTCGTCAACTTCGTCCACTTCATCAACTTCGTCCATTTCTTCCAGTTCGTCCACTTCGTGCACTTCGTCCACTTCCTCCACTTCGTCATCTTCGTCAACTTCTTCTTCTTCGTCCACTTCGTCCACTTCGTCAACTTTGTCCACTTCGTCCACTTCTTCAACTTCGTCCACTTTCTCCACTTCCTCCACTTCCGCCACTTCCGCCACTTCCTCCACTTCCTCCACATCGTCCACTTCGTCCACTTCTTTAACTTCCTCCAATTCGTCAACTTTGTCCACTTCGTTCATCCACTTAGTCCACTTCGTCCACTTCGTCAACTTCGTCCATTTCGTCAACTTCGTCCAGTTCGTCCTCTTCGTCCACTTCGTCCACTTCGTCATCTTCGTCAACTTCGTCCACTTCCTCCACTTCCTCCACTTCCTCCAGTTCGTCAACGTCGTCCACTTAGGCCACTTCCTTCACTTCCTTCACTTCCTGCACTTCGGCCACTTCGTCCACTTCACCAACTTCCTCCACTTCCTTCACTTCGTCCACTTCCTCCACTTCATCAAATTCGTCAACTTCGTCCACTTCCTCAACTTCGTCCACTTCGTCAACTTCATCAACTTCGTCAACTTCCTCAACTTCGTCCACTTCGTCAACTTCTTCCACTTCGTCCACTTCGTCAACTTCGTCCACTTCGTCCACTTCGTCAACTTCGTCCACTTCGTCAACTTCGTCAAATTCGTCCACTTTGTCCACTTTCTCAACTTCCTTAACTTCATCCACTTCGACCTCTTGGTCTACTTTGTCCACTTCGTCCACTTCGTCAACTTCTTCCACTTCATCCACTTCGTCAACTTCATGCACTTCGTACACTTCATCCATTTCCTCCGCTTCGTCCACTTCGTCCACCTCCTCCACTTCCTCCCCTTCGTCCAGTTCCTCCACTTCCTCCACTTCGTCCACATCGTCGACTTCGACCCCTTCGTTAACTTCGTCAACTTCGTCCACTTCCTCCACTTCGTCAACTTCGTCCACTTCCTCCACTTCGTCAACTTCGTCCACTTCGTCCTCTTCGTCCACTTCCTCCACTTCCTCCACTTTGTCAACTTCATCAACTTCGTCAAACTCGTCAACTTCGTCCACTTTGTCCACTTCCTCCACTTCGTCCACTTCGTCCACTTCCTCCCCTTCCTCCACCTTGTCCACTTCGTCCACTTCGTCAACTTCGTCCACTTAGTCCACTTCCTCCGCTTCATCCACTTCGTCAACTTCCTCACTTCGTCTAGTTCGTCCACTTTGTCCACTTCGTTCACTTTGTCCACTTGCTCCACTTCCTTCACTTCCTCCACTTCCTCTACTTCGTCAACTTCGTCAACTTCCTCCACTTCGTCCACGTCGTCAACTTCGTCCACTTCCTCCGCTTCGTCCACTTCCTCCACTTCTTCCACTTCGTCCACTACCTCCACTTGCTCCACTTCCTCCACATCGTCGACCTCGTCCCCTTCGTGAACTTCGTCAAATTCGTCCGTCCACTACGTTCACTTCCTCCTTTTCCTCCACTTCCTCCACTTCCTCCACTTCCTCTACTTCCTCCACTTCGTCCACTTAGGCCAATTCCTCAATTTCCTCCACTTCCTCCACTTCCTCTACTTCCCCCACGTCTTCCACTTCGTCCAATTCGTCCACTTAGTCCAGCTCCTTCACTTCCTCCTCTTCGGCCACTTCGTCCACTTCGTCCACTTCACCAACTTCCTCCACTTCCTCCACTTCATCAACTTCGTCAGCTTCGTCCACTTCGTCAACTACGTCCACGTCGTTCACTTCCTTCACTTCCTCCACTTCGTCAACTTCGTCCACTTAGGCCACTTCCTCGAGTTCCTCTACTTCCTCCACTTCCTCTACTTCCCCCACGTCCTCCACTTCGTCCAATTCGTCCACTTAGTCCAGTTCCTTCACTTCCTCCACTTCGGCCACTTCGTCCACTTCACCAACTTCCTCCACTTCCTCCATGTCCTCTACTTCCTCCACTTCCTCCACTTTGTCCACTTTGTCCACTTCGTCAACTTCGTCCACTTCCTCCACTTCCTCCACTTCCTCCACTTCTTCCACTTCGTCCACTTCGTCAACTTCTTCCACTTCGTTCACTTCGTCCCCTTAGCCCACTTCCTC
Organism: Vigna nakashimae; assembly: GCA_034642375.1. Taxonomy (NCBI): domain Eukaryota; kingdom Viridiplantae; phylum Streptophyta; class Magnoliopsida; order Fabales; family Fabaceae; genus Vigna; species Vigna nakashimae. The sequence goes on from CM067767.1 coordinate 35,832,983, forward strand.
CGCTTCGTCCACTTCGTCAAATTCGTCCACTTCGTTAACTTCGTCCTCTTCGTCCACTTCGTCCACTTCGTCCACTTCGTCATCTTTGTGAACTTCCTCTACTTCGTCCACTTCCTCCACTTCGGCATCTTCGTCCACTTCGTCCACTTCCTCCATTTGTTCCACTTCGTCAACTTCGTCCACTTCCTCCACTTCGTCAAATTCGTCCACTTAGTCCACTTCATCCGCTTCCTCCACTTCGTCCACTTCGTCAACTTCGTCCACGTCCTCCACTTACTCCACTTCCTCCACTTTCTCCATCTCCTCCACTTCCTCCACTTCCTCCACTTCCTCCACTTCCTCCGCTTCCTCTACTTCCTCCACTTCCTCCACATCCTCCACTTCGTCCACTTCGTATACTTCGTCGTCCACTTCTTCCACTTAGTCCACTTCCTCCACTTAGTCCACTTCCTCCACTTCCTCCACTTCGTCAACCTCCTCCACTTCGTCTACTTCGTCAACTTCGTCCATTTCTTTCGTCCACTTCGTCAACTTCGTCCACTTCGTCTTCTTCGTCCACTTCGTCCACTTGGTCTAGTTCGTCCACTTCGTCAACTTCGTCATCTTCGTCAACTTCTTCTACTTCGTTCACTTCCTCCACTTCGAGGACTTCCTCCACTTCCTCCACTTCCTGCACGTCCTCCACTTCGTCCAATTCGTCCATTAGTCCACTTCCTCCACTTCTTCCACATTTTCCACTTCTTCCACTTCTTCTTCTTCTTCTTCTTCTTCTTCATTTTCTTCTTCTTCTTCTTCTTCTTCTTCTTCTCCTTCATCCACTTTTTCCCCTTCGTCCACTTCCTTCGCTTCGTCCACTTCGTCCACTTCCTCCACTTCCTCCATTTCCTCCACTTCGTCCACATCGTCGACTTCATCCCCTTCGTCAACTTCGTCAACTTCGTCCACTTAGTCCGCTTTCTCCGCTTCCTCCACTTCGACCACTTCGTCAACTTCGTCAAGTTCGTCTACTTCGTCCACTTTGTTCACTTCGTCAACTTCGTCCACCTTCTCCACTTCCTCTACTTCGTCAACTTCGTCAACTTCTTCAACTTCGTCAACTTCGTCCACTTCCTCCACTTCCTCCACTTCCTCCCCTTCCTCCACCTTGTCCACTTCGTCCACTTTGTCAACTTCGTCCACTTACTCCACTTCCTCCGCTTCCTCCACTTCGTCCACTTCGTCAACTTCTTCCACTTCGTCAACTTCGTCAAATTCGTCAACTTCCTCGATTTGTCCACTTCGTCAGCTTCGTCCACTTCGGCAACTTCGTCCACTTCGTTCACTTCCTCCACTTCGTCCACTTCGTCAACTTCGTGAACTTCGTCCACTTAAGCCACTTCCTCGACTTCCTCCACTTCCTCCACTTCCTCTACTTCCCCCATGTCCTCCACTTCGTCCAATTCGTCCACTTAGTCCACTTCGTTCACTTCCTCCACTTCCTCCATGTCCTGTACTTCCTCCACTTCCTCCACTTCCTCCACTTCATGCACTTCGTCAACTTCGTCCATTTCGTCAACTTCTTCCACTTCGTCAACTTCGTCCACTTCGTTCACTTGGTCCAATTCGTCAACTTCGTCCCCTTAGCCCACTTCCTCCGCTTCGTCCACTTCGTCCACTTCGTCAACTTTGTCAAATTTGTCCACTTCGTCAACTTAGACCACTTCGTCCTCTTCGTCTCCTTCGTCCACTTCATCCACTTCGTCATCTTTGTCCACTTCCTCTACTTCGTCCAATTCCTCCACTTCGGCATCTTCGTCCACTACGTCAACTTCCTTCACTTCCTCTACTTCCTCCACTTCCTCCACTTGTTCCACTTCCTCCACTTTGTCAACTTCGTCAACTTCGTCCACTTTGTCTACTTCGTCAACTTCGTCCACTTAGTCCACTTCTTCCGCTTCCTCCACTTCGTCAACTTCGTCCATTTTGTTCACTTCGTCCACTTCCTCCACTTACTCCACTTCCTCCACTTCCTCCACCTCCTCCACTTCCTCCACTTCCTCCACTTCCTCTACTTCGTCCACTTCGTCAGCTTCGTCAACTTTTTCAATTCATCAAGTTCGTCCATTTCGTCGTCGACTTCGTCCACTTAGTCCACTTCCTCCACTTCCTCCACTTCGTCAACTTCCTCCACTTCGTCTACTTTGTCAACTTCGTCGATTTCGTTCGTCCACTTCGTCAACATCGTCGACTTCGTCCACTTCGTCCTCTTCGTCCACTTGGTCTAGTTCGTCCACTTAGTCCACTTCCTCCACTTCCTTCTCTTCTTCCACTTGTTCCACTTCTTCCTCCTCTTCTTCTTCTTCTTCATTTTCTTCTTCTTCTTCTTCTTCTTCTCCTTCATCAACTTTTTCCCCTTCGTCCACTTCGTCCACTTCCTCCACCTCGTCCACTTCGTCCACTTCGTCCACTTCATCCACTTCGTCAACTTTGTCCACTTCGTCCACTTCCTCCACTTCTTCAACTTCGTCCACTTCGTCCACTTCCTCCACTTCCTCCACATCGTCAACTTCGTCCACTTTGTCAATTTCCTCCAATTCGTCAACTTCGTCCACCTAGTCCACTTCTTCCGCTTCCTCCACTTCGTCCGCTTCATCAACGTCGTCCACATCGTCCACTTCGTCAACTTCGTCCACGTCGTCTTCTTCGTCCGCTTGGTCTACTTCGTCCACTTCGTCAACTTTGTCATCTTCGTCAACTTCGTCTACTTCCTCCTCCACTTCCTCCAATTCGTCCACCTAGTCCACTTCCTTCACTTCCTCCACTTCGTCCACTTCGTCCACTTCACTAAGTTCCTCCACTTCCTCAACTTCGTCCAATTCGTTATTTTCGTCAACTTCGTCCACTTCGTCAACTTCCTCAACTTCGTCCACTTCCTCAACTTCGATACTTCGACAACTTCGTCCACTTTGTCAACTTCGTTAACTTCATTCACTTCGTCCCCTTCATCCACTTTGTCCACTTCCTCAACTTCCTCCACTTCGTCCACTTCCTCCCTTCGTCCACTTCGTCCACTTAGTCCACTTCTTCCGCTTCCTCCACTTCGTCAACTTCGTCAACTTTGTCCACTTCGTCAACTTCGACCACTTCGTCGTCTTCGTCCGCTTCGTCCACTTGGTCTACTTCGTCCACCTCGTCCACTTCGTGAACTTAGTCATCTTCGTCAACTTCGTCCAATTCGTCCACTTAGTCCACTTCCTCCACTTCCTCCACTTCCTCCACTTCTTCCACTTCTTCCTCTTCTTCTTCTGCATTTTCTTCTTCTTCGTCTTCTTCTTCTTCTTCTTCTTCTTCTTCTCCTTCATCCACTTTTTCCCCTTCGTCCACTTCGTCCACTTCCTCCAGTTCGTTCAATTCGTCAACTTCTTCCTCTTCGTCCACTTTGTGAACTTCGTCCACTTCCTCCACTTCATCCAGTTCCTCCACTTCCTCCACTTCCTCCACATCGTCAACTTTGTCAACTTCGTCCACTTTGCCCACTTCGTCCACTTAGTCCACTTCCTCCACTTCGTCCCCTTTGTCCACTTCGTTAACTTCCTCCACTTAATCAACTTTGTCAACTTCGTCCTCTTTCTTCGTCCACTTCGTCAACTTCATCCATTTCGTCAACTTCGTCCACTTCGTCCTCTACGTCCACTTCGTACAGTTCGTCCACTTCGTCATCTTCGTGAACTTCGTCTACTTCGTCCCCATCGTCCACTTCCTCCACTTCGTCGACTTTCTCCACTACCTCTACTTCCTCCACATCGTCAACTTCGTCAACTTTGTCCACTTAGGCCACTTCCTCCACTTCCTCCACTTCCCCCACGTAATCCACTTCGTCCAATTCGTCCACTTCGTCCACATCGTCTGCTTCATCCACTTCGTCCACTTCCTCCACTTCGTCAACTTTGTCATCTTCGTCAACTTCCTCTACTTCGACCACTTCCTTCATTTTGGCATCTTCGTCCACTTCGTCAACTTGCCCCACTTCCTCCACTTGTTCCACTTCCTCCACTTCGTCAACTTCGTCAACTTCGTCCACTTCGCCAATTCGTCAACTTCGTCCACTTAGTCCGCTTCCTCCGCTTCCTCCACTTCGTCCACTTCGTCAACTTCGTCCACTTTGTCCACTTCATCTGCTTCCTCCACTTCGCCCACTTCGTGAACTTCGTCCACTTCGTTCACTTCGTCCACTTCCTCCACTTCCTCCAGTTCCTCCACCTCCTCCACTTCCTCCACTTCCTCCACTTCCTCCACTTCCTCCACTTCCTCTACTTCCTCCACTTCGTCAACTTCGTCAATTCGTCAACTTCTTCCACTTAGTCCACTTCCTCCGCTTCCTCCACTTCGTCCACTTCGTCGAATTCGTCCACTTCGTCCACTTCGTCGATTTCGTCCACTTCGTCGAATTCGTCCACTTCGTCGTCCACTTCGTTCACTTAGTCCACTTCCTCCACTTCCTCCATTTCCTCTACTTCGTCAACTTCCTCCACTTCGTCTACTTCGTCAACTTCGTCCACTTCGTCCTCTTCGTCCACTTGGTCTAGTTCGTCCACTTCGTCCACTGCTTCCACTTCGTCAACTTCGTCATCTTCGTCAACTTCTTCTACTTGGTCCACTTCCTCCACTTCGAGGACTTCCTCCACTTCCTCCACGTCCTCAGCTTCGACCACTTAGTCCACTTCCTCCTCCACTTCCTCCACTTCTTCCACATTTTCCACTTCTTCCACTTCTTCCTCTTCTTCTTCTTCTTCATTTTCTTCTTCTTCTTCCACATCCTCTTTTTCCCCTTCGTCCACTTCATCCACTTCCTCCACCTCGTCCACTTCTTCAACTTCATCCACTTCGTCAACTTCGTCCACTTCGTCCACTTCCTCCGCTTCGTCCACTTCCTCCACTTCCTCCATTTCCTCCACTTCGTCCACATCGTCGACTTTGTCCCCTTCGTCAACTTCGTCAACTTCGTCCACTTAGTCCACTTCCTCCGCTTCCTCCGCTTCCTCCACTTCGTCAACTTCTTCTACTTCGTCCACTTCCTCCACTTCGAGGACTTCCTCCACTTCCTCCACGTCCTCTACTCCGTCCAATTCGTCCACTTAGTCCACTTCCTCCACTTCCTCCACTTCTTCAACATTTTCCACATTTTCCACTTCTTCCACTTCTTCCTCTTCTTCTTCTTCTTCTTCATTTTCTTCTTCTTCTTCTTCATTTTCTTCTCCTTCATCCACTTTTCCCCTTCGTCCACTTCGTCAATTTCCTCCACCTAGTCCACTTCGTCAACTTTGTCAAACTACATCCACTTCGTCAACTTCGTCCACTTCCTCCGATTCGTCCACTTCCTCCACTTCCTCCATTTCCTCCACTTTGTCCACATCGTCGAGTTCGTCCCCTTCGTCAACTTCGTCAACTTCGTCCACTTAGTCCACTTCCTCCGCTTCCTCCACTTCGTCCACTTCGTCAAGTTCGTCCACTTCGTCCACTTCGTTCACTTCGTCCACTTCGTCCACCATCTCCACTTCGTCCACTTCCTCCCCTTCCTCCACCTCGTCCACTTCGTCCACTTAGTCCACTTCCTCCGCTTCCTCCACTTCGTCCACTTCGTCAACTTCTTCCACTTCGTCAAGTTCGTCAAGTTCGTCCACTTTGTCCACTTTGTCCACTTCGTCCACTTCGTCCACTTCCTCCACTTCCTCCACTTCCTCCACTTCGTCAACTTCGTCCACTTCGTCAACTTCTTCCACTTCCTCCACTTCGTTAACTTCGTCCATTTCGTCCACTTCGTCCCCTTAGCCCACTTCCTCCGCTTCGTCCACTTTGTCAACTTCGTCAAATTCGTCCACTTAATCCAGTTCGTCATCTTTGTCAACTTCCTCTACTTCGTCCACTTCCTCCACTTCGGCATCTTCGTCCACTTCGTCAACTTCCTCCACTTCCTCTACTTCCTCCACTTCCTCCACTTGTTCCACTTCCTCCACTTCGTCCACTTCGTCAACTTCGTCCACTTCCTCTACTTCCTCCACTTCCTCCACTTGTTCCACTTCCTCCACTTCCTCCACTTCATCAACTTTGTCCACTTCGTCAACTTCGTCAACTTCGTCCACTTCGTCAACTTCGTCCATTTAGTCCACGTCTTCCGCTTCCTCCACTTCGCCAACTTCTTCCACTTAGTCCACGTCTTCCGCTTCCTCCACTTCGTCAACTTCGTCTACTTTTTTCACTTCGTCCACTTCCGCCACTTACTCCACTTCCTCCCCTTCCTCCACCTCCTCTACTTCCTCAACTTCCTCCGCTTCCTCTACTTCGTCCACTTCGTGAGCTTTGTCAACTTCTTCAATTCATCAACTTCGTCCACTTCGTCGTGAACTTCGTCCACTTAGTACACTTCCTCCACTTCGTCCACTTCGTCGATTTCGTTCGTCCACTTTGTCAACTTCGTCCTCTTCGTCCACTTGGTCTAGTTCGTCCACTTCGTTCACTTCGTCAACTTCGTCAACTTCGTCAACTTAGTCGCCTTCCTCCACTTCCTCCACGTCCTCCCTTTCGTCCAATTCATCCACTTAGTCCACTTCCTCCACCTCCTTGACTTCTTCCACTTCTTCTACATTGTCCACTTCTTCGACTTCTTCCACTTCTTCCTCTTCTTCTTCTTCTTCATTTTCTTCTTCTTCTTCTTCTTCTTCTTCTTCTTCTTCTTCTTCTTCTTCTTCTTCTTCTTCTTCTTCTTCTTCTTCTTCTTCTTCTTCTTCTCCTTCATCAACTTTTTCCCCTTCGTCCACTTGCTCCACCTCCTCCACTTCGTCCACTTCCTCCGCTTCGTCCACTTCGTCCACTTCCTCCACTTCCTCCACCTCCTCCACTTCCTCCACTTCCTCCACTTTGTCCACATCGTCGACTTCGTCCCCTTCGTCAACTTCCTCCACTTCGTCAAATTCGTCCACTTAGTCCACTTCCTCCGCTTCCTCCACTTCGTCCACTTCGTCAACTTCGTCAAGGTCGTCAACTTCGTTCACTTCGTCCTCTTCGTCCACTTCGTCCACTTCCTCCACTTCCTCCACTTCCTCTACTTCGTCCACTTTGTCCACTTTGTCAACTTCGTCAACTTCGTCCACTTAGTCCACTTCCTCCACTTCATCCACTTCCTCCACCTCGTCCACTTCGTCCAGTTAGTCCACTTCCACCGCTTCCTCCACTTCGTCAACTTCGTCCACTTCGTTAACGTCCTCCACTTCATCAACTTTGTCAACTTCGTCCTCTTCATTCGTCCACTTCGTCACCTTCGTCCACTTCGTCAACTTCATCCATTTCGTCAACTTCGTCCACTTCGTCCTCTACGTCCACTTCGTACAGTTCGTCCACTTCGTCATCTTCGTGAACTTCGTCTACTTCGTCTACTTCGTCCCCATCGTCCACTTCCTCCACTTCGTCGATTTTCTCCACTTCCTCCACATCGTCAACTTCGTCAACTTCGTTCACTTTGGCCTCTTCCTCCACTTCCACTTCCCCCACGTCCTCCACTTCGTCCACTTCGTTCGCTTCGTCCACTTCGTCCTCTTCGTCCACTTCGTCCACTTCGTCAACTTCGTCATCTTTGTCAACTTCGACTACTTCGTCGACTTCGTCCACTTTGTCCACTTCGTCCACTTCCTCCATTTCCCCCACGTCCTCCACTTCGTCCAATTCGTCCAATTAGTCCACTTCCTTCACTTCCTCCACTTCGGCCACTTCGTCCATTTCGTCTACTTCGTCCACTTCACCAATATCCTCCACTTCCTCCACTTCCTTCTCTTCTTTCACTTCGTCCACTTCGACAACTTCGTCCACTTCGTCAACTTCTTCCACTTCGTCCATTTTGTCAACCTCGTCAAATTCGTCCACTTCGTCCACTTCCTCCACTTCGTCCACATCTTCCACTTCGTCCACTTAGTCCACTTCCTTAACTTCCTTAACTTCGTCCAATTCGTCAACTTGTTCCACTTCGTCCACTTCGTCAACTTTGTCAACTTCGTCCACTTCGTCAACTTCGTCCACGTCGTCCTCTTCGTCCACTTGGTCTACTTCGTCCACTTCGTCCACTTCGTCAACTTTGTCATCTTCGTCAACTTCGTCTACTTCCTCCAGTTCCTCCAATTCGTCCACCTAGTCCACTTCCTTCACTTCCTCCACTTCCTCCACTTCGTCCCCTTTGTCCAGTTCGTTAACTTCCTCCACTTTATAAACTTTGTCAACTTCGTCCACTTCGTCAACTTCATCCATTTCGTCAACTTCGTCCACTTCGTCCTCTACGTCCACTTCGTACAGTTCGTCCACTTCGTCATCTTCGTGAACTTTGTCTACTTCGTCCCCATCGTCCACTTCCTCCACTTCGTCGACTTTCTCCACTTCCTCCACATCGTCAACTTCATCAACTTCGTCCACTTAGGCCACTTCATCCACTTCCTCCACTTCGTCGACTTTATCCACTTCCTCCACATCGTCAACTTCATCAACTTCGTCCACTTAGGCCACTTCATCCACTTCCTCCACTTCCACCACGTCCTCCACTTCGTCCAATTCGTCCACTTCGTCCGCTTCGTCCACTTCGTCCTCTTCGTCAACTTCGTCAACTTCGTGAACTTCGTCAACTTCGTCATCTTCGTCAACTTCGTCTACTTCGTCCACTTCCTCCACTTCGTCCACTTCCTCCATTTTCCCCACGTCCTCCACTTCGTCCAATTCGTCATATTAGTCCACTTCCTTCACTTCCTCCACTTCGGCCACTTCTCCCACTTCGTCCATTTCGTCTACTTCGTCCACTTCACCAACATCCTCCACTTCCTCCACTTCCTGCACTTCGTCTACTTCGTCCACTTTGTCAACTTCTTCCACTTCGTCCACTTCGTCAACCTCGTCAACTTCGTCAACTTCGTAAACTTCGTTCACTTCGTTCACTTCGTCCACTTCGTCCACTTCCTCAACTTCGTCAACTTCGTCCACTTAGTCCACTTCCTCAATTTCCTTAACTTCGTCCAATTCGTCAACTTCGTCCACTTAGTCCACTTCCTCAACTTCCTTAAGTTCAACCACTTCGTCCTCTTCATCCACTTCGACCATTTGGTCTACTTCGTCCACTTCCTCCACTTCGTCCACTTCGGCCACTTCGTCCACTTCGTCAACTTCTTCCACTTCGTCAACTTCGTCAACTTCGTCAACTTCATCCACTTCGTCAACTTCGTCCACTTCGTCCACTTCCTCCGCTTCATCCACTTCCTCCACTTCCACCACTTCCTCCCCTTTGTGCACATCGTCAACTTCGTCCCCTTCGTCAACTTCCTCCACTTCGTCAACTTCGTCCACTTAGTCCACTTAGTCCACTTCCATCGCTTCCTCCACTTCCTCCACTTCGTCAACTTCGTCAACTTCGTCAACTTCGTTCACTTCGTCCTCTTCGTCCACTTCGTCCACTTCGCCCACTTCCTCTACTTCCTCCACTTCGTCAACTTCGTCCTCTTAGTCCACTTCCTCCACTTCCTCCACTTCCTCCACCTCGTCCACTTAGTCCACTTCCACCGCTTCCTCCACTTCGTCAACTTCGTCCACTTCGTTAACTTCGTCAAATTCGCCAACTTTGTCGTCAACTTCGTCGTCAACTTCGTCGTCCACTTTGTCCGCTTAGTCCACTTCGTCCACTTCGTCCCCTTCTTCAACTTCGTCCACTTCCTCCACTTCCTGCACTTCCCGCACTTCCTCCACTTCCTCCACATCGTCAACTTCGTCCACTTCGTCAACTTCCTCGAATTCGTCAACTTCGTCCACCTAGTCCACTTCTTCTGCTTCCTCCACTGCGTCCCCTTCATCAACTTCGTCAATATCGTCCACTTCGTCAACTTCGTCCACTTTGTCAACTTCATCCTCTTCGTCCACTTCATCTACTTCGTCCACTTCGTCCACTTCGTCAACTTTGTCATGTTCGTCAACTTCGTCTACTTCCTCCACTTCCTCCAATTCGTCCGCCTAGTCCACTTCCTTCACTTCCTCCAATTCGTCCACTTCGTCCACTTCACTAACTTCCTTCACTTCCTGTACTTCCTCAACTTCGTCGATATCGTTAACTTCTTCAACTTCGTCAAGTTCGTCCACTTCCTCAACTTCGTTACTTCGTCAACTTCTTCCACTTCGTCCACTTCGTCAACTTCGTCAACTTTGTCCACTTCGTCCACTTCATTCACTTCGTCCCTTTCGTCCACTTCGTCCACTTCCTCCACTTCCTCTACTTCTTCCACTTCCTCCTCTTGGTCCACTTAGTCAACTTCGTCCACTTAGTCCACTTCTTCCGCTTCCTCCACTTCATCCACTTCGTCAACTTCGTCAACTTTGTCCACTTCGTCAACTTCGTCCACTTCGTCATCTTCATCCACCCCGTCCACTTGGTCTACTTCGTCCACCTCGTCCACTTCGTCCACTTCGTTAACTTCGTCATCTTCGTCAACTTCGCTTAATTCGTCCACTTAGTCCACTTCCTCCACTTCCTCCACTTCTTCCACTTCTTCCTCTTCTTCTTCTTCTTCTTCTTCTTCTTCTTCTTCTTCTTCTTCTTCTTCTTCTTCTTCTACTTCTTCTTCTTCTTCTTCTTCTTCTTCTTCTCCTTCATCCACTTAGTCCACTTCCTCCACTTCCTCCACTTCGTCAACTTCTTCCTCTTCATCCACTTTGTGAACTTCGTCGACTTCTTCAACTTCGTCCACTTCGTCCACTTCCTCCAGTTCCTCCACTTCCTCCACTTCCTCCACATCGTCAACTTTGTCAACTGCGTCAACTTCGTCCACTTTGCCCACTTCGTCCACTTAGTCCACTTCCTCCACTTCGTCCCCCTTGTCCACTTCGTTAACTTCGTCCACTTCATCAACTTTGTCAACTTCGTCCTCTTCGTCAACTTTGTCCACTTCGTCAACTTCATCCATTTCGTCAACTTCCTCCACTTCGTCCTCTACGTCCACTTCATACAGTTCGTCCACTTTGTCATCTTCGTGAACTTCGTCTACTTCGTCCCCATCGTCCACTTCGTCCACTTCGTCCTCTTCGTCCACTTTTGTCCACTTCGTCCACTTCCTTCACTTTTGTCCCCTTTGTCCAGTTCCTCCACTTCCTCCACTTCCTCCACTTCGTCCACTTCGTCAACTTCGTCCACTTAGTCCACTTCTTCCGCTTCCTCCACTTCGTCCACTTCGTCAACTTCGTCCACTTCGTCAACTTCGTCCACTTCGTCAACTTTGTCAACTTCGTCCGCTCAGTCCACTTCTTCCGCTTCCTCCACTTCGTCCACTTCGTCCACTTCGTCAACTTCGTCCACTTAGTCCACTTCTTCCGCTTCGTCCACTTCGTCCCCTTCGTCAACTTCGTCAACTTTGTCCACTTCGTCTTCTTCGTCCACTTCGTCCTCTTGGTCTACTTCGTCCACCTCGTCCACTTCGTCCACTTCGTCAACTTCGTCATCTTCGTCAACTTCGTCCAATTCGTCCACGTAGTCCACTTCCTCCACTTCCTCAATTTCTTCCACTTCTTCGTCTTCTTCTTCTTCTTCGTCATTTTCTTCTTCTTCGTCTTCTTCTTCTTCTTCTTCTTCTTCTTCTGTTTCTTCTTCTTCTTCTTCTTCTTCTTCTATTTCTTCTTCTTCTTCTTCTTCTTCTTCTACTTCTTCTTCTTCTTCTCCTTCATCCACATTTTCCCCTTCGTCCAACTTCCTCCACTTCCTCCACTTCGTCAACTTCTTCCTCTTCCTCCACTTCTTCAACTTCGTCCACTTCCTCCAGTTCGTCAACTTAGTCTACTTCCTCCACTTCGGCCACTTCGCCCACTTCGTCCATTTCGTCTACTTCGTCCACTTCACTAACATCCTCCACTACCTTTACTTCGTCCACTTCGGCCACTTCGTCAACTTCTTCCACTTCGTCCACTTCGTCAACGTCGTCAACTTTGTCAACTTCGTCCACTTCGTTCACTTCGTTCACTTCGTTCACTTCGTCCACTTCGTTCACTTCGTCCACTTCGTCCACTTCGTCCACTTCGTCCACATCTTCCACTTCGTCCACTTTGTCCACTTCGCCCACTTCATCCACTTCGTCCACTTCGTCCACTTCGTCAACTTCGTCCACTTAGTCCACTTCCTCAACTTCCTTAAATTCGTCCAATTCGTCAACTTCGTCCACTTAGTCCATTTCCTCAACTTCCTTAAGTTCAACCACTTCGTCCTCTTCTCCACTTCGACTAGTTGGTCTACTTCGTCCACTTCATCCACTTCGTCCACTTCGTCAACTTCTTCCACTTTATCCACTTCGTCAACTTCATCCACTTCGTCAACTTCGTCCACTTCATCCACTTCCTCCGCTTTGTCCACTTCGTCCACTTCCTCCACTTTGTCCACATCGTCGACTTCGTCCCCTTCGTCAACTTCCTCCACTTCGTCAACTTCGTCCACTTAGTCCACTTCCTCCGCTTCCTCCATTTCGTCCACTTCGTCAACTTCGTCAAGTTCGTCCACTTCGTCCACTTCGTTCACTTCGTCCTCTTCGTCCACTTCGTCCACTTCCTCCACTTCCTCCACTTCCTCCACCTCGTCTACTTCGTCAACTTCGTCCACTTAGTCCACTTCCACCGCTTCCTCCACTTCGTCAACTTCGTCCACTTCGTTAACTTCGTCAAATTCGTCAACTTCGTCGTCAACTTCGTCTACTTTGTCTGCTTAGTCCACTTCGTCCACTTCGTTCTTCCACATCGTCCACTTCGTCCACTTCGTCAACTTTGTCATCTTCGTCAACTTCGTCTACTTCGTCAACTTCCTCCATTTCGAAGACTTCCTCCTCTTCATCAACTTTGTCCACTTATTCCACTTCCTCCACGTCCTCCACTTCGTCCAATTCGTCCACTTAGTCCACTTCCTCCACTTCTTCCACTTCTTCCACATTTTCCACTTCTTCCTCTTCTTCTTCTTCTTCATTTTCTCCTTCTTCTTCTTCTTCTTCTTCTTCCTTCTTCTTCTTCTTCTTCTCCTTCATCCACTTTTTCCCCTTCGTCCACTTCGTCCACTTCCCCCACCTCGTCCACTTCATCCACTTCGTCAACTTCGTCCACTTCGTGCACTTCGTCCACTTCGTGCACTTCGTCCACTTCGTCCACTTCGTCAACTTCGTCCACTTCGTCAACTTGGTCCACTTCTTCCACTTCGTCCACTTCTTCAACTTCGTCCACTTTCTCCACTTCCTCCACTTCCTCCACTTCCCCCACATCGTCAACTTCGTCAACTTCCTCCAATTCGTCGACTTCGTCCACTTCGTTCATCCACTTCGTCCACTTCGTTTGTCCACTTGGTCCACTTCGTCCTCTTCGTCCACTTCGTCAGCTTCGTCATCTTCGTGAACGTCGTCTACTTCTTCCCCATCGTCGACTTCCTCCCCTTCGTCGACTTTCTCCACTTCCTCCACTTCGTCAACTTCTTCAATTTCGTCCACTTAGGCCACTTCCTCCATTTCCCCCACGTCCTCCACTTCGTCTACTTCGTCAACTTCGTCCATTTCGTTCGTCCACTCGTCAACTTCGTCCACTTCGTCCTCTTCGTCCACTTCGTCAACTTTGTCATCTTCGTCAACTTCGTCTACTTCGTCCACTTCCTCCACTTCGAGGACTTCCTCCTCTTCGTCAACTTCGCCCACTTAGTTCACTTCCTCCACTTCCTCCACGTCCTCCACTTCGTCTAATTCGTCAACTTAGTCCACTAACTCCACTTCTTCAACTTCTTCCACATTTGCCACTTCTTCCTCTTCTTCTTCTTCTTCTTCTTCTTCTTCTTCTTCTCCTTCATCCACTTTTTCCCCTTCGTCCACCTCGTCCACTTCCTCCACCTCGTCCACTTCGTCCACTTCCTCCTCTTCGTCAACTTCGTCCACTTCCTCCACTTCCTCCACGTCCTCAATTCGTCCAATTCGTCCACTTAGCCCACTTCCTCCACTTCTTCCACATTTTCCACTTCTTCCGCTTCTTCCACTTCGTCCACTTAGTCACTTCGTCAACTTCGTCCACTTCGTCCACTTCGTCAACTTCGTCCACTTCGTCAACTTTGTCCACTTCGTCCACTTCTTCAACGTCGTCCACTTCCTCCACTTCCCCTACTTCCTCCACTTCCTCCACTTCGTCGACTTTCTCCACTTCCTCCACATCGTCAACTTCATCAACTTCGTCCACTTAGGCCACTTCATCCACTTCCTCCACTTCCACCACGTCCTCCACTTCGTCCAATTCGTCCACTTTGTCCGCTTCGTCCACTTCGTCCTCTTCGTCAACTTCGTCAACTTCGTCATCTTCGTCAACTTCGTCTACTTCGTCCACTTCCTCCACTTCGTCCACTTCGTCCACTTCGTCCACTTCCTCCATTTCCCCCACTTCGTCCAATTCGTCATATTAGTCCACTTCCTTCACTTCGTCCACTTCGGCCACTTCTCCCACTTCGTCCATTTCCTCTACTTCGTCCACTTCACCAACATCCTCCACTTCCTCCACTTCCTGCACTTCGTCTACTTCGTCCACTTCGTCCACTTCGTCCACTTCGTCAACCTCGTCAACTTCGTCAACTTCGTAAACTTCGTTCACTTCGTCCACTTCATCAACTTCGTCAACTTCGTCCACTTAGTCCACTTCCTCAATTTCCTTAACTTCGTCCAATTCGTCAACTTCGTCCACTTAGTCCACTTCCTCAACTTCCTTAAGTTCAACCACTTCGTCCTCTTCATCCACTTCGACCATTTGGTCTACTTCGTCCACTTCCTCCACTTCGTCCACTTCGGCCACTTTGTCCACTTCGTCAACTTCTTCCACTTCGTCAACTTCGTCAACTTCGTCAACTTCATCCACTTCGTCAACTTCGTCCACTTCCTCCGCTTCATCCAATTCCTCCACTTCCACCACTTCCTCCCCTTTGTGCACATCGTCGACTTCGTCCCCTTCGTCAACTTCCTCCACTTCGTCAACTTCGTCCACTTAGTCCACTTAGTCCACTTCCATCGCTTCCTCCACTTCGTCCACTTCGTCAACTTCGTCAACTTCGTCAACTTCGTCAACTTCGTCAACTTCGTCAACTTCGTTCACTTCGTCCTCTTCGTCCACTTCGCCCACTTCCTCTACTTCCTCCACTTCGTCAACTTCGTCCTCTTAGTCCACTTCCTCCACTTCCTCCACTTCCTCCACCTCGTCCACTTAGTCCACTTCCACCGCTTCCTCCACTTCGTCAACTTCGTCCACTTCGTTAACTTCGTCAAATTCGTCAACTTTGTCGTCAACTTTGTCGTCAACTTCGTCGTCAACTTCGTCGTCCACTTTGTCCGCTTAGTCCACTTCGTCCACTTCGTCCCCTTCTTCAACTTCGTCCACTTCCTCCACTTCCTGCACTTCCCGCACTTCCTCCACATCGTCAACTTCGTCCACTTCGTCAACTTCCTCGAATTCGTCAACTTCGTCCACCTAGTCCACTTCTTCTGCTTCCTCCACTGCGTCCCCTTCATCAACTTCGTCAATATCGTCCACTTCGTCACATTCGTCAACTTCGTCCACTTTGTCAACTTCATCCTCTTCGTCCACTTCATCTACTTCGTCCACTTCGTCCACTTCGTCAACTTTGTCATGTTCGTCAACTTCGTCTACTTCCTCCACTTCCTCCAATTCGTCCGCCTAGTCCACTTCCTTCACTTCCTCCAATTCGTCCACTTCGTCCACTTCACTAACTTCCTTCACTTCCTGTACTTCCTCAACTTCGTCGATATCGTTAACTTCTTCAACTTCGTCAAGTTCGTCCACTTCCTCAACTTCGTTACTTCGTCAACTTCTTCCACTTCGTCCACTTCGTCAACTTCGTCAACTTTGTCCACTTCGTCCACTTCATTCACTTCGTCCCCTTCGTCCACTTCGTCCACTTCCTCCACTTCCTCTACTTCTTCCACTTCCTCCTCTTGGTCCACTTAGTCAACTTCGTCCACTTAGTCCACTTCTTCCGCTTCCTCCACTTCGTCCACTTCGTCAACTTCGTCAACTTTGTCCACTTCGTCAACTTCGTCCACTTCGTCATCTTCATCCACCCCGTCCACTTGGTCTACTTGGTCTACCTCGTCCACTTCGTCCACTTCGTTAACTTCGTCATCTTCGTCAACTTCGCTTAATTCGTCCACTTAGTCCACTTCCTCCACTTCCTCCACTTCTTCCACCTCTTCCTCTTCTTCTTCTTCTTCTTCTTCTTCTTCTTCTTCTTCTTCTTCTTCTTCTTCTTCTTCTTCTTCTTCTTCTACTTCTTCTTCTTCTTCTTCTTCTTCTTCTCCTTCATCCACTTAGTCCACTTCCTCCACTTCCTCCACTTCATCAACTTCTTCCTCTTCGTCCACTTTGTGAACTTCGTCGACTTCTTCAACTTCATCCACTTCGTCCACTTCCTCCAGTTCCTCCACTTCCTCCACTTCCTCCACATTGTCAACTTTGTCAACTGCGTCAACTTCGTCCACTTTGCCCACTTCGTCCACTTAGTCTACTTCCTCCACTTCGTCCCCCTTGTCCACTTCGTTAACTTCGTCCACTTCATCAACTTTGTCAACTTCGTCCTCTTCGTCAACTTTGTCCACTTCGTCAACTTCATCCATTTCGTCAACTTCCTCCACTTCGTCCTCTACGTCCACTTCATACAGTTCGTCCACTTTGTCATCTTCGTGAACTTCGTCTACTTCGTCCCCATCGTCCGCTTCGTCCGCTTCGTCCACATCGTCCTCTTCGTCCACTTTTGTCCACTTCGTCCACTTTCTTCACTTCGTCCCCTTTGTCCACTTCCTCCACTTCCTCCACTTCCTCCACTTCGTCCACTTCGTCAACTTCGTCCACTTAGTCCACTTCTTACGCTTCCTCCACTTCGTCCACTTCGTCAACTTCGTCAACTTCGTCCACTTCGTCAACTTTGTCAACTTCGTCCGCTCAGTCCACTTCTTCCGCTTCCTCCACTTCGTCCACTTCGTCCACTTCGTCAACTTCGTCCACTTAGTCCACTTCTTCCGCTTCCTCCACTTCGTCCACTTCGTCAACTTCGTCAACTTTGTCCAGTTCATCGTCTTCGTCCACTTCGTCCTCTTGGTCTACTTCGTCCACCTCGTCCACTTCGTCCACTTCGTCAACTTCGTCATCTTCGTCAACTTCGTCCAATTCGTCCACGTAGTCCACTTCCTCCACTTCCTCAATTTCTTCCACTTCTTCGTCTTCTTCTTCTTCTTCGTGATTTTCTTCTTCTTCGTCTTCTTCTTCTTCTTCTTCTTCTTCTACTTCTACTTCTTCTTCTTCTTCTCGTTCATCCACTTTTTCCCCTTCGTCCAACTTCCTCCACTTCCTCCACTTCGTCAACTTCTTCCTCTTCGTCCACTTTGTGAACTTCGTCCACTTCTTCAACTCTGTCCACTTCCTCCAGTTCGTCCACTTAGTCTACTTCCTCCACTTCGGCCACTTCGCCCACTTCGTCCATTTCGTCTACTTCGTCCACTTCACTAACATCCTCCACTACCTTTACTTCGTCCACTTCGTCAACTTCTTCCACTTCGTCCACTTCGTTCACTTCGTCCACTTCGTCCACATCTTCCACATCTTCCACTTCGTCCACTTCGTCCACTTTGTCCACTTCGTCCACTTCATCCACTTCGTCCACTTCGTCCACTTCGTCAACTTCGTCAACTTCGTCCACTTAGTCCACTTCCTCAACTTCCTTAAACTCGTCCAATTCGTCAACTTCGTCCACTTAGTCCATTTCCTCAACTTCCTTAAGTTCAACCACTTCGTCCTCTTCTCCACTTCGACTAGTTGGTCTACTTCGTCCACTTCATCCACTTCGTCCACTTCGTCAACTTCTTCCACTTTATCCACTTCGTCAACTTCGTCAACTTCATCCACTTCGTCAACTTCGTCCACTTCATCCACTTCCTCCGCTTTGTCCACTTCGTCCACTTCCTCCACTTTGTCCACATCGTCGACTTCGTCCCCTTCGTCAACTTCCTCCACTTCGTCAACTTCGTCCACTTAGTCCACTTCCTCCGCTTCCTCCATTTCGTCCACTTCGTCAACTTCGTCAAGTTCGTCCACTTCGTCCACTTCGTTCACTTCGTCCTCTTCGTCCACTTCGTCCACTTCCCCCACTTCCTCCACTTCCTCCACCTCGTCTACTTCGTCAACTTCGTCCACTTAGTCCACTTCCACCGCTTCCTCCACTTCGTCAACTTCGTCGTCAACTTCGTCCACTTTGTCTGCTTAGTCCACTTCGTCCACTTCGTTCTTCCACATCGTCCACTTCGTCCACTTCGTCAACTTTGTCATCTTCGTAAACTTCGTCTAGTTCGTCAACTTCCTCCACTTCGAAGACTTCCTCCTCGTCGTCAACTTTGTCCACTTATTCCACTTCCTCCACGTCCTCCACTTCGTCCAATTCGTCCACTTCGTCCACTTCCTCCACTTCTTCCACTTCTTCCACATTTTCCACTTCTTCCACTTCTTCCTCTTCTTCTTCTTCTTCATTTTCTTCTTCTTCTTCCTCTTCTTCTTCCTTCTTCTTCTTCTTCTTCTCCTTCATCCACTTTTTCCCCTTCGTCCACTTCGTCCACTTCCCCCACCTCGTCCACTTCATCCACTTCGTCCACTTCGTCCACTTCGTGCACTTCGTCCACTTCGTCCACTTCGTGCACTTCGTCCACTTCGTCCACTTCGTGCACTTCGTCCACTTCGTCCACTTCGTGCACTTCGTCCACTTCGTGCACTTCGTCCACTACGTGCACTTCGTCCACTTCGTCCACTTCGTCAACTTCGTCAACTTCGTCCACTTCGTCAACTTGGTCCACTTCTTCCACTTCGTCCACTTCTTCAACTTCGTCCACTTTCTCCACTTCCTCCACTTCCTCCACTTCCCCCACATCGTCAACTTCGTCAACTTCCTCCAATTCGTCGACTTCGTCCACTTCGTCCACTTCGTTTGTCCACTTCGTCAACTTCGTCCATTTCGTCAACTTGGTCCACTTCGTCCTCTTCGTCCACTTTGTCAACTTCGTCATCTTCGTGAACGTCGTCTACTTCTTCCCCATCGTCGACTTCCTCCCCTTCGTCGACTTTCTCCACTTCCTCCACTTCCTCCACTTCCTCCACTTCGTCAACTTCTTCAATTTCTTCCACTTAGGCCACTTCCTCCACTTCCTCCATTTCCCCCACGTCCTCCACTTCGTCTACTTCGTCAACTTCGTCCATTTCGTTCGTCCACTCGTCAACTTCGTCCACTTCGTCCTCTTCGTCCACTTCGTCAACTTTGTCATCTTCGTCAACTTCGTCTACTTCGTCCACTTCCTCCACTTCGAGGACTTCCTCCTCTTCGTCAACTTCGCCCACTTAGTTCACTTCCTCCACTTCCTCCACGTCCTCCACTTCGTCTAATTCGTCAACTTAGTCCACTAACTCCACATCTTCCACTTCTTCCACATTTGCCACTTCTTCCTCTTCTTCTGCTTCTTCTTCTTCTTCTTCTCCTTCATCCACTTTTTCCCCTTCGTCCACTTCGTCCACTTCCTCCACCTCGTCCACTTCGTCCACTTCCTCCTCTTCGTCAACTTCGTCCACTTCCTCCACTTCCTCCACGTCCTCAATTCGTCCAATTCGTCCACTTAGTCCACTTCCTCCACTTCTTCCACATTTTCCACTTCTTCCACTTCTTCCACTTCGTGCACTTAGTCACTTGTCAACTTCGTCCACTTCGTCAACTTCGTCCACTTCGTCAACTTTGTCCACTTCGTCCACTTCTTCAACGTCGTCCACTTCCTCCACTTCGTCCACTTCCCCTACTTCCTCCACTTGCTCCACATCGTCAACTTCATCAACTTCGTCCACTTCGTCAACTTCCTCCTATTCATCAACTTCGTCCACTTCGTTCATCCACTTCGTCAACTTCATCCACTTTGTTCGTCCACTTCGTCAACTTCGTCCATTTCGTCAACTTCGTCAACTTTGTTCTCTTCGTTAACTTCATCCTCTTCGTCCACTTCCTCAGCTTCGTCATCTTCGTGAACTTCGTCTACTTCTTCCCTATAGGCCACTCCCTCCACTTCGTCGACTTTATCCACTTCCTCCACTTCCTCCACTTCCCCCATGTCCTCCAATTCGTCCACTTCGTCCGCTTCGTCCACTTCGTCCACTTCGTCGACTTCCTCCACTTCGTCCCCTTCCTCCACTTCCTCCACTTCCTCCACTTCGTCAACTTCGTCCACTTAGGCCACTTCCTCCACTTCCCCGATGTCCTTCACTTCATCTAATTCGTCCAATTAGTCCACTTCCTTCACTTCCTCCAATTCGGCCACTTCGCCACTTCGTCCATTTCGTCCACTTCACCAACATCCTCCACTTCGTCCACTTCCTCCACTTCGTCCACTTCGTCAACTTCGTCTAATTCGTGAACTTCTTCCACTTCGTGAACTTCATCCACTTCGTCAACCTCGTCAACTTCGTTAACTTCGTCCACTTCCTGCACTTCCTCCACTTCGTCCACTTCGTCCACTTCATCCACTTCGTCCACTTCGTCAACTTCGTCCATTTAGTCCACTTCCTCAACTTCCTTAATTTCGTCCACTTCGTCCACTTCGTCAGCTTCGTCAACTTCGTCCACTTAGTGCACTTCCTCAACTTCCCTAACTTCGTCCAACTTCGTCCAACTTCGTCCTCTTCATCCACTTCGACAACTTGGTCTACTTCGTCCACTTCGTCCACTTCGTCCGCTTCGTCCACTTCGCCCACTTCGTCCATTTCGTCCACTTCCTCCACTGCACCAGTATCCTCCACTTCCCCCACATCCTCTACTTCCTCCGCTTCGTCAACTTCTTCCACTTCGTCCACATTGTCAACCTCGTCAACTTCGTCAATTTCGTCCACTTCGTTCACTTTGTCCACTTCCTCCACCTCGTCCACTTCGTCCACTTCATCCACTTCGTCCACTTCGTCAACTTCGTCCACTTAGTCCACTTCCTCAACTTCCTTAACTTCGTCCACTTCATCAACTTCGTCCACTTCGTCAACGTCGTCCATTGCACCAACATCCTCCACTTCCACTACTTCCTCCACTTCGTCAACTTCTTCCACTTCGTCAACCTCGTCAATTTCGTCAATTTCGTCCACTTCGTTCACTTTGTCCACTTACTCCACCTCGTCCACTTCATCCACTTCATCCACTTCGTCAACTTCGTCCACTTAGTCCACTTCCTCAACTTCCTTAACTTCGTCCACTTCCTCAACTTCATCAACTTCGTCCACTTCCTCAACTTCATCAACATCGTCCACTTCGTCAACTTCGTCCACTTATTCCACTTCCTCAACTTCCTTAACTTCGTCCAACTTCGTCCTCTTCATCCACTTCGACCACTTGGTCCACTTAGTCCACTTCCTCAACTTCCTTAACTTCGTCCAACTTCGTCCACTTTGTCCACTTCTTTCGCTTCCTCCACTTCGTCCACTTCCTCAACTTCGTCAACTTCGTCAACTTCGTCCACTTCCTCCACTTCCTCCACCTACTCCACTTCGTCCACTTCCTCCACTTCCTCTATTTCGTCCACTTCGTTAACTTCGTCAACTTCGTCCACTTCGTCAACTTCGTGCACTTCGTCAACTTCTTCCACTTCGTCCACTTCGTCAACTTCGTCCGCTTCGTCCACTTCCTCCACTTCCTCCACTTCCTCCGCTTCACCAACTTCGTCCACTTCGTCAACTTCACCAAATTCGTCCACTTAGTCTACTTCCTCCACTTCCTCCACTTCCTCGACTTCCTCCACTTTGTCCACTTCCTCCACTTTATCCCCCTCGTCAACATGGTCCACTTCGTCAACTTCGTCCACTTCGTCCACTTTGTCCACTTCCTCCATTTCCTCCACTTGCTCCATTTCCTCTACTTCGTCCACTTCGTCCAGTTCGTCCACTGCGTCCCCTACGTCCACTTCCTCCACTTCGTCGACTTCTTCCACTTCATCAACTTCGTCATATTCGTCCACTTCGTCAACTACGTCCACGTTGTCAGCTTCGTCCACTTCATCAAATTCATCAACTTCGTCCATTTCTTTCACTTCTTCCAATCCTTCCTCTTATTCTTCTTCTTCATTTTCTTCTGTTTCTTCTTCTTCGCCCACTTCTTCTCCTTCCTCCAATTTGTCCACTTCCTCCACTTCCTCCGCTTCCTCCACTTCCTCCACTTCGTCCTCTTCGTCCACTTCGTCCACTTCGTCCACTTCGTCCACTTCGTCAACTTCGTCATCTTCGTCAACTTCGATTACTTCTTCCGCTTCCTCCACTTCGTCAACTTCATCAACTTCCTCAACTTCGTCCACTTCGCCCACTTTCTCCACTTCCTCCACCTACTCCACTTCGTCGACTTCGTCCACTTCCTCCACTTCCTCTATTTCGTCCACTTCGTCAACTTCGTCCACTTCGTCAACTTCGTGCACTTCGTCAATTTCTTCCACTTCGTCCACTTCGTCAACTTCGTCCGCTTCGTCCACTTCCTCCACTTCCTCCACTTCACCAACTTCATCCACTTCGTCAACTTCGTCAACTTCACCAAATTCGTCCACTTAGTCTACTTCCTCCACTTCCTTGACTTCCTCCACTTTGTTCCCCCCGTCAACATCGTCCACTTCGTCAACTTCGTCCACTTCCTCCATTTCCTCTACTTCGTCCACTTCGTCAACTGCGTCCACTACGTCCACTTACTCCACTTCCTCCACTTCGTCCAATTCCTCCACTTCCTCCACTTCGTCCACTTCGTCCACTTCGTCAAATTATTCCACTTCGTCCACTTCGTCAACTTCGTCAACTACGTCAACTTCGTCAACTACGTCAACTTCGTCCACTTCGTCCACGTTGTCAGCTTCGTCCACTTCGTCAAATTCATCAACTTCGTCCATTTCTTTCACTTCTTCCACTCCTTCCTCTTATTCTTCTTCTTCATTTTCTTCTGTTTCTTCTTCTTCGCCCACTTCTTCCCCTTCCTCCACTTTGTCCACTTCCTCCACGTCCTCCACTTCCTCCACTTCGTCAACTTCGTCCACCTCGTCCACTTTGTCCACTTCGTCCACTTCGTCCACTTTGTCCACTTCCTCAACTTCGTCGACTTCATCAACTTCGTCCACTTCGTCAACGTCGTCCACTTCGCCAACTTTGCCAACTTCATCAACTTCGTCTGCTTCGTTCGTCCACTTAGTGAACTTCGTTCACTTCGTCAACTTTTCACACTTCGTCCTCTTCGTCTACTTCGTCCACTTCTTCCCCTTCCTCCACTTTGTCCACTTCCTCCACTTCCTCCACTTCCTCCACTTCGTAAAAATTTTCCACCTCGTCCACTTTGTCCACTTCGTCCACTTCCTCAACTTTGTCCACTTCCTCAACTTCGTCGACTTCATCAAGTTCGTCCACTTCGTCAACGTCGTCCACTTCGTCAACTTCGTTAACTTCATCAACTTCGTCCGCTTCGTTCGTCCACTTCGTGAACTTCGTTCACTTCGTCAACTTTTCCCACTTCGTCCTCTTCGTCCACTTCGTCCACTTCGTCCACTTCGTCAACTTCGTCATCTTCGTCAACTTCGATTACTTCCTCCACTTCCTCCACTTCGAAGACTTTCTTACCTCCTCAACTTCCTCCACTTCGTCGTTAACTTTGTCCACTTCTAGAATTTCTTCCACTTCTTCCACTTTGTCCACTTCGTCAACTTCGTCCCCTTCGTCAACTTCGTCCACTTCGTCAAATTCGTCAACTTCGTCCATTTCTTTCACTTCTTCCACTTCTTCCACTTCTTCCTCTTATTGTTCTTCTTCGTTTTCTTCTTCTGCTTCTTGTTCTTCCCCACTTCTTCCCCTTCCTCCACTTCGTCTACTTCATCCAGTTCGTCCACTTCATCAATTCGTCAACTTAGTCCACTTCCTCCACTTCCTCCACTTTGTTCCCTACGTCAACTTCGCCCACTTCGTCAACTTCGTCCACTTCGTCAACTTCGTCCACTTCGGCCACTTCGTCCAGTTCCTCCACTTCGCCCACTTCCTCCATGTTCTCTACTTCGTCAACTTCGTCAACTGCGACAACTTCCTCCACTTCCTCCACTTCGTTAACTTGTCAAATTCGTCCACTTCGTCAACGTCATCCACTTCATCCACTTCGTCCCCTTCGTCCACTTCGTCAACTTCGGCAACTTCGTCAACTTCTTCCACTTCGTCAACTTCGTCCACATAGTCAACTTCCTCAACTTCGTCCACTTCATCCTCTTCATCCACTTCGACCACTTGGTTTACTTCATCCACTTCATCCACCTCGTCCACTTCTTCCACTTTGTCAACTTCTGCCACTTCGTCCACTTCGTCAACGTCGTCCACTTCGTCAACTTCATCCACTTCCTCCGCTTCATCCACTTCCTCCACTTCCTCGACTTCCTCCACTTCGTCCACATCGTCGACTTCGTCCCATTCGTCAACTTCGTCAACTTAGTCCACTTCCTCCACTTCATCCACTTCCTCCACTTCGTCAACTTCGTCCACTTCGTCAAGTTCCTCCACTTCGTTCACTTCGTCCTCTTTGTCCACTTCCTTCACTTCCTCCACTTCGTCAAGTTCGTCAAGTTCTTCCACTTCGTCCACTTTGTTCACTTCTTCCACTTCGTCCACTTCTTCTACTTCGTCCACTTCGTCAACTTTGTCAACTTCCTCCACTTCGTCAACTTCGTCAACTTTGTCAACTTCGTCAGCTTCGTCCGCTTCTCAACTTCGTCCACTTCGTCCACTTCCTCCACTTTCACCTATTCCTCCACTTCGTCAACTTCGTCCACTTAGGCCACTTCCTCCACTTCCTCTACTTCCCCCACGTCCTCCACTTCGTCCAATTCGTCCACTTAGTCCACTTCCTTTACTTCCTCCACTTCGGCCACTTCGTCCACTTCAACAACTTCCTCCACTTCCTCCACTTCATCTACTTCCTCCACTTCCTCCACTTCCTCCACTTCCTCCACTTCGTCAACTTCGTCCACTTTGTCAACTTCTTCCACTTCGTCCACTTCGTCCACTTCGTCAACTTCGTCAACTTCGTCCACTTCGTTCACTTCTTCCATTTCGTCCACACCGTCCACTTCCTCCACTTCCTCCACTTCCTCCACTTCGTCAACTTCATCCACTTAGCCCACTTCCTCCGCTTCCTCCACTTCGTCCACTTCGTCAACTTCGTCCACTTCGTCCACTTCCTCCACTTCGTGCACTTCGTCCACTTCGTCCACTTCTCCACTTCATCCACTTCGTAAACTTCGTAAACTTCGTCAACTTCGTCCACTACATCGACTTCCTCAACTTCGTCCACTTCATCGACTTCGTCCACTTCATCGACTTCCTCAACTTCGTCCACTTCGTCAACGTCGTCCACTTCGTCCACTTCTTCCACTTCGTCCACTTCACATACTTCGTCAACTTCCTTCACCTCCTCCACTTCGTCAACTTCGTCCACTTCGTCAACTTCGTCCACTTCGTCCATTTCGTCAAATTCCTCCACTTCCTCCACTTCCTCCACTTCGTCAACTTCGTCCACTTAGCCCACTTCCTCCGCTTCCTCCACTTCGTCCACTTCGTCAACTTCGTCTACTTCGTCCACTTCGTCAACTGCAGGCACTTCGTCCTCTTCGTCGACTTCGTCCACTTCGTCCACTTCGTCATCTTCGTCATCTTCGTCAACTTCGTCCACTTCGTCGACTTCGTCCACTACGTCTACTTCGTCCACTTCGTCCACTTCGTCCACTTCCTCCACTTCGTCCACTTCGTAAACTTCGTCATCTTCGTCAACTTCGTCCACTTTATCGACTTCCTCAACTTCGTTCACTTCGCAACTTCATCCACTTCGTCAATTTTTTCCACTTAGTCAACTTCCTCAACTTCGTCCACTTCGTCCTCTTCGTCCACTTCGTCCACTTCGTCCACTTCGTCAACTTCGTCATCTTCGTCAACTTCGATTACTTCCTCCACTTCCTCCACTTCGAAGACTTTCTTACCTCCTCAACTTCCTCCACTTCGTCGTTAACTTTGTCCACTTCTAGAATTTCTTCCACTTCGTCCACTTTGTCCACTTCGTCAACTTCGTCCCCTTCGTCAACTTCGTCCACTTCGTCAAATTCGTCAACTTCGTCCATTTCTTTCACTTCTTCCACTTCTTCCACTTCTTCCTCTTATTGTTCTTCTTCGTTTTCTTCTTCTGCTTCTTGTTCTTCCCCACTTCTTCCCCTTCCTCCACTTCGTCTACTTCATCCAGTTCGTCCACTTCATCAATTCGTCAACTTAGTCCACTTCCTCCACTTCCTCCACTTTGTTCCCTACGTCAACTTCGCCCACTTCGTCAACTTCGTCCACTTCGTCAACTTCGTCCACTTCGGCCACTTCGTCCAGTTCCTCCACTTCGCCCACTTCCTCCATGTTCTCTACTTCGTCAACTTCGTCAACTGCGACAACTTCCTCCACTTCCTCCACTTCGTTAACTTGTCAAATTCGCCCGACTTCCTCCACTTCCTCCACTTCCTGCACTTCGTCCACTTTGTCGTCAACTTCGTCCACTTCTAGAATTTCTTCCGCTTCGTCAACTTTGTCCACTTCGTCAACTTCGTGCACTTCGTCTACTTCGTCCACTTCGTCACCTTCGTCCACGTCTCCACTTCCTCCCCTTCCTCCACCTCGTCCACTTCGTCCTCTTCGCCAGCTTCGTCAACTTCGTCCTCCGCATCCACCACTTCATCTACTTCGTCAACTTAGTCTACTTCGTCAACTTCGTCAAATTCGTCCACTTCGTCCACTTTGTTCACTTCGTCCACTTCCTCCACTTCCTCTACTTCGTCCACTTCGTCAACTCTGTCAATTTCGTCAGCTTCGTCCACTTAGGCCACTTCCTCCACTTCCTCTACTTCCCCTACGTCCTCCACTTCGTCCAATTCGTCCACTTAGTCCACTTCCTTCACTTCCTCCACTTCGGCCACTTCGTCCACTTCACCAACTTCCTCCACTTCCTCCACTTCATCTACTTCCTCCACTTCCTCCACTTCCTCCACTTCCTCCACTTCCTCCACTTCGTCCACTTCGTCAACTTCTTCCACTTCGTCCACTTCGTCAACTTCTTCCACTTCGTCCACTTCGTCAACTTCGTCCACTTCGTTCACTTCTTCCATTTCGTCCACACCGTCCACTTCCTCCACTTCCTCCACTTCCTCCACTTCGTCCACTTCGTCAACTTCGTCCACTTAGCCCACTTTGTCCACTTCGTCCACGTCGTCAACTTCGTCCACTTCGTTAACTGCAGCCACTTCGTCCTCTTCGTCGACTTCGTCCACTTCGTGTACTTCGTCCACTTCGTCCACTTCTCCACTTCATCCACTTCGTAAACTTCGTCATCTTCGTCAACTTCGCCCACTACATCGACTTCCTCAACTTCGTCCACTTCGTCAACGTCGTCCACTTCTTCCACTTCGTCCACTTCACATACTTCGTCAACTTCCTTCACCTCCTCCACTTCGTCAACTTCGTCCACTTCGTCAACTTCTTCCACTTCGTCCACTTCGTCAATTTCGTCCACTTCGTCCACTTCCTCCGCTTCCTCCACTTCGTTCGCTTCGTCAACTTCGTCCACTTAGTCAAATTCGTGCACTTCGTCAATTTCTTCCACTTCGTCCAGTTCGTCAACTTCGTCCGCTTCGTCCACTTCCTGCACTTCACGAACTACGTCCACTGTGTCAACTTTCGCAAATTCGTCAACTCGTCCACTTAGTCCACTTCCTCCACTTCCTCCACTTTGTCCCCTACGTCAACTTCGTCCACTTCGTCAACTTCGTCCACTTCAGCCACTTCGGCCACTTCGTCCACTTCCCCCACTTCCTCCATTTTCTCTACTTCGTCAACTGCGACAACTTCGTCCAATTCCTCCACTTCGTTAACTTGTCAAATTCGTTCACTTCGTCAACTTCATCCACTTCGTCCACTTCATCCACTTCGTCCACTTCGTCAACTTCGGCAACTTCGTCAACTTCTTCCATTCCGTCAACTTCGTCCACTTCGTCAACTTCGTCCACTTCCTCCACTTCGTCAACTTCGTCTACTTCATCCAATTCGTCCACTTCGTGCACTTAGTCCACTTCCTCAACTTCGTCCACTTCCTCCTCTTTATCCACTTCGACCACTTGGTATACTTCATCCACTTCGTCCACTTCTTCCACTTCGTCAACTTCTGCCACTTCGTCCACTTCGTCACCTTCGTCCACTTCGTCAACTTCGTCCACTTCCTCCGCTTCCTCCACCTTCTCCACTTCGTCGACTTCATCCCCTTCGTCCACTTCGTCAACTTAGTCCACTTCCTCCGCTTCCTCCACTTCATCCACTTCGTCCACCTCGTAAACTTCGTCCACTTCATCAACTTCGTCAACTTCATCCACTTTGTTCACTTCGTCTATTTCGTCCACTTCCTCCACTTCCTCCACTTCCTTCACTTCCTCCACGTCGTCAACTTCGTCAACTTCGTCCACTTAGCCCACCTCCTCCGCTTCCTCCACTTCGTCCACTTCGTCCACTTCGTCAAGTTCGTCAAGTTCGTCCACTTCGTCAATTGCAGCCACTTCGTCCTCTTCGTCGACTTCGTTCACTTCGTGTACTTCGTCCACTTTGTCCACTTAATCCACTTCGTAAACTTCGTCATCGTCGTCAACTTCGTCCACTTCGTCCTCTTCGTCGACTTCGTCCACTTCGTCTACTTCGTCCACTTCGTACACTTCCTCCACTTCGTAAACTTCGTGCTCTTCGTCAACTTCGTCCACTTCATCCACTACATCGACTTCCTCAACTTCGTCCACTTCGTCAACTTCGTCCACTTCATCGACTACATTAACTTCGTCCACTTCGTCAACGTCGTCCACTTCGTCCACTTCACATAGTTCGTACTCTTCCTCCACGTCCTCCACTTCGTCAACTTCGTCCACTTCTTCCACTTCGTCCACTTCGTCAACTTCTTCCACTTCGTCCACTTCCTCCGCTTCCTCAACTTCGTTTAGTTCGTCAACTTCGTCCACTTAGTCAAATTCGTGCACTTCGTCAATTTCTTCCACTTCGTCCACTTCGTCAACTTCGTCCACTTCGTCAACTTCGTCCGCTTCATCCACTTCCTCCACTTCACCAACTACGTCCACTGTGTCAACTTCGGCAACTTCGTCAATTCGTCCACTTCCTCCACTTCCTCCACTTTGTCCCCAACGTCAACTTCGTCCACTTCGTCAACTTCGTCAACTTCGTCCACTTCGGCCACTTCGTCCACTTCCTCCACTTCCCCCACTTCCTCCATTTTCTCTACTTCGTCAACTTCGTCAACTGCGACAACTTCGTCCACTTTCTCCACTTCGTTAACTTGTCAAATTCGTCCACTTCGTCAACTTCATCCACTTCGTCCACTTCATCCACTTCGTCCACTTCGTCAACTTCGGCAACTTTGTCAACTTCTTCCATTTCGTCAACTTCGTCCACTTCCTCCGCTTCGTCCACTTCGTCCACTTCCTCCCCTTCGTCCACTTCCTCCACTGCCTCCACTTCGCCCACTTCATCCACTTCGTCCACTTCGTCAACTTTGTCCACTTCCTCCGCTTCCTCCACTTCATCAACTTCCTCCACGTCGTCCACCTCCTCCACTTCGTCATTTTCGTCCCTTTCGTCCACTTTGTCAACTTCGTCCACTTCCTCCACTTCGTCAACTTCGTCTACTTCATCCAGTTCGTCGACTTCGTCAACTTCGTCCACTTAGTCAACTTCGTCCACTTCATCCTCTTCATCCACTTCGACCACTTGGTATACTTCATTCACTTCGTCCACTTCTTCCACTTCGTCAACTTCTGCCACTTCGTCTACTTCGTCCACTTTGTGCACTTCCTCCGCTTCGTCCACTTCCTCCACTTCCTCCACTATGTCCACATCGTCGACTTCATCCCTTTCGTCAACTTCGTCAACATAGTCCACTTCCTCTGCTTCCTCCACTTCATCCACTTCGTCCACTTCGTAAACTTCGTCCACTTCGTCAACTTCGTCCACTTCGTCCACTTCGTTCACTTTGTCCTCTTCGTCCACTTCCTCCACTTCCTCCAGTTCGTGTACTTCGTCCACTTCGTCAACTTCGTCAACTTCGTCCACTTCCTCCCCTTCCTCCACCTCGTCCACTTCGTCCACTTCGTCCACTTAGTCCACTTCCTCCGCTTCCTCCACTTCATCCACTTCGTCAACTTCCTCCACTTCGTAAACTTCGTCCACTTCGTCAACTTCCTCCACTTCGTAAACTTCGTCCACTTCGTCAAGTTCGTCCACTTCGTTCACTTCGTCCACTTTGTTCACTTCCTCCACTTCTCCACTTCCACTTCGTCCACTTCGTCAACTTCTTCAACTTTGTCAACTTAGTCAGCTTCGTCCGCTTCTCAACTTCGTCCACTTCCTCCACTTCGTCAACTTCGTCCACTTAGGCCACTTCCTCCACTTCCTCCACTTCCTCTACTTCCCCCACATCCTCCACTTCGTCCAATTGGTCCACTTAGTACACTTCCTTCACTTCCCCCACTTCGGCCACTTCGTCCACTTCGTCCACTTCACCAACTTCCTCCACTTCCTCCACTTCCTCCACTTCCTGCACTTCCTCCACTTCGTCAACTTCGTCCACTTAGTCCACTTCGTCAACTTCTTCCACTTTGTCCACTTCGTCAACTTCGTCCATTTCGTTCACTTCGTCCATTTCGTCCAATTCCTCCACTTCCTCCACTTCCTCCACTCCCTCCACTTCCTCCTCTTCGTCAACTTCGTCCACTTAGCCCAATTCCTCCGCTTCCTCCACTTCGTCCACTTCGTCAACTTCGTCTACTTCGTCCACTTCGTCAACTGCAGGCACTTCGTCCTCTTCGTCCACTTCGTCAACTTCATCCACTTCGTAAACTTCGTCATCTTCGTCAACTTCGTCAACTTCGTCCTCTTCGTCGACTTCGTCCACTTCATCCACTTCGTCAACTTCGTCATCTTCGTCAACTTCGTCAACTTCGTCCACTTTATCGACTTCCTCAACTTCGTCCACTTCGCAACTTCATCCACTTCGTCAATTTTTTCCACATAGTCAACTTCCTCAACTTCGTCCACTTCGCACCTTCATCCACTTCGTCAATTTTTTCCACTTAGTCAACTTCCTCAACTTCGTCCACTTCGTCCTCTTCGTCCATTTCGTCCACTTCGTCCTCTTCGTCCACTTCGTCATCTTCATCAACTTCGTGTACTTCCTCCACTTCCTCCACTTTGTCGACTTCCTCCACCTCCTCAACTTCCTCCACTACGTCAACTTCGTCCACTTGGTCCACTTCGTCCACTTCGTCCACTTGGTCAACTTCGTCAACTTCGTCCACTTCGTCAGCTTCGTCCGCTTCTCAACTTCGTCCACTTTGTCGACTTCGTTCACTTCGTCCACTTCCTCCACTTCGACAAGTTCGTCCACTTAGGCCGCTTCCCCCACTTCCTCCACCTCCTCTACTTCCCCCACAACTTCAGCCACTTCGTCCAATTCGTCCACTTAGTCCACTTCCTTCACCTCCTCCACTTCGGCCACTTCGTCCACTATGTCCACTTCGTCCACTTCCTCAACTTCGTCCACTTAGTCAACTTCGTCAACTTCGTCCACTTAGTCCACTTCATCCGCTTCGTCCATTTCGTCCACTTCGTCAACTTCGTCCACTTCGTCAACTTCGTCCACTTTGTCAACTTCGTCAATTCGTCAACTTCGTCCACTTAGACCACTTCGTCCACTTCGTCCACTTCGTCAACTTGGTCAACTTCGTCCACTTCGCCCTCTTCGTCCATTTCGTCCACTTCGTCATCTTCGTCAACTTCGTCTACTTCCTCCGCTTCCTCCACTTCGTCAACTTAGGCCACTTCCACCACTTCCTCCACATCCTCCACTTCGTCCAGATCGTCCACTTAGTCCACTTCCTCCACTTCCTCCTCTTCGTCCCCTTCGTTCAATTTCTCCGCTTCGTCCACTTCACAACCTTCGTCAACTTCCTCCACTTCCTCCACTACGTCAACTTCGTCCACTTCCTCCACTTTGTCCACTTTGTCAACTTCTTCCACTTCGTCCACTTCCTCCGCTTCGTCCACTTCCTCCACTTCGACCACTTCCACCACTTCGTCCACTTCATCCACTTCGTCCACTTCGTCAAGTTCGTGCACTTAGTCCACTTCCTCCGCTTCCTCCACTTCGTCAACTTCGTCCACTTCGTCGTCAAGTTCGTCCACTTCGTCAATTTCTTCCACTTCATCAACTTCGTCCACTTCGCCCTTTTCGTCCACTTCGTTCACCTGTCTACTTCATCCACTTGGTCCACTTCGTCCACTTCCTCCGCTTCGTCCACTTCCTCCACTTCGACCACTTCCACCACTTCGTCCACTTCATCCACTTCGTCCACTTCGTCAAGTTCGTGCACTTAGTCCACTTCCTCCGCTTCCTCCACTTCGTCAACTTCGTCCACTTCGTCGTCAAGTTCGTCCACTTCGTCAATTTCTTCCACTTCATCAACTTCGTCCACTTCGCCCTCTTCGTCCACTTCGTTCACCTGTCTACTTCATCCACTTGGTCCACTTCGTCCACTACGTCGACTTCGTAAACTTCGTCCACTTCATCATCTTCGTCCACTTCATCAACTTCGTAAACTTCGTTCACTTCCTCTGCTTCCTCCGCTTCCTCCACTTCCTCCACTTCCTCCACCTCCTCCACTTCCTCCCCTTCCTCGACTTCGTCCACTTCATCTACTTCGTCATCTTTGTCAACTTAGTCTACTTCCTCCACTTCCTCCACTTCGTCGACTTCCTCCACTTCCTCCACGTCCTCCACTTCGTCCAAATCGTCCACTTACTCCACTTCCTCCACCTCGTCCACTTCATCCCCTTCGTCCACTTCCACCGCTTCCTCCAATTCGTCCACTTCGTCCACTTCACAAAATTCGTCAACTTCGTCAACTTCCTTCATTTCCTCCACTTCGTCAACTTCATCCACTTCATCCACTTCGTCAACTTCTTCCACTTCGTCCACTTCGTCAACTTCGTCCACTTCCTCCGCTTCGTCTGCTTCCTCTACTTCGCCCACTTCATCCACTTCGTCCACTTCGTCCACTTAGTGCACTTCCTGCGCTTGCTCCACTTCGTGCACTTCGTCAACTTTGTCCACTTTGTCAACTTCGTCCACTTTGTCCACTTCCTCCACTTCGTCCACTTGGTCCACTTGGTCCACTTCGTCTACTTCGTCAACTTCGACAACTTCGTCCACTTCGTCGACTTCGATCACTTCGTCCACTTCGTCCATTACGTCCACTTCGTCCACTTCGTCCACTTCGTCCACTTCGTCGACTTCGTCATCTTCGTGAACTTCCTCTACTTCCTCCACTTCCTCCACTTCGTCCCCTTCGTCCACTTTCTCTGCTTCCTCCACTTTGTCCACTTCACAACCTTCGTCAACTTCGTCAACTTCCTCCACTTCGTCCACTACGTCAACTTCGTCCACTTCCTCCACTTTGTCAACTTCTTCCACTTCGTCCACTTCGTCAAATTCGTCCACTTCGTCCACTTGCTCTGCTTCTTCCACTTCGTCGACTTCGTCAACTTTTTCCACCTCGTCAACTTCGTCCACCTCATCCACCTCGTGCACTTCGTAAACTTCGTCCACCTCGTCCACTTATTCCACTTCGTCCACTTCGTCACCTTCGTCCACTTCCTCCACTTCGTCCACTTCGTCAACTTCGTCCACTTTGTCAACTTCGTCCACTTCCTCAACTTCGTCCACTTTGTCAACTTCGTCAACTTCGTCCACTTCGTCATCTTCGTCAACTTCGTGTACTTCGTTCACTTCCTCCACTTCGTGGACTTCCTCCACTTCCTCCACTTCCTCCCCTTCTTCAACTTCGTCAACTTAGTCCACTTAGTCCACTTCCATCACTTCCTCCTCTTCCTCCTCTTCCTCCACTTCCTCCACGTCCTCCACTTCGTCGAAATCGTCCACTTCCTCCACTTCTTCAACTTCGTCCGCTTCGTCAACTTCATCCACTTCGTCAACTTCCTCTACTTCATCCATTTTCTCCACTTCCTCCACTTCGTTAACTTCGTCAACTTCGTCCACCTATTCCATTTACTCCACTTCCTCAGCTTCGTCCACTTCGTCCACTTCGTCAACTTCCTCCACTTCTTCCACTTCGTCAACTTCGTCAACTTCGTCCACTTCGTCCAATTCGTCCAATTCGTCCACTTCGTCCACTTCGTCAACTTCCTCCATTTCCTCCACTTCCTCCACTCAGTCCAGTTGGTCTACTTTGTCCACCTCATCGACTTCGTCCACTTCGTCCCCTTCGTCCACTTCGTCCACTTCGTCAACTTCGTCATGTTCGTCAACTTCGTCCAATTTGTCCACTTGGTCCACTTCCTCCACTTCCTCCACTTCGTCGACTTCCTCCACTTCATCCACTTCCTCCGCTTCGTCAACTTCGTCCACTTAGTCCACTTCCTCCAATTCGTCCCCTTCGTCCACTTCCACCGCTTCCTCCATTTCGTCCACTTCGTCCACTTAACAACACTCGTCAACTTCGTCAACTTCCTCCACTTCCTCCACTTCGTCAACTTCGTCAACTTCATCCACTTCGTCAACTTCTTCCACTTCGTCCACTTCGTGAACTTCATCCACTTCCTCCGCTACGTCCATTTCCTCGACTTCGCCCACTTCATCCACGTAGTCCACTTCCTCCGCTTCCTCCACTTCGTCCAATTCGTCAACTTCGTCCACTTTGTCAACTTCGTCAATTCGTCAACTTCGTCCACTTAGTCCACTTCCTGCACTTCCTCCACTTCGTCCACTTGGTCCACTTCGTCCACTTCGTCAACTTCGTCAACTATGTCAACTTCGTCCACTTCGTCAACTTCTTCCACTTCGTCATTTTCCTCCACTTCCTCCCCTTCTTCAACTTGGTCAACTTAGTCCACTTAGTCCACTTCCGTCACTTCCTCCTCTTCCTCCTCTTCCTCCACTTCCTCCACGTCCTCCACTTCGTCCAAATCGTCCACTTCCTCCACTTCTTCAACTTCGTCCGCTTCTTCAACTTCATCCACTTCGTCAACTTCCTCTACTTCATCCATTTTCTCCACTTCCTCCACTTCCTCCACTTCGTTAACTTCGTCAACTTCGTCCACCTATTCCATTTCCTCCACTTCCTCAGCTTCGTCCACTTCGTCAACTTCCTCCACTTCTTCCACTTCGTCAACTTCGTCAACTTCGTCCACTTCGTCCACTTCGTCCAATTCGTCCACTTCGTCCACTTCGTCAACTTCCTCCATTTCCTCCACTTCCTCCACTTCGTCCACTTGGTCTACTTCGTCCACCTCGTCGACTTCGTCCACTTCGTCCACTTCGTCCCCTTCGTCCACTTCGTCAACTTCGTCATGTTCGTCAACTTCGTCCAATTTGTCCACTTGGTCCACTTCCTCCACTTCCTCCACTTCCTCCACTTCCTCCACTTCTTCCACTTCTTCCTCTTCTTCTTCTTCTTCATTTTCTTCTTCTTCTTCTTCTTCTTCTTCTTATTCTTCTTCTTCTCCTTCATCCACTTTTTCCCCTTCGTCCACTTCCTCCACTTACTCCACTTCGTTAACTTCGTCATATTCGTCAACTTAGTCTACTTCCTCCACTTCCTCCACTTCGTCGACTTCCTCCACTTCGTCGACTTCCTCCACTTCCTCCACTTCCTCCACTTCGTCAACTTCGTCCACTTAGTCCACTTCCTCCACTTCGTCCACTTCCACCGTTTCCTACATTTCGTCCACTTCGTCCACTTCACAAAACTCGTCAACTTTGTCAACTTCCTCCACTTCCTCCACTTCGTCAACTTCGTCAACTTCATCCACTTCGTCAACTTCTTCCACTTCGTCCACTTCGTGAACTTCGTCCACTTCCTCCGCTACGTCCATTTCCTCGACTTCGCCCACTTCATCCACTTCGTCCACTTAGTCCACTTCCTCCGCTTCCTCCACTTCGTCCAATTCCTCAACTTCGTCCACTTTATCAACTTTGTCAATTCGTCAACTTCGTCCACTTTCTCCACTTCGTCCACTTTCTCCACTTCGTCCACTTGGTCCACTTCGTCCACTTCGTCAACTTCGTCAACTTCGTCCACTTCGTCAACTTCTTCCACTTCGTCAACTTCGTCCACTTCGTCAACTTCATTCACTTCGTCCACTTCGTCAGCTTCCTCCACTTCGTCTACTTTCTCCACTTCGTCCACTTCTTCCACTTCGTCCACTTCGTCCTCTTTGTCCACTTCGTCTACTTCGTCCACTTCGTCAACTTCGTCATCTTCGTCAACTTCGTCCACTTCCTCCACTTCTTCCACTTCGTCCACTTCGTCAAATTCGTCCACTTCCTCCGCTTCGTCCATTTCCTCCACTTCCTCCACTTTGTCCACTTGCTCCACTTCGTCCACTTCGTCATCTTCGTCAACTTCGTCTACTTCCTCCACTTCCTCCACTTCGTCGACTTCCTCCACTTCCTCCACTTCCTCCACTTTGTCAACTTCGTCCACTTAGTCCACTTCCTCCACTTCCTCGACGTCCTCCACTTCGTCCAAATCGTCGACTTAGTCCACTTCCTCCACTTCCTCCACTTCGTCCCCTTCTTCCACTTCCACCGCTTCCTCCATTTCCTCCACTTCGTCCACTTCACAAAATTCGTCAACTTCGTCAACTTCCTCCACTTCCTCCACTTCGTCAACTTCGTCAACCATATCCACTTCATCCACTTCGTCCACTTCGTCAACTTCGTCCACTTCCTCATCTTTGTCCATTTCCTCCACTTCGCCCACTTCATCCACTTCGTCCACTTAGTCCACTTCCTCCGCTTCCTCCACTTCGT
The DNA here is from genome assembly GCA_034642375.1 of Vigna nakashimae. Classification (NCBI taxonomy): domain Eukaryota; kingdom Viridiplantae; phylum Streptophyta; class Magnoliopsida; order Fabales; family Fabaceae; genus Vigna; species Vigna nakashimae. The sequence continues at coordinate 35,869,998 of CM067767.1, forward strand.
CAACTTCGTCAATGTGGGCATAAATATGCACTCATCACACCCCCACACTTATCCTTTTGCACTCCTGGGCAAAATTGATTAATTCCAAGACTTTGTTCTGAATCATTTTATTTCATATTTGCATTTGGATCAAAAGAATGAGTAGCACTAGACATAGATCAATCATTTAGGCATTACTTTGTCATGGACATGCAAATGGAATCACTTTATTCTTCACACATGAGTTAACCTTTTTGAATTGCCAAGAAAATCAAATATGAAAGACAACACTCAAGTCAACATATATCTATTTCTCTCCAATTCTCTCAAGTGTTTTTGGCTTGTGTTTACACTCAAAATACCCATGTAAGTAGACACCCTTGATATTTAGCAAGACTCTAACATTCATATACTTCAGTAATCATGCAATTATTGATCATGAGGGCTTTTTAAGGTTTTATTGAGGCCAAGGCAAAGGTAGGAAATTTTCTTAGAATTTCTGAGCTTTTGAAATTGATATAGAAAGAGTAATGACACTTGATTTCAAAAACAACTCTATTTCTTGCTCTTTTAAGGAAGTTTTTTTTTCTTTTTCTTTCTTTTTTTTTTTGAAAACTCTAACTTTTCATCTTCCTTTTTGCTTTTTTAATTGTTATTTTGTGGGTGAGGTACTCACCTCACCCACACACTTATTCCTCACTTTACTTCTAATAGAATCCATTACTCCTTCTTTTTTTTCTTTTATTTGACAATGACTGGAAACAAGAAAAATAGGCTTAAGGCTTAGGGTTCCAATGGATTACTGTTAGGACACGTTTATTTGGCCAAGTAGCTAAAATGAGAAATGCCTCAATCATATCAAATCATGCATATTCACCTCAGTTGCACAACATAGAATCAAGCTAACTATTAGAGTATCAACAAAACATGGGCAAATCACACAAAAAAAAAAGGTATGGCACATGGTGGTCCATCCTTAACATTAAGTTCAAAACTCACATGGTTCAAATTTCTTTCACAAAAGATTTAATCAGGAAATTCTCAAGTCAACTCAATCAGCAAATCATAAAAGCAATCCACTCATATCAACAGGACTCATTTTTTTTTGAATTCATGATCATTCCAGTTACTGATTCAAACTCTCAAATCCAATGCAAATAATTATTAAAAACAAACAAAATAGACAAACAAAATAGGGAACAAAATTAATTGTTTCCCCACACCCCCAGACTTAAACTATGCATTGTCCCCAATGTATGCCTTATATATAAAATGCAAAGAAAAGGTATGAGGGAACTTACCTCCTTCATGGTGGAAGGAATGCTAGTAGGACTTCATTGGAAAAGTCATCCTGGATAGGAATGTTATCTTTTCCCTTTTCAATCCTACTAAGATGGTCAATTACTACATTATGTGACCCACTTCTGTCTTGAATAGGAGTCAACTTGTCCTTCTCGTTCTTGACCATTGTGATTCCATATTTCTCGGGAACCACATGTATAGGGCCCACCCAAGTGCGGTTAGAATTTGAATATATAAGACCTATTTGTAGCAACTTGGTGTCTTTTTTCTTTACAACCCCCATCAGTTGAAGATTCAGCCTTCCTTGAGGTTGTCTCACTGGTTTAGCATCCTCCTCCAAAAGTATTCTATGCATGCAAAAAGAAAGGCTAATACCAGGAATATCTGCTAAAGTCCAGCCTATTGCTCTCTTGTGGTCTCTGATAACCTGTAATAGCTGTTTTTTCTGCTCATCAGTAAGCAATGCAGATATAATAACAGGGAGTTTCTCATCCCTCTCAAGATAAGCATATTTCAAATGGGATGGTAAAGGTTTCAACTCCAAAACGGTTGGTTGTACCACAGATGGCAGGATTTTACTGCCTAAGGTAATCTCTGTCACCTCAACACCACACTCGGACGCCACAAAGGTATCATCTATTGACACCGCGTCCTCAAAATCACCTGCTTTACAGTTTCCTTTTTCGTCCAAAATTAGGGATGACATATTTGAAAAAGAAAAATTGTTTCCAACATCACTTGATAAATCAATACAAAACAAAGAATGATCTTCAATTGATAGTAAAAACCATTTAATCATATGAAAGTTCCTAAATTAAATCAAAGTAAATTCTCAATTAAACCTAGAAACCCTAAAACTCATATAATCAATATGCATGTAGATTCAAACATATTATGATGCAAAAATCTTTACTTTTAACAAGATAGAGAGATGAAAGACATAGAGAGAACAACTTAAATCAATAATCAAAGTAAACAATTGCATTAACTGAACGTAACCTCAGAATCCGTCATGGAATTACAGCAGAATAGCCCTAGATGCTTAGCTCTCCATGAATGGAGTTAAATACAAGATGAAAGAAACGTGAGAGGAGTATGAGAGAATGAATTAAGTGAAGTCCCTGGGTCTCTTTATATAGGGCTTGATTGGGCTTGGACTCTGAGTATTCAGTTGATAGAATCTTTTATCTTATATCTTCCAAATAACTAAAAGATTTAGATAATTATAACATTATTTGGAAGATATTTTCGGTTGATATTCCAAAATTAAATTAATTCAACAATTGAATTTTATCTTTTAGCTTTTCTGAATTTCCAAAATTGCACTAATGCCCTGAAATTTCCTCTATCTGCACTTTAGCCCCTTTTGAGTTTCTGAAATTGCAAGAAAGCCCCTCCGTTGACCAGACTTTGACCAGAGGAAGCTTATTGACCAGCTTTGACCAGAGGAGGACGCACCAATGGGAGCTCGCCACGTTGCTGCCCTCTTCCTTCCCCAATTAGGGTTTCAGATTTGGGGAAAGGGCTTCCCCTTTTTTGCCGTCTGCGTGCCGTGAGGAAAAGAGGAGAGGCTCGAGATTGTGGAGCTGCCACGGTGGTTGTAGTGGCGATTTCTTGTTCTAGGTTTGGCTATGTGATTTTTCTGAGTGCAGGTGGTTGAGACGCGACTTGCAGAGGCGCGAAAATAAGGGATCGCGAGAAGGTGGTGTCGCGGCGGCCATGGATGTCGCGCTTTGGTGCTGGCGGCTTGATGGAGAAGAAGGGTTGTGCGATGATGCGGTGTGCGTTGAAGAGTTGTGGTGGCTTGAAGGTTAACAGCGGAAGGACGGTAGTGGCAGCGGCCTGAAGTGTCGAGGCGCGATTTTGGAGAAGCAGTGCGCGGCGGCGTGGTTGCGGTCATGGTGGTGATGATTTCAGAGGAGGAGGACTGTAGTGCTCCGGCGATGGTGGATGAAGAACTCGCCATTAATGGCGCGATGAAGGTTGGTGGCGGAGCGGAACTAGCGATGAAGGAGGAGGAGTGTTGCGATTTCATGGCGGCGTGGTTTCACGGTGACGGCACAGCATGGTGGTGACGGCGAGACCGAGGCGATGTTGTGTGGCGGGAGTGGTGGTCCGGCGAAAAAGGAGGGAGAAGAAGTTGGCCGGCGATGAGGATGGTACGGCGAAAGCAGAACGGCGGCTGACGGCATTGGCGACATTAGCGGCTAGGGTTTCTGTGGAGAAGGTGGAAGATGATGCTCATGGGTTAGGGCTGACGTGGCGGAACATTCTTGACTAGATCTGGGTGGGGAGGATTTGGACACGTGGCATGATCTGGTGGAGTCTAGCTTAGGAGGGGTATGGGTAGGAAAATTTAGGAGGTGTATTTAGAATAGGGTTACTGTTAGGCTTAGTATTGGGCCTGTTTAAGAGAAGAGGGGTGTATGTAAGGAAATTGGGAGGTGCAAGGGTAAAAGTTGACTGTTTGGCCCATCTGTACATTATTTTCCAAATAAAATCTGATTTTGGGCCTTGAATTGCCATTTGGACCAACAGAACTTATAATTTCAACTGCACAAATAAAAGTAAGAACATCCAAGAATATTTTATGCGCTAAAACTCACTTTTTACGTCTCTTTAATTCCCAAAACCAACAATTCCAATCATCACAAATTCACTTAAAATCAATCATTTAAGCTCAATTATTCTATCAAAAATTTGAATTTTAAAACATAAATTTGGGCATAAATATGCACTCATCAGTCAACTTCGTCAACTTCCTCCACTTCGTCAACTTCGTCAACTTCTTCCACTTCGTCCACTTCGTCAACTTCGTCCACTTCGTCCACTTCCTCTGCTTCGTCCACTTCCTCCACTTCGCCCACTTCCTCCACTTCCTCCACTTCGTCCACTTAGTCCACTTCGTCCGCTTCCTCCACTTCGTCCGCTTCCTTCACTTCGTCCACTTTGTCAACTTCGTCAATTCGTCAACTTCGTCCAATTAGTGCACTTCCTCCACTTCCTCCACTTCCTCCACTTCGTCGACCTCATCCACGTAGTCCCCTTCGTCCACTTCGTCCACTTCTTCCACTTCGTCCACTTCGTCAACTTCGTCATCTTCTTCAACTTCGTCAACTTCTTCAACTTCGTCCACTTAATCCACTTCGTCCACTTCATCGACCTCTTCGACGTCGTCCCCTTCGTCCACTTCGTCCACTTCGTCCACTTCTTCCACTTCGTCCACTTCGTCAACTTCTTCAACTTCGTCAACTTCGTCAACTTCTTCAACTTCGTCCACTTCACCAACTTCGTCAACTTCGTCCAGTTCCTCAACTTCGTAAACTTCGTCAACTTCGTCCACTTGCTTCACTTGCTCAAATTCCTCCACTTCGTCCACTTCGCCAACTTCGTGAACTTCGTCCACTTCCTCAGCTTCGTCAAGTTCGTAAACTTCGTCAACTTCGTCCACTTTCTCCACTTCCTCCACTTTCTCCACTTCCTCAACTTCCTCCACTTCCTCCACTTCGTCAACTTCGTCCACTTATTCCACTTCGTCCACTTCGACCAGTTCCTCAACTTCGTCACTTCGTCACTGCGTCCACTTCAACCAGTTCCTCAACTTCGTAAACTTGGTCCACTTCATCCACTTCCTCAACTTCGTCAACTTCTTCAACTTCGTAAACGTCGCCAACTTCGTCCACTTTGTCCACTTCCTCAACTTTGTCCACTTCGTCAACTTCGTCCACTTCGTCCACTTTGTCAATTTCGTCAACTTCGGCAACTTCGGCAACTTCGGCAACTTCGTCAACTTCGACCACTTCGTCCACTTCGTCAAGTTCGTCACATTCGTCAACTTCGTCAACTTCGCCCACTTCGTCCAATTCGTCCCCTTCGTCAACTTCGTCCACTTCGTCAACTTTGTCAACTTCGTCCACTTCGTCCACTTCGTCTGTTTGGCCAACTTCGTCTACTTCGTCAACTTCGTCCACTTAGTCCACTTCATCATCTTCGACCACTTCCTCAACTTCGTCACCTTCGTAAACTTTGTCAACTTTGTCCACTTCGTCCACTTCATCCTTTTCCTTCACTCTCTCTACTTCGTCTTCTTCGTCCACTTCATCCACTTCGTCCACTTCGTCAACATCTTCAACTTCGTCAACTTCGTTCAATTCGTTCACTCCGTAACCTTCGTCCGCTTCGTTCGTCCACTTCGTCAACTTCGTCCACTTCGTCAACTTTTCCCACTTCGTCCTCTTCGTCCTCTTCCTCCACTTCCTCCACGTCCTCCACTTCGTCCAATTCATCCACTTATTCGACTTCCTCCACTTCCTCCACTTCACAAACATCGTCCACTTCGTCAACTTCATCAACTTCACCAAATTCGTCCACTTAGTCCACTTCCTCCACTTCCGCAACTTCCTCTACATCTTCCACTTTGTCCACTTCCTCCACTTTGTCTCCTTCGTCAACTTCGTCCACTTCGTGAACTTCCTCCACTTCCTCCAGTTCCTCCACTTCGTCCACTTCCTCCATTTCCTCTACTTCGCCCACTTCCTCCACTTCCTCCACTTTCTCCACTTCTTCCACTTCGTCCACTTCGTCAACTTCGTCCACCTCGTCCACTTCGTCCACTTTGTCCACTTCGTCCACTTCGTGCACTTCCTCCACTTCGTCATCTTCGTCAACTTCGTCTATTTCCTCCACTTCTTGCACTTAGTCCACTTCGTCAAATTCGTCCACTTCGTCCACTTCCTCCGCTTCGTCCACTTCCTCCACTTCCTCCACTTCCTCCACTTCGTCATCTTCGTCAACTTAGTCTACTTCCTCCACTTCCTCCACTTCGTCGACTTCCTCCACTTCCTCCACTTCCTCTACTTCCTCCACGTCCTCCACTTCGTCCAAATCGTCCACTTAGTCCACTTCGTCCCCTTCGTCCACTTCCACCGGTTCGTCCATTTCGTCCACTTCGTCCACTTCACAAAATTCGTCAACTTTGACAACTTCCTCCACTTCCTCCACTTCGTCAACTTCATCCACTTCATCCACTTCGTCAACTTCTTCCACTTCGTCCACTTCGTCAACTTCGTCCACTTCCTCCGCTTCGTCCACATCCTCCTCTTCGCCCACTTCGTCCACTTAGTGCACTTCCTGCGCTTCCTCCACTTCGTCCACTTCGTCAACTTCGTCCACTTTGTCAACTTCGTCAATTCGTCAACTTCGTCCACTTAGTCCACTTCCTCCACGCCCTCCACTTCCTCCAAATCGTCCACTCAGTCCACCTCCTCCACTTGCTCCACTTCGTCTGCTTCGTCTACTTCCTCCGCTTCATCCACTTCCGCCACCTCGTCCACTTCCTCCGCTTCGTCCATTTCCTCCACTTCGCCCAGTTCATCCCCTTCGTCCACTTCATCCACTTAGTCCACTTCCCCCGCTTCCTCCACTTCGTCAACTTCGTCAACTTCGTCCCCTTAGTCCACTTAGTCCACTTCCTCCACTTCCTCCACTTCCTCAACCTCCTCCACTTCGTCCACTTGGTCTACTTCATCCACTTCGTCAACTTCGTCAACTTCGTCCACTTCGTCAACTTCTTCCACTTCGTCAACTTCGTCTACTTTGTTCACTTTGTTCACCTCGTCCACTTCGTCCACTTCGTCCACTTCGTCTACTTCCTCCACTTCGTCCACTTCCTCCACTTCGTCAACTTCGTCATCTTCGTCAACTTCGTCTACTTCGTCTACTTCCTCCACTTCGTCAACTTCGTCCACTTCCTCCACTTCCTCCACTTCCTCCACTTCGAGACCTTCGTCAACTTCGTCCACTTCGTCTACTTCATCTACTTCGTCCACTTCGTCTACTTCGTCTACTTCGTCCACTTCGTCCACTTCGTCTACTTCGTCCACTTCGTCAATTTCGTTGTCTTCGTCAACTTGGTCTACTTCGTCCACTTCCTCCACTTTGACCACTTCGTCCACTTCGTCAACTTCCTCCACTTCCTCCACATCCTCTACTCCTTCCACTTCCTCCACTTCGTCAACTTCTTCCACTTCATCGACTTCGTCAACTTCGTCCACTTCGTCAACTTCGTCCACTTCTAGAATTTCTTCCGCTTCGTCAACTTTGTCCACTTCGTCAACATCGTCCACTTCGTCCACTTCGTCAACTCCGTCTTCTTCGTCCACTTCGTCAACTTCGTCCACTTCCTCCACTTCCTCCCCTTCCTCCATGTTGTCCACTTTGTCAACTTCGTCAACTTCGTTAACTTCGTCAACTTCCTCCACTTCGTCCACTTCGTCCACTTCCTCCGCTTCCTCCACTTCATCCACTTCGTCCACTTCGTCAACTTCGTCAAGTTCGTCCACTTCGTCCACTTTGTTCACTTCGTCCACTTCCTCGACTTCCTCCACTTCCTCTACTTCGTCCACTTCGTCAACTTCTCCAACTTCCTCCACTTCGTCCACTTCGTCCACTTCGTCCACTTCGTCCACTTCGTCCACTTCGTCAACTTCGTCAACTTCGTCAGCTTCGTCCGCTTCTCAACTTCGTCCACTTCCTCCACTTCGTCAAGTTCGTCCACTTAGGCCGCTTCCCCCACTTCCTCCACTTCCTCTACTTCCCCCACAACTTTAGCCACTTCGTCCAATTCGTCCACTTAGTCTACTTCCTTCACCTCCTCCACTTCGGCCACTTCGCCCACTTTGTCTACTTAGTCCACTTCCTCCGCTTCCTCCACTTCGTCCAATTCGTCAACTTCGTCCACTTTGTCAACTTCGTCAATTCGTCAACTTCGTCCACTTAGTCCACTTCCTCCACTTCCTCCACTTCGTCAATTTGTCAACTTCGTCAATTCGTCAACTTCGGCCACTTCGTCCCTTTGTCCACTTCGTCCACTTCGTCAACTTCGTCCACTTAGTCCACTTCATCCGCTTCCTCCACTTCGTCCACTTCGTCAACTTCGTCCACTTCGTCAACTTCGTCCACATTGTCAACATCGTAAATTCGTCAACTTCGTCCACTTAGACCACTTCCTCCACTTCGTCCACTTCGTCAACTTCATCCACTTCGTCCTCTTCGTCCATTTCGTCCACTTCGTCATTTTCGTCAACTTTGTGTACTTCCTCCGCTTCCTCCACTTCGTCCACTTAGGCCACTTCCGCCACTTCCTCCACATCCTCCACTTCGTCCAAATCGTCCACTTAGTCCACTTCCTCCACTTCCTCCACTTCGTCCCCTTCGTTCAATTTCTCCGCTTCGTCCACTTCGTCCACTTCACAACCTTCGTCAACTTCCTCCACTTCCTCCACTACGTCAACTTCGTCCACTTCCTCCACTTCCTCCACTTTGTCCACTTTGTCAACTTCTTCCACTTCGTCCACTTCCTCCACTTCGACCACTTCCACCACTTCGTCCACTTCATCCACTTCGTCCACTACGTCGTCAACTTCGTCCACTTCGTCAATTTCTTCCACTTCGTCCACTTCGCCCTCTTTGTCCACTTCGTTCACCTGTCTACTTCATCCACTTGGTCCACTTCGTCCACTACGTCGACTTCGTAAACTTCGTCCACTTCATCATCTTCGTCCACTTCATAAACTTCGTAAACTTCGTCCACTTCCTCCGCTTCCTCCGCTTCCTCCAGTTCCTCCACTTCCTTCACCTCCTCCACTTCCTCCCCTTCCTCCACTTCCTCCACTTCCTCCACTTCCTCCACTTCGTCATCTTTGTGAACTTATTCTACTTCCTCCACTTCCTCCACTTCGTCGACTTCCTCCACTTCCTCCACGTCCTCCACTTCGTCCAAATCGTCCACTTACTCCACTTCCTCCACCTCGTCCACTTCGTCCCCTTCGTCTACTTCCACCGCTTCCTCCATTTCGTCCACTTCACAAAATTCGTCAACTTCGTCAACTTCCTCCACTTCCTCCACTTCGTCAACTTTATCCACTTCAGCCACTTCGTCAACTTCTTCCACTTCGTCCACTTCGTCAACTTCGTCCACTTCCTCTGCTTCGTCCGCTTCCTCTACTTCGCCCACTTCATCCACTTCGTCCACTTCGTCCACTTAGTGCACTTCCTGCGCTTCCTCCACTTCGTGCACTTCGTCAACTTCGTCCACTTTGTCAACTTCGTCAATCCGTCAACTTCGTCCACTTTGTCCATTTCCTCCACTTCGTCCGCTTGGTCCACTTGGTCCACTTCGTCCACTTCGTCAACTTCGTCAACTTCGACAACTTCGTCCACTTCGTCGACTTCGATCACTTCGTCCACTTCGTTCATTTCGTCCACTTCGTCGACTTCGTCATCTTCGTCAACTTCCCCTACTTCCTCCATTTCCTCCACTTCGTTAACTTCGTCCAGTTAGTCCACTTCCTCCACTTCCTCCCCGTCCTCCACTTCATCCAAATCGTCCACTTACTCCAATTCCTCCACTTCCTCCACTTCGTCCCCTTCGTCCACTTTCTCCGCTTCCTCCACTTCACATCCTTCGTCAACTTCGTCAACTTCCTCCACTTCCTCCACTACGTCAACTTCCTCCACTTCCTCCACTTTGTCAACTTCTTCCACTTCGTCCACTTCGTCAAATTTGTCCACTTTGTCCACTTCCTCCGCATCGTCCACTTCCACCACTTCGTCCACTTCGGCCACTTCGTCCACTTCATCCACTTCGTCCACTTCGTCAACTTCTTCCACTTAGCCCACACTTCCTCCGCTTCCTCCACTTCGTCAACTTCGTCCACTTCGTCGTCAACTTCGTCCACTTCGTCAATTTCTTCCACTTCGTGAACTTCGTCCACTTCGTCCTCTTCGTCCACTTCGTTCACTCGTCTACTTCCTCCACTTCGTCGAATTCCTCCACTTCCTCCACTTTGTCAACTTTGTCCACTTAGTCCACTTCCTCCACGTCCTTCACTTCCTGGAAATCGTCCACTCAGTCCACTTCCTCCGCTTCGTCCACCGCGTCCACTTCGCCAACTTCGTCAACTTCCTCCACTTCCTCCACTTCCTCCACTTCATCAACTTCGTCAGCTTCGTCCACTTCGTCAACTTCGTCCGCTTCGTTCGTCCAGTTCGTCAACTTTTTCCACTTCGTCCTCTTCCTCCACTTCGCCGACTTCCTCCATCTTCTCCACTTCCTCCACTTCGTCAACTTTCTCAACTTCGCCCAGTTAGTCCACTTCCTCCACTTCCTCCACTTCCTCCACGTCCTCCACTTCGTCCAATTCATCCACTTATTCGACTTCCTCCAGTTCCTCCACCTCGTCGTCCACTTCGTCAATTTGTTCCACTTCGTCAAGTTCGTCCAGTTCGTCCACTTCGTCAACTTCGTCCACTTCCTTCACTTCGTCCACTTCGTCCACTTCGTCCATTTCCTACACTTCGTCCACTTCTTCAACTTCGTCCACTTCCTCCACTTCGTCCACATCGTCCACATCGTCAACGTCGTCCACTTCGTCAACTTCGCCAACTTTCTCCACTTTGTCCACTTTGTCCACCTCGTCCACTTCGTCCACTTCGTCCACTTCGTCCACTTCGTCCACTTCGTCCACTTCGTCCACTTCGTCCACTTCGTCCACTTCGTCCACTTCGTCCACTTCGTCCACTTCGTTAATTTCGTCCACTTAGTCCACTTGCTCTGCTTCTTCCATTTCGTTCACTTCGTCAACGTTTTCCACCTCGTCAACTTCGTCCACCTCGTCCACCTCGTCCACTTATTCCACTTCGTCCACTTCGTCACCTTCGTCCACTTCCTCAACTTCGTCCACTTTGTCAACTTCGTGAACTTCGTCCACTTCCTCAACTTCGTCCACTTCGTCCACTTCGTCCACTTCGTCCACTTCGTCCACTTCGTCCACTTCGTCAACTTCGTCCACTTTGTCCACTTCGTCAACTTCGTCCACTTCGTCATCTTCGTCAACTTCGTGTAGTTCGTTCACTTCCTCTACTTCGTGGACTTCCTCCACTTCCTCCACTTCCTCCCGTTCTTCAACTTCGTCAACTTAGTCCACTTAGTCCACTTCCATCACTTCCTCCTCTTCCTGCTCTTCCTCCACTTCCTCCACGTCCTCCACTTCGTCCAAATCGTCCACTTCCTCCACTTCTTCAACTTCGTCCGCTTCGTCAACTTCCTCTACTTCATCCATTTTCTTCTCTTCCTCCACTTCCTCCACGTCCTCCACTTTGTCCAATTCGTCCACTTATTCCACGTCGTCAATTTCGTCCACATCCTCAACTTCGTCCAATTCGTCAACGTCGTCCACTTCGTCAACTTCGTCCACTCCGTCAACTTCGTTCACTTTGTCCACTTCTTCAACTTCGTCCACTTCTTCAACTTCGTCCACTTCGTCCACATCGTCCACATCATCAACGTCGTCCACTTCGTCAACTTCGCCAACTTCCTCCACTTTGTCCACCTCATCCACTTCGTCCACTTCGTCCACTTCGTCCACTTTGTCCACTTCGTCCACTTTGTCCACTTCCTCCACTTCGTCCACTTCGTCCACTTCGTTAATTTCGTCCACTTCCTCAACTTCGCCCACTTCGTCAACTTCGTCCACTTTATCAACTTCGTAAACTTCGTCCACTTCCTCAACTTCGTCCACTTCGTCTACTTCGTCCACTTTGTCAACTTCGTCAACTTCGTCCACTTCGTCCACTTCGTCCACTTCCTCATCTTCGTCAACTTCGTGTACTTCAATCACTTCCTCCACTTCGTGGACTTCCTCCACTTCCTCCCCTTCTTCAACTTCGTCAACTTAGTCCACTTAGTCGACTTCCATCACTTGCTCCTCTTCCTCCTCTTCCTCCACTTCCTCCACGTCCTCCACTTCGTCCAAATCGTCCACTTCCTCCACTTCTTCAACTTCGTCCGCTTCGTCAACTTCATCCACTTCGTCAACTTCCTCTACTTCATCCATTTCCTCCACTTCCTCCACTTCGTTAACTTCGTCAACTTCGTCCACCTATTCCATTTCCTCCACTTCCTCAGCTTCGTCTACTTCGTCCACTTCGTCAACTTCCTCCACTTCTTCCACTTCGTCAACTTCGTCAACTTCGTCTACTTCGTCCACTTCGTCCAATTCGTCCAATTCGTCCACTTCGTCCACTTCGTCAACTTCGTCTGCTTCGTTCGTCCACTTCGTCAATTTTTCCTACTTCGTCCTCTTCGTCCACTTCGTCCTCTTCCTCCACTTCCTCCACTTCGTTGACTTCCTCCACCTTCTCCACTTCCTCCACTTCCTCCACGTCCTCCACTTGGTCGAATTCATTTACTTATTCGACTTCCTCCACTTCCTCCAGTTCCTCCACTTCGTCCACTTCACCAACTTCGTCCACTTCCCCCACTTCGTTAACTTCGTCCACCTCGTCGTCAACTTCGTCAACTTCCTGCACTTCCTCCACTTCGTCAACTTCCTCAACTTCCTCAACTTCGTCAACTTCGTCCACTTCTTCCACTTCGTCCACTTCATCCAATTCGCCCACTTCGTCCACTTCGTCCACTTCGTCCACTTCGTCAATTTCCTCCACTTCCTTCACTTCCTCCACTTCTTCCACTTCCTCAACTTTGTCCACTTAGTCTACTTCGTCCACCTCGTCCACTTCGTCCACTTCGTCCACCTCGTCCAAATCGTCCACTTCGTCCACTTCTTCAACTTCGTCCGCTTCGTCAACTTGGTCCACTTCGTCAACTTCCTCCACTTCATCCATTTTTTCCACTTTCTCTACTTCCTCCACTTCATCCACTTCGTTAACTTCGTCAACTTCGTCCACCTATTCCAGTTCCTCCACTTGCTCAGCTTCGTCCACTTCGTCAACTTCCTCAACTTCCTCAACTTCATCCACTTCTTCCACTTCGTCCACTTCCTCCACTTCCTCCACTTCCTCCACTTCTTCCACTATGTCTACTTCGTCCACCTCGTCCACTTCGTCCACTTCGTGCCCTTCTTCCACTTCGTCCAATTTGTCCACTTTGTCCACTTCCTACACTTCCTCCACTTCCTCCACTTCTTCCACTTCTTCCTCTTCTTCTTCTTCTTCTTCTTCTTCTTTCTTCTTCTTCTTCTTCTTGTTCTACTTCATCCAGTTTTTCCCCTTCGTCCACTTTCTCCACTTCCTCCACTTCCTCCACTTCGTCAACTTCGTCTACTTCCTCCACTTCCTCCACTTCGTCGACTTCCTCCACTTCCTCCACTTCGTCAACTTCGTCCACTTAGTCCACTTCCTCCACTTATTCCAAATCGTCCACTTAGTCCACTTCCTCCACTTTATCCACTTCGTCCCCTTCGTCCACTTCCACCGCTTATTCCATTTCGTCCACTTCACAAAATTCGTCAACATCGTCAACTTCATACACTTCCCCCACTTCGTCAACTTCATCCACTTCGTCAACTTCTTCCACTTCGTCCACTTCTTCAACTTCGTCCACTTCGTCAACTTCGTCCACTTCCTCCGCTTCGTCTACTTCCTCCACTTCGCCCACTTCATCCACTTCGTCCACTTAGTGCACTTCCTCCGCATCCTCCACTTCGTCAACTTCGTCCACTTCCTCCACTTCGTCGACTTCGTCCACTTCGTCAACTTCGTCAACTTCGTCTACTTCGTCCACTTCTTCCACTTCGTCAACTTTGTCTACTATGTTTACTTCGTCCACTTCGTCCGTTTCGTCAACTTCGTCCACTTCGTCAGCTTCCTCCACTTCGTCCATTTCGTCCTCTACGTCCACTTCGTTTACTTCGTCCACTTCGTCATCTTCGTCAACTTCGTCTACTTCCTCAACTTCTTCCACTTCGTCCACCTCGTCAAATTCTTCCACTTCGTCCACATCCTCCGCTTCGTCCACTTCCTCCACTTCCTCCACTTCCTCCACTTCCTCCACTTCCTCCACTTCGTCCACTTCGTCCACTTCGTCATCTTCTTCAACTTCGTCTACTTCCCCCATTTCCTCCACTTCGTCGACTTCGTCAACTTCTTCCACTTCATCCACTTCGTCAACTTCTTCCACTTCGTCCACTTCGTCATCTTCGTCAACTTCGTCTACTTCCTCAACTTCTTCCACTTCGTCCACCTCGTCAAATTCGTCCACTTCGTCCACATCCTCCGGTTCGTCCACTTCCTCCACTTCCTCCACTTCCTCCACTTCGTCCACTTCCTCCACTTCCTCCACTTCCTCCACTTCGTCATCTTCGTCAACTTCGTCTACCTCTCCCATTTCCTCCACTTCGTCGACTTCGTCAACTTCTTCCACTTCATCCACTTCGTCAACTTCGTCAACTTCCTTCATTTCGTCAACTTCGTCAACTTTATCCACTTTGTCAACTTCTTCCACTTCGTCAACTTCATCCACTTCGTCAACTTCGTCAACTTCGTCCACTTCGTCCACTTCCTCTGCTTCGTCCACTTCCTCTACTTCGCCCACTTCGTCCACTTAGTCCACTTCCTCTGCTTCCTCCAGTTCGTCCACTTCGTCCACTTTGTCAACTTTGTCAATTCGTCAACTTCGTCCAATTAGTCCACTTCCTCCACTTCCTCCACTTCGTCAACATCGTCAACTTCGTCCACTTCGTCCAGTAAGTCCTCTTCGTCCACTTCGTCCACTTAGTCCACTTCCTCCGCTTCCTCCACTTCGTCCACTTCGTCAACTTCGTCAACTTCCTCCACTTCGTCAATTTATCCACTTCGTCAACTTCTTCCACTTCGTCCACTTCGCCAACTTCGTCCACTTCGACCACTTCCTCTGCTTCGTCCACTTCCTCCACTTCGCCCACTTCGTCCACTTAGTCCACTTCCTCCGCTTCCTCCACTTTGTCAACTTCGTCCACTTTGTCAACTTCGTCCACTTAGTCCAATTAGTCCATATCCTCCACTTCCTCCAATTCCTCCACTTCGTCCACTTCGTCCACTTCGTCCACTTCGTCAACGTCGTCAACTTCGTCCACTTTGTCCAGTTCGTCCTCTTCGTCCACTTCGTCCACTTTGTCCACTTCGTCAACTTCGTCATCTTCGTCAACTTCCTCTACTTGCTCCACTTCGTCCACTTCGTTAACTTCGTCCAGTTAGTCCACTTCCTCCACTTCCTCCACGTCCTCCACTTCATCCAAATCATCCACTTGGTCCACTTCCTCCACTTCCCCCACTTCGTCCCCTTCGTCCACTTTCTCCGCTTCCTGCACTTCGTGCACTTCGTCCACTTCACAACCTTCGTCAACTTCGTCAACTTCCTCCACTTCATCCATTACATCAACGTCGTCCACTTCATCCACTTTGTCAACTTCTTCCACTTCATCCACTTCATCCACTTCGTCAAATTCGTCAACTTCGTCCACTTCCTCCACTTCGTCAACTTCGTCTACTTCCCCCATTTCCTCCACTTCGTCGACTTCCTCCACTTCCTCCACTTCCTCCACTTCGTCAACTTCGTCCACTTAGTCCACTTGCTCCACCTCCTCCACTTCGTCCCCTTCGTCCACTTCCACCGCTTCCTCCATTTCGTCCACTTCACAAAATTCGTCAACTTCGTCAACTTCCTCCACTTCCTCCACTTCGTCAACTTCGTCAACCTCATCCACTTCATCCACTTCGTGAACTTCTTCGACTTCGTCCACTTCGTCAACTTCGTCCACTTTGTCAACTTCCTCCACTTCCTCAACTTCGTCAACTTCGTCAACTTCCTCCACTTCCTCCAATTCCTCCACTTCCTCCACTTCGTCAACTTCGTCAACCTCATCCACTTCATCCACTTCATCAACTTCTTCCACTTCGTCCACTTCGTCAACTTCGTCCACTTCGTCAACTTCGTCCACTTCGTCAACTTCGTCCACTTCGTCAACTTCGTCCACTTCCTCCGCTTCGTCCATTTCCTCCACTTTGCCCACTTCATCCACTTCGTCCACTTAGTCCACTTCCTCCGCTTCGTCCATTTCGTCCACTTCGTCAACTTCCTCCACTTCGTCAACTTCGTCAACTTTATCCACTTCGTCAACTTCGTCCACTTCATCAACATCGTCCACTTCGTCCACTTCGTCCACTTCGTCCACTTCGTCCACTTCGTTAATTTCGTCCACTTAGTCCACTTGCTCTGCTTCTTCCACTTCGTCCACTTCGTCAACGTTTTCCACCTCGTCAACTTCGTCCACCTCGTCCACCTCGTCCACTTATTCCATTTCGTCCACTTCGTCACCTTCATCCACTTCCTCAACTTCGTCCACTTTGTCAACTTCGTGAACTTCGTCCACTTCCTCAACTTCGTCCACTTCGTCAACTTCGTCCACTTTGTCCACTTCGTCAACTTCGTCCACTTCGTCATCTTCGTCAACTTCGTGTAGTTCGTTCACTTCCTCTACTTCGTGGACTTCCTCCACTTCCTCCCGTTCTTCAACTTCGTCAACTTAGTCCACTTAGTTCACTTCCATCACTTCCTCCTCTTCCTGCTCTTCCTCCACTTCCTCCACGTCCTCCACTTCGTCCAAATCGTCCACTTCCTCCACTTCTTCAACTTCGTCCGCTTCGTCAACTTCCTCTACTTCATCCATTTTCTTCTCTTCCTCCACTTCCTCCACGTCCTCCACTTTGTCCAATTCATCCACTTATTCGACTTCCTCCACTTCCTCCACTTCCTCCACTTCGTCCACTTCACCAACTTCCGCCACTTCCTCCAGTTCCTCCACTTCGTCAACTTCGTCCACCTCGTCGTCAACTTCCTCCACTTCCTCCACTTCGTCAAGTTCGTCCACTTCGTTGTCAACTTCGTCCACTTCGTCAATTTGTTCCACTTCGTCAAGTTCGTCCACTTCGTCCACTTCGTCAACTTCGTCCACTTCCTTCACTTCGTCTACTTCGTCAATGTCGTCCACTTAGTCCACTTCCACCGCTTCCTCCACTTCGTCGACTTCGTGAACTTCGTCCACCTCGTCCACTTCGTCAACTTCGTCAACCTCGTCCACTTCGTAAACTTCATCAACTTCGTCCACTTATTCCACTTCGTCAATTTCGTCCACATCCTCAACTTCGTCCAATTCGTCAACGTCGTCCACTTCGTCAACTTCGTCCACTCCGTCAACTTCGTTCACTTTGTCCACTTCTTCAACTTCGTCCACTTCTTGAACTTCGTCCACTTCCTCCACTTCGTCCACATCATCAACGTCGTCCACTTCGTCAACTTCGCCAACTTCCTCCACTTTGTCCACCTCATCCACTTCGTCCACTTCGTCCACTTTGTCCACTTCGTCCACTTCCTCCACTTCGTCCACTTCCTCCACTTCGTTAATTTCGTCCACTTCCTCAACTTCGTCCACTTCGTCAACTTCGTCCACTTTATCAACTTCGTAAACTTCGTCCACTTCCTCAACTTTGTCCACTTCGTCAACTTCGTCCACTTTGTCAACTTCGTCAACTTCGTCCACTTCGTCCACTTCGTCCACTTCCTCATCTTCGTCAACTTCGTGTACTTCGTTCACTTCCTCCACTTCGTGGACTTCCTCCACTTCCTCCCCTTCTTCAACTTCGTCAACTTAGTCCACTTAGTCCACTTCCATCACTTGCTCCTCTTCCTCCACTTCCTCCACGTCCTCCACTTCGTCCAAATCGTCCACTTCCTCCACTTCTTCAACTTCGTCCGCTTCGTCAACTTCATCCACTTCGTCAACTTCCTCTACTTCATCCATTTCCTCCACTTCCTCCACTTCGTTAACTTCGTCAACTTCGTCCACCTATTCCATTTCCTCCACTTCCTCAGCTTCGTCTACTTCGTCCACTTCGTCAACTTCCTCCACTTCTTCCACTTCGTCAACTTCGTCAACTTCGTCTACTTCGTCTACTTCGTCCACTTCGTCCAATTCGTCCAATTCGTCCACTTCGTCCACTTCGTCCACTTCATCAACTTCGTCAACTTCGTCTGCTTCGTTCGTCCACTTCGTCAATTTTTCCTACTTCGTCCTCTTCGTCTACTTCGTCCTCTTCCTCCACTTCCTCCACTTCGTTGACTTCCTCCACCTTCTCCACTTCCTCCACGTCCTCCACTTTGTCGAATTCATCTACTTATTCGACTTCCTCCACTTCCTCCAGTTCCTCCACTTCGTCCACTTCACCAACTTCCTCCACTTCCCCCACTTCGTTAACTTCGTCCACCTCGTCGTCAACTTCGTCAACTTCCTGCACTTCCTCCACTTCGTCAACTTCCTCAACTTCCTCAACTTCCTCAACTTCGTCCACTTCTTCCACTTCGTCCACTTCGTCCAATTCGCCCACTTCGTCCACTTCGTCAATTTCCTCCACTTCCTTCACTTCCTCCACTTCTTCCACTTCCTCAACTTCGTCCACTTAGTCTACTTCGTCCACCTCGTCCACTACGTCCACTTCGTCCACCTCGTCCAAATCGTCCACTTCTTCAACTTCGTCCGCTTCGTCAACTTGGTCCACTTCGTCAACTTCCTCCACTTCATCCATTTTTTCCACTTTCTCCACTTCCTCCACTTCGTTCACTTCGTCAACTTCGTCCACCTATTCCAGTTCCTCCACTTGCTCAGCTTCGTCCACTTCGTCAACTTCCTCAACTTCCTCAACTTCGTCAACTTCATCCACTTCTTCCACTTCGTCCACTTCGTCCACTTCCTCGACTTCCTCCACTTCCTCCACTTCTTCCACTATGTCTACTTCGTCCACCTCGTCCACTTCGTCCACTTCGTGCCCTTCTTCCACTTCGTCCAATTCGTCCACTTTGTCCACTTCCTACACTTCCTCCACTTCCTCCACTTCTTCCACTTCTTCCTCTTCTTCTTCTTCTTCTTCTTCTTTCTTCTTCTTCTTCTTATTGTTCTACTTCATCCACTTTTTCCCCTTCGTCCACTTTCTCCACTTCCTCCACTTCCTCCACTTCGTCAACTTCGTCATCTTCGTCAACTTCGTCTACTTCCTCCACTTCCTCCACTTCGTCGACTTCCTCCACTTCCTCCACTTCGTCAACTTCGTCCACTTAGTCCACTTCCTCCACTTTGTCCAAATCGTCCTCTTAGTCCACTTCCTCCACTTTATCCACTTCGTCCCCTTCGTCCACTTCCACCGCTTATTCCATTTCGTCCACTTCACAAAATTCGTCAACATCGTCAACTTCATACACTTCCCCCACTTCGTCAACTTCGTCAACTTCATCCACTTCGTCAACTTCTTCCACTTCGTCCACTTCTTCAACTTCGTCCACTTCGTCAACTTCGTCCACTTCCTCCGCTTCGTCTACTTCCTCCACTTCGCCCACTTCATCCACTTCGTCCACTTAGTCCACTTCCTCCGCATCCTCCACTTCGTCAACTTCGTCAACTTCGTCCACTTCCTCCACTTCGTCGACTTCGTCCACTTCGTCAACTTCGTCCACTTCGTCCACTTCTTCCACTTCGTCAACTTTGTCTACTATGTTCACTTCGTCCACTTCGTCCGTTTCGTCAACTTCGTCCACTTTGTCAGCTTCCTCCACTTCGTCCATTTCGTCCTCTACGTCCACTTCGTTTACTTCGTCCACTTCGTCATCTTCGTCAACTTCGTCTACTTCCTCAACTTCTTCCACTTCGTCCACCTCGTCAAATTCTTCCACTTCGTCCACATCCTCCGCTTCCTCCACTTCCTCCACTTCCTCCACTTCCTCCACTTCGTCCACTTCCTCCACTTCGTCCACTTCGTCCACTTCGTCACCTTCTTCAACTTCGTCTACTTCCCCCATTTCCTCCACTTCGTCGACTTCGTCAACTTCTTCCACTTCATCCACTTCGTCAACTTCTTCCACTTCGTCCACTTCGTCATCTTCGTCAACTTCGTCTACTTCCTCAACTTCTTCCACTTCGTCCACCTCGTCAAATTCGTCCACTTCGTCCACATCCTCCGCTTCGTCCACTTCCTCCACTTCCTCCACTTCCTCCACTTCCTCCACTTCCTCCACTTCGTCCACTTCGTCCACTTCGTCATCTTCGTCAACTTCGTCTACTTCTCCCATTTCCTCCACTTCGTCGACTTCGTCAACTTCTTCCACTTCATCCACTTCGTCAACTTCTTCCACTTCGTCAACTTCGTCAACTTCCTTCATTTCGTCAACTTCGTCAAGTTTATCCACTTTGTCAACTTCTTCCACTTCGTCAACTTCATCCACTTCGTCAACTTCGTCCACTTCCTCTACTTCGTCTACTTCTTCTACTTCGCCCACTTCGTCCTCTTAGTCCACTTCCTCTGTTTCCTCCAGTTCGTCCACTTCGTCAACTTCGTCCACTTTGTCAACTTCGTCAATTCGTCAACTTCGTCCAATTAGTCCACTTCCTCCACTTCCTCCACTTCGTCAACATCGTCAACTTCGTCCACTTCGTCTAGTAAATCCTCTTCGTCCACTTCGTCCACTTAGTCCACTTCCTCCGCTTCCTCCACTTCGTCCACTTCGTCAACTTCGTCAACTTCCTCCACTTCGTCAATTTATCCACTTCGTCAACTTCTTCCACTTCGTCCACTTCGTCAACTTCGTCCACTTCGACCACTTCCTCTGCTTCGTCCACTTCCTCCACTTCGCCCACTTCGTCCACTTAGTCCACTTCCTCCGCTTCCTCCACTTTGTCAACTTCGTCCACTTTGTCAACTTCATCAACTTCGTCCACTTAGTCCAATTAGTCCATATCCTCCACTTCCTCCAATTCCTCCACTTCGTCCACTTCGTCAACGTCGTCAACTTCGTCCACTTTGTCCAGTTCATCCTCTTCGTCCACTTCGTCCACTTTGTCCACTTCGTCAACTTCGTCATCTTCGTCAACTTCCTCTACTTGCTCCACTTCGTCCACTTCGTTAACTTCGTCCAGTTAGTCCACTTCCTCCACTTCCTCCACGTCCTCCACTTCATCCAAATCATCCACTTGGTCCACTTCCTCCACTTCCTCCACTACATCAACGTCGTCCACTTTGTCAACTTCTTCCACTTCGTCCACTTCGTCAACTTCGTCCACTTCCTCCGCTTCGTCCACTTCCACCACTTCGTCCACTTCGGCCACTTCATCCACTTCATCCACTTCGTCCACTTTGTCAACTTCGTCCACTTAGCCCACTTCCTCCGCTTCCTCCACTTCGTCAACTTCGTCCACTTCGTCGTCAACTTCGTCCACTTTGTCAATTTCTTCCACTTCGTGCACTTCGTCCAATTCGTCCTCTTCGTCCACTTCGTCTACTTCCTCCACTTCCTCCACTTCGTCGACTTCCTCCACTTCGTCAACTTCGTCCACTTCCTCTACGTCCTCCACTTCCTCCAAATCATCCACTTAGTCCAATTCCTCCACTTCCTCTGCTTCGTCCACTTCGTCCACCTCGTCCACTTCGCACACTTCGTCAACTTCGTCAACGTCCTCCACTTCATCCACTTCGTAACAACGTCAACTTCGTCCTCTTCGTGCAGTTCGTGCACTTCGTCAACTTCGTCCACTTCGTCAAATTCGTCCACTTCGTCCACTTCCTCCGCTTCGTCCACTTCCTCCACTTCGTCAGCTTCGTCCACTTCCTTCACTTCGGCCACTTCGTCCACTTCCACCACTTCATCAACTTCATCAACTTCCTCCACTTCCTCCCCTTCCTCCACATCCTCCACTTCCTCCGCTTCCTCAACTTCATCAACATCGTCAACTTCGTCCACTTCCTCAACGTCTTCCACTTCGTCAACTTCGTCCACTTAGTCCACTTCTTCAGCTTCCTCCACTTCGTCCACTTCGTGAACATCGTCAACTTCGTCCACTTCGTTCTCTTCGTTTACTTCGTCCATTTCGTCCACTTCGTCCACTTCGTCCACTTCGTCAACTTCCTCCACTTCATCCATTTTCTCCACTTCCTCCACTTCGTTAACTTCGTCAACCTCGTCCACCTATTCCACTTCCTCCACTTCCTCAGCTTGTCCACTTCGTCCACTTCCTCAACTTCCTCAACTTCCTCAACTTGGTCAACTTCGTCCACTTCTTCCACTTGGTCAACTTCGTCCACTTCGTCCACTTCATCCAATTCGTCCACTTCGTCCAATTCGCCCACTTCGTACATTTCGTCAACTTCCTCCGCTTCCTCAAATTCCTCCACTTAGTCCAATTGGTCTACTTCATCCATCTCGTCCACTTCGTTCACCTCGTCCACTTCGTCCCCTTCGTCCACTTCGTCAACTTTGTCATCTTCGTCAACTTCGTCCAATTCATCCACTTTGTCCACTTCCTTCACTTCCTCCACTTCGTCCACTTCTTCCACTTCTTCCTCTTCTTCTTCTTCATTTTCTTCTTCTTCTTCTTCTTCTTCTTCTTCTTCTGCTCCTTCTTCTTCTTCTTCTTTTTCTTCTCCTTCAACCACTTTTTCCCCCTCGTCCACTTCCTCCACTTCGTCCACTTCGTCCACATCTCAACTTCGTCCACTTCGTCCACATCATCCATTTAGTCCAGTTCCTACACTTGCTCCACTTCGTCCACTTCGTCAACTTCCTTCACTTCATCAACTTTGTCAACTTCATCCACTTCGTCAACCTCGTCCATTTCATCCATTTCGTCCACTTCGTCGACTTCGTCCAGTTCGTCCACTTCGTCAACTTCGTCCACTTCGTCCACTTCGTTCACTTCGTCCACTTCGTCCACTTCCTCCACTTCCTCCACTGCCTCCACTGCCTCCACTTCGTCCACTTCGTCCACTTCGTTCACTTTGTCCACTTCGTCCACTTCCTCCAATTCCTCCACTTCCTCTACTTCGTCCACTTCGCCAACTTTGCCAACTTCGTCAAGTTCCTCCACTTCCTCTACTTCGTCCACTTCGTCAACTTTGCCAACTTCATCAAGTTCCTCCACTTCCTCCACTTCGTCAACTTCATCCACTTAGTCCACTTCCTCCACTTCGTCCACTTCGTCCACTTCCTCCACTTGATCAACTTTGTCAACTTCGTCAACTTCGTTCGTCAACTTCGTCAACTTCGTCCACTTCATCCAATTCGTCAACTTCGTCAACTTTGTCCACTTCGTCAACTTCGTCAACTTTGTCCACTTCGTCAACTTCGTCGATTTCGTCGACTTCGTCCACTTCGTCCACCTCGTCCACTTTGTCAACTTCGTCCACTTCGTAAACTTCGTCCACCTCGTCCACTTATTTCACTTCGTCCACTTCCTCAATTTCGTCCACTTCGTCAACTTCGTCCACTTAGGCCACTTCCTCCACTTCCGCCTTGTCCGCCACTTCGTCCAATGCGTCCACTTAGTCCACTTCCTTCACTTCCTCCTCTACGGCCACTTCGTCCACTTCACCAACTTCGTTGACCTCGTTCGTCCACTTCGTCAACTTCGTCCATTTCTTCAATGTCGTTCACTTCCTCCACTATGGCCACTTCGTCCACTTCACCAACTTCCTCCACTTCATCCACTTCGTCCATTTCCTCAACTTCGCCAACTTCCTCAAATTCGTCCACTTGGTTCGTCTACTTCGTCAACTTCGTTCACTTCGTTCGTCCACTTCGTCAACTTCGTCCATTTCGTCAATGTCGTCCACTTCGTCCTCTTCGTCCACTTCGTCCACTTCATCATGTTCGTCAACTTTGTCGACTTCGTCTACTTCGTCCACTTCCTCCAATTCGTCGACTTCGTCCACTACGTCAGCTTCGTCCACTTCGTCCACTTCCTCTGTTTCCTCCACTTCGTACTTCCTCCACTTCGTCCACTTCGTCAACTTCATCCACTTAGTTCACTTCCTCCGCTTCCTCCTCTTCGCCCACTTCGTCAATCTCGTCCAGTTCGTCAACTTTGTCAAGTTCGTCTACTTCGTCCACTTCCTTCACTTCGTCCTCTTCGTCCACTTCCTCCACTTCCTGCACTTCCTCCACTTCGTCAACTTCGTCAACTTCGTCCACTTAGTCCACTTCCTCCACTTCCGCCACTTCCTCCACTTCCTCCCCTTCCTCCACCTTGTAAACACTTCGTCCACTACGTCCACTTCGTCAACTTCTTCCACTTAGTCCACTTCCTCCGCTTCTTCCGCTTCGTCCACGTCGTCAACTTCGTCCACTTCGTCAACTACGTCAAATTCGTCAACTTCGTCAACTTCTTCCATTTCGTCCACTTCGACCACTTGATCTACTTCGTCCACTTCATCCATTTCGTCCACTTCGTCAACTTCTTCCACTCCGTCAACTTCGTCAACTTCGTCCACTTCGTCGTCTTCCTCCGCTTCTTCCACTTCGACAACTTCGTCCACTTCCTCCACTTCCTCCACTTCCTCCACATCGTCCACTTCGTCAACTTCCTCAACTTCGTCCAGTTAGTTCACTTCCTCCACTTCGTCCACTTCGTCCACTTCGTCAACTTCGTCCACTTCGTCAACTTCGTCCACTTCGTCCTTTTCGTCAACTTCGTCCACTTCGTCAACTTCGTGCACTTTGTCAATATCTTCCACTTCGTGCACTTCGTCCAATTCGTCCTCTTCGTTCACTTCGTCTACTTCCTCCACTTCCTCCACTTCGTTGAGTTCCTGCACTTCCTCCACATCGTCAACTTCGTCCACTTAGTCCACTTCCTCTACGTCCTCCACTTCCTCCAAATCGTCAACTCAGTCCACTTCCTCCACTTCCTCCGCTTCGTCCACTTCCTCCACCTCGTCCACTTCGCACACTTCGTCAACTTCCTCCACTTCGTCAACAACGTCAAGTTCGTCCACTTCGTCAACTTCTTCCACTTCGTCCACTTCGTCGAATTCGTCCACTTCGTCCACTTCCTGCGCTTCGTCCACTTCCTCCACTTCGTCCACTTCATCCACTTCCTCCACTTCCTCCACTTAATCAACGTCGTCCACTTCGTCAACTTTGTCCACTTCCTCCACTTCCTTCGCTTCCTCCACTTCGGCCACTTCGTCAACTTCTTCCACTTTGTCAACTTCGTCCACTTCATCCACTTTGTCAATTTCTTCCACTTCGTCCACTTCGTCAACTTCGTCAACTTCGTCCGCTTCCTCCACTTCCTCCACTTCCTCCACTTCGTCAACTTCGTCAACTTAACCAAATTCGTCCACCTAGTCCACTTCCTCCACTTCCTCCACTTCCTCCACTTCCTCCACTTTGTCCACTGCCTCCACTTTGTCCACTTCGTCAACTTCGTCCACTTCGTCAACTTCGTCCACTTCGTCAACTTTGTCCACTTCGTCAACTTCGTCCACTTCGTCAACTTCGTCCACTTCGTCCACTTTCTGCACTTCTTCCACTTCGTGCACTTCGGCAACTTCGTCCAACTCGTCCACTTCGTCCACTTTGTCCACTTCGTCCACTTCGTCAACTTCGTCCACTTCCTCCACTTCGTCGACCTCGTCAACTTCGTCCGCTTCGTCAACGTGGTCCACTTCGTCAACTTCTTCTTCTTCGTTCGTCATTTTCGTCAACTTCGTCCACTTCGTCAACTTTTCCCACTTCGTCCTCTTCTTCCACTTCGTCCTCTTCCTCCACTTCCTCTACTTCGTCGACTTCCTCCACCTTCTCCACTTCCTCCACTTCGTCTACTTTCTCAACTTCGTCCAGTTAGTCCACTTCCTCTACTTCCTCCAGTTCCTCCACTTCGTCCAATTCATCCACTTCGTCCACTTCGTTCACTTCGTCAACTTCTTCAACTTCGTCCACTTCTTCCACTTCGTCAACTTCGTCCACTTCGTCAACTTCCTCCACTTCCTCCACTTGGTCTACTTCGTCCACCTCGTCCACCTCGTCCCCTTCGTCCACTTCGTCAACTTCGTCATGTTCGTCAACTTCGTCCAATTCGTCCACTTTGTCCACTTACTGCACTTCCTCCACTTCCTCCACTTCTTCCACTTCTTCCTCTTCTTCTTCTTCTTCATTTTCTTCTTATTCTTCTTCTTCTTCTTCTTCTTCTTCTTCTTCTTCTTCTTCTTCTTCTTCTTCTTCTCCTTCATCCACTTTTTCCCCTTCGTCCGCTTCGTCCACTTCGTCCACTTCGTCCACTTCGTCCAATTCGTCCACTTCGTCCACTTCGTCTACTTCGTCAACTTCGTCCACTTTGTCCACTTCGTCCACTTCGTCCGCTTTGTCCGCTTCGTCCACTTCGTCAACTTCGTCCAGTTCTTCAACTTCCTCCATTTCCTCCACTTCCTCCACTTCGTCCACATCGTCAACTTCGTCCACTTCGTCCACTTCATCCACTTAGTCCACTTCCTACACCTCCTCCACTTCCTCCACTTCGTCAACTTCCTCCGCTTCATCAACTTTATCAACTTCGTCCACTTCGTCAACTTCGTCCACTTCGTCAACCTCGTCCAGTTCGTCCAGTTCGTCCACTTTGTCAACTTCGTCCACTGGCTCCACTTCCTCCACTTCCTCCACTTCCTCCACTTCGTTAACTTCGTCCACTTCCTCCCCTTCCTCCCCTTCCTCCACTTTGTCCACTCAATCCACTTCCTCCACTTCCTCCACTTCGTCAACTAGGTCAACTTCATCCACTACGTCAACTTCGTCAATTTCGTAAACTTCGTCAACTTCTTCCACTTCCTCTACTTCGTCCACTTCATCCACTTCGTTAACTTCGTCCACTTCGTTCATTTTGTCCACTTCGTCCACTTCCTCCCCTTCCTCCAGCTCGTCCACTTCCTCCACTTCGTCCACTCAGTCCACTTTCTCTGCATCCTCCACTTCGTCCACTTCGTCAACTTCGTCCACTTCCTCAACTACGTCAACTTCATCAACTACGTCAACTTCGTCGATTTCGTAAACTTCGTCAACTTCTTCCACTTCGTCAACTTCGTCCACTTCGTCAACTTCGTCCACTTCGTTCACTTTGTCCAGTTGGTCCACTTCCTCCATTTCCTCCACTTCCTCCACTTCGTCCACTTCCTCTACTTCGTCCACTTCGTCAACTTCGCCAACTTCGTCAAGTTCCTCCACTTCATCCACTTCGTGAACTTCGTCAGCTTCGTCAACTTCGTCAGCTTCGTCCACTTCGTCAACGTCATCCACTTAGTCCACTTCCTCCATTTCCTCCACTTCGTCAACTTCCTCCACTTCATCCACTTTGTCAACTTCGTCAACTTCGTTCGTCAACTTCGTTTGTCAACTTCGTCAACTTCGTCCACTTCGTCAACTTCGTCGATTTCGTCGACTTCGTCAACTTTGTCCACCTCGTCCACTTCGTAAACTTCGTCCACCTCGTCCACTTATTCCACTTCGTCCACTTCGTTAGCTTCGTCCACTTCCTCAACTTCATCCACTTCGTCCACTTAGGCCACTTCCTCCACTTCCGCCACGTCCGCCACTTCGTCCACTTAGTCCACTTCCTTCACTTCGTCCACTACGGCCACTTCCTCCACTTCCCCTACTTCACCAACTTGCTCCACTTCCTCCACTTCATCCACTTCCTCCACTTCGTCCACTTCCTCAACTTCGTCCACTTGGTTCGTGCACTTCGTCAACTTCGTTGACTTCGTTCGTCCACTTCGTCAACTTCGTCCATTTCTTCAATGTCGTTCACTTCCTCCACTATGGCCACTTCGTCCACTTCACCAACTTCCTCCAACTTCCTCCACTTCCTCCACATCCTCCCCTTCCTCCACCTTGTACACTTCGTCCACTTCGTCAACTTTGTCCACTTAGTCCACTTCCTCCGCTTCTTCCGCCTCATCCACTTCGTCAACTTCGTCCACTTCGTCAACTACGTCAAATTCGGCGATTTCGTCAACTTCTTCCATTTCGTCCACTTCGACCACTTGGTCTACTTCGCCCACTTCATCCATTTCGTCCAATTCGTCAACTTCTTCCACTTCATCAACTTCGTCCACTTCCTCCGCTTCTTCCACTTCGACAACTTCCTCCACTTCCTCCCCTTCGTCAACTTCCTCCACTTCCTCCACTTCGTCCACATCGTCCACTTCGTCAACTTCCTCAACTTCGTCCAGTTAGTTCACTTCCTATGCTTCCTCTACTTCGTCCACTTCGTCAACTTCGTCAAGTTCGTCCACTTCGTCAACTTCGTCCACTTCCTTCACTTCGTCCTCTTCGTCCACTTCCTCCACTTCCTCGACTTCGTCAACTTCCTCCACTTCCGCCCCTTCCTCCACTTCCTCCCCTTCCTCCACCGTGTCCACTTCGTCAACTTCGTCCACTTAGTCCACTTCCTCCGCTTCCTCCGCTTGGTCCACTTCGTCAACTTCGTCCACTTCGTCCACTTCGTCCACTTCGTCCACTTCGTCCACTTCGTCAACTACGTCGAATTCGTCGCCTTCGTCAACATCTTCCACTTCGTCCACTTCCTCCACTTCCTGCACTACCTCCACTTCGTCCACTTCCTCCACTTCGTCCACTTCCTCCACTTCCTCCACTTCGTCAACTTCGTCCACTTAGGCCACTTCCTCCACTTCCTCCACTTCCCCCACATCCTCCACTTCGTCCAATTCGTCCACTTCCTTCACTTCCTCCACTTCAGCCACTTCGTCGACTTCGTCCACTTCGCCAACTTCCTCCACTTCGTCCACTTCGTCAACTTCTTCTACTTCGTCAACTTCGTCTACTTCGTCCAATTCGTCCACTTAGTCCACTTCCTTCACTTCCTACACTTCGGCCACTTCGTCCACTTCCTCTACTTCACCAATTTCCTCCACTTCGTCCACTTTGTCCACTTCGTCAACTTCGTCCACTTCGTCAACTTCGTCCACTTCGTCCACTTCATCCACTTGGTCAACTTCCTCTACTTCGTCCACTTCCTCCACTTCCTCTACTTCGTCCACTTCGTTCACTTCGTCAACTTCCTCCACTTCGTCAACTTCGTCAGCTTCGTCCACTTCGTCAACTTCGTCCACTTCGTCAACTTCGTCCACTTCGTCCACTTTGTTCACTTCGTCCACTTCCTCCACTTCGTCAACTTCGTCCACTTAGGCCACTTCCTCCACTTCCTCCACTTCCTCAACTTCGTCCACTTCCTCCACTTCCTCTACTTCGTCCACTTCGTCAACTTCGTCAACTTCCTCCACTTCCTCCAATTCGTCAACTTCGTCCACTTCGTCCTCAACGTCGTCCACTTCGTCAATTTCTTCCACTTTGTCAAGTTCCTCCACTTCTTCCACTTTCTCCACTTCGTCAACTTCCTTCACTTCGTCGACTTCGTTCACTTCGTCGACTTCGTCCACTTCCTCCACTTCCTCCACTTCCTCCACTTCGTCAATTTCGTCTGCTTAGTCCACTTCCTCCGCTTCTTCCACTTCGTCGATTTCGTCGACTTCGTCAACTTCGTCCACCTTGTCCACTTCGTCAACTCCGTCCACCTCGTCCACATCGTAAACTTCGTCCACCTCGTCCACGTATTCCACTTCGTCCACTTCGTCAACTTCGTCCACTTCCTCAACTTCGTCCACTTCGTCAACTTCGTCCACTTCGTCAACGTCGTCCACTTTGTCCACTTCTTCAACTTCGCCCACCTCGTCCACTTCTTCAACTTCGTCCACTTCCTCCACTTCCTCCACATCGTCAACGTCGTCCAATTCGTAAACTTCGTCAGCTTCGTCCACTGTGTCCACTTCCTCCACTTCCTCCACTTCCTCCACTTCGTTAATTTCGTCTACTTAGTCCACTTCCTCCGCTTCTTCCACTTCGTCGACTTCGTCAACTTCTTGCACCTCGTCAACTTCGTCAACTTCTTCCACCTCGTCCACTTCGTAAACTTCGTCCACCTGGTCCACTTATTCCATTTTGTCCACTTCGTCAAATTCGTCCACTTTGTCAACGTCCTCCTCTTCCTCCACGTCCACCACTTCGTCCACTTCTTCAACTTCGTCTGCTTCGTTCACTTCGTCCAGTTCGTCAACTTCCTCCACTTCATCCATTTTATCCACTTCCTCCACTTCTTACACTTCGTTAACTTCGTCAACTTCGTCCACCTATTCCACTTCCTCCACTTCCTCAGCTTCGTGCACTTCCTCCACTTCGTCAACTTCGTTAACTTCGTCAACTTCCTCAACTTCGTCCACTTCTTCCACTTCGTCAACGTCCTCAACTTCGTCAACTTCGTCCACTTCTTCCACTTCGTCAACTTCGTCCACTTCGTCCACTTCGTCATCTTCGTCAACTTCGTCCAATTCGTCCACTTTGTCCACCTCTTCCTCTTCCTTCACTTCCTCCACTTCTTCCACTTCTTCCTCTTCTTCTTCTTCTTCATTTTCTTCTTCTTCTTCTTCTTCTTCTTCTTCTTCTTCTTCTTCTTCTTCTTCTTCTTCTTCATCTTCTTCTTCTTCTTCTTCTTCTTCTTCTTCCTTTTAATCTTCTTCTTCTCCTTCATCCACTTTTTCCCCTTCGTCCACTTCCTCCACTTCGTCCACTTCGTCCACTTTGTCCACTTCGTCCACTTCGTCCACTTCGTCAACTTCTTCCACCTCTTCAACTTCATCCACTTCATCCACTTCCTCCACATCGTCCACTTCCTCAACTTCGTCCACTTCATCCACTTAGTCCACTTCCTACACTTCATCCACTTCGTCCACTTCGTCCACTTCGTCCACTTCGTCAACTTCGTCAACTTCGTTCACTTCCTCCACTTCGTCCACTTCGTCCACTTCGTCCACTTAGTCCACTTCCTCCACTTCCTCCCCTTCCTCCACTTCGTCCTCTTAGTCCACTTCCTCTGCATCCTCCACTTCGTCCACTTCCTCAACTTCGTCCACTACGTCAACTTCGTCGATTTCGTAAACTTCCTCAACTTTTTCCACTTCGTCAACTTCATCCACTTCGTCAACATCGTCCACTTCGTTCACTTTGTCCACTTCGTTCACTTCGTCCACTTCCTCCCCTTCCTCCACTTCCTCCACTTCCTCCACTTCCTCTACTTCGTCCACTTCGTCAACTTCGTCAAGTTCCTCCACTTCGTCCACTTCGTCCACTTCGTCAACTTCGTCGGCTTCGTCCACTTCCTGCACTTCGTCCACTTCCTCTACTTCCTCCACTTCCTCCACTTCGTCAACTCTGTCCACTTGGGCCACATCCTCCACTTCCTCCACGTCCTCCACTTTGTCCAAGTTGTCCACTTAGTCCACTTCCTTCACTTCCTCCACTTCGTCCACTTCACCAACTTTCTCCACTTCCTCCACTTCGTAAACTTCTTCCACTTCGTCCACTTCGTCAACTTCGTCAACTTCGTCCACTTTCTCTACTTCGTCCACTTCCTCCACTTCCTCCACTTCATGCACTTCGTCCACTTCGTCAACTTCGTGAACTTCGTCCACTTAGCCCAGTTCTTCTGCTTCCTCCACTTCGGCCACTTCGTCCACTTCGCCAAGTTCGTCAACTTCGTCCACTTCGTCAACTTCGTCCTCTTCGTCCACTCTGTCCACTTCGTCCACTTCCTCAACTTCCTCCACTTCCTCCATTTCCTCCAGTTCCTCCACTTCCTCCACTTCGTCTAGTTCCTCCACTTCGTCAACTTCGTCCACTTCGTCCACTTCGTCCACTTCGTCATCTTCGTCTACTTCGTTCACTTCCTCGACTTCGTTGACTTCCTCCACTTCCTCCACTTCGTCAACTTCGTCCACTTAGTCCACTTCCTTCAATTTCTCCACTTCCTCCTCTTCCTCCACTTCCTCCACGTCCTCCACTTCGTCAAATCGTCCACTTCTTCAACTTTGTCTGCTTCGTCAACTTTGTCCACTTCGTCAACTTCCTCCACTTCATCCATTTTCTCCACTTCCTCAACTTCCTCCACTTCGTTAACTTCGTCAACTTCGTCCACCTATTCCACTTCGTCCACTTCGTCATCTTCGTCTACTTCGTTCACTTCCTCCACTTCCTTCACTTTCTCCACTTCGTCAACTTCGTCCACTTAGTCCACTTTCTTCACTTTCTCCTCTTCCTCCTCTTCCTCCACTTCCTCCACGTCCTCCACTTCGTCCAAATCGTCCACTTCAACTTCGTCTGCTTTGTCAACTTTGTCCACTTCGTCAACTTCGTCCACCTATTCCACTTCCCCAGCTTCGTCCACTTCGTCAACTTCCTCAACTTCGTCAACTTCGTACACTTCTTCCACTTCGTCAACTTCGTCCACTTCGTCCACTTCGTCATCTTCGTCAACTCCGTCCAATTCGTACACCTTTTCCACCTCCTCCTCTTCCTCCACTTCCTCCACTTCTTCCACTTCTTCCTCTTCTTCTTCTTCTTCATTTTCTTCGTCTTCTTCTTCTTCTTCTTCTCCTTCATCCACTTTTTCCCCTTCGTCCACTTCCTCCACTTCGTCCACTTCGTCCAATTCGTACACTTCGTCCACTTCGTCCACTTCGTCAACTTCGTCCACTTTGTCCACTTCGTCTACTTCGTCCACTTTGTCAACTTCGTCCACTTCTTCAACTTCCTCCACTTCCTCCACATCGTCAACTTCGTCCACTTCATCCACTTAGTCCACTTCCTACACTTCGTCCACTTCGTCAACTTCCTCAACTTCATCAACTTTGTCAACTTCGTCCACTTCGTCCACTTCGTCGACTTCGTCAACTTCGTCCATTTCGTCAACTTCGTCCTCTTCGTCTACTTCGTCCTTCGTCCACTTCGTCAACTTCGTAAACTTCGTCAACTTCGTCCACTTCGTCCACTTCGTCAACTTCGTCCACTGAGTCCACTTCTTCCGCTTCCTCCACCTCGTCCACTTCGTGAACTTCGTCAACTTCGTCCACTTCGTCAACTTCGTCCACTTCGTTCTCTTCGTCCACTTCGTCCACTTGGTCTACTTCGTCCACCTCGTCCACTTCATCCACTTCGTCATCTTCGTCAACTTTGTCCAATTCGTCTACTTAGTCCACTTCCTCCACTTCTTCTTCTTCTTCCTCTTCTTTTTCTTCTTCATTTTCTTCTTCTTCTTCTTCTTCTTCTTGTTCTTCTTCATCATCTTCTTCTTCTTCTTCTCGTTCATCCACTTTTTCCCCTTCGTCCACTTCCTCCACTTCGTCCACTTTGTCCACTTCGTCAACTTCTTTCATATCCTCCACTTCCTCCACTTCCTCAACTGCGTCAACTTCCTCAACTTCGTCGACTTGGTTCGTCCACTTCTTCAACTTCGTTCGTCCACTTTGTCAACTTCGTCCATTTCTTCAATGTCGTCCATTTCGTCCTCTTCGACCACTTCGTCCTCTTCATCCACTTCGTCCACTTCGTCAACTTCGTCATCTTCGTCAACTTCGTCTACTTCGTCCACTTCCTTCACTTCCTCCACTATGGCCACTTCGTCCACTTGACCAACATCCTCCACTTCCTCCACTTCCTCCACTTCGTCCATTTCCTCAACTTCGTCCACTTGGTTCGTCCACTTCGTCAACTTCGTTCACTTCGTTCGTCCACTTCGTCAACTTCGTCCATTTCGTCAATGTCGTCCAGTTCGTCCTCTTCGTCCACTTCGTCCACTTCGTCCACTTCGTCTACTTCGTCAACTTCGTCAACGTCATCATGTTCGTCAACTTCGTCGACTTCGTCCACTTCATCCACTTCGTCAGCTTCGTCCACTTCGTCCACTTCCTCCGTTTCCTCCACTTCGTCAACTTCCACCACTTCCTCCACTTCGTCCACATCGTCCACTTCGTCAACTTCGTCCCCTTAGTTCACCTCCTCCGCTTCCTCCTTTTCGCCCACTTTGTCACCTTTGTCAAGTTCGTCTACTTCGTCCACTTCGTCACCTTTGTCAAGTTCGTCCACTTTGTCCAACTTCGTCAACTTCCTCCACTTCGTCCACTTGCTCCACTTCCTCTACTTCGTCCACTTCATCAACTTCGTCAACTTCCTCCACTTTGTCCACTTCGTCAACATCGTCAGCTTCGTCCACTTTGTCCACTTCGTCCACTTCGTCCACTTCGTCGACTTCGTCAACTTCCTCCACTTCGTCCACTTCGTCAACTTCGTCCACTTCGTCCACTTCGTCATCTTCGTCAACTTCGTCCAATTCATACACTTTGTCCACCTCCTCCTCTTGCTCCACTTCCTCCACTTCCTCCACTTCGTCCACTTCGTCTACTTCGTCCACTTTGTCCACTTCGTCCACTTCATCAATTTCTTCCACTTCGTCAACTTCGTCCATTTTGTCCACTTCCTCCACTTCCTCCACTTCGTCCACTTCACCAACTTCGTCCACTTAGCCCACTTCCTCCGCTTCCTCCACTTCGTCCACTTCGTTAACTTCGTCCACTTCGTCAACTTCAGCCAGTTCGTCCTCTTCGTCGACTTCGTCCACTTAGTCCACTTCCTCCACCTCCTCCACTTCCTCGACTTCCTCCACTTCCTCCACTTTGTCTTCTACGTGAACTTCGTCCCCTTCGTCAACTTTGTCCACTTCGTCAACTTCGTCCTCTTCGTCCACTTCGTCCTCTTCATCCACTTCGTCCACTTCCTCCATTTCCTCTACTTCGTCAACTCCGTCCACTTCCTCCACATCGTCCACTTCCACCACTTCGTCAAATTCGTCCATTTCGTCAACTTCATCCACTTCGTCAACTTTATCCACTTCGTCCACTTCATCCACTTCGTCCACTTCGTCAACTTCGTCAACTTCTTCCACTTCGCCCACTTCGTCATCTTCGTCCACTTCTTCCGCTTCGTCCACTTCCTCCACTTCCTCCACTTCCTCCACTTCCTCCACTTCGCCCACTTTCGTCCACTTCGTCCACTTCGTCCACTTCCTCCGCTTCGTCCACTTCCTCCACTTTGTCCATTTTGTCAACTTCGTCCACTTTGTCAACTTCGTCTACTTCGTCAACTTCTTCCACTTCGTCCACTTCGTCAACTTCGTCCACTTCCTCCACTTCGCCTACTTCGTCTACTTCATCCACTTTGTCCACTTCGTCAACTTCGTCCACTTAGTCAACTTCCTCAACTACGTCAAATTCATCCTCTTCATCCACTTCGACCACTTGGTCTACTTCGTCCACTTCATCCACTTCTTCCACTTCGTCAACTTCTGCCACTTCGGGATCTTCGTCAACATCGTCAACTTCGTCAATTTCGTCCACTTCGTCAACTTCGTGCACTTCCTTCGCTTCGTCCACTTCCTCCACTTCCTACACTTCTCCTCCACATCGTCGATTTCGTCCCCTTCGTCAACTTCGTCAACTTAGTCCATTCCTCTGCTTCCACCACTTCGTCCATTTCGTTCACTTCGTCCTCTTCGTCCACTTTCTCCACTTCCTCCACTTCCTCCACTTCCTCCACTTAGTCAAATTCGTCCACTTAGTCCACTTCCTGTACTTCCTCCACCTCGTCCACCTCGCCACTTCGTCAACTTCATCCACTTAGTCCACCTCCTCCGCTTCCTCCACTTCATCCACTTCCTCAACTTCGTCCACTTCGTCAACTTCGTCCACTTCGTTCACTTCATCCACTTCATCCACTTCGTCAACTTCGTCTACTGCCACCACTTCGGCAACTTCGTCCACTTCGTCAACTTCCTCCACTTCCTCCACTTCCTCCACTTCCTCCACTTCCTCTACTTCTTCCACTTCCTCCACTTCCTCCACTTCGTCAACTTTGTCTACTTCATCGACTTCCTCAACTTCGTCCACTTCGTCAATTTCTTCCACTTAGTCAACTTCGTCAACTTCGTCAATTTCGACCACTTCCTCCACTTCGTCCTCTTCGTCCACTTCGTCCACTTTGTCCACTTCCTCCACTTCGTCCACTTCCTCTACTTCGTCGACTTCCTCCACTTCGTCAATTTCGACCACTTCCTCCACTTCGTCCTCTTCATCCACTTTGTCCACTTCATCCACTTCGTCCACTTCGTCCACTTACACCGCTTTCTCCATTTCGTTCACTTCGTCCACTTCAGAAAATTCGTCAACTTCGTCAACTTCCTCCACTTCCTTCACTTCGTCAACTTCATCCACTTCATCCACTTCGTCAACTTCTTCCACTTCGTGCACTTCGTCAACTTCGTCCACTTTGTCCACTTCCTCCGCTTTGTGCACTTCCTCCAGTTCGCCCACTTCGTCCACATAGTCCACTTCCTCTGCTTCCTCCACTTCGTCCACTTCGTCAACTTCGTCCACTCTGTCAACTTCGTCAATTCGTCAACTTCGTCCACTTAGTCCACTTCGTCCATTTCGTCAACTTCGTCCACTTCGTCAACTTCGTCCATTTCGTCCACTTCGTCAACTTCGTCATCTTTGTCAACTTCGTCTACTTCCTCCACTTCATCCACTTCGTTAACTTCGTCCACTTAGTCCACTTCCGCCACTTCCTTCACGTCCTCCACTTCGTCCAAATCGTCCACTTAATCCACTTCCTCCACTTCCTCCACTTCGTCCCCTTCGTTCAATTTCTCCGCTTCGTCCACTTTGTCCACTTCACAACCTTCGTCAACTTCGTCCACTTCCTCCACTACGTCAACTTCGTCCACTTCGTCCACTTCCTCCACTTTGTCCACTTTGTCAACTTCTTCCACTTCGTCCACTTCGTCCACTTCCTGCACTTCCTCCACTTCCTCCACTTCCTCAACTTCGTCCACTTCGTCAACTTCGTCAACTTCGTCCACTCATTCAACTTTGTTAATTCGTCAACTTTGTCCACTTCTACCACTTCCACCACTTCGTCCACTTCGTCCACTTCATCCACTTCGTCCACTTAGTCCACTTCCTCCGCTTCCTCCACTTCGTCCACTTCGTCAACTTCGTCCACTTTGCCAACTTCGTCAATTCGTCAACTTCGTCCACTTAGACCACTTCCTCCACTTCGTCCACTTCGTCAACTTGGTTAACTTCGTCCACTTCGTCCTCTTCGTCCACTTCGTCAACTTCGTCATCTTCGTCAACGTCGTCTACTTCCTCCACTTTGTCCACTTCGTTAACTTCCTCCACTTACACCACTTCCGCCACTTCCTCTACGTCCTCCACTTCGTCCAAATCGTCCACTTAGTCCACTTCCTCCACTTCATCCCCTTCGTTCAATTTCTCCGCTTCGTCCACTTGGTCCACTTCACAACCTTCGTCAACTTCGTCAACTTCCTCTACTTCCTTCACTACGTCAACTTCGTCCACTTCCTCCACTTTGTCCACTTTGTCAACTTCTTGCACTTCGTCCACTTCCTCCGCTTCGTCCACTTCCTCCACTTCCACCACTTCGTCCACTTCGTCCACTTCGTCCACTTCATCCACTTCGTCCACTTAGTCCACTTCCTCCGCTTCCTCCACTTCGTCAATTTCGTCCACTTCGTCGTCAACTTCGTCCACTTCATCAATTTCTTCCACTTCGTCAACTTCGTCCACTTCGCCCTCTTCGTCCACTTCGTTCACTTGTCGACTTCAGCCACTTGGTCCACTTCGTCCACTACGTCCACTTCGTAAGCTTCGTCCACTTCATCATCTTCGTCAACTTTGTCTACTTCCTCCACTTCCTCGACTTCCTCCACTTCCTCCACTTCGTCCACTTCGTCCACTTAGTCAACTTCCTCCACTTCCTCCAAATCGTCCACTCAGTCCACTTCCTCCACTTCGTCCACTTGTTCCACTTCGTCCACTTCCTCCGCTTTGTCCACTTCGTCCACCTCGTTCACTTCCTCCGCTTCGTCCACTTCCTCCACTTCGCCCACTTCCTCGACTCCGTCCACTTCCTCCACTTCCTCCGCTTCCTCCACTTCGTCCACTTCGTCAACTTCATCCACTTTGTCAACTTCGTCAATTCGTCAACTTCGTCAGCTTAGTTGACGTCCTCCACTTCCTTCACTTCCTCCACTTCGTCCACTTGGTACACTTCGTCCACTTCGTCAACTTCGTCCACTTCGTCAACTTCGTCAACTTCGTCCGCTTCGTCAACTTCTTCCACTTCGTCAACTTCGTCTACTTTGTTCATTTTGTTCACTTTGTCTACTTCGTCCACTTCGTCCACTTCGTCCACTTCGTTAGCTTCCTCCACTTCCTCCACTTCCTCCACTTTGTCCACTTCGTCTACTTCCTCCACTTCCTCCACTTCCTCCACTTCGTCAACTTCGTCATCTTCGTCAACTTCGTCTACTTCCTCCACTTCTTCCACTTAGTCCACTTCGTCAAATTCGTCCACTTCCTCCGCTTCCTCCGCTTCCTCCACTTCCTCCACCTCCTCCACTTCCTCCCCTTCCTGCACTTCCTCCACTTCCTCCACTTCCTCCACTTCGTCAACTTAGTCTACTTCCTCCACTTCCTCCACTTCGTCGACTTCCTCCACTTCCTCCACTTCCTCCACTTCCTCTACGTCCTCCACTTCGTCCAAATCGTCCACTTAGTCCACTTCCTCCACTTCCTCCACTTCCTCCACTTCGTCCACTTACACCGCTTTCTCCATTTCGTTCACTTCGTCCACTTCAGAAAATTCGTCAACTTCGTCAACTTCCTCCACTTCCTTCACTTCGTCAACTTCATCCACTTCATCCACTTCGTCAACTTCTTCCACTTCGTGCACTTCGTCAACTTCGTCCACTTTGTCCACTTCCTCCGCTTCGTGCACTTCCTCCACTTCGCCCACTTCGTCCACTTCGTCCACTTAGTCCACTTCCTCCGCTTCCTCCACTTCGTCCACTTCGTCAACTTCGTCAATTCGTCAACTTCGTCCACTTAGACCACTTCCTCCACTTCCTCCACTTCATCCACTTCGTCCACTTCGTCAACTTGGTCCACTTCGTCCTCTTCGTCCATTTCGTCCACTTCGTCAACTTCATCATCTTCGTCAACTTCGTCTACTTCCTCCACTTCCTCCACTTAGTTAACTTCGTCTACTTAGGCCACTTCCGCCACTTCCTGCACGTCCTCCACTTCGTCCAAATCGTCCACTTAGTCCACTTCGTCCACTTCCTCCGCTTCGTCCACTTCCTCCAGTTCCACCACTTCCACCACTTCGTCCACTTCCTCCACTTCATCCACTTCCTCAAGTTCGTCCACTTAGTCCACTTCCTCCGCTTCCTCTACTTCATCCGTCGTCAACTTCGTCCACTTCGTCAATTTCTTTCACTTTGTCAACTTCGTCCACTTCGCCCTCTTCGTCCACTTCGTTCACTTGTCGACTTCATCCACTTGGTCCACTTCGTCCACTACGTCCACTTCGTAAACTTCGTCCACTTCATCATATTCGTCAACTTCGTCTACTTCCTCCACTTCGTCGACTTCCTCCACTTCCTCCACTTCGTCAACTTCGTCCACTTAGTCAACTTCCTCCACTTCCTCCACGTCCTCCACTTCCTCCAAATCGTCTACTCACTCCACTTCCTCCACTTCCTCCACTTTGTCCGCTTCGTCCACTTCCTCCGCTTCGTCCACCTCGTCCACTTCCTCCCCTTCGTCCACTTCCTCCACTTCGCCCACTTCATCCACTTCGTCCACTTAGTCCACTTCCTCCGCTTCCTCCACTTCGTCCACTTCGTCAGCTTCGTCCACTTTGTCAACTTCGTCAATTCGTCAACTTTGTCCACTTAGTCCACGTCCTCCACTTCCTCCACTTCGTGCACTTGGTCTACTTCATCCACTTCGTC
The DNA here is from genome assembly GCA_034642375.1 of Vigna nakashimae. NCBI lineage: Eukaryota > Viridiplantae > Streptophyta > Magnoliopsida > Fabales > Fabaceae > Vigna > Vigna nakashimae. Next base: position 35,909,705 of record CM067767.1, read on the forward strand.
AACTTCGTCAACTTCGTCCACTTCGTCAACTTCTTCCACTTTTTATGAACGAGTCGCACCGCTCACAAAAGTTGATTGCACGAAATTAATGCAGTATAACTAGGAAGTGACTCCTAGGTCGTCTCTCAAGGACCAATTTATGTGCCGGTTCAGTCTCAGATTTTAACACGAAGTGGGGGGGGGGGTTTTGTGATTGTTTTTGACACAGAAAAATAAAATAGATTGAAAAACAACTGAATTTAAATAAAACAGAATTTAACAACACTGAAGTAAATTTTAAAGATAGTAAAATCAAGAAAGTAAAAGACGGTAAAAACGGAAAACGGTAAACATGGAACAGTAAATATTCAGAAACGGTAAATTGAAAACGATAAAATTAAACGATGCAGAAAATACTAAATAGTAAAATAAAAGAGACGGTAAAATTAAAAACACTTCACTGAAAATGAAATTTGTCAAAGATTCGCATTTGCAATAACAGTAATTGTGCAGAAAATGGTAAATGAGAAGAAAATTCAACGAACATTGATTTGAAAATGCAAACTGGAAATTACAAGATTCATGGAAACGGTAACTAAAAGAAATTCAAAACCTCCCCAATAGGGGAGGAGAAAACCAAGCCAGAAACCTAACTTCTACTCTAGAAATCTACTCTAAAATCTAATGAATTATCTGCCTGCTGCTCTCATTTTATAGCACTTCCCTGATATCCTCCCGTGAGCAACTCTTCTCATTTCAGTGAACTGCAGCCACAAAATAATGAGACCCGTGAGGTGGCCCTTCTTCTATTAAAGCGTGATTTGTTAACAAACACCAATTCCCTTACTAATATTAAATCAACAGAATTCAATAAGTTTCTCCCATACGTGATCTTTGGACAATGTGGTGGTCCCCTTTTGTATTCACAATGAATTATCCATGGCCAATCTTCCAAACCCGTGAGCTTTGAAGAATAAAAGCTGCAAACACACCATTTATCATTGAAAATCCAAAACCTTCATGGGCCATGTCAACACTTTTACTAAAATATTCAGCACTTCAATTTGTAACTCTTCCCATGGACCCATGGATGTGAGCTTCCAACGTGGATCCTTCTCCCACACGGCCATCTCCCTCTCTTTGTTGTTGGACCGTGAACCTGTGTGCTGTCTGGATGCAATTTGCTGCTGCCCAATCTGTCATGGCTGTGCTTCTTTGGTTGAAGTGTTCCAGCACTTCCAGCAGGTCGTGAAGGTTGCTGGACAGTGCACTCTTGCATTGCTGAACAGATTGAAGCTTGTGCTGGATGGAGGTTTCCTCTCGGTGGCTGCTACTGCCTGGTGGTCCGCGTGCATGGAGCTGCTGGAGTTGGACGGTGATGTTCTTCCCAAGCTGGACGTTGCTCCTTCAAGATGCTGTGACTTGCTCCATGTGTGTTGCCTGGTTGCTGGTGGTGATGAAGCATTGCTGTTGGATGATGATGGATCGAGAGTGGCTGCCCACCATGAAGTTTCTTGGACGCTTGCTGCATCAGCTGTGGCAGCACTTCCTTGCTTGCTTGCTGTGCTCTTTATTCAACCAACCTCCCCTTCATTTACGCTGCAGGTGGCGGATCCAACACACGTCCTTCTCTTCTCCTTCATCCTTCCAAGCATGAACCAATGAAAAAGATTGAAGAAGTCTTCTCGGTGGTGGCTACTGCTGGACGGGAAGCTCCTTCTCAGCTGCTGGAATGCTACCTACGTGCTGCAACTGTGGAGAGTTTGCTTCTTCTGCTGCTTCACCGTGTAGCGCTGGATCAGCTGGTAGAGTGAAAATGTTGCTTCCTCCATTGCTTCTCTTTAATTTATTCCCATGCACACCAACTAAGTGGAATCCCGTGAGCTCCTCTTCTCTGGGGTGTGGACGTGGCAGTGTTGGTCTCCCATGCTGCACCCTCTTCTTTTCTGAATCAAGACCGTGGACTCCCCTGGATGCTCTCCTCCCTTCTGTTGGACGCAGCTGGACTACTTTGGTGTGTGACCGAGAGCTTTCCCAAGCTTGGACTGAGAAGTGTTTTTGCTGGACAATTCTGAATGATGCGCAGCCTCTCCAACACGTCCCAACTCTCTCCCTTTTCTTTCTTCACGTGAGCTGCAGCCACAAAATAAAGAAAGTCGTGAGGCGGCCCCTTCTCCATCCAGCTTTACGGGTTTGCATTTCATAAGCCAAAGAAAAATTTTCCAATGCTAAGTGGTGGCTCCCACTTTTATTTACTTTGGTTGATGTTTGCCAAAATAAATTGTCTCATATGGGCACCCTGCAACTTCTTCCAAATAATTGAGAAAACCGTGACCTCCACTTCCTTAAACGGTCCCATCCATATGCTTCTTAAAATTCAAGAAAGTAGATTCCTCTTTGATAGCTGCCTGTGTGTATATCCACATTTCTTCAAGATGCATTTCTTATGTGTGGGGCCGTGACATTATGTGGCAGCCATTTCCAAGAATTACACTTGAAGTATGAAAGACGTGGCAGCAATCCTTGAATCCATGTGCTTCACGTTAAAATGCATCACCATTCTATGATTTATTCCTCAATTCCACACTAAACCAAAACACCATACACCAATATCACTAAGTGGCAACTTCCTCTTCACGTGAATCACCCATGACTGTTCCATTTTTGCTTTCTTCAAAGCTACTCCACATTTATTTGTCCATGGGCCCTGCTCCTCTTTTCCAATGAATGAAGTCCCTAGCATAACAAGAAATTGAATTTCACTTTGTTTCTCAATTTAATTTATCAGAAATTTCTCTTTAAAGTCCCAAAATATTATCCACAATTTTCCTACAAGTAATAATGCACATAATTAGTCTCAGATAATTCGAATTAACTAAAATAAGAATTTCCGATCAAATTAAGTACAATCAGTAAAAATGGGAAAATACTGGACAATTAAGCACAATTCCCTAATTAATTCTAGTAAAATAAACTAAGTGTAGTGAATAAAATAATGATTCATCAGTCAACTTCGTCTACTTTGTTCACTTCGTCCACTTCGGTAGCTTCCTCCACTTCGTCCACTTCGTCTACTTCCTCCACTTCGTCCACTTCCTCCTCTTCGTCAACTTCGTCATCTTCGTCAACTTCGTCTACTTCCTCCACTTCTTCCACTTAGTCCACTTCGTCAAATTCGTCCACTCATTCCACTTCCTCCGCTTCCTCCGCTTCCTCCATTTCCTCCACTTCCTCCACCTCCTCCACTTCCTCCCCTTCCTCCACTTCCTCCACTTCCTCCACTTCGTCCACTTCGTCATCTTCGTCAACTTAGTCTACTTCCTCCACTTCCTCCACTTTGTCGACTTCCTCTACTTCCTCCACTTCCTCCACGTCCTCCACTTCGTCTAAATCGTCCACTTACTCCACTTCCTCCACTTCGTCCCCTTCGTCCAGTTCCACCGCTTCCTCCATTTCGTCCACATCGTCTACTTCACAAAACTCGTCAACTTCTTCCACTTCGTCAACTTCTTCCAGTTCGTGAACTTTGTCCACTTCCTCCACTTCCTCCACTTTCTCCACTTCTTCCACTTCGTCCACTTCGTCAACTTCGTCCACTTCGTCAACTTCGTCCACCTCGTCCACTTTGTCTACTTCGTCCACTTCGTCAACTTCGTGCACTTCCTCCACTTCGTCGACTTCGTCCACTTCGTCAACGTCGTCCACTTCGTCAACTTCGTCCACTTCGTCAACTTCGTCAACTTCGTCCGCTTCGTTCGTCCACTTCGTCAACTTTTCCTACTTCGTCCTCTTCGTCCATTTCATCCTCTTCCTCCACTTCCTCCATTTCGTTGACTTCCACCACCTTCTCCACTTCCTCCACTTCATCAACTTTCTCAACTTCGTCCAGTTAGTCTACTTCCTCCACTTCCTCTACGTCCTCCACTTCGTCGAATTCATCCACTTATTCGACTTCCTCCACTTCCTCCCGTTCCTCCACTTCGTCCACTTCACCAAATTCCTCCACTTCCTCCACTTCCTCCATTTCGTCCACCTCGTCGTCAACTTCGTCAACTTCCTGCACTTTCTCCACTTCGTCAACTTCCTCAACTTGGTCAACTTCATCAACTTCGTCCACTTTGTCCACTTCGTCCACTTCCTCTACTTCTTCCACTATGTCTATTTCGTTCACCTCGTCCATTTCGTCCACTTCGTGCCCTTCGTCCACCTCGTCAACTTCGTCATCTTCGTCAACTTCGTCCAATTCGTCCACTTTGTCCACTTCCTACACTTCCTCCACTTCCTCCACTTCTTCCACTTCTTCCTCTTCTTCTTCTTCTTCTTCTTCTTTTTCTACTTCTTCTTCTTTTTCTTCTTCTTCTTCTTCTTTTTCTACTTCTTCTTCTTTTTCTTCTTCTTCTTCTTCTTCTTCTTCTTCTTCTACTTCTTTTTCTTCTTCTTCTTCTTCTTCTTCTTCTTCTTCTACTTCATCCACTTTTTCCCCTTCGTCCACTTCCTCCACTTCGTCAACTTCGTCATCTTCGTCATCTTCGTCACTTCGTCTACTTCCTCCACTTCGTCGACTTCCTCCACTTCTTCCTCCACTTCGTCAACTTCGTCCACTTAGTCCACTTCCTCCACTTCCTCCACTTCCTCCACTTCGTCCACTTCGTCTACTTCCTCCACTTCCTCCACTTCGTCAACTTCGTCATCTTCGTCAACTTCGTCTACTTCCTCCACTTCTTCCACTTAGTCCACTTCGTCAAATTCGTCCACTTCCTCCGCTTCCTCCACTTCCTCCACCTCCTCCACTTCCTCCCCTTCCTGCACTTCCTCCACTTCCTCCACTTCCTCCACTTCCTCCACTTCGTCAACTTAGTCTACTTCCTCCACTTCCTCCACTTCGTCGACTTCCTCCACTTCCTCCACTTCCTCTACGTCCTCCACTTCGTCCAAATCGTCCACTTAGTCCACTTCCTCCACTTCCTCCACTTCGTCCACTTCGTCCACTTACACCGCTTTCTCCATTTCGTTCACTTCGTCCACTTCAGAAAATTCGTCAACTTCGTCAACTTCCTCCACTTCCTTCACTTCGTCAACTTCATCCACTTCATCCACATCGTCAACTTCTTCCACTTCGTGCACTTCGTCAACTTCGTCCACTTTGTCCACTTCCTCCGCTTCGTGCACTTCCTCCACTTCGCCCACTTCGTCCACTTCGTCCACTTAGTCCACTTCCTCCGCTTCCTCCACTTCGTCCACTTCGTCAACTTCGTCAATTCGTCAACTTCGTCCACTTAGACCACTTCCTCCACTTCCTCCACTTCATCCACTTCGTCCACTTCGTCAACTTGGTCCACTTCGTCCTCTTCGTCCATTTCGTCCACTTCGTCAACTTCATCATCTTCGTCAACTTCGTCTACTTCCTCCACTTCCTCCACTTAGTTAACTTCGTCTACTTAGGCCACTTCCGCCACTTCCTGCACGTCCTCCACTTCGTCCAAATCGTCCACTTAGTCCACTTCGTCCACTTCCTCCGCTTCGTCCACTTCCTCCACTTCCACCACTTCCACCACTTCGTCCACTTCCTCCACTTCATCCACTTCCTCAAGTTCGTCCACTTAGTCCACTTCCTCCGCTTCCTCTACTTCGTCCGTCGTCAACTTCGTCCACTTCGTCAATTTCTTTCACTTTGTCAATTTCGTCCACTTCGCCCTCTTCGTCCACTTCGTTCACTTGTCGACTTCATCCACTTGGTCCACTTCGTCCACTACGTCCACTTCGTAAACTTCGTCCACTTCATCATATTCGTCAACTTCGTCTACTTCCTCCACTTCGTTGACTTCCTCCACTTCCTCCACTTCGTCAACTTCGTCCACTTAGTCAACTTCCTCCACTTCCTCCACGTCCTCCACTTCCTCCAAATCGTCTACTCACTCCACTTCCTCCACTTCCTCCACTTTGTCCGCTTCGTCCACTTCCTCTGCTTCGTCCACCTCGTCCACTTCCTCCCCTTCGTCCACTTCCTCCACTTCGCCCACTTCATCCACTTCGTCCACTTAGTCCACTTCCTCCGCTTCCTCCACTTCGTCCACTTCGTCAGCTTCGTCCACTTTGTCAACTTCGTCAATTCGTCAACTTTGTCCACTTAGTCCACGTCCTCCACTTCCTCCACTTCGTGCACTTGGTCTACTTCATCCACTTCGTCAACTTCGTCAACTTCGTCCACTTCGTCAACTTCTTCCACTTCGTCAACTTCGTCTACTTTGTTCACTTCGTCCACTTCGTCCACTTCGGTAGCTTCCTGCACTTCGTCCACTTCGTCTACTTCCTCCACTTCGTCCACTTCCTCCTCTTCGTCAACTTCGTCATCTTCGTCAACTTCGTCTACTTCCTCCACTTCTTCCACTTAGTCCACTTCGTCAAATTCGTCCACTCATTCCACTTCCTCCGTTTCCTCCGCTTCCTCCATTTCCTCCACTTCCTCCACCTCCTCCACTTCCTCCCCTTCCTCCACTTCCTCCACTCCGTCCACTTCGTCATCTTCGTCAACTTAGTCTACTTCCTCCACTTCCTCCACTTTGTCGACTTCCTCTACTTCCTCCACTTCCTCCACGTCCTCCACTTCGTCTAAATCGTCCACTTACTCCACTTCCTCCACTTCGTCCCCTTCGTCCAGTTCCACCGCTTCCTCCATTTCGTCCACATCGTCTACTTCACAAAACTCGTCAACTTCTTCCACTTCGTCAACTTCTTCCAGTTCGTGAACTTTGTCCACTTCCTCCACTTCCTCCACTTTCTCCACTTCTTCCACTTCGTCCACTTCGTCAACTTCGTCCACTTCGTCAACTTCGTCCACCTCGTCCACTTTGTCTACTTCGTCCACTTCGTCAACTTCGTGCACTTCCTCCACTTCGTCGACTTCGTCCACTTCGTCAACGTCGTCCACTTCGTCAACTTCGTCCACTTCGTCAACTTCGTCAACTTCGTCCGCTTCGTTCATCCACTTCGTCAACTTTTCCTACTTCGTCCTCTTCGTCCATTTCGTCCTCTTCCTCCACTTCCTCCATTTCGTTGACTTCCACCACCTTCTCCACTTCCTCCACTTCGTCAACTTTCTCAACTTCGTCCAGTTAGTCTACTTCCTCCACTTCCTCTACGTCCTCCACTTCGTCGAATTCATCCACTTATTCGACTTCCTCCACTTCCTCCCGTTCCTCCACTTCGTCCACTTCACCAAATTCCTCCACTTCCTCCACTTCCTCCATTTCGTCCACCTCGTCGTCAACTTCGTCAACTTCCTGCACTTTCTCCACTTCGTCAACTTCCTCAACTTTGTCAACTTCATCAACTTCGTCCACTTTGTCCACTTCGTCCACTTCCTCTACTTCTTCCACTATGTCTATTTCGTTCACCTCGTCCATTTCGTCCACTTCGTGCCCTTCGTCCACCTCGTCAACTTCGTCATCTTCGTCAACTTCGTCCAATTCGTCCACTTCCTACACTTCCTCCACTTCCTCCACTTCTTCCACTTCTTCCTCTTCTTCTTCTTCTTCTTCTTTTTCTACTTCTTCTTCTTTTTCTTCTTCTTCTTCTTCTTTTTCTTCTTCTTCTTCTTTTTCTTCTTCTTCTTCTTCTTCTTCTTCTTCTTCTACTTCATCCACTTTTTCCCCTTCGTCCACTTCCTCCACTTCGTCAACTTCGTCATCTTCGTCACTTCGTCTACTTCCTCCACTTCGTCGACTTCCTCCACTTCTTCCTCCACTTCGTCAACTTCGTCCACTTAGTCCACTTCCTCCACTTCCTCCACTTCGTCCAAATCGTCCACTTAGTCCACTTCCTCCACTTCCTCCACTTTATCCACTTCGTCCCCTTCGTCCACTTCCACCGCTTCTTCCGTTTCGTCCACTTCACAAAATTCGTCAACTTCCTCAACTTCCTCCACTTCGTCAACTTCATCCACTTTGTCAACTTCTTCCACTTCGTCCACTTCGTCAACTTCGTCCACTTCCTCCGCTTCGTCCATTTCCAGCACTTCGCCCACTCTATCCACTTCGTCAACTTCGATCACATAGTCCACTTCCTCCGCTTCCTCCACTTCGTCCACTTCGTCAACTTCGTCAACTTCCTTCACTTCGTCAACTTCGTCAATTTTATCCACTTTGTCAACTTCTTCCACTTCGCCAACTTCGTCCACTTCGTCAACTTCGTCCACTTCCTCTGCTTCGTCCACTTCCTCCACTTCGCCCACTTCGTCCACTTCGTCACTTTGTCCACTTCGTCACTTCGTCCACTTAGTCCACTTCCTCTACTTCCACCACTTCGTCCACTTCGTCAACTTCGTCCACTTTGTCAACTTCGTCAATTCGTCAACTTCGTCCAATTAGTCCACTTCCTCCACTTCCTCCACTTCGTCAACATCGTCAACTTCGTCCAGTTCATCCTCTTCGTCCACTTCGTCCACTGCGTCCACTTCATCCATTTACTCCACTTCCTCAGCTTCCTCCACTTCGTCCACTTCGTCAACTTCCTCCACTTCGTCAACATCGTCAACTTTATCCACTTCGTCAACTTCTTCCATTTCTTCCATTTCGTCCACTTCGTCAACTTCATCCACTTCGTCAACTTCGTCCACTACGTCTACTTCCTCTGCTTCGTCCACTTCCTCCACTTCGCCCACTTCGTCCACTTCCTCCACTTAGTCCACTTCCTCCGCTTCGTCCACTTCGTCCACTTCGTCAACTTCGTCAACTTCGTCCACTTCGTCCACTTCGTCCACTTCGTCCACTTCGTCAACTTCGACCACTTTGTCAACTTCGTCAATTCGTCAACTTCATCCAATTAGTCCACTTCCTCCACTTCCTCCACTTCGTCCACTTCGTCCGCTTCGTCCACTTCGTCAACGTCGTCAACTTCGTCCAGTTCGTCCTCTTCGTCCACTTCATCCACTTCGTCCACGTAGTCCACTTCCTCCACTTCGTTCACTTCGTCAATTTATCCACTTCGTCAACTTCTCCACTTCGTCCATTTCGTCAACTTCGTCCACTTTGACCACTTCCTCTGCTTCGTCCACTTCCTCCACTTCGCCCACTTCATCCACTTAGTCCACTTCCTCAGCTTCCTCCACTTCTTCCACTTTGTCAACTTCGTCAATTCGTCAACTTAGTGCAATTAGTCCATATCCTCCACTTCCTCCACTTCCTCCACTTCCTCCACTTCCTCCACTTCGTCCACTTCGTCAACGTCGTCAACTTCGTCCACTTTGTCCTCTTCGTCCACTTCGTCCACCTCGTCCACTTTGTCAACTTCGTCATCTTCGTCAACTTCCTTTACTTGCTCCACTTGCTCCACTTACTCCACTTCGTTAACTTCGTCCAGTTAGTCCACTTCCTCCACTTCCTCCACGTCCTCCACTTCATGCACTTAGTCCACTTCTTGCACTTCCTCCACTTCCCCCACTTCGTCCACTTTCTCCGCTTCCTCCACTTCGTGCACTTCGTCCACTTCACAACCTTCGTCAACTTCCTCCACTTCCTCTACTACATCAACGTCGTCCAGTTCGTCCACTTTGTCAACTTCTTCCACTTCATCCACTTCGTCAAATTCGTCAACTTCGTCCACTTCCTCCACTTCGTCCACTTCGTCATCTTCGTCAACTTCGTCTAGTTCCCCAATTTCCTCCACTTCGTCGCCTTCCTCCACTTGCTCCACTTCGTCAATTTCGTCCACTTCGTCCCCTTCGTCCACTTCCACCGCTTCCTCCATTTCGTCCACTTCGTCCACTTCACAAAATTCGTCAACTTCCTCCACTTCCTCCACTTCGTCAACTTCGTCAACTTGCTCCACTTCGTCAACTTCGTCAACTTTATCCACTTCGTCAACTTCTTCCACTTCGTCCACTTCGTCAACTTCGTCCACTTCGTCCACTTCCTCTGCTTCGTCCACTTCCTCCACTTCGCCCACTTCGTCCACTTAGTCCACTTCCTCCACTTCCTCCACTTCGTCCACTTCGTCAACTTCGACCACTTTGTCAACTTCGTCAACTCGTCAACTTCCTCCAATTAGTCCACTTCCTCCACTTCATCCACTTCGTCCAGTTCGTCCTCTTCGTCCACTTCGTCCACTTAGTCCACTTGCTCCGCTTCCTCCACTTCCTCCACTTTGTCAACTTCCTCCACTTCGTCAACTTCGGTAATTTATCCACTTCGTCAACTTCTTCCACTTCGTCCACTTCGTCAACTTCGTCCACTTCGTCAACTTTGTCCACTTCGACCACTTCCTCTGCTTCGTCCACTTCCTCCACTTCGCCCACTTCGTCCACTTAGTCCACTTCCTCCGCTTCCTCCACTTCGTCCACTTCCTTCACTTCGTCCTCTTCGTCCACTTCCTCCACTTCCTCCACTTCGTCAACTTCGTCAACTTTGTCAACTTCGTCCTCTTAGTCCACTTCCTCTACTTCCGCCACTTCACTTCCTCCCCTTCCTCCACCTTGTACACTTCGTCCACTTCGTAAACTTCGTCCACTTAGTCCACTTCCTCCGCTTCTTCCGCTTCGACCACTTTGTCAACTTTGTCTACTTCGTCAACTCCGTCAAATTCGTTGACTTCGTCAACTTCTTCCATTTCGTTCACTTCGACCACTTGGTCTACTTCGTCCACTTCATCCATTTCGTCCACTTCGTCAACTTCTTCCACTTCGTCAACTTCGTCAACTTCCTCCGCTTCTTCCACTTCCACAACTTCCTCCACTTCCTCCACTTCGTCAACTTCCTCCATTTCCTCCACTTCGTCCACATCGTCCACTTCGTCAACTTCCTCAACTTCGTCCAGTTCGTTCACTTCCTCCGCTTCCTCCACTTCGTCCACTTCGTCAACTTCGTCCACTTCCTTCACTTCGTCCTCTTCGTCAACTTCCTCCACTTCCGCCACTTCCTCCACTTCCTCCCCTTCCTCTACCGTGTCCACTTCGTCAACTTCGTCCACTTAGTCCACTTCCTCCGCTTCCTCCGCTTCGTCCACCTCGTCAACTTCGTCCACTTCGTCCACTACGTCAACTTCGTCGACTACGTCAACTTCTTCCAGTTCTTCCACTTCGTCCACTTCCTCCACTTCCTCCACTTGCTCCACTTCGTCAACTTCGTCCACTTAGGCCACTTCCTCCACTTCCTCCACTTCCCCCACATCCTCCACTTCGTCCAATTCGTCCACTTCCTTCACTTCCTCCATTTCGGCCACTTTGTCCACTTCGCCAACTTCCTCCACTTCCTCCACTTCGTCAACTTCGTCCACTTCGTCAACTTCTTCCACTTCGTCAACTTCGTCTACTTCGTCCAATTCGTCCACTTAGTCCACTTCCTCAACTTCGGCCACTTCGTCCACTTCATCCACTTCACCAACTTCCTCTACTTCCTCCACTTTGTCCACTTCGTCAACTTCGTCCACTTCATCACCTTCGTCCACATCGTTCACTTCGTCCACTTCGTCCACTTCGTCAACTTCCTCCACTTCGTCCACTTCGTCAACTTCCTCCACTTCGTCCACTTCGTCCACTTCCTCCACTTCGTCCACTTCGTCAACTTCGTCAACTTCCTCTACTTCGCCCACTTCGTCAACTTCGTCCACTTCATCAACTTTTTCAGCTTCGTCCACTTCGTCAACTTCGTCAGATTCGTCCACTTCGTCAACTTCGTCCACTTCCTCCACTTCCTCCACTACCTCCACTTCGTCCAGTTCCTCGACTTCCTCCACTACCTCCACTTCGTCAACTTAGGCCACTTCCTGCACTTCCTCAACTTCGTCCACTTCCTCCACTTCCTCTACCTCGTCCACTTCGTCAACTTCGTCAACTTCGTCCACTTCGTCCGCTTCGTCTACTTCGTCCACTTCGTCAACTTCGTCCTCCTCCTCGTCAACTTCGTCAACTTCCTCCACTTCCTCCACTTCGTCAACTTCGTCCACTTCGTCCTCAACGTCGTCCACTTCGTCAATTTGTTCCACTTTGTCAAGTTTGTCCACTTCTTCCACTTTGTCCACTTCGTCAACTTCCTTCACTTCGTCGACTTAGTTCGCTTCGTCCACTTCGTCCACTTCCTCCACTTCCTCGACTTCGTCAATTTCGTCTACTTAGTCCACTTCCTCCGCTTCTTCCACTTCGTCGATTTTGTCGACTTCGTCAACTTCGTCCACCTTCTCCACTTCGTCAACTTCGTCTACCTCGTCCACATCGTAAACTTCGTCCACCTCGTCCACTTATTCCACTTCGTCCACTTCGTCAACTTCGTCCACTTCGTCAACTTCGTCCACTTCGTCAACTTCGTCCACTTCGTCAACGTCGTCCACTTTGTCCACTTCTTCAACTTCGCCCACTTCGTCCACTTCTTCAACTTCTTCGACTTCCTCCACTTCCTCCACGTTCGTTAATTTCGTCTACTTAGTCCACTTCCTCCGCTTCTTCCACTTCGTCAACTTCTTCCACCTCGTCAACTTCGTAAACTTCTTCCACCTCGTCAACTTCGTAAACTTTGTCCACCTCGTCCACTTATTCCATTTCGTCCACTTCCTCAACTTCGTCCACTTCCTCAACTTCGTCCACTTTGTCAACGTCCTCCTCTTCCTCCACTTCCTCCACGTCCTCCACTTCGTCAAAATCGTCCACTTCTTCAACTTCGTCTACTTCGTCAACTTCATCCAGTTCGTCAACTTCCTCCACTTCATCCATTTTCTCCACTTCCTCCACTTCGTTAACTTCGTCAACTTCGTCCACCTATTCCACTTCCTCCACTTCCTCAGCTTCGTCCACTTCGTCCACTTCGTCAACTTCCTCAACGTCCTCAACATCGTCAACTTCGTCCACTTCTTCCACTTCGTCAACTTCGTCCACTTCGTCATCTTCGTCCAATTCGTCCACTTTGTCCACCTCCTCCTCTTCCTCCACTTGCTCCACTTCTTCCACTTCTTCCTCTTCTTCTTCTTCTTCATTTTCTACTTCTTCTTCTTCTTCTTCTTCTTCTTCTTCTTCTTCTTCTTCTTCTTCTTCTTCTTCTTCTTCTTCTTCTTCTTCTTCTTCTTCTTCTTCTTCTTCTTCTTCTTCTTCTTCTTCTTCTTCTTCTTCTTCTTCTTCTTCTTCTTTTTCTTCTTCTTCTTCTTCTTCTCCTTCATCCACTTTTTCCCCTTCGTCCCCTTCGTCCACTTAGTCCACTTCCTCCGCTTCTTCCACTTCGTGGATTTCGTCGACTTCGTCCACTTCGTCCACCTTGTCCACTTCGTCAACTTCGTCTACCTCGTCCACATCGTAAACTTCGTCCACCTCGTCCACTAATTCCACTTCGTCCACTTCGTCAACTTCGTCCACTTCCTCAACTTCGTCCACTTCGTCCACTTCGTCAACGTCGTCCACTTCGTCCACTTTGTCCACTTCTTCAACTTCGCCCACTTCGTCCACTTGTTCAACTTCGTCCACTTCCTCCACTTCCTCCACATCGCCAACGTCGTCCACTTCGTCAACTTCGTCAGCTTCGTCCACTGTGTCCACTTCCTCCACTTCGTCGACTTCGTCCAGTACGTTAATTTCGTCTACTTAGTCCACTTCCTCCGCTTCTTCCACTTCGTCAACTTCTTCCACCTCGTCAACTTCGTCAACTTCTTCCACCTTGTCCACTTCGTAAACTTCGTCCACCTCGTCCACTTATTCCATTTCGTCCACTTCCTCAACTTCGTCCACTTCGTCCACTTTGTCAACGTCCTCCTCTTCCTCCACTTCCTCCACGTCCTCCACTTCGTCAAAATCGTCCACTTCTTCAACTTCGTCTGCTTCGTCAACTTCATCCAGTTCGTCAACTTCCTCCACTTCATCCATTTTCTCCACTTCCTCCACTTCCTCCACTTCGTTAACTTCGTCAACTTCGTCCACCTATTCCACTTCCTCCACTTCCTCAGCTTCGTCCACTTCGTCCACTTCGTCAACTTCCTCAACGTCGTCAACTTCGTCAACTTCGTCCACTTCGTCAACTTTGTCCACTTCGTCATCTTCGTCCACCTCCTCCTCTTCCTCCACTTCCTCCACTTCTTCCACTTCTTCCTCTTCTTCTTCTTCTTCATTTTCTACTTCTTCTTCTTCTTCTTCTTCTTCTTCTTCTTCTTCTTCTTCTTATTCTTCTTCTTCTTCTTCTTCTTTTTCTTCTTCTTCTTCTTCTTCTCCTTCATCCACTTTTTCCCCTTCGTCCACTTCGTCCACTTCGTCCACTTCGTCCACTTCGTCAAATTCGTCAACTTGGTCAACTTCGTCCACTTCGTCAACTTCGTCCACTTCGTCAACTTCCTCCACTTCTTCAACTTCGTCCACTTCGTCAACTTCGTCCACTTCCTTCACTTCCTCCACTTCCTCCACTTCGTCCACTTCATCCACTTCGTTAACTTCCTCCACTTCATCATCTTTGTCAACTTCGTCCACTTCGTCAACTTCGTCCACTTCGTCAACTTCGTCCACTTCGTCAACTTCGTCCACTTCGTCAACTTCGTCCTCTTCGTTCACTTCGTCCAGTTCGTCCACTTCGTCAACTTCGTCAACTACGTCTACTTCGTTCACTTCGTCCACTTCCTCCACTTCCTCCACTTCCTATACTTCGTCCACTTTGCAACTTCGTCAAGTTCCTCCACTTCGTCCAGTTCGTCAACTTCATCAGCTTCGTCCACTTCGTTCACTTCGTCCACTTCCTGCACTTCGTCCACTTCCTCTACTTCCTCCACTTCCTCCACTTCCTCCACTACCTCCACTTCGTCAACTTCGTCAACTTTGTCCGCTTGGGCCACATCCTCCACTTCCTCCAAGTCCTCCACTTTGTCCAATTTGTCCACTTAGTCCACTTCCTCCACTTCGTCCACTTCACCCACTTTTTCCACTTCCTCCACTTCGTAAACTTCTTCCACTTCGTCCACTTCATCAACTTCGTCCACTTTCTCCACTTCCTCCACTTCCTCCACTTCGTCAACTTCGTGAACTTCGTCCACTTAGCCCAGTTCTTCCGCTTCCTCCACTTCGGCCATTTCGTCCACTTCGTCAAGTTCGTCAACTTCGTCCACTTCGTCAACTTCGTCCTCTTCGTCCACTCTGTCCAGTTCGTCCACTTCCTCAACTTCGTCCACTTCCCCTACTTCGTCATCTTCGTCCACTTCGTCAACTTCATCCACTTCGTCAATATCGTCGACTTCGTTCACTTTGTGCACTTCGTCCACTTCCTCCACTTCCTCCCCTTCCTCCACTTCCTCCACTTCCTCCACTTCCTCCACTTCCTCCACTTCCTCTACTTCATCCACTTCGTCAACTTCGTCAAGTTCCTCCACTTCGTCCACTTCGTCCACTTCGTCAACTTCGTCAGCTTCGTCAGCTTCGTCCACTTCGTTCACTTCGTCCACTTCCTGCACTTCCTCCACTTCCTCTACTTCCTCCACTTCCTCCACTTCGTCAACTCTGTCCACTTGGGCCACATCCTCCACTTCCTCCACGTCCTCCACTTTGTCCAATTTGTCCACTTAGTCCACTTCCTTCACTTCCTCCACTTCGTCCACTTCACCAACTTTCTCCACTTCCTCCACTTCGTAAACTTCTTCCAGTTCGTCCAATTCGTCAACTTCGTCAACTTCGTCAACTTCGTCCACTTCATCCACTTCCTCCACTACGTCCACTTCCTCAACTTCGTGAACTTCGTTCACTTAGCCCAGTTCTTCCGGTTCCTCCACTTCGGCCACTTCGTCCACTTCGTCAAGTTTGTCAACTTCGTCCACTTCGTCAACTTCGTCCTCTTCGTCCACTTCATCCACTCTGTCCACTTCGTCCACTTCCTCAACTTCCTTCACTTCCTCCATTTCTTCCAGTTCCTCCACTTCCTCTACTTGCTGCACTTCGTCCACTTCCTCCACTTCGTCAACTTCGTCCACTTCGTCATCTTCGTCAACTTCGTCTACTTCGTTCACTTCCTCCACTTCCTCCACTTCCTCCACTTCGTCAACTTCGTCCACTTAGTCCACTTCCTTCACTTTCTCCTCTTCCTCCTCTTCCTCCACTTCCTCCACGTCCTCCACTTCGTCCAAATCGTCCACTTCTTCAACTTCGTCTGCTTCGTCAACTTTGTCCACTTCGTCAACTTCCTCCACTTCATCCATTTTCTCTGCCTCCTCCACTTCCTCTACTTCGTTAACTTCGTCAACTTCTTCCACCTATTCCACTTCCTCCACTTCCTCAGCTTCGTCCACTTCGTCAACTTCCTCAACTTCATCAACTTCATCCACTTCTTCCAGTTCGTCCACTTCCTCATCTTCGTCAACTTCGTCCAATTCGTACACTTTGTCCACCTCCTCCTCTTCCTCCACTTCCTCCACTTCTTACACTTCTTCCTCTTCTTCTTCTTCTTCGTTTTGTTGTTCTTCTTCTTCTTCTTCTTCTTCGTTTTGTTGTTCATCTTCTTTTTCTTCTTCTTCGTCATCATCTTCTTCTTCTTCTTCTTCTCCTTCATCCACTTTTTCCCCTTCGTTCACTTCCTCCACTTTGTCCACTTCGTCCACTTCGTCCACTTTGTCCACTTCGTCCACTTCGTCAACTTCGTCCACTTTCTCCGCTTCGTCTACTTCATCCACTTCGTCAACTTCCTCCACTTCTTCAACTTCCTCCACTTCCTCCACTTCTTCCACTTCCTCCACTTCCTCCACTTCCTCCACTTCGTCCACATCGTCAACTTCCTCCACTTCCTCCACTTCCTCCACCTCGTCCACTTCCTGTACTTCGTCCTCTTAGTCCACTTCCTCCGCATCCTCCACTTCGTCCACTTCGTCAACTTCGTCAACTTCGTCCACTACGTCAACTTCGTCGATTTCGTAAACTTCGTCAACTTCTTCCACTTCGTCCACTTCGTCAACTTCATCCACTTCGTTCACTTTGTCCAGTTCGTCCACTTCCTCCACTTCCTCCCCTTCCTCCACTTCTTCCACTTCCTCTACTTCGTCCACTTCGTCAACTTCGTCAAGTTCCTGCACTTCGTCCACTTCTTCAACTTCGTCAGCTTCGTCCACTCCGTCAACTTCGTCCACTTCGTTCACTTCGTCCACTTCCTACACTTCGTCCACTTCCTCTACTTCCTCCACTTCCTCCACTTCCTCCACTTCCTCCACTTCCTCCACTTCGTCAACTTCGTCCACTTGGGCCACATCCTCGTCTTCCTCCACTTCCTCCACGTCCTCCAGTTTGTCCAATTTGTCCACTTAGTCCACTTCCTCCACTTCACCAACTTTCTCCACTTGCTCCACTTCCTCCACTTCGTAAACATCTTCCACTTCCTCCACTTCGTCAACTTCGTCCACTTCCTCCACTTCCTCCACTTCCTCCACTTCGTGAACTTCGTGAACTTCGTCCACTTAGCCTAGTTTTTCCGCTTCCTCCACTTCGGCCACTTCGTCCACTTCGTCAAGTTCGTCAACTTCGTCCACTTTGTCAACTTCGTCCTCTTCGTCCACTTCATCCACTCTGTCCACTTCGTCCACTTCCTCAACTTCCTCCACTTCCTCCACTTCCTCCACTTCCTCCACTTCGTCCACTTCGTCCACTTCGTCCACTTCGTCATCTTCGTCAACTTCGTCTACCTCGTTCACTTCCTCCACTTCGTGGACTTCCTCCACTTCCTCCACATCGTCAACTTCGTCCACTTAGTCCACTTCCTTCACTTCCTCCTCTTCCTCCTCTTCCGCCACTTCCTCCACGTCCTCCACTTCGTCAACTTCCTCCACTTCATCCATTTTCTCCACTTCCTCCACTTCCTCCACTTCGTTAACTTCGTCAACTTCGTCGACCTATTCCACTTCCTCCACTTCCTCAGCTTCGTCCACTTCCTCCACTTCCTCAACTTCCTCAACTTCGTCAACTTCGTCCACTTCTTCCACTTCGTCAACTTCGTCCACTTCGTCATCTTCGTCAGCTTCTTCCACTTCATCCATTTTCTCCACTTCCTCCACTTCCTCCACTTCGTGAACTTCGTCAACTTCGTCCACCTATTCCACCTCCTCCACTTCCTCAGCTTCGTCCACTTCGTCAACTTCCTCAACTTCGTCAACTTCTTCCACTTCGTCAACTTCGTCCATTTTGTCATCTTCGTCAACTTCGTCCAATTCGTCCACTTTGTCCGCCTCCTCCTCTTCCTCCACTTCCTTAACTTCTTCCACTTCTTCCTCTTCTTCTTCTTCTTCTTCTTCTTCATTTTCTTCTTCTTCTTGTTCTTCTTCTTGTTCTTCTTCTTCTTCTTCTTCTTCTTCTTCTTCTTCTTATTTTCCTTCATCCACTTTTTCCCCTTCGTCCACTTCCTCCACTTCATCCACTTAGTCCACTTCCTACACTTCCTCCACTTCGTCCACTTCGTCAACTTCCTCCACTTCAACAACCTTTTCGACTTCGTCCACTTCATCAACTTCGTCCATTTCGTCAACTTCGTCCTCTTCGTCTAGTTCGTCCACTTCGTCCACTTTGTTCACTTCCTCCACTTCCTCCACTTCCTCCACTTCGTCAACTTTGTCCACTTCCTCCACTTCCTCCCCTTCCTCCACCTCGTCCACTTCCTCCACTTCGTCCTCTTAGTCCACTTCCTCCGCATCCTCCGCTTCGTCCACTTCGTCAACTTCATCCACTTTGTCAACTACGTCAACTTCGTCGATTTCGTAAACTTCGTCAACTTCTTCCACTTCGTCCACTTCGTCAACTTCGTCCACTTCGTCCACTTCGTCCACTTCCTTCACTTTGTCCACTTCCTTTACTTCCTCCCCTTCCTCCACTTCCTCTACTTCCTCCACTTCCTCCACTTCCTCTACTTCATCCACTTCTGCAACTTCGTCAAGTTCCTCCACTTCGTCCACTTCGTTAACTTCGTCACCTTCGTCCACTTCGTCAACTTTGTCCACTCCGTTCACTTCGTCGAGTTCCTCCACTTCCTCCACTTCCTCCACGTCCTCCACTTTGTCCACTTAGTCCACTTAGTCCACTTCACCAACTTTGTCCACTTCCTCCACTTCGTAAACTTCTTCCACTTGGTCCACTTCGTCAACTTCGTCCATTCCCTCCACTTCGTCCACTTCGTCCACTTCCTCCACTTCGTACACTTCGTCAACTTCGTCAACTTCGTGAACTTCGTCCACTTAGCCCAATTCTTCCGATTCCTCAACTTTGTCAACTTCGTCTACTTCGTCAACTTCGTCCTCTTCGTCCACTTCGTCCACTCTGTCCACTTCGTCCACTTCATCCACTTCGTCCACTTTGTCAACTTCGTCCACTTCGTCCACTTCGTCAACTTCGTCATTTTCGTCAATTTCCTCCACTTCGTTCACTTCCTCAACTCCCTCCACTTCCTCAACTTCCTCCACTTCCTCCACTTCGTCCACTTCCTGCACTTCGTCCACTTCCTCCACTTCGTCAACTTCGTCCACTTCATCAACTTCTTGCACTTCGTCCACTTCCTGAACTTCTTGCACTTCGTCCACTTCCTCCGCTTCGTCAACTTCCTCCACTTCGTCCACTTCGTCATCTTCGTCAACTTTGTCCAATTCGTGTACTCAGTCCACTTCCTCCACTTCCTCCACTTCCTCCACTTCTTCCCCTTCTTCCTCTTCTTTTTTCTTCTTCATTTTCTTCTTCTTCTTCTTCTTCTTGTTCTTCTTTATCTTCTTCTTCTTCTTCTTCTTCTTCTTCTTCTCGTTCATCCACTTTTTCCCCTTCCTCCACTTCCTCCACTTCGTCCACTACGTACACTACGTCCACTTCGTCCACTACGTGCACTTCGTCCACTTCGTCAACTTCTTTCACTTCCTCCACTTCCTCCACTTCCTCAACTTCCTCAACTTCGTCCACTTGGTTCGTCTACTTTGTCAACTTCGTTCACTTCGTTCGTCCACTTCGTCAACTTCGTCCATTTCTTCAATGTCGTCCACTTCGTCCTCTTCGTCCACTTCCTCAACTTCGTCAACTTCGTCATCTTCATGAACTTCGTTTACTTCGTCCATTTCCTCCACTTCATTCACTTCCTCCACTATGGCCACTTCGTCCACTTCACCAACTTCCTCCACTTCCTCCACTTCCTCCACTTCGTCTACTTCCTCAACTTCATCCACTTGGTTCGTCCACTTCGTCAACTTCGTTCACTTCGTTCGTCCACTTCGTTCGTCCACTTCGTCAACTTCGTCCATTTCGTCAATGTCATCCACTTCGTCCTCTTCGTCCACTTCGTCAACTTCGTCAACTTCATCATGTTCGTCAACTTCGTCGACTTCGTCCACTTCATCCACTTCGTCGACTTCGTCCACTTCGTCAGCTTCGTCCACTTCGTCCACTTCGTCTACTTCCTCCGTTTCCTCCACTTCGTCAACTTCCTCCACTTCCTCCACATCGTCCACTTCGTCAACTTCGTCCACTTAGTTCACTTCCTCCGCTTCCTCCTCTTCGCCTACTTCGTCAACTTCGTCCACTTTGTCAACTTTGTCAAGTTCGTCTATTTGGTCCACTTCGTCCACTTGCTCCACTTCCTCTACTTCGTTCACTTCGTCAACTTCGTCAACTTCCTCCACTTCGTCCACTTCCTTCACTTCCTCAACTTCGGCCACTTCGTCCACTTCATCCACTTCACCAAATTCCTCCACTTCCTCCACTTTGTCCACTTCGTCAACTTCGTCAACTTCGTCCACTTCGTTCACTTCGTCAACTTCGTCCACTTGGGCCACATCCTCCACTTCCTCCACTTCCTCCACGTCCTCCACTTTGTCCAATTTGTCCACTTAGTCCACTTCCTTCACTTGATCCACTTCACCAACTTTCTCCACTTGCTCCACTTCCTCCACTTCGTAAACATCTTCCACTTCCTCCACTTCGTCAACTTTGTCCACTTCCTCCACTTCCTCCACTTCCTCCACTTCGTCCACTTTGTCAACTTCGTGAACTTCGTCCACTTAGCCTAGTTCTTCCGCTTCCTCCACTTCGGCCACTTCGTCCACTTCGTCAACTTCGTCAACTTCGTCAACTTCGTCCACTTCGTCAATTTCGTCCTCTTCGTCCACTTCGTCCACTTCCTCAACTTCCTACACTTCCTCCACTTCCCCCACTTCCTCCACTTCGTCGACTTCGTCCACTTCGTCATCTTCGTCAACTTCGTCTACCTCGTTCACTTCCTCCACTTCGTGGACTTCCTCCACTTCCTCCACTTCGTCAACTTCGTCCACTTAGTCCACTTCCTTCACTTCCTCCTCTTCCTCCTCTTCCTCCACTTCCTCCACGTCCTCCACTTCGTCAACTTTGTCCACTTTGTCAACTTCCTCCACTTCATCCATTTTCTCCACTTCCTCCACTTCCTCCACTTCGTTAACTTCGTCAACTTCGTCGACGTATTCCACTTCCTCCACTTCCTCAGCTTCGTCCACTTCCTCAACTTCCTCAACTTCCTCAACTTCCTCAACTTCGTCAACTTTGTCCACTTCTTCCACTTCATCAACTTCGTCCACTTCGTCATCTTCGTCAACTTCTTCCACTTCATCCATTTTCTCCACTTCCTCCACTTCCTCCACTTCCTCCACTTCGTTAACTTCGTCAACTTCGTCCACCTATTCCACCTCCTCCACTTCCTCAGCTTCGTCCACTTCGTCCACTTCCTCAACTTCGTCAACTTCGTCCACTTCTTCCACTTCGTCAACTCCGTCCACTTCGTCATCTTCGTCAGCTTCTTCCACTTCATCCATTTTCTCCACTTCCTCCACTTCGTTAACTTCGTCAACTTCGTCCACCTATTCCACCTCCTCCACTTCCTCAGCTTCGTCAGCTTCGTCAACTTCCTCAACTTCGTCAACTTCGTCCACTTCTTCCACTTCGTCAACTTCGTCCACTTCGTCATCTTCGTCAACTTCGTCCAATTCGTCCACTTTGTCCGCCTCCTCCTCTTCCTCCACTTCCTCAACTTCTTCCACTTCTTCTTCTTCTTCTTCTTCTTCTTCTTCTTCTTCATTTTCTTCTTCTTCTTGTTCTTCTTCTTCTTGTTCTTCTTCTTCTTCTTCTTCTACTTCTTCTTCTTTTCCTTCATCCACTTTTTCCCCTTCGTCTACTTCCTCCACTTCATCCACTTAGTCCACTTCCTACACTTCCTCCACTTCCTCCACTTCAACAACCTTTTTAACTTCGTCCACTTCATCAACTTCGTCCATTTCGTCAACTTCGTCCTCTTCGTCCACTTCGTCCACTTTGTTCACTTCCTCCACTTCCTCCACTTCCTGCACTTCGTCAACTTTGTCCACTTAGTCCACTTCCTCCACTTCCTCCCCTTCCTCCACCTCGTCCACTTCCTCCACTTCGTCCTCTTAGTCCACTTCCTCCGCATCCTCCGCTTCGTCCACTTCGTCAACTTCATCCACTTTGTCAACTACGTCAACTTCGTCGATTTCGTAAACTTCGTCAACTTCTTCCACTTCGTCAACTTCGTCCACTTCGTCAACTTCGTCCACTTCGTTCACTTTGTCCACTTCCTCCACTTCCTCCCCTTCCTCCACTTCCTCTACTTCCTCCACTTCCTCCACTTCCTCTACTTCATCCACTTCTGCAACTTCGTCAAGTTCCTCCACTTCGTCCACTTTGTTAACTTCGTCACCTTCGTCCACTCCGTTCACTTCGTCCAGTTCCTCCACTTCGTCCACTTCCTCTACTTCCTCCACTTCGTCCATGATAACAGTTGAAAAACTATTATTTTCATGCTTAAAAGTGATACTAAAAGCAACCTTTAGACTTAAAAACTAGCTTGAAATCATGCAGTTTATCTATATTTTCATAAATAAGAGAGCTGGACAGGTTTATGCTTGATTTAAGTGTTTTTGTGCAGGTTTTAAGGTGAATTTAGTGAAAAGAGTGAAGAAGGAGAGAGGTGACATTAGAAAAGACAAGAAAGAGTGCAAAAAGAGAAGACAAAGGCACCGTTCAGCGGCATTTTACCGCTGAGCGGCACTCAGGAGGTTGCGGGAGTCACGCTGAGGGGCAAACTGGCCGCTGAGGGGAAGAAAGTGACGCGCAGTCACCGCTGAGCGGTATTTACCGCTGAGCGGCACTTTTTGGGCTTGGGCTTTTGTAATCTTTTGTAACTCTAGATTAGTATATAAGGGCTTGCACGTCCTTGGGATTAGTATCTTTGGCAGAAACGAGGCAAACACTCTCTCTTCCACCCCTTTGAAGGAGGATCTTGGATGCTCAGGCTACCTCTTCACCTTTATTGGGTTTATTCTTTCATTCTTTCATTGATATTCATCTAGGTTCACCATGAATATGGTGAACTAAACCTTGTATGTTTGTTGGGTAATCAATGTAATCTCTTGAAGCTCTCATATATGGAATCTGTTGTTTACATCTTTTAATTAAGACATATGCTTTCTTTCATCATTAGTTAGGGTTTTTCCTCTTTGCTCAATGCTTGCATAGTTTAACTCATTCCATGCATGATTATTGGTTTTGTCGATACGGACACGTACGGGGAAGTCTAGATCCGGGGAATTTCTCCCAATATTATACTGACAATATTATATTGGTTGCCTTTAAGCTCCTGCACTCATGAACTAATCATTAGGAATGCTAGGAATTGTATGAACTCGTGATTAGGGAGAAGCCATCTAGAATGGTACATTAGAGAGTGGCATTAACAATGATGATTTGAATGTTGAATTCCTAAAATATATGAGAGTGGATGAGATGAAATTGACCCCCAACAACATATTCATTCATATAATTCATTGAAAGTGTTTATCTTTTGTCTTTGCCATTGATCAAATTTCATGCATACATGTTTATTTTCTGTCTTGCATTTTAAACTCTAAATATTTCGTTTGTAAGTCCTAGCTAATCAACAAATCACATAACTAAACTAGGTCGTGAGTCCTTTGGGAAGAACGATACTTGGTCTTACCAAGTTTATTACTTGAACGATTCGGTCATACTTGCCGATTGTGAAACAAGTTTGTGACATCATAATTTGGTGCTTACAAATTTGTCCATCAAGTTTTTGGCGCCGTTGCCGGGGATTCGTGGTTTAACTGGTTAATTTGTGTGATTATTGATTATCTTTGACTTTAATTTTGAATTTCTGTTTTTATTTTTCTGTTTTTATTTTATTTTATCTTTTTAGATTAGATTAGATTAGATTTTATTTTATTTTGTTAGGTTAGATTTTATTAGATTTTATTTTATCTTTATCTTTTAGATTAGGTTAGATTTTATTTTATCTTTTAGGATTTTATTTTATTTTATCTTTTATCTTTTTATCTTTTAAATCTTTTATCTTTCTATCTTCTAAATCTTTTATCTTCTTATCTTCTTATCTTCTAAATCTTTTATCTTTTTATCTTTGTATATATATCTTCTTTTATATCTTTTTGTGCTAACAAATATTTTCTAGGGTTTTGTTTTCTTGTGCATGCAGGAAGCAATTCGAACTAGGAGTAAGAAAACAACAGAACCACTTCTTGAAGGTCTAGAAGAGAGTAGAAGGAGGAGAAGAATCAGAACGTCTAGAGAACTTTTCCCTTCTCCAGAAACTCTCTTGCAATCATCACCACAAGGTTCTGTTCATAGCACAGGAAGTATGGAGGGCAATAATGTTAGAAGAACTCTTGCAGATTACACTAATCTTGCTGGACCTCAGCACTTCAATAGCATAGCTAGACCTAGAGTCAATGCAGCCAACATGGAGGTTAAACCAGCATTGATTCAACTGGTGAAGAGTAATCAATTTAATGGGTTATCTCACGAAAGCCCATATGAGCACCTGACTACCTTTAATGAGATTTGCAACACAGTCAAGATTAATGGGGTGCCAGACGAAGCAATCAAACTTAGCTTGTTTCCTTTCTCATTGGGAGGCAATGCTAAGCTTTGGTTGAACTCTTTTCCAGAAGAAAGTTTCACAGAGTGGGAAGTAGTGGTCACAAAATTCTTAAACAAATACTTCCCACAATCTAAGGTGACTAAAGGGAAGCAAGAGATTTCTTCATTCAAGCAGGGCATGGAAGAATCACTGGGACATGCATGGGACAGGTATAAAAGCTTGTTACGTAAAACTCCCACGCATGGCTTTGAAGATCAAGAAGTAGTCCTAACTTTCCTTGGAGGGCTTGGTTCACAAACCAAGATGATGTTGGATGCCTCAGCTGGAGGCAATATCAAATGGAAGACTCCAGAGGAAGCAACTGAAATTATTGAAAACATGGCTACAAGTGATAATGAGCTGCACAGTGAAAGAGGAACTCCTATGCAACAGAAAGGGGTTCTTCAATTACAAACCCATGATGCCTTGCTAGCCCAGAATAAAATTCTAACTCAACAGCTGGAAACTCTGACCAAAACTCTTGCTTCATTACCTAAAGAGTTAAAATCTGCTGCACAGGTACAAACCCAGTTGTGCGAATTATGTGGGGGAGATCACATCAATGGCCAATGTGCTTTTCCTGTAGAAGCCGTGGAGGATGTTAATTTCATGGCTAATCAGTTTCCATACCGTCAAGGGAATTATAATCAGGGTTGGAAACCACATCCAAGTATTGGCCAAGGACAAACTGGGCAAGCTAATCAGTATAATAAGCAGCAGCAGCAACCAACCTTGTGGCAACAATTATCTATGCTTAATGAAAGATCAACAAGGTTGGAAGAAACTCTTCAGCAATTCATTCAGAAAACTGAATCTTCTCAAAAGAGCACTGAAGCTGCTATAAAGAATTTGGAGATTCAGATGGGTCAGAGCACCAAGCAATTGGAAGAAAGACCAAACAGAAACTTTGGGGCTAATACTGAGGTTAACCCCAGAGAAGAGTGCAAAGTGGTCAAGAGTGTGAATGAAGAGATCATTGAGTTAGAAGAAGATGAAACAGAAGAGAGAAGAGAAGAAGAAAGAAAGGACATTTTTCCTTTTCCAACAAATCAGGAGAAACCAATGGATTTCACAGATTTATTCAGAATGGTTGATAATGAAGCTCCTTGGGAACAAATTCTACAGAAAATAGCAGTTTACACAAAATCTGAAGAAGGAACCTCTACAAAAAGAAGACGTAGAGATGATGAGGAAGAAAAGTGTATAACTGTTAAGAAAGAGTCATTCCCACCAAAAGCAGCAGATCCAGGTAGTTTTTCTATCCCTTGCACTATAGGGAAGAAAAAGGTAAAGAAAGCTCTCCTTGATTTAGGCTCAAGTGTTAACTTGATGCCTTATTCTCTATTGGAGCAAATTGGCCATGTTAAAATAAAACCTGTAAAGGTTAATCTTGTAATGGCTGATGGATCTTCAAAGGAGCCATGTGGGATTGCAGAAGACATTGTAGTTTGTGTTGGCAAACTTCAGTTTTTGGCAGACTTTGTGGTGATGAAGATGGAGACCGAAAAAATACCTTTCATACTGGGAAGACCGTTTATGAAAACGGCCAGGGCTATCATAGATGTTAATGAAGGTATAGTGGTGCTCCAGGACAGAGAGGAGAGAGTGGTGGTGGATGTTTTCAAAGATGAGATACAAGCAAAGGAGGAAGAAACAAGTTATAAAGCTGCATTTCGAGATGCACCCATGACTAGAGGTAAAAATGAAAATCTTGAAGTTTCTGATAACCATTGTTTGTTTTTTCAGGTACCCAAGGTAGAAGAGATTGGAAAAGGAGAAGAAGTTCCTAGAGACTGGAAGAAAAGAAGACCCCAACTTGGCACACCTGTAAGACTCAAGAACAAGTTGTGGGTTATAAAAGGCTTTAAAGAGAAGGAGATGATAGAGATAGAGTCTCCATATTCTAGAGAATCCAAAACAGTCCAAAGGAAGCAGTTGAAAGGTTGGTGGAAGGACAACATCAACTATAAAGAAGATGGAACATGAGCTTTAACAGGGTCAAGCTAGTGACGTTAAAGGAGCGCTTGCTGGGAGGCAACCCAGTGGATTTACAAACTTTTGATTTGTTTTGGTTTTGTAACTTTTAATTTGTGAACATTATTCTGGACATTATTTTGTTGGATCTAGCATCTACTGAAGGATGCTAGGTGGTTAAGTATCTACTGAAGGATACTAAGTTTGTAACACCTACTGATGGGTGTTGGTGAGAAGATTTTGCACCTACTGATGGGTGCTGGTAAGTTTGAAACACCTACTGAGGGGTGTTGGTGGATTTTGGGTCAGGCTCGTGACGTTAAACAAGCGCTGCCTGGGAGGCAACCCAGTTGATTGATTGTTTTTGTTTGTTTTAATTTTGTTAGGGTTTGCATAAGCATTTTTAACATTGAATTGCAGGGAACATATGAGGGGTATGCTAGGAAGGCACGTAGGTCAAGAAAAGAAGGAGAAGGGCACATCAGGAAAGTGCCGCTGAGCGGCAATTACCGCTGAGCGGTACTATCGCAGATGGGCTTAAGTTCCCCTTAGCGGAACCCGAGCCCATTGGGGTATTTTTAAACCCTAAGCTGCGCGTTTTTACATTCTTTCAAGCCCTTCTCTGCACAAACACTTTCACATATCTTCTCTTAGGTTTCCCACATCTTTTTACTCTTCCCTCTTAGAAAAATTTCTCTTCCACTCACTTTTTCACTAGTGTGCCATCAAAGTTTGGGGTTGGAAGAGAGCATTCTAGTTTGGAAGCATTCTCATATCATCTAGCATCTCCACCCAAGTAAGTAAAATGCATTTTGTTCATTCTAGGGTTCTTGAATTTGAATGTGATTGTCAAAGCATGAATATTTAGGGGTTTTGATTTCTATGCATGATTTGATGATATATTTGATGTTTGAACC
This sequence comes from Vigna nakashimae, assembly GCA_034642375.1. NCBI lineage: Eukaryota > Viridiplantae > Streptophyta > Magnoliopsida > Fabales > Fabaceae > Vigna > Vigna nakashimae. The sequence goes on from CM067767.1 coordinate 35,937,459, forward strand.
GATTAAACTGCTTGATTATGAACTGGAAAACTGAAAATTGCATTTGGGTGGAGTTAGGACAGTTTTAAAAAGAGATTTGCAAAAATCTGCAGATCACCGCTGAGCGGCAATTACCGCTGAGCGGCACTCTGCCAGATTAGGTTTTTTCTGGTTTTTGCGTGTTGGAATGGGGCACTGGTGGCGCTGAGGAGAAATTCTGGCCCTCAGCGGTGGTTTAGCTTCGAAAGGAGTTGTGTTATATGTTTACTAATGATTAACATCATGTTCTGTGGTTTTGGATATGTGTTTGAATGCAGGAATGGCATCCTCTTCAGGAAAGAGATTGAAAACCATGGCAACCAAGAGGAAGGAAAAGGAACCAGAGCAACCCCATAATGGCAGGTTCCTCTCTAGGAAACATTAGAAGCACTTTAGGGTGGTTCAGGACAGGAGACTTCTAATGGGAAGAAAGGTTGGAATGATACCTAACTTTGCTCCTCAATTTGGAGAGCAAGTGTTAGGGAATGATTGGGGGAAGCTAGCCACTTATCCAGCGCCTGCCAACATAGCTGTGGTGAAGGAATTCTACACCAATGCAAAGAAGATTGGTGATTATCCAGCTGAGAATTATTTGGGCTATGTCAGAGGCCATGCCATCAGGTATGATCCTGATTCCATCAACAACTTCCTGGATACTGTGTGGGCTGGTGAGCAATGTCAGTTTGCTCTTAGCATGGAGGAAGGTGCTGACTTTGAGGATGATGAGAGAGTATTGTGCATACCTGGAGGACAATTTCAAAGGAATAGATCTGGCGCAGTGGTTAACATTAGGAGGACAGATTTGACTCCTCTTGCAAAGTATTGGATGGCATTTTCTCATGCCAACATTCAGCCATGCTCACATGTGTCAGATATCACTCTCAGCAGGGCACTATTCATCTACTATGCTATCAGAAACTTGAATGTTAATATTGGGCAGGTGATAGCTGATGAGATTAGTGTGTGTGCTAACACCTCAAACAACAAAGCACCACTGGGACATCCTTCTTTGATCACTCACCTTTGCAAGCAAGCTGGGGTGGACACTTCTGTTCCACCATTTGAGAGGCCAAGAAAAGCTATAGATGAGGCCTATTACAGACAGTACTGTGGAGGTGAGGAGGCAGCTCAGCCAGTTCCACCACGCCAGGCTCGTAGAGAGAGAGGGCCAGCACAGAGCCGGACATCTGCTGATACACATGAAGCAGAACCATTCCAGATGAGGGACATGTATATGTCTCTTATAGGTGCTCAGTTGCAGTCCATCCACAGAGGGCAGGTGGCCACGGCTGAGATGATAGTGGGGATGTATGATACCCCTCCAGCACACAGGTGGACTATGGATGAATTCCATAATGTGGTAGCTTGGCCAGAAGAACCATTGCATGGAGGAGCTGAAGCAGCTGAAGCTTCAGCCAGAGATATGGAAGAAGATGAAGCTGAGGAGGAGGATGCATTTGATGATGATGATGATGAGGAAGAGGAGGAAGATACAGAGGACAGCTCAGACTGATGAGGAGCTGAGATAGCATTTACTGATGAATGCTATCATATGATTATGCTTTTGTGGTTTAAGTTTTCTGAACTTATTTGTTTTTGTTTTTAGATTAGGGTTTGATGTACTCTATTGAACACCTGGTTTCTTATGATGGTTTGCTATTAACTATGATTGGTTGATAAGTAATGCTTGATGATGCTTATTGATTGATTGATGTTGAGATGATGGGCACATTAAAATGCTTATACAGGTGATTCACAAGCTTTGTGAACAAATGCATGATATCATGATTGTGATTGTGAAATTAAGCAGGATGTGTATGTCAAATGTGAATGAGCTTATATGTGAGGTTTTGAGCTCCAAAGTTGTTATTGTTGAATGCTATTACTTTGAAAGCATAAATGACTTTGCCCAGGTTTTCTATGATTGAATCAATTGCTTGTTTTGCATCATGTGATCAAGGCCGTTTGTTGGAACCCTTTTTATTGGCCAAATTCATAAAATTAGCCTACTAAAAGAGAACACTTTGTGTTCTATCCTTTGAACCCATAGCCTTGAACATACACTGAAACCCTTGATTAAAAATCTTTACCTTGAGTTAAGTAGAAGATCTTGTGTGGTATTGTTAAATGTTCAAGTTTGGGGTTGTTGGGAAAACATGAAAAGCATTGAGCTAAGAGCTAAAAAGTAAGAATATGCAAAGAAGAAGAAAAAGAAAAGAAAAGAAAAAGAAGTAAAGCTCAATGCAAATGAAAAGGCAAAAGAAAGTTGGGAATGAATAAGAATAATTGTGTTGTTATGATTCTCTTAACTCAAGGATTTTGTGATCCAAAAAAACCAATTTTCTTGTTAGCCCAACCACATTATAAGCCATTGAAAAGTCCTTGTGATGATGCATGCTTGTGAATGTTTTTGATTGTGGTTAAATGAAAGGCAAAGTTGACTCATGTGACATTGTGATAGTAGAGTGAATGAGTGAAACACTTTACCTCTTATACACTTGTGTGTTGAGTGAAACACTTTACCTAGTGAGGAAATATTCACATGAACATCCATGCTTAATTGATTGATCATTCATGAAAAATAGCATTTGTTGGAATCTTAATGACTTTGTGAACACTAAAGCATGTGCACATCTTGATTGAACTCTTGGTCATAAGTTTGAGTGAAGTTGTTACTTATCTTGAAAAAGAGGATTTTTGAATGAGAGTGAACCATTATATGAATTGGTTGGAGATTGAGTTACATCTTGTTTGCTTGAGGACAAGCAAAGTTCTAAGTTTGGGGTTGTGATAACAGTTGAAAAACTGTTATTTTCATGTTTAAAAGTGATACTAAAAGCAACCTTTAGACTTAAAAACTAGCTTGAAATCATGCAGTTTATCTATATTTTCATAAATAAGAGAGCTGGACAGGTTTATGCTTGATTTAAGTGTTTTTGTGCAGGTTTTAAGGTGAATTTAGTGAAAAGAGTGAAGAAGGAGAGAGGTGACATTAGAAAAGACAAGAAAGAGTGCAAAAAGAGAAGACAAAGGCACCGCTCAGCGGCATTTTACCGCTGAGCGGCACTCAGGAGGTTGCGGGAGTCACGCTGAGGGGCAAACTGGCCGCTGAGGGGAAGAAAGTGACGCGCAGTCACCGCTGAGCGGTATTTACCGCTGAGCGGCACTTTTTGGGCTTGAGCTTTTGTAATCTTTTGTAACTCTAGATTAGTATATAAGGGCTTGCACGTCCTTGGGATTAGTATCTTTGGCAGAAACGAGGCAAACACTCTCTCTTCCACCCCTTTGAAGGAGGATCTTGGATGCTCAGGCTACCTCTTCACCTTTATTGGGTTTATTCTTTCATTCTTTCATTGATATTCATCTAGGTTCACCATGAATATGGTGAACTAAACCTTGTATGTTTGTTGGGGAATCAATGTAATCTCTTGAAGCTCTCATATATGGAATCTGTTGTTTACATCTTTTAATTAAGACATATGCTTTCTTTCATCATTAGTTAGGGTTTTTCCTCTTTGCTCAATGCTTGCATAGTGTAACTCATTCCATGCATGATTATTGGTTTTGTCGATACGGACACGTACGGGGAAGTCTAGATCCGGGGAATTTCTCCCAATATTATACTGACAATATTATATTGGTTGCCTTTAAGCTCCTGCACTCATGAACTAATCATTAGGAATGCTAGGAATTGTATGAACTCGTGATTAGGGAGAAGCCATCTAGAATGGTACATTAGAGAGTGGCATTAACAATGATGATTTGAATGTTGAATTCCTAAAATATATGAGAGTGGATGAGATGAAATTGACCCCCAACAACATATTCATTCATATAATTCATTGAAAGTGTTTATCTTTTGTCTTTGCCATTGATCAAATTTCATGCATACATGTTTATTTTCTGTCTTGCATTTTAAACTCTAAATATTTCGTTTGTAAGTCCTAGCTAATCAACAAATCACATAACTAAACTAGGCCGTGAGTCCTTTGGGAAGAACGATACTTGGTCTTACCAAGTTTATTACTTGAACGATTCGGTCATACTTGCCGATTGTGAAACAAGTTTGTGACATCATAATTTGGTGCTTACAAATTTGTCCATCAGTCCACTTCCTCCACTTCCTCCAATTCCTCCACGTCCTCCACTTTGTCCACTTCCTTCACTTCCTCCACTTCGTCCACTTCACCAACTTTGTCCACTTCCTCCACTTCGTGCACTTCGTCAATTTCGTCCTCTTCGTCCTCTTCGTCCACTCTGTCCACTTCGTCCACTTCATCCACTTCGTCCACTTTGTCAACTTCGTCCACTTCGTCCACTTCGTCAACTTCGTCATCTTCGTCAATTTCCTCCACTTCATCCACTTCCTCAACTCCCTCCACTTCCTCAACTTCCTCCACTTCCTCCACTTCCTCCACTTCCTGCACTTCGTCCACTTCCTCCACTTCGTCCACTTCGTCAACTTCTTGCACTTCGTCCACTTCCTGAACTTCTTGCACTTCGTCCACTTCCTCCGCTTCGTCAACTTCCTCCACTTCGTCCACTTCGTCATCTTCGTCAACTTTGTCCAATTCGTGTACTTAGTCCACTTCCTCCACTTCCTCCACTTCTTCCCCTTCTTCCTCTTCTTTTTTCTTCTTCATTTTCTTCTTCTTCTTCTTCTTCTTCTTCTTCTTCTTCATCTTCTTCTTCTTCTTCTTCTTCTTCTCGTTCATCCACTTTTTCCCCTTCCTCCACTTCCTCCACTTCGTCCACTACGTACACTTCGTCCACTTCGTCCACTACGTGCACTTCGTCCACTTCGTCAACTTCTTTCACTTCCTCCACTTCCTCCACTTCCTCAACTTCCTCAACTTCCTCAACTTCATCCACTTGGTTCGTCTACTTTGTCAACTTCGTTCACTTCGTTCGTCCACTTCGTCAACTTCGACCATTTCTTCAATGTCGTCCACTTCGTCCTCTTCGTCCACTTCCTCAACTTCGTCAACTTCGTCATCTTCGTGAACTTCGTCTACTTCGTCCATTTCCTCCACTTCATTCACCTCCTCCACTATGGCCACTTCGTCCAATTCACCAACTTCCTCCACTTCCTCCACTTCGTCTACTTCCTCAACTTCGTCCACTTCGTTCGTCCACTTCGTCAACTTTGTTCACTTCGTTCGTCCACTTCGTCAACTTCGTCCATTTCGTCAATGTCATCCACTTCGTCCTCTTCGTCCACTTCGTCAACTTCGTCAACTTCATCATGTTCGTCAACTTCGTCGACTTCGTCCACTTCCTCCACTTCATCCACTTCGTCGACTTCGTCCACTTCGTCAGCTTCGTCCACTTCGTCCACTTCGTCTACTTCGTCTACTTCCTCCGTTTCCTCCACTTCGTCAACTTCCTCCATTTCCTCCACTTCGTCCACATCGTCCACTTCGTCAACTTCGTCCACTTAGTTCACTTCCTCCGCTTCCTCCTCTTCGCCTACTTCGTCAACTTTGTCAACTTTGTCAAGTTCGTCTATTTGGTCCACTTCGTCCACTTGCTCCACTTATTCTACTTCGTTCACTTCGTCAACTTCGTCAACTTCCTCCACTTCGTCCACTTCCTTCACTTCCTCAACTTCGGCCACTTCGTCCACTTCATCCACTTCACCAACTTCCTCCACTTCCCCCACTTTGTCCACTTCGTCAACTTCGTCCACTTCGTTCACTTCGTCAACTTCGTCCACTTGGGCCACATCCTCCACTTCCTCCACTTCCTCCACGTCCTCCACTTTGTCCAATTTGTCCACTTAGTCCACTTCCTTCACTTCATCCACTTCACCAACTTTCTTCACTTGCTCCACTTCCTCCACTTCGTAAACATCTTCCACTTCCTCCACGTCGTCAACTTCGTCCACTTCCTCCACTTCGTCCACTTCCTCCACTTCCTCCACTTCCTCCACTTCCTCCACTTTGTCAACTTCGTGAACTTCGTCCACTTAGCCTAGTTCTTCCGCTTCCTCCACTTCGGCCACTTCGTCCACTTCGTCAAGTTCGTCAACTTCGTCCACTTCGTCAACTTCGTCCTCTCTGTCCACTTCGTCCACTTTGTCAACTTCGTGAACTTCGTCCACTTAGCCTAGTTCTTCCGCTTCCTCCACTTCGGCCACTTCGTCCACTTCGTCAAGTTCGTCAACTTCGTCCACTTCGTCAACTTCGTCCACTCTGTCCACTTCGTCCACTTCCTCAACTTCCTCCACTTCCTCCACTTCGTCGACTTCGTCCACTTCGTCATCTTCGTCAGCTTCGTCTACCTCGTTCACTTCCTCCACTTCGTGGACTTCCTCCACTTCCTCCACTTCGTCCACTTAGTCCACTTCCTCCTCTTCCTCCTCTTCCTCCACTTCCTCCACGTCCTCCACTTCGTCAACTTTGTCCACTTTGTCAATTTCATCCACTTCATCCATTTTCTCCACTTCCTACACTTCCTCCACTTCGTTAACTTCGTCAACTTCGTCGACCTATTCCACTTCCTCCACTTCGTCCACTTCCTCAACTTCCTCAACTTCCTCAACTTCGTCAACTTCGTCCACTTCTTCCACTTCGTCAACTTCGTCCACTTCGTCATCTTCGTCAACTTCTTCCACTTCATCCATTTTCTCCACTTCCTCCACTTCCTCCACTTCGTTAACTTCGTCAACTTCGTCAACTTCGTCCACCTATTCCACCTTCTCCACTTCCTCAGCTTCGTCCACTTCGTCCACTTCCTCAACTTCCTCAACTTCCTCAACTTCGTCAACTTCGTCCACTTCTTCCACTTCGTCAACTTCGTCCACTTCGTCATCTTCGTCAACTTCGTCCAATTCGTCCACTTTGTCCACCTCCTCCTCTTCCTCCACTTCCTCAACTTCTTCCACTTCTTCCTCTTCTTCTTCTTCTTCTTCTTCATTTTCTTCTTCTTCTTGTTCTTCTTCGTCTTCTTCTTCTTCTTCTTCTTCTTCTTCTTCTTCTTCTTCTTCTTCTTCTTCTTCTTCTTCTTCTTCTTCTTCTTCTTCTTCTTCTTTTCCTTCATCCACTTTTTCCCCTTCGTCCACTTCCTCCACTTAGCCCACTTCCTACACTTCCTCCACTCCGTGCACTTCGTCAACTTACTCCACTTCAACAACCTTTTCAACTTCGTCCACTTCAACTTCGTCCATTTCGTCAACTTCGTCCTCTTCGTCCAGTTTGTCCACTTCGTCAACTTCGTCCACTTTGTTCACTTCCTCCACTTCCTCCTCTTCCTCCACTTCCTCCACTTCCTCCACTTCGTCAACTTTGTCCACTTAGTCCACTCCCTCCACTTCCTCCACTTCCTCCCATTCCTCCACCTGGTCCACTTCCTCCACTTCGTCCTCTTAGTCCACTTCCTCCGCATCCTCCGCTTCGTCCCCTTCGTCAACTTCATCCACTTTGTCAACTACGTCAACTTCGTCGATTTCGTAAACTTCGTCAACTTCTTCCACTTTGTCCACTTCGTCAACTTCGTCCACTTCGTCAACTTCGTCCACTTCGTTCACTTTGTCCACTTCCTCCACTTCCTCGCCTTCCTCCACTTCCTCTACTTCCTCCACCTCCTCCACTTCCTCTACTTCATCCACTTCTGCAACTTCGTCAAGTTCCTCCACTTCGTCCACTTCGTCAACTTCGTCACCTTCGTCCACTTCGTCAACTTCGTCCACTCCGTTCACTTCGTCCAGTTCCTCCACTTCGTCCACTTCCTCTACTTCCTCCACTTCGTCCACTTCCTCCACTTCCTCCACTTCCTCCACGTCCTCCACATAGTCCACTTCCTTCACTTCCTCCACTTCGTCCACTTCGTCCACTTTACCAACTTTGTCCACTTCCTCCACTTCGCAAACTTCTTCCACTTCGTCCCCTTCGTCCACTTCACCTTTTGTCCACTTCCTCCACTTCGCAAACTTCTTCCACTTCCTCCACTTCGTCAACTTCGTCCACTTCCTCCACTTCGTCCACTTCGTCCCCTTCGTCCACTTCCTCCACTTCGTCAACTTCGTCAACTTAGCCTAGTTCTTCTGCTTCCTCCACTTCGGCCACTTCGTCCACTTCGTCAAGTTCGTCAACTTCGTCTACTTCGTCAACTTCGTCCTCTTCGTCCACTTCGTCCACTCTGTCCACTTCGTGCACTTCGTTGACTTCATCCACTTCGTCCACTTCGTCAACTTCGTCCACTTCGTCCACTTCGTCAACTTCGTCATCTTCGTCAATTTCCTCCACTTCGTCAACTTCCTCAACTCCCTCCACTTCCTCAACTTCCTCCACTTCCTCTACTTCGTCCACTTCCTGCACTTCGTCCACTTCCTCCACTTCGTCAACTTCGTCCACTTCGTCAACTTCTTGCACTTCGTCCACTTCCTGAACTTCTTGCACTTCGTCCACTTCCTCCGCTTCGTCAACTTCGTCCACTTAGTCCACTTCTTCCGCTTCCTCCACTTCGTCCACTTCGTCAACTTCGTCCACCTCGTCAACTTCGTCCACTTGGTCTACTTCGTCCACCTCGTCCACTTCGTCCACTTCGTCATCTTCGTCAACTTTGTCCAATTCGTGTACTTAGTCCACTTCCTCCACTTCCTCCACTTCTTCCCCTTCTTCCTCTTCTTTTTTCCTCTTCATTTTGTTTTTCTTCTTCTTCTTCTTCTTCTTCTTGTTCTTCTTCATCTTCTTCTTCTTCTTCTTCTTCTTCTTCTTCTCGTTCATCCACTTCTTCCCCTTCCTCCACTTCCTCCACTTCCTCCACTTCGTCCACTACGTGCACTTCGTCCACTTCGTCCACTACGTGCACTTCGTCCACTTCGTCACCTTCTTTCACTTCCTCCACTTCCTCCACTTCCTCAACTTCCTCAACTTCGCCCACTTCGTTCGTCCACTTTGTCAACTTCGTTCACTTCGTTCGTCCACTTCGTCAACTTCGTCCATTTCTTCAATGTCGTCCACTTCGTCCTCTTCGTCCACTTCGTCAACTTCGTCATCTTCGTCAACTTCGTCTACTTCGTCCATTTCCTCCACTTCATTCACTTCCTCCACTATGGCCACTTCGTCCACTTCACCAACTTCCTTCACTTCCTCCACTTCCTCCACTTCGTCTACTTCCTCAACTTCGTCCACTTATTTCGTCCACTACGTCAACTTCGTTCACTTCGTTCGTCCACTTCGTTAACTTCGTCCATTTCGTCAATGTCATCCACTTCGTCCTCTTCGTCCACTTCGTCAACTTCATCATGTTCGTCAATTTCGTCGACTTCGTCCACTTCCTCCACTTCCTCCACTTCATCCACTTCGTCCACTTCGTCAGCTTCGTCCACTTCGTCCACTTCGTCTACTTCCTCCGTTTCCTCCACTTCGTCACCTTCCTCCACTTCCTCCACTTCGTCCACATCGTCCACTTCGTCAACTTCGTCCACTTAGTTCACTTCCTCCGCTTCCTCCTCTTCGCCTACTTCGTCAACTTCGTCCACTTCGTCAACTTTGTCAAGTTCGTCTATTTCGTCCACTTCGTCCACTTCGTCCACTTGCTCCACTTCCTCTACTTCGTTCACTTCATCAACTTCGTCAACTTCCTCCACTTCGTGCACTTCGTCAACTTCGTCAGCTTCATCCACTTCCTTCTCTTCCTCAACTTCGGCCACTTCGTCCACTTCATCCACTTCACCAACTTCCTCCACTTCCTCCACTTTGTCCACTTCGTCAACTTCGTCCACTTCGTCAACTTCGTCCACTTCGTTCACTTCGTCCACTTCGTCCACTTCGTCAACTTCCTCCACTTCGTCCACTTCGTCCACTTCGTCAACTTCGTCAGCTTCGTGCACTTTGTCCACTTCGTCAACTTCGTCAGCTTCGTCAGCTTCGTCAGCTTCGTCCACTTCGTCAACTTCGTCCATTTCGTCCACTTCGTTCACTTCGTCCACTTCGTCCACTTTGTCCACTTCCTCCACTTCCTCCACTTCCTCCACTTCGTCCACTTAGGCCACTTCCTCCACTTCGTCGTCAACGTCGTCCACTACGTCAATTTCTTCCACTTTGTCAAGTTCGTCCACTTTGTCCACTTCGTCGACTTTGTCCACTTCGTCCACTTCGTCAACTTCGTCAACTTCGTCAACTTCGTCAACTTCGTCCACTTCCTCCACTTCGTCCACTTCGTCCCCTTCGTCCACTTCCTCCACTTCGTCAACTTTGTCAACTTCGTGAACTTCGTCCACTTAGCCTAGTTCTTCCGCTTCCTCCACTTCGGCCGCTTCGTCCACTTCGTGAAGTTCGTCAACTTCGTCAACTTCGTCTACTTCGTCAACTTCGTCCTCTTCGTCCACTTCGTCCACTCTGTCCACTTTGCCCACTTCATCCACTTCGTCCACTTCGTCAACTTCGTCCACTCCGTCCACTTCGCCAACTTCGTCATCTTCGTCAATTTCCTCCACTTCATCCACTTCGTCCACTTCCTCAACTCCCTCCACTTCCTACACTTCGTCCACTTCCTCCACTTCGTCAACTTCGTCCACTTCGTCAACTTCTTGCACTTCGTCCACTTCCTGAAATTCTTGCACTTCGTCCACTTCCTCCGCTTCGTCAACTTAGTCCACTTCTTCCGCTTCCTCCACCTCGTCCACTTCGTCAACTTCGTCCACTTCGTCAACTTCGTCCACTTCGTTCTCTGCGTCCACCTCGTCCACTTCGTCCACTTCGTCCACTTCGTCCACTTGGTCTACTTCGTCCACTTGGTCAACTTTGTCCAAGTCGTGTACTTAGTCCACTTCCTCCACTTCCTCCACTTCTTCCCCTTCTTCCTCTTCTTTTTTCCTCTTCATTTTCTTCTTCTTCTTCTTCTTCTTCTTCTTCTTCTTCTTCTTCTTCTTCTTCTTCTTCTTCTTCTTCTTCTTCTTCTTCATCATCTTCTTCTTCTTCTTCTTCTTCTTCTTCTCGTTCATCCACCTTTTCCCCTTCCTCCACTTCCTCCACTTCGTCCACTACGTGCACTTCGTCCACTACGTGCACTTCGTCCACTTCGTCACCTTCTTTCACTTCCTCCAGTTCCTCCACTTCCTCAACTTCCTCAACTTCCTCAACTTCGTCCACTTGGTTCGTCCACTTTGTCAACTTCGTTCACTTCGTTCGTCCACTTCGTCAACTTCGTCCATTTCTTCAATGTCGTCCACTTCGTCCTCTTCATCCACTTCCTCAACTTCGTCAACTTCTTCATCTTCGTCTACTTCATCCATTTCCTCCACTTCATTCACTTCCTCCACTATGGCCACCTCGTCCACTTTACCAACTTCCTCCACTTCATCTACTTCCTCAACTTCGTCCACTTGGTTCGTCAACTTCGTCAACTTCGTTCACTTCGTTCGTCCACTTCGTCAACTTCGTCCATTTCGTCAATGTCATCCACTTCGCCCTCTTCGTCCACTTCGTCAACTTCATCATGTTCGTCAACTTCGTCCACTTCCTCCACTTCCTCCACTTCATCCACTTCGTCGACTTCGTCCACATCGTCAGCTTCGTCCACTTCGTCTACTTCCTCTGTTTCCTCCACTTCGTCACCTTCCTCCACTTCCTCCACTTCGTCCACATCGTCCACTTCGTCAACTTCGTCCGCTTAGTTCACTTCCTCCGCTTCCTCCTCTTCGCCTACTTCGTCAACTTCGTCCACTTCGTCAACTTTGTCAAGTTCGTCTATTTCGTCCACTTCGTCCACTTGCTCCACTTCCTCTACTTCGTTCACTTCATCAACTTCGTCAACTTCCTCCACTTCGTCAACTTCGTCAGCTTCGTCCACTTCCTTCACTTCCTCAACTTCGGCCACTTCGTCCACTTCATCCACTTCACCAACTTCCTCCACTTCCTCCACTTTGTCCACTTCGTCAACTTCGTCTACTTCGTCAACTTCGTCCACTTCGTCAACTTCCTCCACTTCGTCCACTTCGTCAACTTCATCAACTTCGTCAGCTTCATGCACTTTGTCCACTTCGTCAACTTCGTCAGCTTCGTCCACTTCGTCAACTTCGTCCATTTCGTCCACTTCGTCCACTTCGTCCACTTCCTCCACTTCCTCCACTTCGTCGTCCACGTCGTCCACTTCGTCAATTTCTTCCACTTTGTCAAGTTCGTCCACTTTTTCCACTTCGTCAACTTCCTTCACTTTGTCGACTTCATTCACTTCGTCCACTTCCTCCACTTCGTCCACTTTTTCCACTTCGTCAATTTCGTCTACTTAGTCCACTTCCTCCGCTTCTTCCACTTTGTCGATTTCGTCGACTTCGTCAACTTCGTCCACCTCGTCCACTTCGTCAACTTCGTTCACCTCGTCCATTTCGTAAATTTCGTCCACCTCGTCCACTTATTCCACTTCGTCCACTTCGTCAACTTCGTCCACTTCCTCAACTTCGTTCACTTCGTCAACGTCGTCCACTTCGTCAACTTCGTCCACTTCGTCAACTTCGTCCACTTTTTCCACTTCTTCAACTTCGCCCACTTCGTCCACTTCTTCAACTTCGTCCACTTTCTCAACTTCGTCAACTTCGTCCACATCGTCAACTTCGTCCATTTTGTCAATGCCCTCCTGTTCCTCCACTTCCTCCACGTCCTCCACTTCGTTCAAATCGTCCACTTCTTCAACTTCGTCCGCTTCGCCAACTTCGTCCAGTTCGTCCACTTCCTCCACTTCAACCATTTTCTCCACTTCCTCCACTTCCTCCACTTCGTGAACTTCGTCAACTTCGTCCACCTATTCCACTTCCTCCACTTCCTCACCTTCGTCCACTTCGTCCACTTCGTCAACTTCCTCAACTTCGCCAACTTCGTCCACTTCTTCCACTTCGTGCACTTCGTCATCTTCGTCAACTTCGTCCACTTTGTCCACCTCCTGCTCTTCCTCCACTTCCTGCACTTCTTCCACTTCTCCTCCTCTTCTTCTTCTTCTTCATTTTCTTCTTCTTCTTCTTCTTCTTCTTCTCCTTCTTCTTCTTCTTCTCCTTCATCCACTTTTTCCCCTTCGTCCACTTCGTCCACTTCTTCAACTTCCTCCACTTCCTCCACATCCTCCACTTCCTCCACTTCGTCCACATCGTCAACTTCGTCCACTTCATCCACTTAGTCCACTTCCTACACTTCGTCCAGTTCGTCAACTTGCTCCACTTCATCAACTTTATCAACTTCGTCCACTTCGTCAACTTCGTCCATTTCATCAACTTCATCCTCTTCGTCCAGTTGGTCCAGTTCGTCAACTTCGTCAACTTCGTCTACTTCGTCCACTTCCTCCACTTCCTCCACTTCCTCCACTTCCTCCACTTCCTCGACTACCTTAACTTCGTCCACTTCCTCTACTTCGTCCACCTCGTCCACTTCGTCAACATCGTCCACCTCGTCCATTTATTCCACTTCGTCCACTTCGTCAACTTCGTCCACTTCGTCAACTTCGTCAACTTCGTCAACTTCGTCCACTTCGTCCACCTCGTCTACTTCGTCAACTTCCTCCAATTCGTCAACTTCGTCCACTTTTTCCACTTCTTCAACTTCGCCCACTTCGTCCACTTCAACTTCCTCCACTTCCTCCACATCGTCAACGTCGTCCACTTCGTTAACTTCGTCCACTTCGTCCACTGTGTCCACTTCGTCCACTTCGTTAATTTCGTCTACTTAGTCCACTTCCTCCGCTTCTTCCACTTCGTCCACCTCGTCGACTTCGTCCACTTCTTCCACCTCGTCCACTTCTTCCACCTCGTCCACTTCGTAAACTTCGTCCACCTCGTCCACTTATTCCACTTCGTCCACTTCCTCAACTTCGTCCACTTCGTCCACTTCCTCAACTTCGTCCACTTCGTCAACTTCGTCCACTTTGTCAACGCCCTCCTGTTCCTCCACTTCCTCGACGTCCTCCACTTCGTCAACTTCGTCCAGTTCCTCCACTTCCTCAACTTCATCCATTTTCTCCACTTCCTCCACTTCCTCCACTTCGTTAACTTCGTCCACCTATTCCACTTCCTCCAATTCCTCAGCTTCGTCCACTTCGTCAACTTCGTCAACTTCCTCAACTTCGTCAACTTCGTCCACTTCTTCCACTTCGTCAACTTCGTCGACTTCGTGCACTTCGTCATCCTCGTCAACTTCGTCCAATTCGTCCACTTTGTCCACCTCCTCCTCTTCCTCCACTTCCTGCACTTCTTCCACTTCTTCCTCTTCTTCTTCTTCTTCATTTTCTTCTTCTTCTTCTTCTTCTTCTTCTTCTTCTTCTTCTTCTTCTTCTTCTTCTTCTTCTTCTTCATCCACTTTTTCCCCTTCGTCCACTTCGTCCACTTCGTCACCTTCGTCCACTTCTTGAACTTCCTCCACTTCCTCCACTTCATCCACATCATCAACTTCGTCCACTTCATCCACTTAGTCCACTTCCTACACTTCGTCCACTTCGTCAACTTCCTCCACTTCATCAACTTTGTCAACTTCGTCCACTTCGTCAACTTCGTCAACTTCGTCCATTTCGTCAACTTCGTCCTCTTCGTCCACTTCGTCCAGTTCGTCCACTTCGTCAACTTCGTCTTCTTCGTCCACTTCCTCCACTTCCTCCACTTCCTCCACTTCGTCAACTTCGTCAATTTCCTCCACTTCCTCCCCTTCCTCCACCTTGTCCACTTCCTCCACTTCGTCCTCTTAGTCCACTTTCTCCGCATCCTCCACTTCGTCCACTTCGTCAACTTCGTCCACTTCGTCCCCTACTTCCACTTCGTCGATTTCGTAAACTTCGTCAACTTCTTCCACTTCGTCCACTTCGTTTACTTCGTCAACTTCGTCCACTTCGTTCACTTTGTCCACTTCTTCCCCTTCCTCCCCTTCCTCCACTTCCTCCACTTCCTCCACTTCGTCCACTTCGTCAACTTCGTCAAGTTCCTCCACTTCGTCCACTTCGTCCACTTCGTCAACTTCGTCAGCTTCGTTCACTTTGTCCACTTCCTCCACTTCGTCCACTTCGTCCACTTCCTGCACTTCGTCCACTTCCTCTACTTCCTCCACTTCCTCCACTTCCTGCATTTCCTACACTTCGTCAACTTCGTCCACTTGGGCCACAGCCTCCACTTCCTCCACTTCCTCCACGTCCTCCACTTTGTCCAATTTGTCCACTTAGTCCACTTCCTTCACTTCCTCCACTTCACCAACTTTCTCCACTTCCTCCACTTCCTCCACTTCGTAAACTTCTTCCACTTCGTCCACTTCTCAACTTCGTCCACTTCCTCCACTTCCTCCACTTCGTCAAATTCGCGAACTTCATCCACTTAGCCCAGTTCTTCCGCTTCCTCCACTTCGGCCACTTCGTCCACTTCGTCAAGTTCGTCAACTTCGTCCACTTCGTCCACTTCGTCAACTTCGTCAACTTCGTCAACTTCGTCCTCTTCGTCCACTTCGTCCACTCTTTCCACTTCGTCTACTTCGTCCACTTCGTCCACTTGCTCAACTTCCTCCACTTCCTCCATTTCCTCCACTTCCTTCACTTCCTCAACTTCCTCCACTTCCTCCACTTCTTCCACTTCGTCAACTTCGTATACTTCGTCCACTTCGTCCACTTCGTCAACTTCGTCCACTGCGTCAACTTCGTCCACTTCGTCGACTTCGTCCACTATGTCATCTTCGTCAACTTCGTTCACTTCCTCCTCTTACTCCTATTCCTCCACTTCCTCCACGTCCTCCACTTCGTCCAAATCGTCCACTTCTTCAACTTCGTCTGCTTCGTCAACTTTGTCCACATCGTCAACTTCCTCCACTTCACCCACTTTCTCCACTTCGTCAACTTCGTCCACTTCGTCATCATCGTCAACTTCGTCCAATTCGCCCACTTTGTCCACCTCCTCCTCTTCTTCCACATCCTCAACTTCTTCCACTTCTTCCTCTTCTTCTTCTTCTTCTTCTTCATTTTCTTCTTCTTCTTCTTCTTCTTCTTCTTCTTCTTCTTCTTCTTCTTCTTCTTCTTCTTCTTCTTTTCCTTCATCCAATTTTTCCCCTTCGTCCACTTCCTCCACTTCATCCACTTAGTCCACTTCCTACACTTCCTCCACTTCGTCCACTTCGTCAACTTCCTCCCCTTCATCAACTTTGTCAACTTCGTCCACTTCGTCAACTTCGTCCAGTTCGTCCATTTTGTCAACTTCGTCCTCTTCGTCCACTTCGTCTAGTTCGTCCACTTCGTCAACTTCGTCAACTTCGTCCACTTTGTTCACTTCGTCCACTTCCTCCACTTCTTCCTCCACTTCCTCCACTTCCTCCACTTCGTCAACTTCGTCCACTTAGTCCACTTCCTCCACTTCCTCCACTTCCTCCCCTTCCTCCACCTCGTCCACTTCGTCCTCTTAGTCCACTTCCTCCGCATCCTCCGCTTCGTCCACTTCGTCAACTTCGTCCACTTTGTCAACTACGTCAACTTCGTCGATTTCGTAAACTTCGTCAACTTCTTCCACTTCGTCAAGTTCAGCAACTTCGACCACTTCGTCAACTTCGTCCACTTCGTTCACTTTGTCCACTTCCTCCACTTCCTCCCCTTCCTCTACTTCGTCCACTTCCTCCACTTCCTCTACTTCGTCCACTTCGTCAACTTTGTCAACTTCGTCAAGTTCCACCACTTCGTCTACTTCCTCCACTTCCTCCACTTCGTCAACTTCGTCCACTTGGGCCACTTCCTCCACTTTCTCCACTTCCTCCACGTCCTCCACTTTGTCCAATTTGTTCGCTTAGTCCACTTCCTTCACTTCCTCCACTTCGTCCACTTCACCAACTTTGTCCACTTCCTCCACTTCGTCATCTTCGTCAACTTCGTCTACTTCGTTCACTTCCTCCACTTCGTGGACTTCCTCCACTTCCTCCACTTCGTCAACTTCGTCCACTTAGTCCACTTCCTTCACTTCCCCCTCTTCCTCCACTTCCTCCACGTCCTCCACTTCGTCCAAATCGTCCACTTCTTCAACTTCGTCTGCTTCGTCAACTTTGTCCACTTCATCAACTTCCTCCACTTCATCCATTTTCTCCACTTCTTGCACTTCCTCCACTTCCTCCACTTCGTTAACTTCGTCAACTTCGTCCACCTATTCCACTTCCTCCACTTCCTCAGCTTCGTCCACTTCGTCCACTTCGTCAACTTCCTCAACTTCCTCAACTTCGTCAACTTCGTCCACTTCTTCCACTTCGTCAACTTCGTCCACTTCGTCATCTTCGTCAACTTCGTCCAATTCGTCCACTTTGTTGACCTCCTCCTCTTCCTCCACTTCCTCAACTTCTTCCACCTCTTCCACTTCTTCTTCTTCTTCTTCTTCATTTTCTTCTTCTTCTTCGTCTTCATTTTCTTCTTCTTCTTCTTCTTCTTCTTCATTTTCTTCTTCTTCTTCTTCTTCTTCTTCTTTTCCTTCATCCACTTTTTCCCTTCGTCCACTTCCTCCACTTTATCCATTTTGTCCACTTCCTACACTTCGTCCACTTCGTCAACTTCCTCCACTTCATCAACTTTGTCAACTTCGTTCACTTCGTCAACTTCGTCCACTTCGTCAACTTCGTCCACTTCGTCAACTTCGTCCATTTCGTCAAATTCGTCAACTTCGTCCACTTCATCCAGCTCGCCCACTTCGTCAAC
This sequence comes from Vigna nakashimae, assembly GCA_034642375.1. NCBI lineage: Eukaryota > Viridiplantae > Streptophyta > Magnoliopsida > Fabales > Fabaceae > Vigna > Vigna nakashimae. The sequence goes on from CM067767.1 coordinate 35,955,099, forward strand.
TTCGTCCACTTTGTTCACTTCCTCCACCTCGTCCACTTCCTCCACTTCGTCCTCTTAGTCCACTTCCTCCGCATCGTCCACTTCGTCCACTTCGTCAACTTCGTCCACTTTGTCAACTACGTCAACTTCGTCGTTTTCGTAAACTTCGTCAACTTCTTCCACTTCGTCCACTTCGTCAACTTCGTCCACTTAGTTCACTTTGTCCACTTCCTCCACTTCCTCCCCTTCCTCCACGTCCTCTTCTTCCTCCACTTCCTCCACGTCCTCTTCTTCCTCCACTTCCTCCACTTCGTCAACTTCGTCAAGTTCCTCCACTTCGTCCACTTCGTCAACTTCGTCAGCTTCGTCCACTTCGTCCACTTCGTTCACTTCGTCTACTTCCTCCACTTCGTCCACTTCTTCTACTTCCTCCAGTTCGTCCACTTCCTCCACGTCCTCCACTTTGTCCAATTTGTTCAACTTTGTCCACTTAGTCCACTTCTTCCGCTTCCTCAACTACGTCAACTTGGTCCACTTCGTCAACTTGGTCCACTTCGTCCACTTGGTCTACTTCGTCCACCTCGTCCACTTCGTCCACTTCGTCATGTTCGTCAACTTTGTCCAATTCGTCCACTTAGTCCACTTCCTCCACTTCCTACACTTCGTCCCCTTCTTCCTCTTCTTTTTCTTCTTCATTTTCTTCTTCTTCTTCTTCTTCTTCTTCTTGTTGTTCTTCTTCTTCTTCTTCTCGTTTTCCAATTTTTCCCCTTCGTCCACTTCGTCCACTTCGTCCACTACGTGCACTTCGTCCACTTCGTCCACTACGTGCACTTCGTCCACTTCGTCATGTTCGTCAACTTTGTCCAATTCATCCACTTAGTCCACTTCCTCCACTTCGTCCCCTTCTTCCTCTTCTTTTTCTTCTTCATTTTCCTCTTCTTCTTCTTCTTCTTCTTCTTCTTCTTCTTCTTCTTCTTCTTCTTCTTCTTCTCGTTCATCCACTTTTTCCCCTTCGTCCACTTCCTCCACTTGTCCACTACGTGCACTTCGTCCACTTCGTCAACTTCTTTCACTTCGTCCACTTCGTCAACTTCGTGGACCTCGTCCACTTCGTCAACTTCGTCCACTTCAAAAAACTTCGTCCACTTCGTCAACTTCGTCCACTTCATCCACTTAGTCAACTTCCACCATTTCCTCCACTTCGTCAACTTCCTCCACTTCATCAACTTTGTCAACTTCGTCAACTTCATTCGTCCACTTCGTCAACTTCATCAACTTCGTCCACTTCGTCAACTTCATCAACTTCGTCCACTTCATCAACTTTGTCCATTTCGTGAACTTCGTCCACTTCGTCCTCTCCGTTTCCTTCCTCCAGTTCATCCACTTCGTCAACTTCGTCATCTTTGTCAACTTCGTCTACTTCGTCCACATCGTCCACTTCCTCCACTTCCTCATATTCGTCAACTTCGTCCACTTAGGCCACTTCCTCCACTTCCTCCACTTCCCCCACGTCCGCCACTTCATCCAATTCGTCCACTTAGTCCACTTCCTCCACTACGGCCAGTTCATCCACTTCACCAACTTCCTCCACTTCCTCAACTTCCTCCACTTCGTCCACTTCCTCAACTTCGTCAACTTCCTCAACTTCGTTCACTTCGTTCTTCCACTTCGTCAACTTCGTCCATTTCGTCAATATCGTCCACTTTGTCCTCTTCGTCCACTTCATCCACTTCGTCCACTTCGTCAACTTCATCATCTTCGTCGACTTCGTCGACTTCGTCCACTTCCTCCACTTCGTCCACTTCATCAACTTCGTCCACTTAGTTCACTTCCTCCGCTTCCTCCACTTCCTCCACTTCGTCAACATCGTCCACTTCTTCAACTTCGTCAACGTTGTCAAGTTCGTCTACTTCGTCCACTTCGTCCACTTTGTCAACTTCGTCCACTTCCTTCACTTCGTCCTCTTCGTCCTCTTCCTGCACTTCCTCCAGTTCCTCTACTTCGTCCACTTTGTCTACTTCGTCCACTTAGTCCACTTCTTCTACTTCCGCCACTTCCTCCACTTCCTCCCCTTCTTCCACCTCGTACACTTTGTGAACTTCGTCCACTTAGTCCATTTCCTCCGCTTCTTCCGCTTCGTCCACTTCGTCAACATCGTCCACGTCGTCAACTACGTCCACTTCGTAGACTTCGTCAACTTCGTCAACTTCTTCAACTTCGTCCACTTCGACCACTTGGTCTACTTCGTCTAATTCGTCCACTTCGTCAACTTCTTCCACTTCGTCCACTTCATCAACTTTGTCAACTTCGTCCACTTCATCCCCTTCCTCCGCTTCGTCCACTTCGACAACTTCCTCCACTTCCTCCACTTCGTCAACTTCCTCCACTTCCTCCACTTCGTACACATCGTCCACTTCATCAACTTCGTCCAGTTAGTTCACTTCCTCCGCTTCCTGCACTTCGTCCACTTCGTCAATTTCGTCCACTTCGTCAACTTCGTCAAGTTCGTCCACTTCCTCCGCTTCGTCCACTTCGACAATTTCCTCCACTTCGTCAACTTCCTCCACTTCCTCCACTTCGTCCACATCGTCCACTTCGTTAACTTCGTCCAGTTAGTTGACTTCCTCCGCTTCCTCCACTTCGTCCACTTCTTCAATTTCGTCCACTTCGTCCACTTCGTCAACTTCGTCCACTTCGTCAACTTTGTCCACTTCCTTCACTTCGTCCTCTTCCTCCACTTCCTCCTCTTCCTCTACTTCGTCCACTTCGTCAACTTCGTCTCCTTAGTCCACTTCCTCCGCATCCTACACTTCGTCCACTTCGTCAACTTCGTCCACTTTGTAAAGTACGTCAACTTCGTCGATTTCGTAAACTTCGTCAACTTCTTCCACTTCGTCCACTTCGTCAACTTCGTCAACTTCGTACACATCGTCAACTTCGTCCACTTAGTCCACTTCCTCTACTTCGTCCACTTAGTCCACTTCCTCTACTTCCTCCACTTCGTCAACACCGTCCACTTGGGCCACTTCCTCCACTTCCTCCACTTCCTCCACGTTCTCCACCTTGTCCAATTTGTTCAATTAGTCCACTTTCTTCCCTTCCTCCACTTCGTCCACTACACCAACTTTCTCCACTTCGTAAACTTCTTCCACTTCGTCCACTTCGTCAACTTCGTCCACTTCGTCCACATCGTCAACTTCGTCAACTTCGTGAACTTCGTCCACTTGGCATTTTCTTCTTCTTCTTCTTCTTCTTCTTCTTCTTCTTCTTCTTTTTCTTCTTCTTCTTCTGCTCCTTCTTCTTCTTCTTCTTTTTCTTCTCCTTCCTCCACTTCCTCCACTTCCTCCACTTCCTCTCCTCTTCGTCAACTTCGTCCACTCCGTCCACTTCGTCCACTTCGTCAACTTCGTCCACTTCGTCCACTTCGTTCACTTCCTCCACTTCCTCCACTTCCTCCACTTCGTCCACTTCGTCAACTTCGTCCACTTCCTCCCCTTCCTCCCCTTCCTCCAGCTCGTCCACTTCCTCCACTTCGTCCACTTAGTCCACTTCCTCCGCATCTTCCACTTCATCAACTACGTCAACTTCATCCACTACGTCAACTTCGTCGATTTCGTAAACTTCGTCAACTTCTTCCACTTCGTCCACTTCGTCCACTTCGTCCACTTCGTCCACTTCGTCAACTTCGTCCACTTCGTCAACTTCGTCCACTTCGTTAACTTTGTCCACTTCGTCCACTTCCTCCACTTGATTCCTCCACTTCGTCCACTGCCTCTACTTCATCCACTTCGTCAACTTTGCCAACTTCGTCAAGTTCCTCCACTTCGTCCACTTCATCCACTTCGTGAACTTCGTCAGCTTTGTCAACTTCGTCAGCTTCGTCCACTTCGTCAACTTCATCCACTTAGTCCACTTCCTCCACTTCCTCCACTTCATCAACTTTGTCAACTCCGTTCGTCCACTTCGTCAACTTCGTCAACTTCGTACACCTCGTCAACTTCGTCCACTTCGTCAAGTTTGTCGATTTCGTCGACTTCGTCCACTTCGTCCACCTCGTCCACATCGTCAACTTCGTCCACCTCGTCAACTTCGTCAACTTCGTCCACTTCGTCAAGTTTGTCAATTTCGTCAACTTCGTCCACCTCGTCCACTTCGTCAACTTCGTCCACCTCGTCCACTTCGTAAACGTCGTCCACCTCGTCCACTTATTCCACTTCGTCCACTTCCTCAACTTCGTCCACTTCCTCAACTTCGTTCACTTCGTCAACTTCGTCCGCTTAGGCCACTTCCTCCACTTCTGCCATGTCCGCCACTTCGACCAATTCGTCCACTTAGTCCACTTCCTTCACTTCCTCTCTTACGGCCACTTCGTCCACTTCCTCCACTTCCTCCACTTCGTCAACTTCGTTGACTTCGTTCGTCCACTTCGTCAACTTCGTCCATTTCTTCAATGTCATCCACTTCGTCCACTTCGTCAACTTCGTCATCTTCGTCAACTTCGTCTACTTCGTCCCTTTCCTCCACTTCCTCCACTATGGACACTTCGTCCACTTTGAACGTCCTCCACTTCCTCCACTTCGTCCATTTCCTCAACTTCGTCAACTTCCTCAAATTCGTCCACTTGGTTCGTCCACTTCGTCAACTTCGTTCACTTTGTTCGTCCACTTCGTCAACTTCCCCCATTTCGTCAATGTCGTCCACTTCGTCCTCTTCGTCCACTTCGTCCACTTCGTCAACTTCGTCAACTTCATGATGTTCGTCAACTTCGTCGACTTCGTCTACTTCGTCCACTTCGTCAGCTTCGTCCACTTCGTCCACTTCGTCAACTTCCTCCACTTCCTCCACTTCGCCCACTTCGTCAACTTCATCCACTTAGTTCACTTCCTCCGCTTCCTCCTCTTCGCCCACTTCGTCAACTTCGTCTATTTCGTCAACCTTGTCAATTTCGTCTACTTCGTCCACTTCGTCAACTTCGTCCACTTCCTTCACTTCATCCTCTTCGTCCTCTTCGTCCACTTCCTCCACTTCCTCCACATCCTCTACACTTCGTCAACTTCGTCCACTTAGTCCACTTCCTCCACTTCCTCCCCTTCCTCCACCTTGTACACTTCGTCCACTTCGTCAACTTCGTCCACTTAGTCCACTTCCTCCGCTTCTTCCGCTTCGTCCACTTCGTAAACTTCGTCCACTTCGTCCACTTCGTCAACTTCTTCCATTTCGTCCACTTCGACCACTTGGTCTACTTCGTCCACTTCATCCATTTCGTCCACTTCGTCAACTTCTTCCACTTCGTCAACTTCGTCCACTTCCTCCGCTTCTTCCACTTCGACAACTTCCTCCACTTCGTCAACTTCCTCCACTTCCTCCACTTCGTCCACATCGTCCACTTCGTCAACTTCCTCAATTTCGTCCAGTGAGTTCACTTCCTCCGCTTCCTCCAATTCGTCCACTTCGTCAATTCGTCAAGTTCGTCCACTTCGTCCAATTCGACAACTTCATCCACTTAGGCCACTTCCTCCACTTCGTCCACTTCCCCCACTTCGTCCACTTCTTCCAATTCGTCCACTTCCTTCACTTCCTGCACTTCAGCTACTTCGTCCACTTCGCCAACTTCTTCCACTTCGTCCACTTCGTCAACTTCGTCCACTTTGTCCACTTCTTCCACTTCGTCAACTTCGTCTACTTCGTCCAATTCGTCCACTTAGTCCACTTCCTTCACTTCCTCAACTTCGGCCACTTCGTCCACTTCATCAACTTCACCAACTTCCTCCACTTTGTCCACTTCGTCAACTTCGTCCACTTCGTCAACTTCGTCCACTTCGTCCACTTCGTCCACTTCGTCCACTTCCTCCACTTCCTCTACTTCGTCAACTTCGTCAACTTCCTCCACTTCATCCACTTCCTCCACTTCGTCAGCTTCGTCCACTTCGTCACCTTCGTCCACTTCGTCAACTTCGTCAGCTTCGTCCACTTCGTCAACTTCGTCAGCTTCGTCCACTTCGTCAACTTCGTCCACTTCGTTCACTTCGTCCACTTCGTCCACTTCCTCCACTTCCTCCACTTCCTCCTCTTCGTCAACTTCGTCCCACTTAGGCCACTTCCTCCACTTCCTCCACTTCCTCAACTTCGTCCACTTCCTCCACTTCCTCTACTTCGTCCACTTCGTCAAGTTCGTCAACTTCGTCCACTTCGTCCACTTCGTCCACTTCGTCCACTTCGTCCACTTCGTCCACTTCGTCCACTTCGTCAACTTCGTCCTCCTCGTCGTCAATTTCGTCAACTTCCTCCACTTCCTCAACTTCGTCAACTTCGTCCACTTCGTCCTCAACGTCGTCCACTTCGTCAACTTCATCCACTTAGTTCGCTTCCTCCGCTTCCTGCTCTTCGCCCACTTCGTCAAGTTCGTCTACTTCGTCCACTTCGTCAACTTCATCCACTTCTTTCACTTCGTCCTCTTCTTCCTCTTCGTCCACTTCCTCCACTTCCTCCACTGCGTCAACTTCGTCCACTTAGTCCACTTCCGCCACTTCCTCCACTTCCTCCACTTCCTCCCCTTCCTCCACCCTGTACACTTCGTCCACTTCGTCAACTTCGTCAACTTAGTCCACTTCCTCTACTTTGTCCACTTCGTCAACTTCGTCAACTTCCTCCACTTCGTCCACTTCGTCAACTTCGTCAGCTTCGTCCACTTCGTCAACTTCGTCCACTTCGTCAACTTTGTCAGCTTCGTCCACTTCGTCAACTTCGTCAGCTTCGTCCACTTCGTCAACTTCGTCCACTTCGTTCACATCGTCCACTTCCTCCACTTCCTCCACTTCCTCCACTTCCTCCTCTTCGTCAACTTCGTCCAGTTAGGCCACTTCCTCCACTTCCTCAACTCCGTCCACTTCCTCCACTTCCTCTACTTCGTCCACTTCCTCAACTTCATCAACTTCGTCCACTTCGTCTACTTCGTCCACTTCGTCAATTTCGTCCTCCTCGTCGTCAACTTCGTCAACTTCGTCCACTTCCTCCACTTCGTCAACTTCGTCCACTTCGTCCTAAACGTCGTCCACTTCGTCAATTTCTTCCACTTTGTCAAGTTCGTCCACTTCGTCCACTTTGTCCACTTCGTCAACTTCCTTCACTTCGTCGACTTCGTTCACTTCGTCCACTTACTCCACTTCCTCCACTTCCTCCACTTCGTCAATTTCGTCTACTTAGTCCACTTCCTCCGCTTCTTCCACTTCGTCGATTTCGTCGACTTCGTCAACTTCGTCCACCTTGTCCACTTCGTAAACTTCGTCCACCTCGTCCACATCGTAAACTTCGTCCACTTCCTCAACTTCGTCCACTTCGTCCACTTCCTCAACGTCGTCCACTTTGTCCACTTCTTACAGTTCGGCCACTTCGTCCACTTCTTCAACATCGTCCACTTCCTCCACATCGTCAACGTCGTCCACTTCGTCAACTTCGTCAGCTTCGTCCACTGTGTCCACTTCATCCACTTCGTCCGTTTCGTCCACTTCGTCCACTTCGTTAATTTCGTCTACATAGTCCACTTCCTTCCCTAGTTCCACTTCGTCGACTTCGTCAACTTCTTCCACCTCGTCAACTTCTTCCACCTGGTCCACGTCGTCCACTTATTCCATTTCGTCCACTTCGTCAACTTCGTCCACTTCGTCAACTTCTTCCACTTTGTCAACGTCCTCCTCTTCCTCCACTTCCTCCACGTCCTCCACTTCGTCCAAATCGTCCACTTCTTCAACTTCGTCTGCTTCGCCCACTTCGTCCAGTTCGTCAACTTCCTCCACTTCATCCATTTTCTCCACTTCCTCCACTTCCTCCACTTCGTTAACTTCGTCAACTTCGTCCACCTATTCCACTTCCTCCACTTCTTCAGCTTCGTCCACTTCGTCAACTTCCTCAACGTCCTCAACTTCGTCAACTTCGTCCACTTCTTCCACTTCGTCAACTTTGTCCACTTCGTCCACTTCGTCCACTTCGTCCACTTCGTCATCTTCGTCAACTTCGTCCAATTCGTCCACTTTGTCCACCTCCTCCTCTTCCTCCATTTCCTCCACTTCTTCTTCCACTTCTTCTTCTTCTTCTTCTTCTTCTTCTTCTTCTCCTTCATCTCCTTCATCCACTTTTTCCCCTTCGCCCACTTAGTCCACTTCGTCCCCTTCGTCCACTCCGTCCACTTCGTCCACATCGTCCACTTCGTCCACTTCGTCCACTTCGTTCACTTCGTCAACTTCGTCCACTTCTTCAACTTCCTCCACTTCCTCCACTTCTTCCAGTTCCTCCACTTCATCCACATCGTCAACTTCGTGAACTTCGTCCACTTCGTCCACTTAGTCCACTTCCTACACTTCGTCCACTTCGTCCACTTCGTCAACTTCCTCCACTTCATCAACTTTGTCAACTTCGTCCACTTCGTCAACTTCCTCCAGTTGGTCAACTTCGTCCTCTTCGTCCACTTCATCCAGTTCGTCCACTTCGTCAACTTCGTCCACTTCCTCCACTTACTCCACTTCCTCCACTTCGTCAACTTTGTCAACTTCGTCCACTTAGTCCACTTCCTCCCCTTCCTTCACCTTGTCCACTTCCTCCACTTCGTCCTCTTCTTTTTCTTCTTTATTTTCTTCTTCTTCTTCTTCTTCTTCATCTTCTTTTTCTTCTTCATCTTCTTCTTCTTCTTCTTCTCGTGCATCCACTTTTTCCCCTTCGTCCACTTTCTCCACTTCGTCCACTTCGTGCACTTCATCCACTACGTGCACTTCGTCCACTTCATCAACTTCTTTCACTTCCTCCAGTTCCTCCACTTCCTCAACTTCGTCCACTTGGTTCGTCCACTTCGTCCTCTTCGTCCACTTCGACAACTTCGTCATCTTCGTCAACTTCGTCCACTTCCTCCGTTTCCTCCATTTCGTCAACTTCCTCCACTTCCTCCACTTCGTCCACATCGTCCACTTCATCAACTTCCTCCACTTAGTTCACTTCCTCCGCTTCCTCCTCTTTGCCCAGTTTGTCAACTTCGTCCACTTCGTCCACTTCGTCCACTTCGTCAACTTTGTCAACTTCGTCTACTTCATCCACTTCGTCCACTTCGTCAACTTCCTCCACTTCGTCCACTTGCTCCACTTCCTCTACTTCGTCCACTTCGTCAACTTCGTCAACTTCCTCCACTTCGTCCACTTCGTCCACTTCGTCAACTTCGTCAGCTTCGTCCACTTCCTTCACTTCCTCAACTTCAGCCACTTCATCCACTTCATCCACTTCACCAACTTTCTCCTCTTTGCCCAGTTCGGCAACTTCGTCCACTTCGTCCACTTCGTCAACTTTGTCAACTTTGTCAACTTCGTCCACTTCGTCAACTTCGTCAGCTTCGTCCACTTCGTTCACTTCCTCAACTTCGGCCACTTCATCCACTTCACCAACTTCCTCTACTTCCTCCACTTTGTCCACTTCGTCAACTTCGTCCACTTCGTCAACTTCGTCCACTTCGTTCACTTCGTCCACTTCGTCAACTTCCTCCACTTCGTCCACTTCGTCCACTTCGTCCACTTCGTCAACTTCGTCAGCTTCGTCCACTTCGTCCACTTCGTCAACTTCGTCAGCTTCGTCCACTTCGTCCACTTCGTCAACTTCGTCAGCTTCGTCCACTTCGTCAACTTCCTCCACTTCCTCCACTTCCTCCACTTCCTCCACTTCTTCCACTTCCTCCACTTCCTCCGCTTCCTCCAATTCGTCAACTTCGTCCACTTCCTCCACTTCCTCTACTTCGTCAACTTCGTCAACTTCGTCCAATTCGTCTACTTCGTCCACTTCGTCCACTTCGTCAACTTCGTCCTCCTCGTGGTCAACTTCCTCCACTTCCTCCACTTCGTGAACTTCGTCCACTTCGTCGTCAACGTCGTCCACTTCGTCAAATTCTTCCACTTTGTCAATTTCGTCCACTTCGTCCACTTTGTCCACTTCGTCAACTTCCTTCACTTCGTCGACTTTGTTCACTTCGTGGACTTCGTCCACTTCGCCCAGTTCGTCCACTTCCTCCACTTCCTCCACTTCCTCCACTTCGTCAATTTTGTCTACTTCGTCCACTTCCTCCGCTTCTTCCACTTCATCGATTTCGTCGACTTTGTCAACTTCGTCAACCTCGTCCACTTTGTCAACTTCGTCCACCTCGTCCATTTCGTAAACTTCGTCCACCTCGTCCACTTATTCCACTTCGTCCACTTCGTCAACTTCGTCCACTTCGTCAACTTCGTCCACTTCGTCAACGTCGTACACTTCGTCAACTTCGTCCACTTTTTCCACTTCTTCAACTTCGCCCACTTTGTCCACTTCTTCAACTTGGTGCACTTCCTCCACATCGTCAACGTCGTCCACTTCGTCCACTTCGTCCACTTCGTCCACTTCGTTAATTTCGTCTACTTAGTCCACTTCCTCCGCTTCTTCCACTTCGTCCACTTCGTCAACTTCTTCCACCTCGTCAACTTCGTCAACTTCTTCCACCTTGTCCACTTCGTAAACTTTGTCCACCTCGTCCACTTATTCTACTTCGTCCACTTGCTCAACTTCGTCCACTTCGTCAACTTCGTCCACTTTGTCAACGCCCTCCTGTTCCTCCACTTCCTCCACGTCCTCCACTTCGTCCAAATTGTCTACTTCTTCAACTTCGTCCGCTTTGTCAACTTCGTCCAGTTCGTCCACTTCCTCCACTTCATCCATTTTCTCCACTTCCTCCACCTCGTTAACTTCATTAACTTTGTCCACCTATTCCACTTCCTGCACTTCCTCAGCTTCGTCCACTTCGTCCTCTTCGTCCACTTCGTCAACTTCCTGAACTTCGTCAACTTCGTCCATTTCTTCCACTTCGTCAACTTCGTCCACTTCGTGCGCTTCGTCAACTTCGTCTACCTCCTCCTCTTCCTCCACTTCCTACACTTCTTCCACTTCTTCCTCTTCTTCTTCTTCTTCTTCATTTTCTTTTTCTTCTTCTTCTTCTTCTTCTTCTTCTTCTTCTTCTTCTTCTTCTTCTTCTTCTTCTTCTTCTTCTTCTTCTTCTTCTTCTTCTTCTTCTTCTTCTTCTTCTTCTTCCTCCACTTCCACCACTTCCTCCACTTCCACCTCTTCCTCCACTTCCTCCACTTCGTCAACTTTGTCCACTTAGGCCACTTCCTCCACCTCCTCCACTTCCTCTACTTCCCCCACGTCCTCCAATTCTAGCAATTCGTCCACTTAGTCGACTTCCTTCACTTCCTCCACTTCGGCCACTTCGTCCACTTAACCAACTTCCTCCACTTCCTCCACTTCGTCAACTTCGTGCACTTCGTCAACTTCTTCCACTTCGTCCACTTCGTCCACTTCGTCAACTTCGTCCACTTAGCCCCATTCCTCCGTTTCCTCCACTTCGTCCACTTCGTCCACTTCATCCACTTCGTCCACTGCAGCCACTTCGTCCTCTTCCTCGACTTCGTCCACTTCGTCTACTTCGTCCACTTCGTCCACTTCATCCACTTCGTAAACTTCGTCATCTGCGTCATCTTCGTCAACTTCGTCCTCTTCGTCGACTTCGTCCACTTCATCTACTTCGTCCACTTCGTCCACTTCATCAGCTTCGTTCGCTTCTCAACTTCGTCCCCTTCGTCCACTTCGTTCATTTCCTCTACTTCCTCCACTTCCACCTCTTCCTCCACTTCCACCTCTTCCTCCACTTCCTCCACTTCGTCAACTTCGTCCACTTAGGCCACTTCCTCCACTTCCCCCACGTCCTCCACTTCTACCAATTCGTCCACTTAGTCGACTTCCTTCACTTCCTCCACTTCGGCCACTTCGTCCACTTCATCCACTTCACCAACTTCCTCCACTTCTTCCTCCACTTCCTCCACTTCGTCAACTTTGTCCAATTTATCCACTTATTCGACTTCCTCCACTTCCTCTAGTTCCTCCACTTCGTCCACATCACCAACTTCCTCGACATCCTCGACTTTCTCCACATCGTCCACTTCGTCCACTTCGTCGTCAACTTCGTCCACTTCTAGAATTTCTTCCGCTTCGTCAACTTTGTCCACTTCGACAACTTCGTCAACTTCGTGCACTTCGTCTACTTCGTCCACTTCGTCAACTTCGTCCACTTCGTCAATTTCGTCCACTTCGTCCAATTCGTCAACTTCGTCCACTTCCTCCACTTCGTGACCTTCGTCAACTTCGTCCACTTCTAGAATTTCTTCCGCTTCGTCAACTTTGTCCACTTTGACAACTTCGTCAACTTCGTGCACTTCGTGCACTTCGTCTACTTCGTCCACTTCGTCAACTTCGTCCACTTCGTCAATTTCGTCCACTTCGTCCAATTCGTCAACTTCGTCCACTTCCTCCACTTCGTGACCTTCGTCAACTTCGTCCACTTAGCCCACTTCCTCCGCTTCGTCCACTTCGTCTACTTCGTCCACTTCATCCACTTCGTCCATTTCGTCCACTTCATCCAATTTGTCAACTTCGTCGTCTTCGTCAACTTCATCTACTTCGTCCACTTCCTCCACTTTGGCCACTTCGTCCACTTCGTCAACTTCCTCCACATCCTCTACTCCTTCCACTTCCTCCACTTCGTCAACTTCGTCCACTTCATCGATTTCGTCAACTTCTTCCACCACGTCAACTTCGTCAACTTCTTCCACCTCGTCCACTTCGTAAACTTCGTCCACCTCGTCCACTTATTCCACTTCGTCCACTTCGTCAACTTCGTCCACTTCGTCAACTTCGTCCACTTTGTCAGCGCCCTCCTGTTCCTCCACTTCCTCCACGTCCTCCACTTCGTCTAAATTGTCCACTTCTTCAACATTGTCCGCTTCGTCAACTTCGTCCAGTTCGTCCTCTTCGTCCACTTCGACAACTTCGTCATCTTCGTCAACTTCGTCCACTTCCTCCGTTTCCTCCATTTCGTCAACTTCCTCCACTTCCTCCACTTCGTCCACATCGTCCACTTCATCAACTTCCTCCACTTAGTTCACTTCCTCCGCTTCCTCCTCTTTGCCCAGTTTGTCAACTTCGTCCACTTCGTCCACTTCGTCCACTTCGTCAACTTTGTCAACTTCGTCTACTTCATCCACTTCGTCCACTTCGTCAACTTCCTCCACTTCGTCCACTTGCTCCACTTCCTCTACTTCGTCCACTTCGTCAACTTCCTCCACTTCGTCCACTTCGTCCACTTCGTCAACTTCGTCAGCTTCGTCCACTTCCTTCACTTCCTCAACTTCAGCCACTTCATCCACTTCATCCACTTCACCAACTTTCTCCTCTTTGCCCAGTTCGGCAACTTCGTCCACTTCGTCTACTTCGTCAACTTTGTCAACTTCGTCCACTTCGTCAACTTCGTCAGCTTCGTCCACTTCGTTCACTTCCTCAACTTCGGCCACTTCATCCACTTCACCAACTTCCTCCACTTCCTCCACTTTGTCCACTTCGTCAACTTCGTCCACTTCGTCAACTTCGTCCACTTCGTTCACTTCGTCCACTTCGTCAACTTCCTCCACTTCGTCCACTTCGTCCACTTCGTCAACTTCGTCAGCTTCGTCCACTTCGTCCACTTCGTCAACTTCGTCAGCTTCGTCCACTTCGTCCACTTCGTCAACTTCGTCAGCTTCGTCCACTTCGTCAACTTCCTCCACTTCCTCCACTTCCTCCACTTCCTCCACTTCTTCCACTTCCTCCACTTCCTCCGCTTCCTCCAATTCGTCAACTTCGTCCACTTCCTCCACTTCCTCTACTTCGTCAACTTCGTCCAATTCGTCTACTTCGTCCACTTCGTCCACTTCGTCAACTTCGTCCTCCTCGTGGTCAACTTCCTCCACTTCCTCCACTTCGTGAACTTCGTCCACTTCGTCGTCAACGTCGTCCACTTCGTCAAATTCTTCCACTTTGTCAATTTCGTCCACTTCGTCCACTTTGTCCACTTCGTCAACTTCCTTCACTTCGTCGACTTTGTTCACTTCGTGGACTTCGTCCACTTCGCCCAGTTCGTCCACTTCCTCCACTTCCTCCACTTCGTCAATTTTGTCTACTTCGTCCACTTCCTCCGCTTCTTCCACTTCATCGATTTCGTCGACTTTGTCAACTTCGTCCACCTCGTCCACTTTGTCAACTTCGTCCACCTCGTCCATTTCGTAAACTTCGTCCACCTCGTCGACTTATTCCACTTCGTCCACTTCGTCAACTTCGTCCACTTCCTCAACTTCGTCCACTTCGTCAACGTCGTACACTTCGTCAACTTCGTCCACTTTTTCCACTTCTTCAACTTCGCCCACTTTGTCCACTTCTTCAACTTGGTGCACTTCCTCCACATCGTCAACGTCGTCCACTTCGTCCACTTCGTCCACTTCGTTAATTTCGTCTACTTAGTCCACTTCCTCCGCTTCTTCCACTTCGTCCACTTCGTCAACTTCTTCCACCTCGTCAACTTCGTCAACTTCTTCCACCTTGTCCACTTCGTAAACTTTGTCCACCTCGTCCACTTATTCTACTTCGTCCACTTGCTCAACTTCGTCCACTTCGTCAACTTCGTCCACTTTGTCAACGCCCTCCTGTTCCTCCACTTCCTCCACGTCCTCCACTTCGTCCAAATTGTCTACTTCTTCAACTTCGTCCGCTTCGTCAACTTCGTCCAGTTCGTCCACTTCCTCCACTTCATCCATTTTCTCCACTTCCTCCACCTCGTTAACTTCATTAACTTTGTCCACCTATTCCACTTCCTGCACTTCCTCAGCTTCGTCCACTTCGTCCTCTTCGTCCACTTCGTCAACTTCCTGAACTTCGTCAACTTCGTCCATTTCTTCCACTTCGTCAACTTCGTCCACTTCGTGCGCTTCGTCATCTTCGTCAACTTCGTCTACCTCCTCCTCTTCCTCCACTTCCTACACTTCTTCCACTTCTTCCTCTTCTTCTTCTTCTTCATTTTCTTTTTCTTCTTCTTCTTCTTCTTCTTCTTCTTCTTCTTCTTCTTCTTCTTCTTCTTCTTCTTCTTCTTCTTCTTCTTCTTCTTCTTCTTCTTCTTCTTCTTCTTCTTCCTCCACTTCCACCACTTCCTCCACTTCCACCTCTTCCTCCACTTCCTCCACTTCGTCAACTTTGTCCACTTAGGCCACTTCCTCCACCTCCTCCACTTCCTCTACTTCCCCCACGTCCTCCAATTCTAGCAATTCGTCCACTTAGTCGACTTCCTTCACTTCCTCCACTTCGGCCACTTCGTCCACTTAACCAACTTCCTCCACTTCCTCCACTGCGTCAACTTCGTGCACTTCGTCAACTTCTTCCACTTCGTCCACTTCGTCCACTTCGTCAACTTCGTCCACTTAGCCCCATTCCTCCGTTTCCTCTACTTCGTCCACTTCGTCCACTTCGTCAACTTCGTCCACTTCGTCCACTGCAGCCACTTCGTCCTCTTCCTCGACTTCGTCCACTTCGTCCACTTCGTCCACTTCGTCCACTTCGTCCACTTCATCCACTTCGTAAACTTCGTCATCTGCGTCATCTTCGTCAACTTCGTCCTCTTCGTCGACTTCGTCCACTTCATCTACTTCGTCCACTTCGTCCACTTCATCAGCTTCGTTCGCTTCTCAACTTCGTCCCCTTCGTCCACTTCGTTCACTTCCTCTACTTCCTCCACTTCCACCTCTTCCTCCACTTCCTCCACTTCGTCAACTTCGTCCACTTAGGCCACTTCCTCCACTTCCCCCACGTCCTCCACTTCTACCAATTCGTCCACTTAGTCGACTTCCTTCACTTCCTCCACTTCGGCCACTTCGTCCACTTCATCCACTTCACCAACTTCCTCCACTTCTTCCTCCACTTCCTCCACTTCGTCAACTTTGTCCAATTTATCCACTTATTCGACTTCCTCCACTTCCTCTAGTTCCTCCACTTCGTCCACATCACCAACTTCCTCGACATCCTCGACTTCCTCCACATCGTCCACTTCGTCCACTTTGTCGTCAACTTCGTCCACTTCTAGAATTTCTTCCGCTTCGTCAACTTTGTCCACTTCGACAACTTCGTCAACTTCGTGCACTTCGTCTACTTCGTCCACTTCGTCAACTTCGTCCACTTCGTCAATTTCGTCCACTTCGTCCAATTCGTCAACTTCGTCCACTTCCTCCACTTCGTGACCTTCGTCAACTTCGTCCACTTCTAGAATTTCTTCCGCTTCGTCAACTTTGTCCACTTTGACAACTTCGTCAACTTCGTGCACTTCGTGCACTTCGTCTACTTCGTCCACTTCGTCAACTTCGTCCACTTCGTCAATTTCGTCCACTTCGTCCAATTCGTCAACTTCGTCCACTTCCTCCACTTCGTGACCTTCGTCAACTTCGTCCACTTAGCCCACTTCCTCCGCTTCGTCCACTTCGTCTACTTCGTCCACTTCGTCCACTTCGTCCATTTCGTCCACTTCATCCAATTTGTCAACTTCGTCGTCTTCGTCAACTTCATCTACTTCGTCCACTTCCTCCACTTTGGCCACTTCGTCCACTTCGTCAACTTCCTCCACATCCTCTACTCCTTCCACTTCCTCCACTTCGTCAACTTCGTCCACTTCATCGATTTCGTCAACTTCTTCCACCACGTCAACTTCGTCAACTTCTTCCACCTCGTCCACTTCGTAAACTTCGTCCACCTCGTCCACTTATTCCACTTCGTCCACTTCGTCAACTTCGTCCACTTCGTCAACTTCGTCCACTTTGTCAGCGCCCTCCTGTTCCTCCACTTCCTCCACGTCCTCCACTTCGTCTAAATTGTCCACTTCTTCAACATTGTCCGCTTCGTCAACTTCGTCCAGTTCGTCCTCTTCGTCCACTTCGACAACTTCGTCATCTTTGTCAACTTCGTCCACTTCCTCCGTTTCCTCCATTTCGTCAACTTCCTCCACTTCGTCCACTTCGTCCACATCGTCCACTTCATCAACTTCCTCCACTTAGTTCACTTCCTCCGCTTCCTCCTCTTTGCCCAGTTTGTCAACTTCGTCCACTTCGTCCACTTCGTCAACTTTGTCAACTTCGTCTACTTCATCCACTTCGTCCACTTCGTCAACTTCCTCCACTTCGTCCACTTGCTCCACTTCCTCTACTTCGTCCACTTCGTCAACTTCGTCAACTTCCTCCACTTCGTCCACTTCTTCCACTTCGTCAACTTCGTCAGCTTCGTCCACTTCCTTCACTTCCTCAACTTCAGCCACTTCATCCACTTCATCCACTTCACCAACTTTCTCCTCTTTGCCCAGTTCGGCAACTTCGTCCACTTCGTCTACTTCGTCAACTTTGTCAACTTCGTCCACTTCGTCAACTTCGTCAGCTTCGTCCACTTCGTTCACTTCCTCAACTTCGGCCACTTCATCCACTTCACCAACTTCCTCCACTTCCTCCACTTTGTCCACTTCGTCAACTTCGTCCACTTCGTCAACTTCGTCCACTTCATTCACTTCGTCCACTTCGTCAACTTCCTCCACTTCGTCCACTTCGTCCACTTCGTCAACTTCGTGAGCTTCGTCCACTTCGTCCACTTCGTCAACTTCGTCAGCTTCGTCCACTTCGTCCACTTCGTCAACTTCGTCAGCTTCGTCCACTTCGTCAACTTCCTCCACTTCCTCCACTTCCTCCACTTCCTCCCCTTCTTCCACTTCCTCCACTTCCTCCGCTTCCTCCAATTCGTCAACTTCGTCCACTTCCTCCACTTCCTCTACTTCGTCAACTTCGTCAACTTCGTCCAATTCGTCTACTTCGTCCACTTCGTCCACTTCGTCAACTTCGTCCTCCTCGTGGTCAACTTCCTCCACTTCCTCCACTTCGTGAACTTCGTCCACTTCGTCGTCAACGTCGTCCACTTCGTCAAATTCTTCCACTTTGTCAATTTCGTCCACTTCGCCCACTTTGTCCACTTCGTCAACTTCCTTCACTTCGTCGACTTTG
Organism: Vigna nakashimae; assembly: GCA_034642375.1. Lineage (NCBI taxonomy): Eukaryota > Viridiplantae > Streptophyta > Magnoliopsida > Fabales > Fabaceae > Vigna > Vigna nakashimae. The sequence goes on from CM067767.1 coordinate 35,973,017, forward strand.
TTCACTTCGTGGACTTCGTCCACTTCGCCCAGTTCGTCCACTTCCTCCACTTCCTCCACTTCCTCCACTTCGTCAATTTTGTCTACTTCGTCCACTTCCTCCGCTTCTTCCACTTCATCGATTTCGTCGACTTTGTCAACTTCGTCCACCTCGTCCACTTTGTCAACTTCGTCCACCTCGTCCATTTCGTAAACTTCGTCCACCTCGTCCACTTATTCCACTTCGTCCACTTCGTCAACTTCGTCCACTTCGTCAACTTCGTCCACTTCGTCAACGTCGTACACTTCGTCAACTTCGTCCACTTTTTCCACTTCTTCAACTTCGCCCACTTTGTCCACTTCTTCAACTTGGTGCACTTCCTCCACATCGTCAACGTCGTCCACTTCGTCCACTTCGTCCACTTCGTTAATTTCGTCTACTTAGTCCACTTCCTCCGCTTCTTCCACTTCGTCCACTTCGTCAACTTCTTCCACCTCGTCAACTTCGTCAACTTCTTCCACCTTGTCCACTTCGTAAACTTTGTCCACCTCGTCCACTTATTCTACTTCGTCCACTTGCTCAACTTCGTCCACTTCGTCAACTTCGTCCACTTTGTCAACGCCCTCCTGTTCCTCCACTTCCTCCACGTCCTCCACTTCGTCCAAATTGTCTACTTCTTCAACTTCGTCCACTTCGTCAACTTCGTCCAGTTCGTCCACTTCCTCCACTTCATCCATTTTCTCCACTTCCTCCACCTCGTTAACTTCATTAACTTCGTCCACGTATTCCACTTCCTGCACTTCCTCAGCTTCGTCCACTTCGTCCTCTTCGTCCACTTCGTCAACTTCCTGAACTTCGTCAACTTCGTCCATTTCTTCCACTTCGTCAACTTCGTCCACTTCGTGCGCTTCGTCATCTTCGTCAACTTCGTCTACCTCCTCCTCTTCCTCCACTTCCTACACTTCTTCCACTTCTTCCACTTCTTCCTCTTCTTCTTCTTCTTCATTTTCTTTTTCTTCTTCTTCTTCTTCTTCTTCTTCTTCTTCTTCTTCTTCTTCTTCTTCTTCTTCTTCTTCTTCTTCTTCTTCTTCTTCTTCTTCTTCCTCCACTTCCACCACTTCCTCCACTTCCACCTCTTCCTCCACTTCCTCCACTTCGTCAACTTTGTCCACTTAGGCCACTTCCTCCACCTCCTCCACTTCCTCTACTTCCCCCACGTCCTCCAATTCTAGCAATTCGTCCACTTAGTCGACTTCCTTCACTTCCTCCACTTCGGCCACTTCGTCCACTTAACCAACTTCCTCCACTTCCTCCACTTCGTCAACTTCGTGCACTTCGTCAACTTCTTCCACTTCGTCCACTTCGTCCACTTCGTCAACTTCGTCCACTTAGCCCCATTCCTCCGTTTCCTCCACTTCGTCCACTTCGTCCACTTCGTCAACTTCGTCCACTTCGTCCACTGCAGCCACTTCGTCCTCTTCCTCGACTTCGTCCACTTCGTCTACTTCGTCCACTTCGTCCACTTCATCCACTTCGTAAACTTCGTCATCTGCGTCATCTTCGTCAACTTCGTCCTCTTCGTCGACTTCGTCCACTTCATCTACTTCGTCCACTTCGTCCACTTCATCAGCTTCGTTCGCTTCTCAACTTCGTCCCCTTCGTCCACTTCGTTCACTTCCTCTACTTCCTCCACTTCCACCTCTTCCTCCACTTCCTCCACTTCCCCCACGTCCTCCACTTCTACCAATTCGTCCACTTAGTCGACTTCCTTCACTTCCTCCACTTCGGCCACTTCGTCCACTTCATCCACTTCCTCCACTTCGTCAACTTTGTCCAATTTATCCACTTATTCGACTTCCTCCACTTCCTCTAGTTCCTCCACTTCGTCCACATCACCAACTTCCTCGACATCCTCGACTTCCTCCACATCGTCCACTTCGTCCACTTCGTCGTCAACTTCGTCCACTTCTAGAATTTCTTCCGCTTCGTCAACTTTGTCCACTTCGACAACTTCGTCAACTTCGTGCACTTCGTCTACTTCGTCCACTTCGTCAACTTCGTCCACTTCGTCAATTTCGTCCACTTCGTCCAATTCGTCAACTTCGTCCACTTCCTCCACTTCGTGACCTTCGTCAACTTCGTCCACTTCTAGAATTTCTTCCGCTTCGTCAACTTTGTCCACTTTGACAACTTCGTCAACTTCGTGCACTTCGTCTACTTCGTCCACTTCGTCAACTTCGTCCACTTCGTCAATTTCGTCCACTTCGTCCAATTCGTCAACTTCGTCCACTTCCTCCACTTCGTGACCTTCGTCAACTTCGTCCACTTAGCCCACTTCCTCCGCTTCGTCCACTTCGTCTACTTCGTCCACTTCGTCCACTTCGTCCATTTCGTCCACTTCATCCAATTTGTCAACTTCGTCGTCTTCGTCAACTTCATCTACTTCGTCCACTTCCTCCACTTTGGCCACTTCGTCCACTTCGTCAACTTCCTCCACATCCTCTACTCCTTCCACTTCCTCCACTTCGTCAACTTCGTCCACTTCATCGATTTCGTCAACTTCTTCCACCACGTCAACTTCGTCAACTTCTTCCACCTCGTCCACTTCGTAAACTTCGTCTACCTCGTCCACTTATTCCACTTCGTCAACTTCCTCCACTGTGTCCACTTCGTCCACTTCCTCCACTTCGTCCACTTCGTTAGTTTCGTCTACTTAGTCCACTTCCTCCGCTTCTTCCACTTCGTCCACTTCGTCAACTTCTTCCACCACGTCAACTTCGTCAACTTCTTCCACCTTGTCCACTTCGTAATTTTTGTCCACCTCGTCCACTTATTCTACTTCGTCCACTTGCTCAACTTCGTCCACTTCGTCAACTTCGTCCACTTTGTCAACGCCCTCCTGTTCCTCCACTTCCTCCACGTCCTCCACTTCGTCCAAATTGTCCACTTCTTCAACTTCGTCCGCTTCGTCAACTTCGTCCAGTTCGTCCACTTCCCCCACTTCATCCATTTTCTCCACTTCCTCCACCTCGTTAACTTCATTAACTTCGTCCACCTATTCCACTTCCTGCACTTCCTCAGCTTCGTCCACTTCGTCCTCTTCGTCCACTTCGTCAACTTCCAGAACTTCGTCAACTTCCTGAACTTCGTCAACTTCGTCCACTTCTTCCACTTCGTCAACTTCGTCCACTTCGTCCACTTCGTGCGCTTCGTCATCTTCGTCAACTTCGTCCACCTCCTCCTCTTCCTCCACTTCCTACACTTCTTCCACTTCTTCCTCTTCTTCTTCTTCTTCATTTTCTTTTTCTTCTTCTTCTTCTTCTTCTTCTTCTTCTTCTTCTTCTTCTTCTTCTTCTTCTTCTTCTTCCTCCACTTCCACCACTTCCTCCACTTCCACCTCTTCCTCCACTTCGTCCACTTAGGCCACTTCCTCCACCTCCTCCACTTCCTCTACTTCCCCCACGTCCTCCAATTCTAGCAATTCGTCCACTTAGTCGACTTCCTTCACTTCCTCCACTTCGGCCACTTTGTCCACTTAACCAACTTCCTCCACTTCCTCCACTTCGTCAACTTCGTGCACTTCGTCAACTTCTTCCACTTCGTCCACTTCGTCAACTTCGTCCACTTAGCCCACTTCCTCCGCTTCCTCCACTTTGTCCACTTCGTCAACTTCGTCCACTTCGTCCACTGCAGCCACTTCGTCCTCTTCCTCGACTTCGTCCACTTCGTCTACTTCGTCCACTTCGTCCACTTCATCCACTTCGTAAACTTCGTCATCTGCGTCATCTTCGTCAACTTCGTCCTCTTCGTCGACTTCGTCCACTTCGTCTACTTCGTCCACTTCATCCACTTCGTCATCTTCGTCAACTTCGTCCACTTCGTCAACTTTGTCCACTTCCTCGACTTCCTCAACTTCGTCCACTTCGTCAACTTCGTCCACTTCGTCAGTTTCTTCCACTTAGTCAACTTCTTCAACTTCCTCCACTTCGTCCTCTTCGTGCACTTCGTCCACTTCGTGAACTTCGTTATCTTCGTCAACTTCGTGTACTTCCTCCAGTTCCACCACTTCGTCGACTTCCTCCACCTCCTCAACTTCCTCCACTACATCAACTTTGTCAACTTCGTCCAGTTAGTCCACTTCCTCCACTTCCTCCACTTCCTCCACGTCGTCCAATTCATCCACTTATTCGACTTCCTCCAGTTCCTCCAGTTCCTCCACTTCGTCCACTTCACACCCTTCCTCGACTTCCTCGACTTCCTCTACTTCCTCCACTTCGTCAACTTCGTCCACTTCGTCGTCAACTTCGTCCACTTCTAGAATTTCTTCCGCTTCGTCAACTTTGTCCACTTCGTCAACTACGTGCACTTCGTCTACTTCGTCCACTTCCTCCACTTCCTCCACTTCCTCCCCTTCCTCCACCTCGTCCAGTTCGTCCTCTTCGTCAACTTCGTCCACTTAGTCCACTTCCTCCGCATCCACCACTTCATCTACTTCGTCAACTTAGTCCACATCTTCAACTTCGTCAAATTCGTCAACTTCATCCACTTCGTCCACCTTGTTCACTTCGTCCACTTCCTCCACTTCTTCCACTTCCTCTACTTCGTCCACTTCTTCAACTTCGTCAACTTCCTCCACTTCGTCCACTTCGTCAACTTCGTCAGCTTCGTTCGCTTCTCAACTTCGTCCACTTCGTCCACTTCGTTCACTTCCTCCACTTCCTCCACTTCCACCTCTTCCTCCACTTCCTCCACTTCGTCAACTTCGTCCACTTAGGCCACTTCCTCCACTTCCCCCACGTCCTCCACTTCTACCAATTCGTCCACTTAGTCGACTTCCTTCACTTCCTCCACTTCGGCCACTTCGTCCACTTCATCCACTTCACCAACTTCCTCCACTTCTTCCTCCACTTCCTCCACTTCGTCAACTTTGTCCAATTTATCCACTTATTCGACTTCCTCCACTTCCTCTAGTTCCTCCACTTCGTCCACTTCACCAACTTCCTCGACTTCCTCGACTTCCTCCACTTCCTCCACTTCGTCCACTTCGTCGTCAACTTCGTCCACTTCTAGAATTTCTTCCGCTTCGTCAACTTTGTCCACTTCGACAACTTCGTCAACTTCGTGCACTTCGTCTACTTCGTCCACTTCGTCAACTTCGTCCACTTCGTCAATTTCGTCCACTTCGTCCAATTCGTCAACTTCGTCCACTTCCTCCACTTCGTGACCTTCGTCAACTTCGTCCACTTAGCCCACTTCCTCCGCTTCGTCTACTTCGTCCACTTCATCCATTTCGTCCACTTCATCCAATTCGTCAACTTCGTCGTCTTCGTCAACTTCGTCAACTTCGTCTACTTCGTCCACTTCCTCCACTTTGGCCACTTCGTCCACTTCGTCAACTTCCTCCACATCCTCTACTCCTTCCACTTCCTCCACTTCGTCAACTTCGTCCACTTCATCGATTTCGTCAACTTCTTCCACCTCGTCAACTTCGTCAACTTCTTCCACCTCGTCCACTTCGTAAACTTCGTCTACCTCGTCCACTTATTCCACTTCGTCCACTTCCTCAACTTCGTCCACTTCCTCAACTTCGTCCACTTCGTCAACTTCGTCCACTTTGTCAACGCCCTCCTGTTCCTCCACTTCCTCCACGTCCTCCACTTCGTCTAAATTGTCCACTTCTTCAACTTCGTCCGCTTCGTCAACTTCGTCCAGTTCGTCCACTTCCTCCACTTCATCCACTTCCTCCACTTCCTCCACGTCCTCCACGTCGTCCAATTCATCCACTTATTCGACATCCTCCACTTCCTCCAGTTCCTCCACTTTGTCCACTTCACACCCTTCCTCGACTTCCTCCACTTCCTCCACTTCGTCAGCTTCGTCCACTTCGTCGTCAACTTCGTCCACTTCTAGAATTTCTTCCGCTTCGTCAACTTTGTCCACTTCGTCAACTTCGTGCACTTCGTCTACTTCGTCCACTTCGTCCTCTTCGTCAACTTTGTCAACTTCGTCCACTTAGTCCACTTCCTCCGCATCCACCACTTCATCTACTTCGTCAACTTAGTCCACTTCTTCAACTTCGTCAAATTCGTCAACTTCGTCCACTTTGTTCACCTCGTACACTTCCTCCACTTCCTCCACTTCCTCTACTTCGTCCACTTCTTCAACTTCGTCAACTTCCTTCACTTCGTCCACTTCACCAACTTTGTCCACTTCCTCCACTTCGTAAACTTCTTCCACTTCGTCCACTTCGTCAACTTCGTCCACGTCGTCCACTTCCTCCACTTCCTCCACTTCCTCCACTTCGTCCACCTCGTCAACTTCGTCCACTTACCCCAGTTCTTCCGCTTCCTCCACTTATGCCACTTCGTCCACTTCGTCAAGTTCGTCAACTTCGTCTACTTCGTCAACTTCGTCCTCTTCGTCCACTTCGTCCACTTCCTCAACTTCGTTCTCTTCGTCCACTTCGCCCACTTGGTCTACTTCGTCTACCTCGTCCACTTCTTCCACTTCGTCCACTTCGTCATCTTCGTCAACTTTGTCCAATTCGTCTACTTAGTCCACTTCCTCCCTTCCTCCACTTCTTCCCTTTCTTCCTCTTCTTTTTCTTCTTTATTTTCTTCTTCTTCTTCTTCTTCTTCATCTTCTTTTTCTTCTTCATCTTCTTCTTCTTCTTCTTCTCGTGCATCCAATTTTTCCCCTTCGTCCACTTTCTCCACTTCGTCCACTTCGTGCACTTCATCCACTACATGCACTTCGTCCACTTCGTCAACTTCTTTCACTTCCTCCACTTCCTCCACTTCCTCAACTTCGTCCACTTGGTTCGTCCACTTCGTCAACTTCGTTCACTTCGTTCGTCCACTTCATCAACTTCGTCCATTTCTTCAATGTCGTCCTCTTCGTCCACTTCGTCCTCTTCGTCCACTTCGTCCACTTCGTCAACTTCGTCATCTTCGTCAACTTCGTCCACTTTCGCCGTTTCCTCCATTTCGTCAACTTTCTCCACTTCCTCCACTTCGTCCACATCCTCCACTTCATCAACTTCCTCCACTTAGTTCACTTCCTCCGCTTCCTCCTCTTTGCCCAGTTTGTCAACTTCGTCCACTTCGTCCACTTCGTCAACTTTGTCAACTTCTTCTACTTCGTCCACTTCGTCCACTTCGTCAACTTCCTCCACTTCGTCCACTGGCTCCACTTCCTCTACTTCGTCCACTTCGTCAACTTCGTCAACTTCCTCCACTTCGTCCACTTCGTCCACTTCCTTCACTTCCTCAACTTCAGCCACTTCATCCACTTCACCAACTTTCTCCTCTTTGCCCAGTTCGGCAACTTCGTCCACTTCGTCCACTTCGTCAACTTTGTCAACTTCGTCTATTTCGTCCACTTCGTCCACTTCGTCTACTTCATCCACTTCGTCCACTTCGTCAACTTCCTCCACTTCGTCTACTTCGTCAACTTCGTCAGCTTCATCCACTTCCTTCACTTCCTCAACTTCGGCCACTTCATCCACTTCATCCACTTCACCAACTTCCTCCACTTCCTCCACTTTGTCCACTTCGTCAACTTCGTCCACCTCGTCAACTTCGTCCACTTCATTCACTTCATCCACTTCGTCAACTTCCTCCACTTCGTCCACTTCGTCCACTTCGTCAACTTCGTCCACCTCGTCCATTTCGTAAACTTCGTCCACCTCGTCCACTTATTCTACTTCGTCCACTTCGTCAACTTCGTCCACTTCGTCAACTTCGTCCACTTCGTCAACGTCGTACACTTCGTCAACTTCGTCCACTTTTTCCACTTCTTCAACTTCGACCACTTCGTCCACTTCTTCAACTTGGTGCACTTCCTCCACATCGTCAACGTCGTCCACTTCGACAACTTCCTCCACTTCGTCCACTGTGTCCACTTCGTCCACTACCTCCACTTCGTCCACTTCGTCCACTTCGTTAGTTTCGTCTACTTAGTCCACTTCCTCCGCTTCTTCCACTTCGTCCACTTCGTCAACTTCTTCCACCTCGTCAACTTCTTCCACCTTGTCCACTTCGTAAACTTTGTCCACCTCGTCCACTTATTCTACTTTGTCCACTTGCTCAACTTCGTCCACTTCGTCAACTTCGTCCACTTTGTCAACGCCCTACTGTTCCTCCACTTCCTCCACGTCCTCCACTTCGTCCAAATTGTCCACTTCTTCAACTTCGTCCGCTTCGTCAACTTCGTCCAGTTCGTCCACTGCCTCCACTTCATCCATTTCTCCACTTCCTCCACCTCGTTAACTTCATTAACTTCGTCCACCTATTCCACTTCCTGCACTTCCTCAGCTTCGTCCACTTCGTCCTCTTCGTCCACTTCGTCAACTTCCTGAACTTTGTCAACTTCCTGAACTTCGTCAACTTCGTCCACTTCTTCCACTTCGTCAACTTCGTCCACTTCGTGCACTTCGTCATCTTCGTCAACTTCGTCCACCTCCTCCTCTTCCTCCACTTCCTACACTTCTTCCACTTCTTCCTCTTCTTCTTCTTCTTCATTTTCTTTTTCTTCTTCTTCTTCTTCTTCTTCTTCTTCTTCTTCTTCTTCCTCCACTTCCACCACTTCCTCCACTTCCACCTCTTCCTCCACTTCCTCCACTTCGTCAACTTCGTCCACTTAGGCCACTTCCTCCACCTCCTCCACTTCCTCTACTTCCCCCACGTCCTCCAATTCTAGCAATTCGTCCACTTAGTCGACTTCCTTCACTTCCTCCACTTCGGCCACTTCGTCCACTTAACCAACTTCCTCCACTTCCTCCACTTCGTCAACTTCGTGCACTTCGTCAACTTCTTCCACTTCGTCCACTTCGTCAACTTCGTCCACTTAGCCCACTTCCTCCGCATCCTCCACTTTGTCCACTTCGTCAACTTCGTCCACTTCGTCCACTGCAGCCACTTCGTCCTCTTCCTCGACTTCGTCCACTTCGTCCACTTCGTCCACTTCATCCACTTCGTAAACTTCGTCATCTGCGTCATCTTCGTCAACTTCGTCCTCTTCGTTGACTTCGTCCACTTCGTCTACTTCCACTTCGTCCACTTCATCCACTTCGTCGTCTTCGTCAACTTCGTCAACTTCGTCCACTTCGTCCACTTTGTCCACTTCATCGACTTCCTCAACTTCGTCCAGTTCGTCAACTTCGTCCACTTCGTCAATTTCTTCCACTTAGTCAACTTCGTCAACTTCCTCCACTTCGTCCTCTTCGTCCACTTCGTCCACTTCGTCAACTTCGTTATCTTCGTCAACTTCGTGTACTTCCTCCAGTTCCACCACTTCGTCGACTTCCTCCACCTCCTCAACTTCCTCTACTACATCAACTTTGTCAAGTTCGTCCAGTTAGTCCACTTCCTCCACTTCCTCCACTTCCTCCACGTCCTCCACGTCGTCCAATTCATCCACTTATTCGACTTCCTCCACTTCCTCCAGTTCCTCCACTTCGTCCACTTCACACCCTTCCTCGACTTCCTCGACTTCCTCGACGTCCTCAACTTCCTCCACTTCGTCAACTTCGTCCACTTCGTCGTCAACTTCGTCCACTTCTAGAATTTCTTCCGCTTCGTCAACTTTGTCCACTTCGTCAACTTCGTGCACTTCGTCTACTTCGTCCACTTCCTCCACTTCCTCCACTTCCTCCCCTTCCTCCACCTCGTCCAGTTCGTCCTCTTCGTCAACTTCGTCCACTTAGTCCACTTCCTCCGCATCCACCACTTCATCTACTTCGTCAACTTAGTCCACATCTTCAACTTCGTCAAATTTGTCAACTTCGTCCACTTCGTCCACCTTGTTCACTTCGTCCACTTCCTCCACTTCTTCCACTTCCTCTACTTCGTTCACTTCTTCAACTTCGTCAACTTCCTCCACTTCGTCCACTTCGTCAACTTCGTCAGCTTCGTTCGCTTCTCAACTTCGTCCACTTCGTCCACTTCGTTCACTTCCTCCACTTCCTCCACTTCCACCTCTTCCTCCACTTCCTCCACTTCGTCAACTTCGTCCACTTAGGCCACTTCCTCCACTTCCCCCACGTCCTCCACTTCTACCAATTCGTCCACTTAGTCGACTTCCTTCACTTCCTCCACTTCGGCCACTTCGTCCACTTCATCCACTTCACCAACTTCCTCCACTTCTTCCTCCACTTCCTCCACTTGTCAACTTTGTCCAATTTATCCACTTATTCGACTTCCTCCACTTCCTCTAGTTCCTCCACTTCGTCCACTTCACCAACTTCCTCGACTTCCTCGACTTCCTCCACTTCGTCCACTTCGTCCACTTCGTCGTCAACTTCGTCCACTTCTAGAATTTCTTCCGCTTCGTCAACTTTGTCCACTTCGACAACTTCGTCAACTTCGTGCACTTCGTCTACTTCGTCCACTTCATCAACTTCGTCCACTTCGTCAATTTCGTCCACTTCGTCCAATTCGTCAACTTCGTCCACTTCCTCCACTTCGTGACCTTCGTCAACTTCGTCCACTTAGCCCACTTCCTCCGCTTCGTCCACTTCCTCTACTTCGTCCACTTCGTCCATTTCGTCCACTTCATCCAGTTCGTCAACTTCGTCGTCTTCGTCTACTTCGTCCACTTCCTCCACTTTGGCCACTTCGTCCACTTCGTCAACTTCCTCCACATCCTCTACTCCTTCCACTTCCTCCACTTCGTCAACTTCGTCCACTTCATCGATTTCGTCAACTTCTTCCACCTCGTCAACTTCTTCCACCTCGTCCACTTCGTAAACTTCGTCTACCTCGTCCACTTATTCCACTTCGTCCACTTCCTCAACTTCGTCCAATTTGTCAACGCCCTCCTGTTCCTCCACTTCCTCCACGTCCTCCACTTCGTCTAAATTGTCCACTTCTTCAACTTCGTCCGCTTCGTCAACTTCGTCCAGTTCGTCCACTTCCTCCACTTCATTCACTTCCTCCACGTCCTCCACGTCGTCCAATTCATCCACTTATTCGACATCCTCCACTTCCTCCAGTTCCTCCACTTTGTCCACTTCACACCCTTCCTCGACTTCCTCCACTTCCTCCACTTCGTCAACTTCGTCCACTTCGTCGTCAACTTCGTCCACTTCTAGAATTTCTTCCGCTTCGTCAACTTTGTCCACTTCGTCAACTTCGTGCACTTCGTCTACTTCGTCCACTTCGTCCTCTTCGTCAACTTTGTCAACTTCGTCCACTTAGTCCACTTCCTCCGCATCCACACGACTTCATCTACTTCGTCAACTTAGTCCACTTCTTCAACTTCGTCAAATTCGTCAACTTCGTCCACTTTGTTCACCTCGTACACTTCCTCCACTTCCTGCACTTCCTCTACTTCGTCCACTTCTTCAACTTCGTCAACTTCCTCCACTTCGTCCACTTCGTCAGCTTCGTTCGCTTCTCAACTTCGTCCACTTCGTTCACTTCCTCCACTTCCTCCACTTCCTCCACTTCCACCTCTTCCTCCACTTCCTCCACTTCGTCAACTTCGTCCACTTAGGCCACTTCCTCCACATCCCCCACGTCCTCCACTTCTACCAATTCGTCCACTTAGTCGACTTCCTTCACTTCCTTCACTTCGGCCACTTCGTCCACTTCATCCACTTCACCAACTTCCTCCACTTCCTCCACTTCGTCAACTTCGTCCAATTTATCCACTTATTCGACTTCCTCCACTTCCTCTAGTTCCTCCACTTCGTCCACTTCACCAACTTCCTCGACTTCCTCGACTTCCTCCACTTCCTCCACTTCGTCCACTTCGTCAACTTCGTCCACTTCGTCCACCTCTAGAATTTCTTCCGCTTCGTCAACTTTGTCCACTTCGACAACTTCGTCAACTTCGTGCACTTCATCTACTTCGTCCACTTTGTCAACTTCGTCCACTTCCTCCCCTTCCTCCACCTCGTCCACTTCTTCCACTTCGTCAACTTCGTCCACTTTGTCCACTTCCTCTGCTTCCTCCACTACATCTACTTCGTCAAATTCGTCCACTTCGTCCACTATGTTCACTTCGTCCACTTCGTCCACTTCGTCCACTTCGTCCACTATGTTCACTTCGTCCACTTCGTTCACTTCGTCCACTTCCTACACTTCCTCTACTTCGTCCAGTTCTTCAACTTCGTTAACTTCCTCCACCTCGTCCACTTCGTCCACTTCGTCAGCTTCGTTCGCTTCTCAACTTCGTCCACTTAGTCCACTTCCTCCGCTTCCTCCACTTCATCTACTTCGTCAACTTCGTCAAATTCGTCCACTTCGTCCACTTCCTCCACTTCCTCTACTTCGTCCACTTCGTCAACTTCGTCAACTTCCTCCACTTCGTCCATTTCGTCAACTTCGTCAGCTTCATTCGCTTCTCAACTTCGTCCCCTTCGTTCACTTCGTCAACTTCGTCCACTTCGTCAACTTCGTCCACTTCGTCCATTTCGTCAACTTCGTCCACTTCCTCCACTTCCTCCACTTCGTCTACTTCATCCACATCGTCCACTTCGTCCACTTCGTCCACTTCGTCAACTTCGTCAACTTCGTCCACTTAGTCAACTTCCTCAACTTCCTCAACTACGTCCACTTTGTCCTCACCATCCACTTCGACCACTTGGTCTACTTCGTCCACTTCATCCTCTTCTTCCACTTCACCAACTTCCTCCACTTCCTCCACTTCGTCAACTTCGTCCACTTCGTCAACTTCGTCCATTTAGCCCACTTCCTCCGCTTCGTCCACTTCGTCTGTTTCGTCCACTTCATCAACTTCGTCAACTTCGTCGTCTTCGTCAACTTCGTCTACTTCGTCCACTTCCTCCACTTTCGCCACTTCCTCCACTTTGGCCACTTCCTCCACTTCGTCAACTTCCTCCACATCCTCTACTCTTTCCACTTCGTCCACTTCGTCAACTTAGTCAACTTCGTCAACTTGGTGAATTTCGTCAACTTCGTCCACTTCGTCGTCTTCGTCCACTTCGTCCACATCGTCCACTTCGTCCACCTCGTCAACTTCGTCATCTTCGTCAACTTCGTGTACTTCCTCCACTTCCTCCACCTCCTCAACTTACTCCACTTCGTCAACTTTGTCAACTTCGTCCAGTTAGTCCACTTCCTCCACATCCTCCATGTTCTCCACTTCGTCCAATTCATTCCCTTATTCGACTCCCTCCACTTCCTCCAGTTCCGCCACTTCGTCCAGTTCGTCCATTTCACCAACTTCCTCGACTTGCTCCACTTCTTCCACTTCGTCCACTTCGTCAACTTCGTCGTCTTCGTCCACTTCGTCCACTTGTTCTTCCACTTAGTCAACTTCGTCAATTTCGTCAACTTCGTCCACTTCGTCCTCTTCGTCCACTTCGTCCACATCGTCCACTTCGTCCACTTTGTCAACTTCCTCATCTTCGTCAACTTCGTGTACTTCCTCCACTTCCTCCACCTCCTCAACTTACTCCACTTCGTCAACTTTGTCAACTTCGTCCAGTTAGTCCACTTCCTCCACTTCCTCCACTTCCTCCACGTTCTCCACTTCATCCAATTCATCCCCTTATTCGACTCCCTCCACTTCCTCCAGTTCCGCCACTTCGTCCAGTTCGTCCACTTCACCAACTTCCTCGACTTGCTCCACTTCCTCCACTTCGTCCACTTCGTCGTCAACTTCGTCCACTTCTAGAATTTCTTCCGCTTCGTCAACTTTGTCCACTTCGTCGACTTCGTCAACTTCGTCCACTTAGTCAACCTCGTCAACTTCGTCCACTTCCTCCACTTCCTCGCCTTCCCCCATCTCGTCCACTTCCTCTACTTCGTCTACTTCGTCAACTTCGTCAACTTCGTCCACTTCCTCCCCTTCCTCCACCTCCTCCACTTCGTTCACTTAGTCGATTTCCTCCGCTTCCTCCACTACATCTACTTCGTCAACTTCGTCAAATTCGTCCACTTCGTCCACTATGTTCACTTCGTCCACTTTATCCACTTCCTCTACTTCGTCCAGTTCGTCAACTTCGTCAACTTCCTCCACCTCGTCCACTTCATCAACTTCGTCAGCTTCGTTCGCTTCTCAACTTCGTCCACTTAGTCCACTTCCCCCGCTTCCTCCGCTTCCTCCACTTCATTTACTTCGTCAACTTCGTCCACTTCGCCAACTTCGTCAAATTCGTCCACTTCGTCCACTTTGTTCACTTCGTCCCCTTCCTCCACTTCCTCCACTTCCTCTACATCGTCCACTTCGTCAAGTTCGTCAAGTTCGTCAACTTCCTCCACTTCGTCAACTTCGTCAGCTTCGTTCGCTTCTCAACTTTGTCCACTTCGTCCACTTCGTCAACTTCGTCCACTTCCTTCACTTCCTCCACTTCGTCTACTTCATCCACATCGTCCACTTCGTCCACTTCGTCAACTTCATTAACTTCGTCCACTTAGTCAACTTCCTCAACTACGTGCACTTCGTCCTCACCATCCAGTTCGACCACTTGGTCATCTTCGTCCACTTTATCCACTTCTTCCACTTCACCAACTTCCTCCACTTCCTCCACTTCGTCCACTTCGTCAACTTCTTCCACTTCGTCAACTTCGTCCACTTCGTTCACTTCGTCCATTTCGTCCACTTCGTCCACTTTGTCCACTTCCTCCACTTAGTGACCTTCGTCAACTTCGTCCACTTAGCCCACTTCCTCCGCTTCGTCCACTTCGTCCACTTCATCCACTTCGTCAACTTCGTTGTCTTCGTCAACTTCGTCAACTTCCTCCACTTCCTCCACATCCTCTACTCTTTCCACTTCCACCATTTCGTCAACTTCGTCCACTTCATCGACTTCGTCAACTTCGTCCACTTCGTCCACCTCGTCCACTTCTTCCACTTCGTCAACTTCGTCAACTTCGTCAACTTCGTCCACTTTGTCAACTTCGTCAACTTCGTCAACTTCGTCCACTTTGTCCACTTCCTCTGCTTCCTCCACTACATCTACTTCGTCAAATTCGTCCACTTCGTCCACTATGTTCACTTCGTCCACTTCGTCCACTATGTTCACTTCGTCCACTTCCTACACTTCCTCTACTTCGTCCAGTTCGTCAACTTCGTTAACTTCCTCCACCTCGTCCACTTCGTCCACTTCGTCAGCTTCGTTCGCTTCTCAACTTCGTCCACTTAGTCCACTTCCTCCGCTTCCTCCACATCATCTACTTCGTCAACTTCGTCAAATTTGTCCACTTCGTCCACTTCCTCCACTTCCTCTACTTCGTCCACTTCGTCAACTTCGTCAACTTCCTCCACTTCGTCCATTTCGTCAACTTCGTCAGCTTCATTCGCTTCTCAACTTCGTCCCCTTCGTCCACTTCGTTCACTTCGTCAACTTCGTCCACTTCGTCAACTTCGTCCACTTCGTCCATTTCGTCAACTTCGTCCACTTCCTCCACTTCCTCCACTTCGTCTACTTCATCCACATCGTCCACTTCGTCCACTTCGTCAACTTCGTCCACTTAGTCAACTTCCTCAACTTCCTCAACTACGTCCACTTCGTCCTCACCATCCACTTCGACCACTTGGTCTACTTCGTCCACTTCATCCACTTCTTCCACTTCACCAACTTCCTCCACTTCCTCCACTTCGTCAACTTCGTCCATTTAGCCCACTTCCTCCGCTTCGTCCACTTCGTGCACTTCGTCTATTTCGTCCACTTCATCAACTTCGTCAACTTCGTCGGCTTCGTCAACTTCGTCTACTTCGTCCACTTCCTCCACTTTCGCCACTTCCTCCACTTTGGCCACTTCCTCCACTTCGTCAACTTCCTCCAGATCCTCTACTCTTTCCACTTCGTCCACTTCGTCAACTTAGTCAACTTCGTCAACTTGGTGAATTTCGTCAACTTCGTCCACTTCGTCGTCTTCGTCCACTTCGTCCACATCGTCCACTTCGTCCACTTCGTCAACTTCGTCATCTTCGTCAACTTCGTGTACTTCCTCCACTTCCTCCACCTCCTCAACTTACTCCACTTCGTCAACTTTGTCAACTTCGTCCAGTTAGTCCACTTCCTCCACATCCTCCATGTTCTCCACTTCGTCCAATTCATTCCCTTATTCGACTCCCTCCACTTCCTCCAGTTTCGCCACTTCGTCCAGTTCGTCCATTTCACCAACTTCCTCGACTTGCTCCACTTCTTCCACTTCGTCCACTTCGTCAACTTCGTCCTCTTCGTCCACTTCGTCCACTTCTTCTTCCACTTAGTCAACTTCGTCAATTTCGTCAACTTCGTCCACTTCGTCCTCTCCGTCCACTTCGTCCACATCGTCCACTTCGTCCACTTTGTCAACTTCCTCATCTTCGTCAACTTCGTGTACTTCCTCCACTTCCTCCACCTCCTCAACTTACTCCACTTCGTCAACTTTGTCAACTTCGTCCAGTTAGTCCACTTCCTCCACTTCCTCCACTTCCTCCACGTTCTCCACTTCATCCAATTCATCCCCTTATTCGACTCCCTCCACTTCCTCCAGTTCCGCCACTTCGTCCAGTTCGTCCACTTCACCAACTTCCTCGACTTGCTCCACTTCCTCCACTTCGTCCACTTCGTCGTCAACTTCGTCCACTTCTAGAATTTCTTCCGCTTCGTCAACTTTGTCCACTTCGTCGACTTCCTCAACTTCGTCCACTTAGTCAACCTCGTCAACTTCGTCCACTTCCTCGCCTTCCCCCATCTCGTCCACTTCCTCTACTTCGTCAACTTCGTCAACTTCGTCCACTTCCTCCCCTTCCTCCACCTCCTCCACTTCGTCCACTTAGTCCATTTCCTCCGCTTCCTCCACTACATCTACTTCGTCAACTTCGTCAAATTCGTCCACTTCGTCCACTATGTTCACTTCGTCCACTTTATCCACTTCCTCTACTTCGTCCAGTTCGTCAACTTCGTCAACTTCCTCCACCTTGTCCACTTCATCAACTTCGTCAGCTTCGTTCGCTTCTCAACTTCGTCCACTTAGTCCACAACCCCCGCTTCCTCCGCTTCCTCCACTTCATCTACTTCGTCAACTTCGTCCACTTCGCCAACTTCGTCAAATTCGTCCACTTCGTCCACTTTGTTCACTTCGTCCCCTTCCTCCACTTCCTCCACTTCCTCTACATCGTCCACTTCGTCAACTTCGTCAAGTTCGTCAACTTCCTCCACTTCGTCTACTTCGTCAACTTCGTCAGCTTCGTTCGCTTCTCAACTTTGTCCACTTCGTCCACTTCGTTCACTTCGTCCACTTCGTCAACTTCGTCCACTTCCTTCACTTCCTCCACTTCGTCTACTTCTTCCACATCGTCCACTTCGTCCACTTCGTCAACTTCATTAACTTCGTCCACTTAGTCAACTTCCTCAACTACGTGCACTTCGTCCTCACCATCCAGTTCGACCACTTGGTCATCTTCGTCCACTTTATCCACTTCTTCCACTTCACCAACTTCCTCCACTTCCTCCACTTCGTCCACTTCGTCAACTTCTTCCACTTCGTCAACTTCGTCCACTCCGTTCACTTCGTCCATTTCGTCCACTTCGTCCACTTCCTCCACTTCCTCCACTTAGTGACCTTCGTCAACTTCGTCCACTTAGCCCACTTCCTCCGCTTCGTCCACTTCGTCCACTTCGTCCACTTCATCCACTTCGTCAACTTCGTTGTCTTCGTCAACTTCGTCAACTTCGTTGTCTTCGTCAACTTCGTCAACTTCCTCCACTTCCTCCACATCCTCTACTCTTTCCACTTCCACCATTTCGTCAACTTCGTCCACTTCATCGACTTCGTCAACTTCGTCCACTTCGTCCACTTCGTCAATTTCTTCCACTTAGTCAACTTCGTCGTCAATTTCGTCAACTTCGTCCACTTCGTCCTCTTCGTCCACTTCGTCCACTTCGTCCACTTCGTCAACTTCGTCATCTTCGTCAACTTCGTCAACTTCCTCCACTTCGTCCACTTCGTCAACTTCGTCAGCTTCGTTCGCTTCTCAACTTCGTCCACTTCGTCACCTTCGTCCACTTTGTCAACTTCCTCCACTTCGTCAATTTCGTCAACTTCGTCCACTTCGTTCTCTTCGTCCACTTCGTCCACTTCGTCAACTTCATCAACTTCGTCATCTTCGTCATCTTCGTCAACTTCGTCAACTTCCTCCACTTCGTCAACTTCGTCAACTTCGTCAGCTTCGTTCGCTTCTCAACTTCATCCACTTCGTCCACTTCGTCCACTTTGTCCACTTCGTCAACTTCGTCCACTTCGTCAACTTCGTCCACTTCCTCCACTTCGTCCATTTTGTCTACTTCATCCACATCGTCCACTTCGTCAACTTCGCAAACTTCGTCCACTTAGTCAACTTCCTCAACGACGTCCACTTCGTCCTTACCATCCACTTCGACCACTTGGTCTACTTCGTCCACTTCTTCCACTTCACCAACTTCCTCCACTTCCTCCACTTCCTCCACTTCGTCAACTTCTTCCACTTCGTCCACTTCATCCACTTCCTCCACTTCGTCCACTTCGTGACCTTCGTCAACCTTGTGCACTTAGCCCACTTCCTCCGCTTCGTCCACTTCGTCCACTTCGTCAACTTCGTCCACTTCCTCCACTTTGGCCACTTCGTCCACTTCGTCAACTTCCTCCACATCCTCTTCTCGTTCCACTTCGTCAACTTCGTCCACTTCTTCCACTTAGTCAACTTCGTCAATTTCGTCAACTTCGTCCTCTTCGTCCACTTCGTCCACTTCGTCAACTTCGTCATCTTCGTCAACTTCGTCTACTTCCTCCACTTCCTCCACCTCCTCAACTTACTCCACTTCGTCAACTTTGTCCAGTTAGTCCACTTCCTTCACTTCCTCCACTTCCTCCACGTTCTCCACTTCGTCCAATTCATCCCCTTATTCGACTCCCTCCACTTCCTCCAGTTCCGCCACTTTGTCCAGTTCGTCCACTTCACCAACTTTGTCGACTTGCTCCACGTCCTCCACTTCCTCCACTTCGTCAACTTCGTCCACTTCGTCGTCAACTTCGTCCACTTCTAGAATTTCATCCGCTTCGTCAACTTTGTCCACTTCCTCCACTTCCTCCCCTTCTTCCATCTCGTCCACTTCCTCTACTTCGTCTACTTCGTCAACTTCGTCCAGTTCCTCAACTTCGTCCACTTCCTCCCCTTCCTCCACCTCGTCCACTTCGTCCACTTCGTCAACTTAGTCCATTTCCTCCGCTTCCTCCACTACATCTACTTCGTCAAATTCGTCCACTTCGTCCACTATGTTCACTTCGTCCACTTCGTCCACTTCCTCTACTTCGTCCAGTTCGTCAACTTCGTCAACTTCCTCCACCTCGTCCACTTCATCAACTTTGTCAGCTTCGTTCGCTTCTCAACTTCGTCCACTTAGTCCACTTCCTCCGCTTCCTCCACTTCATCTACTTCGTCAACTTCGTCCACTTCGTCAACTTCGTCAAATTCCTCCACTTCGTCCACTTTGTTCACTTCGTCCCCTTCCTCCACTTCGTCAACTTCGTCAGCTTCGTTCGCTTCTCAACTTCGTCCACTTCATCCACTTCGTTCATGTCGTCAACTTCGTCCACTTCGTCAACATCGTCCACTTCGTCAACTTCGTCCACTTTCTCCACTTCGTCTACTTCATCCACATCGTGCACTTCGTCCACTTCGTCAACTTCGTTCACTTCGTCCACTTAGTCAACTTCCTCAACTACGTTCACTTAGTCTACTTCCTCCGCTTCCTCCACTTCGTCCACTTCGTCCACTTTGTCAACTTCGTCAATTCGTCAACTTAGTCCAATTAGTCCATATCCTCCATTTCCTCCACTTCCACCACTTCGTCCACTTTGTCAACGTCGTCAACTTCGTCCACTTTGTCCAGTTTGTCCTCTTCGTCCACTACGTCCACCTCGTCCACTTCGTCCACTTCGTCAACATCGTCATCTTCGTCAACTTCCGCTACTTGCTCCACTTCCTCCACTTCGTTAACTTCGTCCAGTTAGTCCACTTCCTCCACTTCCTCCACTTCCTCCACGTCCTCCACTTCATCCAAATCATCCACTTAGTCCACTTCCTCCACTTCCCCCACTTCGTCCCCTTCGTCCACTTTCTCCGCTTCCTCCACTTCGTGCACTTCGTCCTCTTCACAACCTTCGTCAACTTCGTCAACTTCGTCTACTTTGTCAACTTCGTCAATTCGTCAACTCCGTCCACCTAGTCCACTTAGTCCACTTCCTCCACTTCCTCCACCTCGTCCTCTTGGTCCACTTCGTCCCCTTCATCAACTTCATCCACTTCGTCAACTTCTTCCACTTCATCAACTTCATCTACCATGTTCACTTCGTCCACTTCGTCCACTTCGTCCACTTCTTCCACTTCGTCAGCTTCCTCCACTTCGTCCACTTCGTCCTCTTCGTCCACTTCGTCCACTTCGTCTACTTCGTCCATTTCGTCCACTTCGTCTACTTCCTCAACTTCTTCCACTTCGTCCACCTCGTCAAATTCGTCCACTTCGTCCACTTCCTCCGCTTCGTCGACTTCGTCCACTTGCTCCACTTCCTCCACTTCGTCCACTTCATCCACTTCGTCATCTTCGTCAACTTCGTCGACTTCCCCTATTTCCTCCACTTTGTCGACTTCCTCCACTTCCTCCCCTTCCTCCACTTCATCAACTTTGTCCACTTAGTCCACTTCCTCCACTTCGTCCCGTTCGTCCACTTCCACCGCTTCTTCCATTTCGTCCACTTCGTCCACTTCACTAAATTCGTCCACTTCGTCAACTTCCTCCACTTCATCCACTTCGTCAACTTCTTCTACTTCGTCAACTTCTTCCACTGCGTCCACTTCGTCCACTTCGTCAACTTCGTCCACTTCCTCCGCTTCGTCCATTTCCTCCACTTCGCCCACTTCATCCACTTCGTCCACTTAGTCCACTTCCTCCGCTTCCTCCACTTCGTCGACTTCGTCAACTTCGACCACTTTGTCAACTTCGTCAATTCGTCAACTTCGTCCACTTCGTCAACGTCGTCCACTTCATCCAGTTCGTCCTCTTCGTCCACTTGCTCCGCTTCGTCCACTTCGTCCACATTGTCAACTTCGTCAACTTCCTCCACTTTGTCAACTTCGTCAATTTATCCACTTCGTCAACTTCTTCCACTTCGTCCACTTCGTCAACTTCGTCCACTTCGACCACTTCCTCTGGTTCGTCCACTTCCTCCACTTCGCCCACTTCGTCCACTTCGTCCACTTAGTCCACTTCCTCCGCTTCCTCCACTTCGTCCACTTCGTCAACTTCGTCCACTTTGTCAACTTCGTCAATTCGTCAACTTAGTCCAATTAGTCCATATCCTCCACTTCCTCCCCTTCCTCCACTTCGTCAACTTTGTCCACTTAGTCCACTTCCTCCACTTCCTCCACTTCGTCCCCTTCGTCCACTTCCACCGCTTCTTCCATTTCGTCCACTTCGTCCACTTCACTAAATTCGTCCACTTCGTCAACTTCCTCCACTTCATCCACTTCGTTAACTTCTTCCACTTCGTCAACTTCTTCCACTGCGTCCACTACGTCCACTTCGTCAACTTCGTCCACCTCCTCCGCTTCGTCCATTTCCTCCACTTCGCCCACTTCATCCACTTCGTCCACTTAGTCCACTTCCTCCGCTTGCTCCACTTCGTCCACTTCGTCAACTTCGTCAACTTCCTTCACTTCGTCAACTTCGTCCACTTCCTCTGCTTCGTCCACTTCCTCCACTTCGCCCACTTAGTCCACTTCGTCCACTTAGTCCACTTCCTCTGCTTCCTCCACTTCGTCCACTTCGTCAACTTCGTCCACTTTGTCAACTTTGTCAATTCGTCAACCTCGTCCAATTAGTCCACTTCGTCCACTTCGTAACAGTCGTCAACTTCGAGTAGTTCGTCCTCTTCGTCCACTGCGTCCACTTCATCCATTTAGTCCACTTCCTTCGCTTCCTCCACTTCGTCCCCTTTGTCAACTTCCTCCACTTCGTCCACTGCGTCTACTTCCTCTGCTTCGTCCACTTCCTCCACTTCGCCCACTTCGTCCACTTCCTCCACTTAGTCCACTTCCTCCGCTTCCTCCACTTCGTCCACTTCGTCCACTTCGTCAACTTCGTCCACTTAGTCCACTTCCTCCGCTTCCTCCACTTCGTCCACTTCGTCAACTTCGACCACTTTGTCAACTTCGTCAATTCCTCCACTTCGTCCACTTCGTCAATGTCGTCAAATTCGTCCACTTCGTCCAGTTCGTCCACTTCGTCCACTTAGTCCACTTCCTCCGCTTCCTCCACTTCGTCCACTTCGTCAACTTCCTCCACTTCGTCAACTTCGTCAATTTATCCACTTCGTCAACTTCTTCCACTTCGTCCACTCCGTCAACTTCGTCCACTTCGACCACTTCCTCTGCTTCGTCGACTTCCTCCACTTCGCCCACTTCGTCCACTTAGTGCACTTCCTCCGCTTCCTCCACTTCGTCCACTTTGTCAACTTCGTCAATTCGTCAACTTAGTCGAATTAGTCCATATCCGCTACTTGCTCCACTTCCTCCGCTTCGTTAACTTCGTCCAGTTAGTTAACTTCCTCCACTTCCTCCACGGTCTCCACTTCAGCCAAATCATCCACTTAGTCTACTTCCTCCACTTCCCCCACTTCGTCCCCTTCGTCCACTTTCTCCGCTTCTTCCACTTGGTGCACTTCGTCCACTTCACAACCTTCGTCAACTTCGTCAACTTCCTCCATTTCCTCCACTACATCAACGTTTTCCACTTTGTCCACTTCGTCTTCTTTGTCAACTTCTTCCACTTCATCCACTTCGTCCACTTCGTCAAATTCGTCCACTTCGTCCACTTCGTCCACTTCGTCATCTTCGTCAACTTCGTCTACTTCCCCCATTTCCTCCACTTCGTCGACTTCCTCCACTTCCTCCACTTCCTCCACTTTGTCCACTTGCTCCACTTCCTCCACTTCGTCCCCTTCGTCCACTTCCACCGCTTCCTCCATTTCGTCCACTTCGTCCACTTCACTAAATTCGTCAACTTTGTCAACTTCCTCCACTTCCTCCACTTCGTCAACTTCGTCAACCTCATCCACTTCATCCCCTTTGTCAATTTCTTCCACTTCGTCAACTTCGTCCAATTCCTCCGCTTCGTCCATTTCCTCCACTTCGCCCACTTCATCCACTTCGTCCACTTCATCCACTTAGTCCACTTCCTCCACTTTGTCCACTTCTTCCACTTCGTCAACTTCTTCCACTTCTTCAACTTCCTCCACTTCCTCCACTTCCTCCACTTCGTCCACATCGTCAACTTCGTCAACTTCGTCCACTTCATCCATTTAGTCCACTTGCTACACTTCCTCCACTTCGTCCACTTCGTCAACTTCCTCCACTTCATCAACTTCGTCCACTTCGTCCACTTCGTCAACCTCGTCCATTTCGTCCACTTCGTCCAGTTCGTCCAGTTCGTCCACTTTCTCAACTTCGTCAACTTCGTTCACTTCCTCCACTTCCTCCACTTCCTCCACTTCGTCAACTTCGTCGATTTCGTAAACTTCGTCAACTTCTTCCACTTCCTCCACTTCGTCGACTTCGTCAACTTCGTCCACTTCGTCAACTTCATCCACTTCGTTCACCTTATCCACTTCGTCCACTTCCTCCACTTCGTGAACTTTGCCAGCTTCGTCAACTTCGTCAGCTTCGTCCACTTCGTCAACTACGTCCACTTCATCAACTACGTCAACTTCGTCGATTTCGTAAACTTCGTCCACTTCGTCCACTTCGTTTACTTCGTCCACTTCCTGCACTTCGTCCACTTCCTCTACTTCCTCCACTTCCTCCACTTCGTCAACTTCGTCCACTTGGGCCACATCCTCCACTTCCCCCACTTCCTCTACATCCTCCACTTTGTCCAATTTGTCCACTTAGTCCACTTCCTCCACTTCGTCCACTTCACCAACTTTCTCCAGTTCCTCGACTTCCTCCAGTTCGTAAACTTCTTCCACTTCGTCCACTTCTCAACTTCGTCAACTTCGTCCACTTCGTCGACTTCGTCCACTTCCTCCACTTCCTCCACTTCCTCCACTTCGTGAACTTCGTCCACTTAGCCAAGTTCTTCCGCTTCCTCCACTTCGGCCACTTCGGCCACTTCGTCCACTTCGTCAACTTCATCAACTTCGTCCACTTCGTTCACTTCGTCCTCTTCGTCCACTTCTTCCACTCTGTTCACTTCGTCCACTTAGACAACTTCCTCCACTTCCCCCACTTCCTCCACTTTGTCCACCTCCTCCTCTTCCTCCACTTCCTCCACTTCCTCCACTTCTTCCTCTTCTTCTTCTTCTTCATTTTCTTCTTCTTCTTCTTCTTCTTCTTCTTCTTCTTCTTCTTCATCTTCTTCTCCTTCATCCACTTTTTCCCCTTCGTCCACTTCGTCCAGTTCGTCCACTTCGTCCACTTCGTCAACTTCGTCCACATTGTCCACTTCGTCCACTTCGTCAACTTCGTCCACTTCTTCAACTTCCTCCGCTTCCTCCACTTCCTCCACTTCATCCACTTCATCCACATCGTCCACTTCATCCACTTACTCCACTTCCTACACTTCGTCCACTTCCTCCACTTCACCAACTTTGTCAACTTTGTCCACTTCGTCAACTTCGTCCATTTCATCAACTTCGTCCTCTTCGTCTACTTCGTCCACTTAGTCCACTTCCTTCACTTCCTCCGCTTCCTCCTCTTCCTCCACTTCCTCCACGTCCTCCACTTCGTCCAAATCGTCCACTTCTTCAACTTCGTCTGCTTCGTCCACTTCGTCAACTTCCTCAACTTCGTCAACTTCATCCACTTCTTCCACTTCGTCAACTTCGTCCACTTCGTGCACTTCGTAATCTTCGTCAACTTCGTCCAATTCGTCCACTTTGTCCACCTCCTCCTCTTCCTCCACTTCCTGCACCTCTTACTCTACTTCTTCTTCTTCATTTTCTTCTTCTTCTTCTTCTTCTTCTTCTTCTTCTTCTTCTTCTTCTTCTTCTTCTTCTTCTTCTTCTTCTTCTTCTTCTTCTTCTTCTTCTTCTTCTTCTTCTTCTTCTTCTTCTTCTTCTTCTTCTTCTTCTTCTTCTTCTTCTTCTTCTTCTTCTTCTTCTTCTTCTTCTTCTTCTGCTTCATCCACTTTTTTCCCCTTCGTCCACTTCGTCCACTTAGTCAACTTCGTCCACTTCTTCAACTTCCTCCACTTCCTCCACTTCGTCCACATCGTCAACTTCGTCCACTTCATCCACTTAGTCCACTTCCTACACTTCGTCCACTCCGTCCACTTCGTCAACTTCCTCCACTTCATCAACTTTGTCCACTTGTCAACTTCGTCCATTTTGTCAACTTCGTCCTCTTTGTCCACTTCGTCCAGTTCGTCCACTTCGTCAACTTCGTCTACTTCGTTCACTTCGTCCACTTCCTCCACTTCGTCAACTTCGTCCACTTCCTCCACTTCCCCCCCTTCCTCCACCTCGTCCACTTCCTCCACTTCGTCCACTTCGTCAACTTCGTCCACTTAGTTCACTTCCTCCGCTTCCTCCTCTTCGCCCACTTCGTCAACTTCGTCCACTTCGTCAACTTTGTCAAGTTCGTCTACTTCGTCCACTTTGTCCACTTCGTCAACTTCCTCCACTTCGTCCACTTCCTCCACTTCCTCTACTTCGTCCGCTTCGTCAACTTCGTACACTTCCTCCACTTCGTCCACTTCGTCAACTTCGTCAACTTCGTCCACTTCCTTCACTTCCTCAACTTCGGCCACTTCGTCCACTTCATCCACTTCACCAACTTCCTCCACTTCCTCCACTTTGTCCACTTCGTCAGCTTCGTCCACTTCGTCAACTTCGTCCACTTCGTCAACTTTGTCAGCTTCGTCCACTTTGTCAACTTCGTCCACTTCGTTCACATCGTTCAATTCGTCCACTTCGTCAACTTCCTCCACTTCCTCCACTTAGGCCACTTCCTCCACTTCCTCAACTTCGTCCACTTCCTCCACTTCGTCAACTTCTTCCACTTCGTCTACTTTGTCCACTTCGTCAACTTCGTCCTCCTCGTCGTCAACTTCGTCAACTTCCTCCAGTTCCTCCACTTCGTCAACTTCGTCCACTTCATCGTCAACGTCGTCCACTTCGTCAATTTCTTCCACTTTGTCAAGTTCGTCCACTTCGTCCACTTCCTTCACTTCGTCGACTTCGTTCACTTCGTCCACTTCGTCCACTTCCTCCACTTCGTCTACTTCCTCCACTTTGTTAATTTCGTCTACTTAGTCCACTTCCTCTGCTTCTTCTACTTCGTCGATTTCGTCGACTTCGTCAACTTCATCCACCTCGTCCATTTCGTAAACTTCGTCCACCTCGTCCACTTATTCCACTTCGTCCACTTCGTCAACTTTGTCCACTTCGTCAACTTCGTCCACTTCGTCAACGTCATCCACTTCGTTAACTTCGTCCACTTCGTCAACTTCGTCCACTTTTTCCACTTCTTCAACTTCGTCCACTTCGTCCACTTCTTCAACTTCGTCCACTTCCTCCACATCGTCAAAGTCGTCGACTTCGTCAACTTCGTCCACTTCGTCAACTTCGTCCACTTTGTCCACTTCGTTCAGTTCCTCCACTTCGTTCAGTTCCTCCACTTCGTCCACTTCGTCCACTTCGTTAATTTCGTCTACTTAGTCCACTTCCTCCGTTTCTTCCACTTCGTCCGCTTCCTCAACTTCCTCCACTTCCTCCACTTCCTCCACTTCCTCCACTTCCTCCACTTCGTCAACTTCGTCAACTTCGTCCACTTCGTCAACTTTGTCAACGCGCTCCTGTTCCTCCACTTCCTCCACGTCCTCCACTTCGTCCAAATCGTCCACTTCTTCAATTTCGTCCGCTTCGTCAACTTTGTCCAGTTCGTCCACTTCCTCCACTTCATCCATTTTCTCCACTTCCTCCTCTTCCCCCACTTCGTTAACTTCGTCAACTTCATCCACCTATTCCACTTCCTCCACTTCCTCAGCTTCGTCCACTTCGTCAACTTCGACAACTTCCTCAACTTCGTCAACTTCGTCCACTTCTTCCACTTCGTCAACTTCGTGCACTTCGTCATCTTTGTCAACTTCGTCCAATTCGTCCACTTTCTCCACCTCCTCCTGTTCCTCCACTTCCTGCACTTCTTCCACTTCTTCCTCTACTTCTTCTTCTTCTTCTTCTTCTTCTTCTTCTTCTTCTTCTTCTTCTTCTTCTGTTTCATCCACTTTTTCCCCTTCGTCCACTTCGTCCACTTAGTCAACTTCGTCCACATCTTCAACTTCCTCCACTTCCTCCACTTCCACCACATCGTCAACTTCGTCGACTTCATGCACTTAGTCCAGTTCCTACACTTCGTCCACTTCGTCAACTTCCTCCACTTCATCATCTTTGTCAACATTGTCCACTTGTCAACTTCGTCCATTTCGTCAACTTCGTACTCTTTGTCCACTTCGTCCAGTTCGTCCACTTCGTCAACTTCGTCAACTTCGTCCACTTCGTCCACTTCCTCCACTTCCTCCACTTCGTCAACTTCGTCCACTTCCTCCCCTTCCTCCACCTCGTCCACTTCCTCCACCTCGTCCACTTCCTCCGCTTCCTCCTCTTCGCCCACTTCGTCAACTTCGTCCACTTCGTCAACTTTGTCAAGTTCGTCTACTTCGTCCACTTCGTCCACTTCGTCAACTACCTCCACTTCGTCCACTTCCTCCACTTCCTCTACTTTGTCCACTTCGTCAACTTCGTCAACTTCCTCCACTTCGTCCACTTCGTCAACTTCGTCAGCTTCGTCCACTTCCTTCACTTCCTCAACTTCGGCCACTTCGTCCACCTCATCCACTTCACCAACTTCCTCCACTTCCTCCACTTTGTCCACTTCGTCAACTTCTTCCACTTCGTCAACTTCGTCCACTTCGTCAACTTTGTCAGCTTCTTCCACTTTGTCAACTTCGTCCACTTCGTTCACTTCGTTCAATTCGTCCACTTCGTCAACTTCCTCCACTTCCTCCACTTAGGCCACTTCCTCCACTTCCTCAACTTCGTCCACTTCCTCCACTTCGTTAACTTCTTCCACTTCGTCTACTTCGTCCACTTCGTCAACTTCGTCCTCCTCGTCGTCCACTTCGTCAACTTCCTCCACTTCCTCCACTTTGTCAACTTCGTCCACTTCGTCGTCAACGTCGTCCACTTCGTCAATTTCTTCCACTTTGTCAAGTTCGTCCACTTCGTCAACTTCCTCCACTTCGTCGACTTCGTTCACTTCGTCGACTTCGTCCACTTCCTCCACTTCCTCCACTTCCTCCACTTTGTTAATTTCGTCTACTTAGTCCACTTCCTCTGCTTCTTCTACTTCGTCGATTTCGTCGACTTCGTCAACTTCATCCACCTCGTCCATTTCGTAAACTTATTCCACTTCGTCCACTTCGTCAACTTCGTCCACTTCGTCAACTTCGTCCACTTCGTCAACGTCATCCACTTCGTTAACTTCGTCCACTTCGTCAACTTCGTCCACTTTTTCCACTTCTTCAACTTCGTCCACTTCGTCCACTTCTTCAACTTCGTCCACTTCCTCCACATCGTCAACGTCGTCCACTTCGTCAACTTCGTCCACTTCGTCAACTTCGTCCACTGTGTCCACTTCGTTCACTTCCTCCACTTCGTCCACTTCGTCCACTTCGTCCACTTCGTCCACTTCGTTAATTTCGTCTACTTAGTCCACTTCCTCCGTTTCTTCCACTTCGTCCACTTCCTCAACTTCCTCCACTTCCTCCACTTCCTCCACTTCCTCCACTTCCTCCACTTCCTCCACTTCCTCCACTTCGTCAACTTCGTCAACTTCGTCAACTTCGTCCACTTCGTCAACTTCGTCCACTTTGTCAACGCGCTCCTGTTCCTCCACTTCCTCCACGTCCTCCACTTCGTCCAAATCGTCCACTTCTTCAATTTTGTCCGCTTCGTCATTTCGTCCAGTTCGTCCACTTCCTCCACTTCATCCATTTTCTCCACTTCCTCCTCTTCCTCCACTTCGTTAACTTCGTCAACTTCATCCACCTATTCCACTTCCTCCTCTTCCTCAGCTTCGTCCACTTCGTCAACTTCCTCAACTTCGTCAACTTCGTCAACTTCGTCCACTTCTTCCACTTCGTCAACTTCGTCCACTTCGTGCACTTCGTCATCTTCGTTAACTTCGTCCAATTCGTCCACTTTCTCCACCTCCTCCTGTTCCTCCACTTCCTGCACTTCTTCCACTTTTTCCTCTTCTTCTTCTTCTTCTTCTTCTTCTTCTTCTTCTTCTTCTTCTTCTTCTTCTTCTTCTTCTTCTTCTTCTTCTTCTTCTGTTTCATCCACTTTTTCCCCTTCGTCCACTTAGTCAACTTCGTCCACATCTTCAACTTCCTCCACTTCCTCCACTTCGTCCACATCGTCAACTTCGTCGACTTCATGCACTTAGTCCACTTCCTACACTTCGTCCACTTCGTCCACTTCGTCAACTTCCTCCACTTCATCAACTTTGTCAACATTGTCCACTTGTCAACTTCGTCCATTTCGTCAACTTCGTCCTCTTTGTCCACTTCGTCCAGTTCGTCAACTTCGTCAACTTCGTCAACTTCGTCCACTTCGTCCACTTCGTCCACTTCGTCCACTCCTCCACTTCGTCAACTTCGTCCACTTCCTCCACTTCCTCCCCTTCCTCCACCTCGTCCACTTCCTCCACTTCGTCCACTTCGTCCACTTAGTTCACTTCCTCCGCTTCCTCCTCTTCGCCCACTTCGTCAACTTTGTCAAGTTCGTCTACTTCGTCCGCTTCGTGCACTTTGTCAACTTCCTCCACTTCGTCCACTTCCTCCACTTCCTCTACTTCGTCCACTTCGTCAACTTCGTCAACTTCCTCCACTTCGTCTACTTCGTCAGCTTCGTCCACTTCCTTCACTTCCTCAACTTCGGCCACTTCGTCCACTTCATCCACTTCACCAACTTCCTCCACTTCCTCCACTTTGTCCACTTCGTCAGCTTCGTCCACTTCTTCAACTTCGTCAACTTCGTCAACTTTGTCAGCTTCGTCCACTTTGTCAACTTCGTCCACTTCGTTCACTTCGTCCACTTCGTCATCTTCCTCCACTTCCTCCACTTAGGCCACTTCCTCCACTTCCTCAACTTCGTCCACTTCCTCCACTTCGTCAACTTCGTCCACTTCGTCTACTTCGTCCACTTCGTCAACTTCGTCCTCCTCGTCGTCAACTTCGTCAACTTCCTCCACTTCCTCCACTTCGTCAACTTCGTCCACTTCGTCGTCAACGTCGTCCACTTCGTCAATTTCTTCCACTTTGTCAAGTTCGTCCACTTCGTCAACTTCCTTCACTTCGTCGACTTCGTTCACTTCGTCCACTTCCTCCACTTCGTCCACTTCCTCCACTTTGTTAATTTCGTCTACTTAGTCCACTTCCTCTGCTTCTTCTACTTCGTCGATTTCGTCGACTTCGTCAACTTCATCCACCTCGTCCATTTCGTAAACTTCGTCCACCTCGTCCACTTATTACACTTCGTCCACTTCGTCAACTTCGTCCACTTCGTCAACGTCATCCACTTCGTTAACTTCGTCCACTTCGTCAACTTCGTCCACTTTTTCCACTTCTTCAACTTCGTCCACTTCGTCCACTTCTTCAACTTCGTCCACTTCCTCCACATCGTCAACGTCGTCCACTTCGTCAACTTCGTCCACTTCGTCAACTTCGTCCACTTCGTCAACTTCGTCCACTGTGTCCACTTCGTTCACTTCCTCCACTTCGTCCACTTCGTCCACTTCGTCTACTTAGTCCACTTCCTCCGATTCTTCCACTTCGTCCACTTCCTCAACTTCCTCCACTTCCTCCACTTCCTCCACTTCCTCCACTTCGTCAACTTCGTCAACTTCGTCCACTTCGTCAACTTCGTCCACTTTGTCAACGCGCTCCTGTTCCTCCACTTCCTCCACGTCCTCCACTTCGTCCAAATCTTCCACTTCTTCAATTTCGTCCGCTTCGTCAACTTCGTCCAGTTCGTCCACTTCCTCCACTTCATCCATTTTCTCCACTTCCTCCTCTTCCTCCACTTCGTTAACTTCGTCAACTTCATCCACCTATTCCACTTCCTCCACTTCCTCAGCTTCGTCCACTTCCTCAACTTCGTCAACTTCGTCAACTTCGTCCACTTCTTCCCCTTCGTCAACTTCGTCCACTTCGTCCACTTCGTGCACTTCGTCAACTTCGTCCAATTCGTCCACTTTCTCCACCTCCTCCTGTTCCTCCACTTCCTGCACTTCTTCCACTTCTTCCTCTACTTCTTCTTCTTCTTCTTCTTCTTCTTCTTCTTCTTCTTCTTCTTCTTCTTCTTCTTCTTCTTCTTCTTCTTCTGTTTCATCCACTTTTTCCCCTTCGTCAACTTCGTCCACATCTTCAACTTCCTCCACTTCGTCCACATCGTCAACTTCGTCGACTTCATGCACTTAGTCCACTTCCTACACTTCGTCCACTTCGTCAACTTCCTCCACTTCATCAACTTTGTCAACATTGTCCATTCGTCAACTTCGTCCACTTCGTCCACTTCGTGCACTTCGTCAACTTCGTCCAATTCGTCCACTTTCTCCACCTCCTCCTGTTCCTCCACTTCCTGCACTTCTTCCACTTCTTCCTCTACTTCTTCTTCTTCTTCTTCTTCTTCTTCTTCTTCTTCTTCTTCTTCTTCTTCTTCTTCTTCTTCTTCTTCTTCTTCTTCTTCTTCTTCTTCTTCTTCTTCTTCTTCTTCTTCTTCTGTTTCATCCACTTTTTCCCCTTCGTCCACTTCGTCCACTTAGTCAACTTCGTCCACATCTTCAACTTCCTCCACTTCGTCCACATCGTCAACTTCGTCGACTTCATGCACTTAGTCCACTTCCTACACTTCGTCCACTTCGTCAACTTCCTCCACTTCATCAACTTTGTCAACATTGTCCACTCGTCAACTTCGTCCATTTCGTCAACTTCGTCCTCTTTGTCCACTTCGTCCAGTTCGTCCACTTCGTCAACTTCGTCTACTTCATTCACTTCGTCCACTTCGTCCACTTCCTCCACTTCCTCCACTTCGTCAACTTCGTCCACTTCCTCCACTTCCTCCCCTTCCTCCACCTCGTCCACTTCCTCCACTTCGTCCACTTCGTCCACTTAGTTCACTTCCTCCGCTTCCTCCTCTTCGCCCACTTCGTCAACTTCGTCCACTTCGTCAACTTTGTCAAGTTCGTCTACTTCGTCCACTTCGTCCACTTCGTCAACTTCCTCTACTTCGTCCACTTCCTCCACTTCCTCTACTTCGTCCACTTCGTCAACTTCCTCCATTTCGTCCACTTCGTCCACTTCGTCAACTTCGTCAGCTTCGTCCACTTCCTTCACTTCCTCAACTTCGGTCACTTCGTCCACTTCATCCACTTCACCAACTTCCTCCACTTCATCCACTTTGTCCACTTCGTCAGCTTCGTCCACTTCGTCAGCTTCGTCCACTTCGTCAACTTTGTCAGCTTCGTCCACTTTGTCAACTTCGTCCACTTCGTTCACTTCGTTCAGTTCGTCCACTTCGTCAACTTCCTCCACTTCCTCCACTTAGGCCACTTCCTCCACTTCGTCAACTTCGTCCACTTCCTCCACTTCGTCAACTTCGTCAACTTCGTCCACTTCGTCCACTTCGTCACCGTCGTCCTCCTCGTCGTCGACTTCGTCAACTTCCTCCACTTCCTCCACTTCGTCAACTTCGTCCACTTCGTCGTCAACGTCGTCCACTTCGTGAATTTCTTCCACTTTGTCAACTTCGTCCACTTCGTCCACTTCGTCAACTTCCTTCACTTCGTGGACTTCGTTCACTTCGTCAACTTCGTCGACTTCGTCCACTTCCTCCACTTCGTCCACTTCCTCCACTTCGTCCACTTCCTCCACTTCGTCAATTTCGTCTACTTAGTCCACTTCCTCCGCTTCTTCCACTTCGTCGATTTCGTCGACTTCGTCAACTTCGTCCACCTCGTCCACTTCGTCAACTTCGTCCACCTCGTCCATTTCGTAAACTTCGTCCACCTCGTCCACTTATTCCACTTCGTCCACTTCGTCAACTTCGTCCACTTCGTCAACTTCATCAACGTCGTCCACTTCGTCAACTTCTTCCACTTTTTGCACTTCTTCAACTTCGTCCACTTCTGCAACTTCGTCCACTTCCTCCACATCGTCAACGTCGTCCACTTCGTCAACTTCGTCCACTTCGTCCACTGTGTCCACTTCGTTCACTTCCTCCACTTCGTCCACTTCGTTAATTTCGTCTACTTAGTCCACTTCCTCCGTTTCTTCCACTTCGTCCACTTCGTCCACTTCCTCAACTTCCTCCACTTCCTCCACTTCTTCCACTTCCTCCACTTCGTCAACTTCGTCAACTTCGTCCACTTCGTCAACTTCGTCAACTTCGTCAACTTCGTCAACTTCGTCCACTTTCTCACCGCGCTCCTGTTCCTCCACTTCCTCCACGTCCTCCACTTCGTCCAAATCGTCCACTTCTTCAATTTCGTCCGCTTCGTCAACTTCGTCCAGTTCGTCCACTTCTTCCACTTCATCCATTTTCTCCACTTCCTCCACTTCCTCAACTTCGTTAACTTCGTCAACTTCGTCCACCTATTCCACTTCCTTCACTTCCTCAGCTTCATCCACTTCGTCAACTTCCTCAACTTCCTCAACTTCCTCAACTTCCTCCACTTCGTCCTCTTAGTCCACTTCCTCCGCATCCTCCGCTTCGTCCACTTTGTCAACTACGTCAACTTCGTGGATTTCGTAAACTTCATCAGCTTCTTCCACTTCGTCCACTTCAGCAACTTCGTCCACTTCGTCAACTTCGTCCACTTCGTTCACTTTGTCCACTTCCTCCACTTCCTCCCCTTCCTTCACTTCCTCCACTTCCTCCACGTCCTCCACTTTGTCGAATTTGTTCACTTAGTCCACTTCCTTCACTTCCTCCACATCGTCCACTTCACCAACTTTGTCCACTTCCTCCACTTCGTAAACTTCTTCCACTTCGTCCACTTCGTCAACTTCGTCCACTTCCTCCACTTCGTCCACTTCGTCCACTTCGTCAACTCCGTCAACTTCGTCAACTTCGTCCACTTAGACCAGTTCTTCCGCTTCCTCCACTTCGGCCACTTCGTCCACTTCGTCAAGTTCGTCTACTTCGTCAATTTCGTCCTCTTCGTCCACTTCGTCCACTCTGTCCACTTCGTCCACTTCGTTCACCTCCTCCACTTCGTCCACTTCTTCTACTTCCTCCAGTTCGTCCACTTCCTCCACTTCCTCCACTTCGTCAACTTCATCCACTTGGGCCACTTCCTCCACGTCCTCCACTTTTTCCAATTTGTTCACTTAGTCCACTTCCTTCACTTCCTCCACCTCCTCCACTTCGTCCACTTCACCAACTTTGTCCACTTCCTCCACTTCGTAAACTTCTTCCACTTCGTCCACTTCGTCATCTTCGTCTACTTCGTTCACTTCCTCCACTTCGTGGACTTCCTCCACTTCCTCCACTTCGTCAACTTCGTCCACTTAGTCCACTTCCTCCTCTTCCTCCACTTCCTCCATGTCCTCCACTTCGTCCAAATCATCCACTTCTTCAACTTCGTCTGCATCGTCAACTTTGTCCACTTCGTCAACTTCCTCCACTTCATCCATTTTCTCCACTTCCTGCACTTCCTCCACTTCCTCCACTTCGTTAACTTCGTCAACTTCGTGCACCTATTCCATTTCCTCCACTTCCTCAGCTTCGTCCACTTCATCCGCTTCGTCAACTTCCTCCACTTCATGAACTTGGTCAACTTCGTCCACTTCGTCAACTTCGTCTACTTCGTCTACTTCGTCCACTTCGTCAACTTCGCCCATTTCGTCAACTTCGTCCCTTGGTCCACTTCGTCCAGTTCGTCCACTTCGTCAACTTCGTCAACTTCGTCCACTTTTTTCACTTCTACCACTTCGTCCACTTCCTCCACTTCCTCCACTTCGTCAACGTCGTCCACTTAGTCCACTTCCTCCTCTTCCTCCAACTCGTCCACTTCCTCCACTTCGTCCTCTTAGTCCACTTCCTCTGCATCCTCCGCTTCGTCCACTTTGTCAACTACGTCAACTTCGTCGATTTCGTAAACTTCGTCAGCTTCTTCCACTTCGTCCACTTCAGCAACTTCGTCCACTTCGTTCACTTTGTCCACTTCCTCCACTTCCTCCCCTTCCTCCACTTCCTCTACTTCCTCCACTTCCTCCACTTCCTCTACTTCGTCCACTTCGTCAACTTCGTCAACTTCGTCAAGTTCCTCCACTTCGTCCACTTCGTCCACTTCGTCAACTTCGTCAGCTTCGTCCACTTCGTCCACTTCGTTCACTTCGTCCACTTCCTCCACTTCGTCCACTTCCTCTACTTCCTCCACTTCCTCCACTTCGTCAACTTCGTCCACTTGGGCCACTTCCTCCATTTCCTCCACTTCCTCCTCCTCCTCCACTTTGTCCAATTTGTTCACTTAGTCTACTTCCTTCACTTCCTCCACTTCGACCACTTCGTCCACTTCACCAACTTTGTCCACTTCCTCCACTTTGTAAACTTCTTCCACTTCGTCCACTTCGTCATCTTCGTCAACTTCGTCTACTTCGTTCACTTCCTTCACTTCGTGGACTTCTTCCACTTCCTCCACTTCGTCAACTTCGTCCACTTAGTCAACTTCCTTCACTTCGTCCTCTTCCTCCTCTTCCTCCACTTACTCCACGTCCTCCACTTCGTCCAAATCGTCCACTTCTTCAACTTCGTCTGCTTCGTCAACTTTCTCCACTTCGTCAACTTCTTCCACTTCATCCATTTTCTCCACTTCTTGCACTTCCTCCACTTCCTCCACTTCGTTAACTTCGTCAACTTCGTCCACCTATTCCACTTCCTCCACTTTCCTTAGCTTCGTCCACTTCGTCAACTTCCTCAACTTCATCAACTTCGTCCACTTCTTCCACTTCGTCAACTTCGTCCACTTCGTCATCTTCGTCAACTTCGTCCAATTCGTCCATTTTGTCCACCTCCTCCTCTTCCTCCACTTCCTCAACTTCTTCCACTTCTTCCTCTTCTTCTTCTTCTTCTTCTTCTTCTTCTTCATTTTCTTCTTCTTCTTCTTCTTCTTCTTCTTTTTCTTCTTATTCTTCTTCTTCTTCTTCTTCTTCTTCTTCTTCTTCTTCGTCTTCTTTTTCCTTCATCAACTTTTTCCCCTTCGTCCACTTCCTCCACTTCATCCACTTAGTCCACTTCCTCCACTTCATCCACTTAGTCCACTTCCTCCACTTCGTCCACTTAGTCAACTTCCTCCACTTCATCAACTTTGTCAACTTCGTCCACTTCGTCAACTTCTTCCACTTCGTCAACTTCGTCCACTTCGTCAACTTCGTCCATTTCGTCAACTTCGTCCACTTTGTTTACTTCGTCCACTTCCTCCACTTCCTCCACTTCGTCCACTTCGTCCACTTAGTCCACTTCCTCCCCTTCCTCCACCTCGTCCACTTCCTCCACTTCGTCCTCTTAGTCCACTTCCTCCGCATCCTCCACTTCGTCCACTTCGTCAACTTCGTCCACTTTGTAAACTACGTCAACTTTGTCGATTTCGTAAACTTCGTCAACTTCTTCCACTTCGTCAACTTCATCAACTTCGTCCACTTCGTCAACTTCGTCCACTTCGTTCACTTTGTCCACTTCCTCCACTTCATCCCCTTCCTCCACTTCCTCTACTTCCTCCACTTCCTCCACTTCATCAACTTCGTCATGTTCCTCCACCTCGTCCACTTCTTCTACTTCGTCAACTTCGTCAGCTTCGTCCACTTCGTCCACTTCGTTCACTTCGTCCACTTCCTCCACTTCGTCCACTTCTTCTACTTCCTCCACTTCGTGCACTTCCTCCACTTCGTCAACTTCGTCCACTTGGGCCACTTCCTCCACGTCCTCCACTTTGTCCAATTTGTTCACTTAGTCCACTTCCTTCACTTCCTCCACTTCGTCCACTTTGTCCACTTCACCAACTTTGTCCACTTCCTCCACTTCGTAAACTTCTTCCACTTCGTCAACTTTGTCCACTTCGTCCACTTCCTCCACTTCGTCCACTTCGTCAACTTCGTGAACTTCGTCCACTTAGACCAGTTCTTTCGCTTCCTCCACTTCGGCCACTTCGGCCACTTCGTTCACTTCGTACACTTCGTCAACTTCGTCAACTTCGTCAAGTTCCTCCACTTCGTCCACTTCGTCACCTTCGTCAGCTTTGTCCACTTCGTCCACTTCGTTCACTTCGTCCACTTCCTCCACTTCGTCCACTTCCTCTACTTCCTCCACTTCCTCCACTTCGTCAACTTCGTCCAGTTGGGCCACTTCCTCCACTTCCTCCACGTCCTCCACTTTGTCCAATTTGTTCACTTAGCCCACTTCCTTCACTTCCTCCACTTCGTCCACTTCACCAACTTTGTCCACTTCCTCCACTTCGTAAACTTCTTCCGCTTCGTCCACTTCGTCAACTTCGTCCACTTCCTCCACTTCCTCCACTTCGTCCACTTCGTCCACTTCGTCCACTTCGTCCACTTCGTCAACTTCGTCCACTTAGACCAGTTCTTCCGCTTCCTTCACTTCGGCCACTTCGTCCACTTCGTCAAGTTCGTCTACTGCGTCAATTTCGTCCTCTTCGTCCACTTCGTCCACTCTGTCCACTTCGTCCACTACGTCCACTTCGTCAACTTCGTCATCTTCGTCAACTTCCTCCACTTCGTCCACTTCGTCCACTTCCTCAACTCCCTCCACTTCCTCAACTTCCTCCACTTCCTCCACTTGCTCCACTTCGTCCACTTCCTCCACTTCCTCAACTTCGTCGACTTCCTCAACTTCTTGCACTTCGTCCACTTCCTTAACTTCGTCCACTTCGTCAACCTCGTCCACTTCGTCAACTTCGTCGACTTAGTCCACTTCTTCCGCTTCCTCCACTTCGTCCACTTCGTGAACTTCGTCAAGTTCATCCACTTCGTAACCTTGGTCCACTTCGTTCTCTTCGTCCACTTGGTCTACTTCGTCCACCTCGTCCACTTCATCCACTTCGTCATCTTCATCAACTTTGTCCAATTCGTCCACTTAGTCCACTTCCTCCACTTCTTTCCCTTCTTCCTCTTCTTTTTCTTCTTCATTTTCTTCTTCTTCTTCTTCTCGTTCATCCACTTTTTCCCCTTCGTCCACTTCCTCCACTTTGTCCACTTCGTCCAGTACGTGCACTTCGTCCACTTCGTCAACTTCTTTGACTTCGTCTACTTCGTCAACTTCGTGAACTTCGTCCACTTTCTCCACTTCCTCCACTTCGTCAACTTCGTCCACTTCATCCACTTAGTCAACTTCCTCCACTTCCTCCTCTTCGTCAACTTCCTCCACTTCATCAACTTTGTCAACTTCGTCAACTTCGTTCGTCCATTTCGTCAACTTCGTCAACTTCGTCAATTTCGTCAACTTCGTCCACTTCGTCAA
This sequence comes from Vigna nakashimae, assembly GCA_034642375.1. Taxonomy (NCBI): domain Eukaryota; kingdom Viridiplantae; phylum Streptophyta; class Magnoliopsida; order Fabales; family Fabaceae; genus Vigna; species Vigna nakashimae. Next base: position 36,011,527 of record CM067767.1, read on the forward strand.
CTTCGTCATCTTGTCAACTTCGTCTACTTCGTCCACATCGTCCACTTCCTCCACTTCCTACACTTCCTCCACTTCATCAACTTCGTCCACTTAGGCAACTTCCTCCACTTCCTCCACTTCCCCCACGACCGCCACTTCATCCAATTCGTCCACTTAGTCCACTTCCTCCACTACGGCCACTTCGTCCACTTCACCAACTTCCTCCACTTCCTCCCATTCGTCCACTTCCTCAACTTCGTCAACTTCCTTAACTTCTACCACTTGGTTCGTTCACTTCGTTCTTCCACTTCGTCAACTTCATCCATTTCGTCAATATCGTCCACTTCGTCCTCTTTGTCCACTTCATCCGCTTCGTCCACTTCGTCAACTTCATCATCTTCGTCGACTTCGTCTACTTCGTCCACTTCCTCCACTTCGTCCACTTCATCAACTTTGTCAACTTCGTCAACTTCGCCCACTTCGTCAACTTCGTCCACTTCCTCCGCTTCGTCCACTTCGACAACCTCCTCCACTTCCTCCACTTCGTACACATCGTCCACTTCGTCAGCTTCGTCCAGTTAGTTCACCTCCTCCGCTTCCTCCACTTCGCCCACTTCGTCAATTTCGTCGACTTCGTCAACTTCGTCAAGTTCGTCCACTTCGTCCACTTCCTCCGCTTCGTCCCCTTCGACAACTTCCTCCATTTCGTCAACTTCCTCCACGTCCTCCACTTCGTCCACATCGTCCACTTCGTCCACATCGTCCACTTCGTCTACTTCGTCTAGTTAGTTGACTTCCTCCGCTTCCTCCACTTCGTCCAGTTCTTCAATTTCGTCCACTTCGTCAACTTCGTCAACTTTGTCCACTTCGTCCACTTCGTCAACTTTGTCCACATCCTTCACTTCGTCCTCTACCTCCACTTCCTCCACTTCCTCCACTTCCTCTACTTCGTCCACTTCGTCAACTTCGTCGATTTCGTAAACTTCGTCAACTTCTTCCACTTCGTCCACTTCGTCAACTTCGTCAACTTCGTCCACTTCGTCAACTTCGTCCACTTTGTTCAATTTGTCCACTTCCTCCACTTCCTCCCCTTCCTCCACTTCCTCTACCTCCTCCACTTCCTCCACTTCCTCTACTTCGTCCACTTCGTCAAGTTCCTCCACTTCGTCCACTTCGTCAACTTCGTCAGCTTCGTCCACCTCGTCCACTTCGTCAACTTCGTCCACTTCGTTCACTTCCTCCACTTCCTCCACTTCGTCCACTTCCTCTACTTCCTCCACTTCTTCCACTTCCTCCACTTCCTCCACTTCGTCAACTTCGTCCACTTGGGCCGCTTCCTCGACTTCCTCCACTTCCTCTACGTTCTCCACTTTCTCCAATTTGTTCACTTAGTCCACTTTCATCACCTCCTCCACTTCGTCCACTTCACCAACTTTCTCCACTTCCTATACTTCGTAAACTTCATCCACTTCGTCCACTTCCTCCACTTCGTCCACTTCGTGAACTTCGTCAACTTCGTGAACTTCGTCCACTTAGCCCAATTCTTCCGCTTCCTCCACTTCGGCCACTTCGTCCACTTCGTCAAGTTCGTCAACTTCGTCCTCTTCGTCCACTTCGTCATCTTCGTCAACTTCGTCCACTTCGTCCACGTCCTTCACTTCCTCCATTTCCTCCACTTCGTCCACTTCGTCCACTTCGTCCACTTCGTCCACTTCGTCCAATTCGTCCACTTCGTCCACTTCGTCCACTTCTTCCACTTCGTCCACTTCGTCCACTTCGTCCACTTCGTCCACTTCGTCAACTTCGTCCATTTAGTCCACTTCTTCCGCTTCCTCCACTTCGTCCACATCGTTCTCTTCTTCCACTTCCTCCACTTCGTCCACTTCCTCAACTTCGTCCACTTGGTTCGTTCACTTTGTTCTTCCACTTTGTCAACTTCGTCCATTTCGTCAATATCGTCCACTTCGTCCTCTTCGTCCACTTCGTCTACTTCGTCAACTTCATCATCTTCGTCAACTTCGTCGACTTCGTCTACTTCGTCCAATTCCTCCACTTCGTCTACTTCATCAACTTCATCAACTTCGTACACTTCGTCCACTTCGTCAACTTCGACCACTTCGTCCACTTCCTCCGCTTCGTCCACTTCGACAACTTCCTCCACTTCCTACACTTTGTCAACTTCCTCCACTTCCTCCACTTCACCCACATCGTCAACTTCATCAACTTCGTCAACTTTGTCCAGTTAGTTCACTTCATCCACTTCCTCCGCTTCGTCCACTTCGTCAATTTCGTCCACTTCGTCAACTTCGTCAAGTTCTGTTAGAATCGCTGCAGCGGAATTATAGCGTGGTAACAAACCAAGAGGGGGGGTGAATTGGTTATATCCTTTTATTATGCCTTTTTAATATTTTTCTCTTGATTTCTTACTAAGCAGATAATTAAACGTAAATAAGAGAGTAAGGGAAAGAGAAAAATTGCACAGGTATTTTATCCTGGTTCAGATCACTAGGAACCTACGTCCAGTCGCTTATCTCAAACAAGATAAACCTTTTTCACTATCACAAAACAATTACAAATATTAGTCACACAGAAAAATAATTTGTAACAGTTTAGAAATTACCACCTCTCTTGAAACCACAAGAGATGAACTTACACCTCCTTTGAATCTTCACAAAGGATGATCACCTCCTTCGAATGCTTCACGAAGGATGATTCTCTTCCAAACACTTCCTCAGACACACCAAGGATGATCAAGCTATTCCTCCGTCACCTCAGTACCACTTCAGGACTTTGCAGACAAGAGTTTCCTTAGCTTCAGCAAATTCACAGAGTTCTCAAAAGAGTTCAGAGTACTAGAGCACAAGGGAAGAGTTGCTTTTGAGAGAAAATAGTGAGCCAATTTATAGACTCAGCCTAATACCCTTCCATTCTTCGAAAACGGGCCATCTAACGCATTTAATCGATTAACATAATTATTAATCGATTAAAATGAGTACAACGGCTAGTTTTTCAAATCTGAAATCCCCAACGGTCAATGTTAATCGATTATTCTCAGGATTAATCGATTAGCTAATCGATTATTATACACTTTAATCGATTATTCCAGTGGCACTTGGGTTTTCAGGGCCAGCCTCGGTTTTAATCGATTAAAACTAGGTTTAATCGATTAAAACAGAATGTTGACGAATCTCAACAGCATTTAAATATAAATTACAATAATCAGTCCTAATACATTTGTGAGCACTACTTCATCAACTTAGATTATTACAAAAGCTTAATAAAAATTCATAAATCTTTAATTTGTCTTGACTTGTGCAACTCTGTTCATCATCAAAACTTCATAGTTGATTTTTGCCAACATTCTCTCCCTTTTTGATGATGATCAAAAATTCCTCTGAGTTTAAAGCTTTTTAATAATCTGAAACAGTCACAACTCATAAAAAGAGAGATTAATAGAAAATAATAATTTTAAACTTTCTTCTCTCCCTTTTTTGATCAGAAGAAAAAAATGCGTGCTCCCCCTAAATAAAAAGAGATAAGGCATATTTAAAAATAAAACAACACTTTTTATTAAGGATGCACATAATCATAAAACCAAACAAACAAGATAAGCAAATAAGCCCTAGAATTCATCACTTTCACTAAAAAGATGTTGCTCTAAGCCTGAAACCCTAGTGTCTAAATTTCTGAGATGAGTACAAATTTCTTCATGGCGAATGTTTTGGATGTTCATCATCTCAGTTTGAAGGCGAGTCATCTCAGTCATTTGTCTAGAGAGACTTTCTAGACTGTATTCCTCATGGACTTGAGATGGGCCAGCAACATTTGTGGGATCAGGCATTGGAATATCTTCAGCTTCATCTTCATTGCCCTCAATAGCATCCTCAGGATGTATGTAAGATTGTCCCTGTTTGATAAAACCCATTTGTCTTAGGGAATTATCTCCAACTTTATGACTAGGAAGGACATTCTCATGGTTTTCATTGGTGATATCCACTCCTTTGTACTCGCAGATTTGGGAAACTAGGAGAGGATATGGAAGAGGGGCTACATCTAACCTTTTGGCCTTGTACATGATTGTCTTAATCAAATGAGGCCAATTGAGAGGAATGCTCTGAAGAATACCGTACATGATGATTAGATCAGTCTCAGAGCATTAGGCATGGTTGGATCCTCTAGGGCACAAAATCCAGACAATGAGGTAGTGCAGGAGACGTTCTTCCATCTTGAGTCCACCTGCAAGGAAAAGACGCGCATTGTGCAGACGAGGATTGCGGAGAAAGGATTGGTAGACCACAATCTTGTTGAATTGTGCAAAGTCATCTGGGATAGTTTGAGAATGCTCTAATACAGGGACCTTTGCAACATTAGTCCAAATGTCATTGTCCAAGACAATGTCTACACCTTTTACTCTTGTTTGAAACACCCCATCCCGGATCTTTAAATTGAAATAGAAAGTGCGAACGAGATCCGGATAATACCTTCCACGGAGTTCCATAAGGTGTTGAACTCCTTGTTCAATGATGAGATTTGGGAAGGAAAAGTTGTAAGATATATACCATGATAGATCAATGAATTTCTGCTTGATCAGCTTCCTTTCCTTCCAGAAGCGTGAGAAAGACAGTTGATCTGCTTCATCGGAGAGCCACCCTTCTATGGTAGCATCTCTTGTTGGAACTGGATTCTCCGACACAGCACTGGTTCTTCTTCTCCTCCTTCTTGAAGATTCAGCCATTGAAATAGAGGAAAGGCAAGGATTTGGGTGAAAGAAGAGAGAAAGTAGAAGAAATAGGCTTAAAGGTTGGTGCAAGTTTTGAGAATGGGTACCAAATGGTGTATATATAGGCTTAAAAACGTGTCCCAACGGTTAGATTTGGAAAATATGCCCGTTATGGCCGTTGGCAACGGCTAGATTTCGAAACCAGAGTTTTAAAAAATTTCCTGGAGCGTATTTAATCGATTAAAGGAAGTTTTAATCGATTATGTAATCGATTAATACTTGGATTAATCGATTAGTCCAGTCGCAAATCTATAGGCAGCGTTTTTAATCGATTTACAAGCAGATTAAATGCGTTAAACAGCGAAAGATGCCAGATTAATTTCGAATATGCCTATTTTACTATTTCTAATATTCCAAGATCTCTCCTAAGCTCAAAAAATCTATCGTTGGGCAAAGCTTTGGTGAAAATGTCCGCTAATTGATGCTTAGAATCTATAAACTCCATTTCACAATCGCCTTTTTGGACATGGTCTCTAATAAAATGATGCCTAATTTCTATATGCTTAGTTCTAGAATGCATGATGGGATTTTTGGTGAGTTTTATGGCACTGGTGTTATCACACTTAAGCGAAATATGATCCAAATGAATACCGTAGTCTTCTAATTGCTGTTTCATCCATAAGATCTATGCACAACAACTACCCGCAGCAATATATTCAGCTTCAGTGGTTGACAAGGCTACACAGGCTTGTTTCTTGGAGTGCCAAGAGACTAAGGAGCTACCGAAAAAGTGACAGGTTCCACTGGTGCTTTTCCTATCTATTTTACAGCCTCCATAATCAGCATCAGAAAATCCTACAAGACTAGGTTCAGCGCCTGAAGGATACCATAGCCCAAAGGATGTTGTCCCCTTAAGATATTTAAAAATACGTTTTACAGCAGTGAGATGAGACTCCCTAGGGCTTGACTGAAACCTAGCACACACACATACACTTTGCATGATGTCAGGTCTACTAGCAGTGAGATATAATAAAGAGCCAATCATAACTCTGTATTTGGTCTGGATTACCTCTTTACCTGTCTCATCTTTATCTAAGTAGCAGGATGTCCCCATGGGGGTTGATGCTTCTTTGGCATTGTCCATCTCAAACTTTTTAAGAATTTCCCTGCAATACTTGGTTTGAGATATAAAGGTTCCTTCCTCCATTTGTTTGATTTGAAGTCCGAGGAAGAAAGTAAGTTCTCCCATCATTGACATCTCAAATTCTCCCTGCATTGACTTAGCAAAATTCTCGCAGAGAGTTGTGTTAGATGAACCAAAAATAATGTCATCTACATATACTTGTACAAGTAGAAAATGTTTTCCATTCTTTTTAATGAATAAAGTTGAATCAATTTTTCCTCTGTTGAAATCATTTTCTACCAGAAAATTACTCAGACGTTCATACCAAGATCTAGGTGCCTGTTTTAAGCCATATAGTGCTTTCTTTAATTTGTAGATTTGATTTGGGTTTTTAAAATCTTCAAAACCAGGTGGTTGTTCAACAAATACATCTTCTTTGATATAACCGTTTAGAAAAGCACTTTTAACATCCATTTGAAATAATTTAAATTTCATCATTGATGCATAAGCAAGAAGTAGGCGTATTGCCTCTAACCTGGCAACTGGAGCGTATGTCTCATCATAATCTATACCTTCTTCTTGACTATATCCTTTTGCGACAAGCCTAGCTTTATTCTTGGTTATGTTTCCTTCTTCATCCAGTTTGTTTCTGAACACCCATTTAGTTCCAATTACTTGATGAGTGTCTTTTCTGGGAATTAATTCCCATACTTGATTTCTTTCAAACTGGTTGAGTTCTTCTTGCATTGCGATACACCATTTTTCATCTTGAAGGGCTTCTTTAATGTTCTTTGGTTCAATCTGTGACACAAAAACAACATTCATACAATAATTTGCAGTATTACTTCTTGTGTTTACCCCTTGTGTGATATCGCCAATTATGTTGTCCAAAGATAATCCTCTAGGTTGTTGCCATATTTTAGTTAAATCTTCATCTTGAGGATCGTCATTATTCTTTTCTTCATTTGTCTCCTTTGATGAATTTTCACTTGTTCCTGCATCAATTTCTTCTGACTCAAGAGGTTTTGCCTCAAGGTCCACAATTTCATCAAAAGTAACATGTATGGATTCTTCTATTGTTAGCAGATTTCTATTAAAGACTCTATATGCTTTGCTAGTTAAAGAATATCCAAGAAAAATTCCTTCATCAGCTTTTGAATCAAATTTTCCCAAATTCTGTTTTCCATTGTTTAAAACATAGCATTTACAACCAAAGATTTTCAAATGGGAAACATTTGGTTTTCTATTTTTAAAAAGTTCATAAGGAGTACGTTTTAAAATAGGTCGGATTAACATTCTGTTTAAAACATAGCAAGCAGTACTTACAGCATCAGCCCAAAATTGTTTAGGAACATTATTTTCATTTAACATAGTACGAGCAAGTTCCTCTAATGATCTATTCTTTCTTTCTACTACTCCATTCTGTTGGGGAGTTCTAGGCGAAGAAAAGTTATGAGAAATACCATGTTCTTCACAAAAATTTTCAAATAGTTCATTTTGAAATTCACCACCATGGTCACTTCTAATAGCTTTTATTCTTAAATCCTTTTCATTTTGAATTAAAATAGCAAACTTCTTAAATTCTTTAAAAGCTTCACTCTTAAGAGTGAGAAACAGAGTCCAAGTATATCTTGAAAAATCATCAACAATAACTAAAGCATAATAGTTTCCACCAAAACTTTTTATCCTTGAAGGACCAAATAAATCCAAATGTAAAAGTTCTAAAGGTTTTAAAGTAGAAACAATATTTTTTGAATGAAAAGAATTTTTAACTTGTTTCCCCTTTTGACATGCATCACATAATTTATCTTTTACAAACTTTAATTTTGGTAAACCAATTACTAGTTCTCTAGATACTAGTTTGTTAAGTTGTTGCATATGTATATGAGCAGCACGCCTGTGCCACAACCATGGGTTTTCCTCTTTAACAACTAAACATGAAATATTTTTATTTGATACGTTTTCTAAATCAATTAGATAAATATTATTATATCTAACTCCGTTTAAAGCAATTTCAGAAGAATCAATCTTAAAAATAGTGCAAGAATTCTTCTCAAAAGTTACCTTGAATCCTTTGTCGCACAGTTGACTGATGCTAATTAAGTTATGCCTTAGTCCTTCTACATATAGCACATCTTTGATCATCAAGGTGTCTTTGCTTCCTATATCCCCTTTTCCAAGAATTCTTCCTTTGTTGTTGTCACCATAGGTAACAAAGCCTTGTTCCTTTTCTTTAAAGTTTGTAAATTTTGTTATGTCTCCTGTCATGTGTTTTGAGCAACCGCTATCGAGACACCACATGACTTTTCTTGATTTTTGTAATTCCTGCAAAAGAAAGGAACAAACAAGCTATTTTAGGTACCCAACTTCTTTGTATGGGTCCTTTTGGGTTAGATTCAAATTATTTAGCAACCCAAACATATCTACCACTAGGAACACCATAATGCTTAATTTTACATTTATTTGAAGTATGACCCTTTTTCATACAATAAAAGCATGATACAACGATTGTGTTCCCATGAGTTGTTCCTTTTTCTACCCATATTCTATGGGTTCTTTTATTCTGTTTGTTTTTAATTTTAGGAACATACTCAGTTTTAACAACCTTATTTTCATTATCTTTGCTACATTCTCCTAAGGTTGTTTGTTCAGAAAAATATTTGAATTGTATGCAAGACTCACATTCATGATTAGCAACATATTTTTCTTTTTCATAGTATAGCACTTTACTTTTTTCAAATTCCTGATTTCTTCTGCTTGATATAAAAATTTATTTTTCAAACTTCTGTTTTCTTCAGATGAATTTGAAAATTCAGTTTTCAAGGCATCATTTAACTTAGTAAGATTTTCAGAAGTAAACTTCAAATTTTTATTTTCTTCAAGAAGGTTGTCAAATTCAGATTTTAAATTTTTAAAATCCTTTTTCAGCTTTTTATGAGAAATATTTAATTTTTCAGATTCAATTAACAATGCAGCATACGTTTCATGCAATTCATCTTCATCAACTTGACTATTATTATCAGAGTAATGTGAGCTACTTACTTGGCTGACATTATCATCATCTGCCATTAAATAGATGTTAGCTTCTTCATCTGAATCGCTTGAATCTGAAATGGACTCATTATCGTCTTCCCATGCAATGTATGCTTTCTTTTTCTTGAAGAATCTTTTCTCCTTTTTGTCTTCACCTTTCTTCTGATTTGGGCAGTCTGCCTTTAGATGCCCCTTTTCTCCACAGCTGTAGCATCGGTAATTTGAGGAAGATGCTTGATTATCTTTCTTCTCGTACCTAAACCTTCCTTTACCTTTAGACTTCATGAATTTGTTTAATCTTTTGTCACGAGGCTTAAGTTTTCCTCTTCGTCTGAGTCTTCATCTTCCGATTTACCTTTGCTTCTATCAACCTCTGATTTTCACGCCAAACTCTTCTTGTTGGTTTTGGCTTTAGCTTCTTCTTCATCAAGTCTTCCAAGATCTAATTCATGTTCCCTCAACTTTCCAAATAATGCCGCCATAGTCATGGTGTTGAGGTTTTGTGACTCCGAGATTGCAGTCACCTTAGGTTGTCACGACCTGTCTAAAGACTTCAAAATTTTAATGTTTAATTCATCAGTAACAAATGACTTACCCAGTCCAATGAGATGATTGACAATATTGGTGAAGCGTTTTTGAACGTCAGAAATTGTTTCTCCTTGCTTCATCCTGAACATTTCATACTCTTGAATCAGGGAATTCTTTCTTGCCCTCTTTACGTCATTTGTTCCTTCATGTGTCACTCTGAGCACATCCCACATTTCTTGAGCAGTTTTGCAGACAGAAACCCTATAGAACTCATCAACAGTCAATGCTGATGCAATAATATTCCGAGCTTTAACATCATTCTGAAATCTTTTCTTTTCTTCAATGGTCCATTGACCACGGGGCTTTGGTTCCTGTATATTGTTAGTAGGAATAGAAGAACCAGATGCAATAACATCCCAAATTTCACAATCAATAGATTCAATAAATATTTGCATCCTTACCTTCCAGAATGCATAGTTCTCACCTGTGAATAGTGGGGGTCTATTGATTGATGCACCCTCTGCAAAGGTTTGATGTGATCCTGCCATTTGAATGACTATCAAAGCAAGCTCTGATGCCAATTGTTAGAATCGCTGCAGCGGAATTATTAGCGTGGTAACAAACCAAGAGGGGGGGTGAATTGGTTATATCCTTTTATTATGCCTTTTTAATATTTTTCTCTTGATTTCTTACTAAGCAGATAATTAAACGTAAATAAGAGAGTAAGGGAAAGAGAAAAATTGCACAGGTATTTTATCCTGGTTCAGATCACTAGGATCCTACGTCCAGTCGCTTATCTCAAACAAGATAAACCTTTTTCACTATCACAAAACAATTACAAATATTAGTCACACAGAAAAATAATTTGTAACAGTTTAGAAATTACCACCTCTCTTGAAACCACAAGAGATGAACTTACACCTCCTTTGAATCTTCACAAAGGATGATCACCTCCTTCGAATGCTTCACGAAGGATGATTCTCTTCCAAACACTTCCTCAGACACACCAAGGATGATCAAGCTATTCCTCCGTCACCTCAGTACCACTTCAAGACTTTGCAGACAAGAGTTTCCTTAGCTTCAGCAAATTCACAGAGTTCTCAAAAGAGTTCTGAGTACTAGAGCACAAGGGAAGAGTTGCTTTTGAGAGAAAATAGTGAGCCAATTTATAGACTCAGCCTAATACCCTTCCATTCTTCCCCCAGTTCCCCCACATCCTTCACTTCGTCCAATTCGTCCACTTCCTTCACTTCCTCCACTTCGTCCACTTCGTCCACTTCACCAATTTCCTCCACTTCCTTCACTTCGTCCACTTTGTCCACTTCGTCAACTTCTTCCACTTCGTCAACTTCGTCTACTTCATCCACTTCCTCCACTTCGTCCAATTCGTCCACTTAGTCCCCTTCCTTCACTTCCTCAACTTCGGCCACTTCGTCCACTTCATCCACTTCACCAACTTCCTCCAGTTCCTCCATTTCGTCCACTTCGTCAACTTCTACCACTTCGTCCATTTCGTCAACTCCCTCCACTTCGTCCACTTCGTCCACTTCATCCACTTCGTCAACTTCCTCCACTTGCTCCACTTCCTCTATTTCGTCAACTTCGTCAACTTCCTCTACTTCGTCCACTTTGTCAGCTTCGTCCACTTCGTCAACTTCGTCCACTTCGTCCACTACGTCCACTTCCTCCGCTTCCTCCACTTGCTCCACTTTGTCCACTTCGTCCACTTCCTCCGCTTCGTCTACTTCGTCCACTTCCTCCACTTCGTCCACTTCCTCCACTTCCTCCGCTTCGTGAACTTCGTCAACTTCTTCCAATTGTTCCACTTCGTCCACTTCGTCAACTTCGTCATGTTCGTCCACTTCGTCCACTTCGTTCACTTCGTCCAGTTCGTCCACTTCGTGAACTTTCTCCACTTCGTCCACTTCCTCCACTTCCTCTACTTCGTCCACTTCGTCATCTTCGTCAACTTCCTCCACTTCGTCCACTTTGTCAACTTTGTCAACTTCGTCAGCTTTGTCCACTTCGTCCACTTCGTTCACTTCGTCCAGTTCGTTCACTTCGTGAACTTCCTCCACTTCGTCCACTTCGTCCACTTCCTCTACTTCGTCCACTTCGTCAACTTCGTCAACTTCCTCTACTTCGTCCACTTCGTCAGCTTCGTCCAGTTCTTCAACTTCGTCTACTTCCTCCACTTCGTTCACTTCGTCCACTACGTCCACTTCCTCCGCTTCTTCCACTTTGTCCACTTTGTCCACTTCGTCAACTTCGTCTACTTCGTCCACGTCCTCCACTTCGTCCATTTCGTCCACTTCCTCCACTTCGTCAACTTCGTCAACTTCGAACACTTCGTCCACTTGGTCCACTTCCTCCGCTTCGTCCACTTCGACAACTTCCTCCAATTCCTCCACTTCGTCAACTTCCTCCACTGCCTCCTCATCGTCCACTTCGTCAACTTCGTCCAGTTGGTTGACTTCCTCCGCTTCCTCCACTTCGTCAATTTCGTCCACTTCGTCAAGTTCGTCAACTTCGTCAAGTTCGTCCACTTCGTCCACTTCGTCAACTTCGCCACTTCCTTTACTTCGTCCTCTTCCTCCACTTCCTCCACTTCCTCCACTTCCTCTACTTCGTCCACTTCGTCAACTTCATCCACGTAGTCCACTTCCTCCACTTCCGCCACTTCGTCCACTTCGTCAACGAAATCCACTTCGTCGACTTCGTTAACTTCGTCAACTTCTTCCACTTCTTCCACTTCGTCCACTTTGTCAACTTCGTCAACTTCGTCAACTTCGTCCACTTCCTCCACTACCTACACTTCCTCCACTTCCTACACTTCCTCCACTTCGTCTACTTCCTCCACTTGCTCCACTTCGTCAACTTCGTCCACTTATGCCATTTCCTCCACTTCCCCCACATTCTCCACTTCATCCAATTCGTCCACTTCCTCAACTTCCTCCACTTCGGCCACTTCTTCGACTTCGTCCACTTCACCAACTTGCTCCACTTCGACCACTTCGTCCACTTCGTCCACTTCGTCCACTTCGTCGACTTTGTCTACTTCGTCCATTTCTTCCACTTCGTCAACTTCCTCCACTTCGTCAACTTCGTCCACTTAGGCCACTTCCTCCACTTCCTCCACTTCACCCACGTCCTCCAGTTCCTCGAATTCGACCACTTAGTCCACTTCCTTCACTTCCTCCACTTCGGCCACTTTCTCCACTTCGTGCTCTTTGTCCACTTCACCAAATTACTCCACTTCCTCCACTTCCTCCACTTCCTCCACTTCATCAACTTCGTCAACTTCGTTCACTTCATCCACTTCCTCCACTTCCTCCACTTCATCTACTTCCTCCACTTCCTCCACTTCGTCCACTTCGTCCACTTCGTCAACTTCGTCCACTTCGTCCTCTTCATCCACTTCGTCCTTTTCATCCACTTCGTCCACTTCATCCATTTCGTCCACGTCATCCATTTCGTCCACTTCGTCAACTTCTTCCACTTCGTCCACTTAGTCAATTTCGTCAACTTCGTCAACTTCCTCAACTTCCTCCACTTCGTCAACTTCGTCAAGTTCATCAACTTCGTCCACTTCCTCCACTTCTTCTACCGTCAACTTCGTCAACTTCCTCAACTTCGTCAACTTCCTCAACTTCCTCAACTTCGTCAACTTCGTCAACTTCGTCCACTTCCTCCACTTCCTCTACTTCGTCCACTTCGTCAACTTCGTCAACTTCCTCTACTTCGTCCACTTCGTCCACTTCGTCAGCTTCGTCCACTTCGTCAACTTCGTCCACTTCCTCCACTTCGTTCACTTCGTTCACTTCGTTCACTTCGTCCACTACGTCCACTTCCTCCGCTTCCTCCACTTCCTCCACTTCGTCAACTTCGTCTACTTCGTCCACTTCCTCCACTTCGTCCACTTCCTCCACTTCGTCAACTTCGTCAATTTCGAACACTTCGTCCACTTCCTCCACTTCCTCCACTTCGTCCACTTCGACAACTTCCTCCAGTTCCTCCACTTCGTCAACTTCCTCCACTACCTCCTCGTCGTCCACTTCGTCAACTTCGTCCAGTTGGTTGACTTCCTCCACTTCGTCAGTTTCGTCCACTTCGTCAAGTTCGTCAAGTTCGTCAGCTTCGTCAAGTTCGTCCACTTCGTCAACTTCGCCACTTCCTTCACTTCGTCCTCTTCCTCCACTTCCTCCACTTCCTCCACTTCCTCTACTTCGTCCACTTGGTCAACTTCGTCCACTTAGTCCACTTCCTCCACTTCCGCTACTTCGTCCACTTCGTCAACGAAATCCACTTCGTCGACTTCGTCGACTTTGTCATCTCCGTCAACTTCTTCCACTTTTTCCACTTCGTCCACTTTGTCAACTTCGTCAACTTCCTCCACTTCCTCCACTTCCTACACTTCCTCGACTTCCTCCACTTCCTACACTTCCTCCACTTCGTCTACTTCCTCCACTTGCTCCACTTCGTCAACTTCGTCTACTTATGCCACTTCCTTCACGTCCCCCATATTCTCCACTTCGTCCAATTCCTCCACTTCCTTCACTTCCTCCACTTCTTCGACTTCGTCCACTTCGTCCACTTCACCAACTTCCTCCACTTCCTCCACTTCGTCAACTTCGTCCACTTCGTCCACTTTGTCTACTTCGTCCAATTCTTCCATTTCGTCAACTTCCTCCACTTCGTCCACTTAGGCCACTTCCTCCACTTCCTCCACTTCGTCCACTTCACCCACGTCCTCCAGTTCCTCGAATTCGACCACTTAGTCCACTTCCTTCACTTCCTCCACTTCGGCCACTTTCTCCACTTCGTCCTCTTTGTCCACTTCACCAACTTCCTCCACTTCCTCCACTTCCTCCACTTCGTCAACTTCGTCCACTTCGTTCACTTCATCCACTTCCTCCACTTCATCTACTTCCTCCACTTCCTCCACTTCGTACACTTCGTCAACTTCGTCCACTTCGTCCACTTCTTCAACTTCGTCCTCTTCATCCACTTCGTCCTATTCATCCACTTCGTCCACTTCATCCATTTCGTCCACTTCCTCCATTTCGTCCATTTCGTCCACTTCGTCAACTTCCTCAACTTCGTCAACTTCCTCAAGTTTGTATAGTTCGTCAACTTCGTGCACTTCCTCCCTTCGTCCACTTCGACAACTTCCTCCACTTTGTCAACTTCCTCCACTTAGTCCACTTCTTTCACTTCATCCACTTCTTCCACTTCGTCCACTTCGTCAACTTCCTCCACTTCCTCCACCTCGTCCACTTCCTCAACTTCGTCAACTTCGTCCACTTGGTTCGCCCACTTCGTGAACTTCGTCAACTTCGTTCACTTCGTTCGTCAAGTTCGTCCATTTCGTCCACTTCGTCCACTTCATCCACTTCGTCATCTTCGTCAACTTCGTCGACTTGGTCCACTTCCTCCAATTCGTCCACTTCCTCCACTTCGTCAACTTTGTTCACTTAGGCCACTTCCTCCACTTCCTCCACCTCCCCCACGTCCTCCACTTCGTCCAATTCATCCACTTAGTCCACTTCCTTCACTTCCTCCACTTCGTCCTCTTCGTCCACTTCAGCAACTTCCTCCACTTCCTCCACTTCCACCACTTCGTCAACTTCTTCCACTTTGTCCACTTCGTCATCCTCGTCAACTTCGTCCACGTCGTTCACTTCCTCCACTTCCTCCACTTCGTCAACTTCGTCCACTTCGTCCTCTTCCTCCACTTCGACCACTTGGTCTACTTGGTCCACTTCATCCATTTCGTTCACTTCGTCCACTTCGTCAACTTCTTCCACTTCTTCCACTTCGTCAACTTCGTCCACTTCCTCCGCTTCGTCTACTTCGACAACTTTCTCCACTTACTCCACATCGTCAACTTCCTCCATTTCGTCCACATCGTCCACTTCGTCAACTTCGTCCACTTCCTCCACTTTGTGCACTTCGTCCATTTCGTTCGTGCAATTCGTCCACTTCGCCAACCTCGTCAACGTCCTCCACTTGGTCAACTTCGTCCACTTCGTCAACCTGGTAAACTTCGTCAACATCGTCCACTTCGTCCACTTACTCCACTTCGTCCACTTCGTCAACTTCGTCCACTTCGTCATTTTCTTCCACTTCGTCCTCTTCATCCACTTCGACCACTTGGTCTACTTCATCCACTTCATCCATTTCGTCAACTTCCTCCACTTCCTCCACGTCCTCCACTTCGTCCAATTCGTCCACATAGTCCACTTCCTCCACTTTCTACACTTCGTCCACTTCCTCCACTTCGTATACATCGTCCACTTCACCAACTTCGTCCACGTCGTCCACTTCCTCCACTTCCTCCACTTCGTCAACTTCAACCACTTCTTCCTCTTTGTCCACTTCGTCTACTTCGTCCACTTCGTCAGCTTCGTCGACTTCGTACACTTCGTCAAGTTCTTCCACTTCGTCCACTTCGTCAACTTCGTCAACTTCGTCCACTTCGTCAACTTCGTCCACTTCGTCCACTTCCTCCGCTTCGTCAACTTCCTCCACTTCCTCCACTTCGTCCACTTTCTCCACTTCTTCCACATCGTCGACTTCGTCCACTTAGTCCACTTCCTCCGCTTAGTCCACTTCCTCCGCTTCCTCCACTTCGGCCACTTCGTTCATGCACTTCGTCAACCTCGTCAACCTCCTCCACTTCGTCAACTTCGTCCACTTCGTCATCTTCGTCCACTTCGTCAACTTCATTATCTTTGTCAACTTCGTCTACTTCCCCCACTTCCTCCACTTCGTCGACTTCCTCCACTTCGTCCACTTCGTCCACTAAGTCAACTTCATCCACTTCCTCCACTTCGTCCACTTCCTCCACGTCCTCCACTTCGTCCAATTTGTCAACATAGTCCACTTCCTCCACTTCGTCCACTTCGTCCACTTCCTCGTCTTTTTACACTTCGTCCACTTCCTCCACTTCGTATACTTCGTCCACTTCACCAACTTCGTCCACGTCGTCCACTTCCTCCACTTCCTCCACTTCGTCAACTTCTTCCACTTCTTCCTCTTCGTCCACTTCGTCAACTTCGTCCACTTCGTCAACTTCTTCCACTTCGTCAACTTCTTCCACTTCGTCCACTTCCTCCACTTCCTCTACTTCATCCACCTCGTCCACTTCGTCAACTTCGTCCACTTTGTTCACTTCGTCCACTTCGTCAACTTCGTCAACTTTTTCAAGTTCGTCAACTTCGTCAACTTCGTCCACTTCCTCCGCTTCGTCCACTTCGAGAACTTCCTCCACTTTGTCAACTTCCTGCACTTCGTCCACATTGTCCACTTCCTCAACTTCGTCAACCTCGTCCACTTGGTTCGTCCACTTCGTCAACTTCGTCAAGTTCGTTCACTTCGTTCGTCAACTTCGTCCATTTCGTCAACGTGGTCCACTTCGTCCTCTTCGTCCACTTCGTCCACTTCGTCCACTTCGTCATCTTCGTTAACTTCGTCGACTTGGTCCACTTCGTCCACATCTTCCACTTCGTCAACTTCGTCCACTTAGGCCACTTCCTCCACTTCGTCAACTTCCTCCACTTCGTCCACTTCCTCCGCTTCGTGCACTTCCTACACTTCATCCACTTCCTCCACTTCGTGCACTTAGTCATCTTCGTGCACTTAGTCCACTTCCTCCGCTTCGTCCACTTCGTGAACTTCGTCAACTTCGTCCACTTCGTTCACTTCGTCCACTTACTCCACTTCCTCCACTTACTCCACTTCCTCTACTTTGTCCACTTCGTCAACTTCGTCAACTTCGTCAATTTCGTCCACTTCGTCAACATCGTCAATTTCGTCCACTTCGTCAACTAAGTCAACTTCGTCAACTTAGTCCACTTCGTCCATTTCGTCCACTTCGTCAACTTCGTCCACTTACTCCACTTCCTCCACTTCCTCCAACTCCTCCACTCCGTCCACTTCCTCCACTTCCTCTACTTCGTCCCCTTCCTCCACTTCGTTAACTTCGTCCACTTCCTTTACTTCCTCCACTTTGTCAACTTCGTCAACTTTCTCCACTTAGTCCACTTCCTCCGCTTCGTCCACTTCGTCCACTTCGTTGGTGCACTTCGTCAACTTCGTCCACCTCGTCAAATTCGTCAACTTCTTCATCTTCGTCGACTTCTCCACCTCCTCCACTTCGTCCACTACGTCTACTTCCTCCACTTCCTCCACTTCGTCAACTTCGTCGACTTAGTCCACTTCCTCCACTTCGTCCAAATGTTCGTCCACTTCGTCAACTTCGTCCACTTCTTCCACATCGTCCACTTCGTCAACTTCGTCAACTGCGTCAACTCCGTCAACTGCGTCAACTTCATCAACTTCGTCCACTTCGTCCAGTTCGTCAACTGCGTCAACTTCGGCAACTTTGTCTACTTCGTCTACTTCGTCCACTTCCTCTACTTCGTCAACTTCCTCCACTTCCTTCAGTTCCTCCACTTCCTCCACTTCGTCCACGTCGTCCACTTCGTCCACTTCACCAACTTCTTCCACTTCGTCCACTTTGTCCACTTCTCCACTTCCTCCACTTTGTCCAGTTCGTCCTCTTCGTCCACTTCGTTAACTTCCTCAACTTCGTTCACTTCGTTAACTTCCTCAACTTCGTCCACTTCGTTCACTTCGACAACTTCGTCAACTTCGTCAACTTCGTCCACTTCCTCCACTTCGTGCACTTCGTCCACTTCGTTCGTGCACTTCGTCAACTTCGTCCACTTCGTCAACCTCGTCAACTTCCTGCACTTGGTCAATTTCGTCCACTTCGTCCACTTCGTCATCTTCGTCAACTTCATCTACTTCCTTCACTTCCTCCACTTCGTCAACTTCGTCCACTTCCTTCACTTCCTCCACTTTGTCAACTTCGTCAATTTTGTCCACTTAGTCCACATCCTCCACTTCGTCCAAATCTTCGTCCACTTAGTCAACTTCGTCAACTTCGTCCACATCGTCAACTTCGTCCACTTCTTCAACTTCGTCCACTTCCTCCACTTCCTCCACATCGTCAACTTCGTCCACTTAGTCCACTTCCTCCACTTCGTCAAGTTCCTCCACTTCATCAACTTCGTGAACTTCATCAACTTCGTCCACCTCGTCAACTTCGTCACTTTGTCCACTTCGTCAACTTCGTCATCTTCGGCAACTTCGTCCACTTCGTGCACTTCCTCTACTTCGTCGACTTCCTCCACTTTCTCCACTAGCTCCACTTCGTCCACTTTAGCAACTTTGTCCACTTAGTCCACTTCCTCCACTTCCTCAACTTCCTCCACGTCCTCCACTTCGTCCAATTCGTCCACTTAGTCTACTTCCTTCACTTCCTCCACTTCCTCCACCTCCTCCACTTCCTCCACTTCGTCCACGTCGTGCACTTCATCCACATCACCAACTTCGTCCACTTCCTCCACTTCCTCCACTTCTCCACTTCCTCCACTTCGTCCAGTTCTTCCAGTTCGTCCACTTCGTCAACTTCGTCAGCTTCGTCCACTTCGTCAACTTTGTCAGCTTCGTCCACTTCGTCAACTTCTTCTCCACTTCGTTCACTTCGTTCACTTCGTCAAATTCGTCCACTTCGTTCACTGCGTCCACTTCGTTCACTGCGTCCACTTCCTCCACTTCGTGCACTTCGTCCACTTCGTTCGTGCACTTCGTCAACCTCGTCAACTTCCTCCACTTGGTCAATTTCGTCCACTTCGTCCACTTCGTCATCTTCGTCAACTTCGACCTTTTCCTCCACTTCCTCCACTTCGTCGACTTCCTTCACTTCCTTACTTCCTTCACTTCCTCTACTTTGTCAACTTCGTCCACTTAGTCCACTTCCTCCACTTCGTCCCCTTCATCCAAATCTTCGTCCAATTCGTCCAAAACTTCATCCACTTCGTCAACTTCGTCCACTTTGTCCACTTCATCAACTTTGTCAACTTCGTCCACTTCGTCAACTTCGTCCACTTCGTCAACTTCATCTACTTCTTAAACTTCGTCCACCTACTCCACATCCTCCACTTCCTCCACTTCCTCCACTTCCTCCACTTCGTCAACTTCGTCCACATCGTCAACTTCGTCCACTTTGTCCACTTCGTCAACTTCCTCCACTTCGTCAAGTTCGTCCACCTCGTCAACTTCGTCCACTTTGTCCACTTCATCATCTTCGTCATCTTCGGCAACTTCGTCTACTTCCTCTACTTCGTCGACTTCCTCCACTTCCTCTACTTCATCCACTTCCTCCATGTCCTCCACTTCGTCCAATTCGTCCACTTAGTCCACTTCCTTCACTTCCTCCACTTCCTCCACTTCCTCCACTTCCTCCCCTTCCTCCATTTCCTCCACCTCGTCCACTTCCTCCACTTCTCCACTTCCTCCACTTCGTCCACTTCGTCCACTTCGTTTACTTCCTCAACTTCGTCAGCTTCGTCCACTTCGTCAACTTCTTCTCGATTTCGTTCACTTCGTCAACTTCGTCCACTTCCTCCACTTCGTTCGTGCACTTCGTCAACTTCGTCCACTTTGTCAACCTCGTCAAGTTCCTCCACTTGGTCAATTTCGTCCACTTCTTCCACTTCGTCTACTTTGTCAACTTCGTCATCTTCGTCAACTTCGTCTACTTCGTCCCCTTCCTCCACTTCGTCGACTTCCTCCACTTCCTCCACTTCCTCCACTTTGTCAACTTTGTCCACTTAGTCCACTTCGTCCAAATCTTCGTCCACTTCGTCCAAATCTTCGTCCACTTCGTCAACTTCGTCCAATTCGTCCACTTCGTCCACTTCATCAACTTCGTCCACTTCCTCCGCTTCGTCCCCTTCCTCCAGTTCCTCCAGTTCCTCCTCTTCATCCACTTCCTCCACTTCGTCAACTTGGTCCACTTAGTCCATTTCCTCCATTTCGTCCACGTCGTCCACTTCGTCCACTTCACCAACTTCGTCCACTTCATCGACATCTTCCACTTCTCCACTTTGTCCACTTCATCCACTTCGTCAACTTAGTCAACATCCTTAACTTCATCCGCTTCGTCAACTTCGTCAACTTCGTCAACTTCGTCCATTTCATCAACTTCGTCCACTTCGTCCACTTTCTCCGCTTCGTCCACTTCCTCCACTTCCTCCACTTCCTCCACATCGTCAACTTCGTCCACTTTGTCCACTTCGTCAACTTCCTCCACTTCGTCAAGTTCGTCCACCTCGTCAACTTCGTCCACTTTGTCCACTTCATCAACTTCGTCATCTTCGGCAACTTCGTCTACTTCCTCTACTTCGTCGACTTCCTCCACTTCCTCTACTTCCTCCACTTCCTCCATGTCCTTCACTTCGTCCAATTCGTCCACTTAGTCCACTTCCTTCACTTCCTCCACTTCCTCCACTTCCTCCACTTCCTCCCCTTCCTCCATTTCCTCCACCTCGTCCACTTCCTCCACTTCTCCACTTCCTCCACTTCGTCCACTTCGTCCACTTCGTTTACTTCCTCAACTTCGTCAGCTTCGTCCACTTCGTCAACTTCTTCTCGATTTCGTTCACTTCGTCAACTTCGTCCACTTCCTCCACTTCGTTCGTGCACTTCGTCAACTTCGTCCACTTTGTCAACCTCGTCAAGTTCCTCCACTTGGTCAATTTCGTCCACTTCTTCCACTTCGTCTACTTCGTCAACTTCGTCATCTTCGTCAACTTCGTCTACTTCGTCCCCTTCCTCCACTTCGTCGACTTCCTCCACTTCCTCCACTTCCTTCACTTTGTCAACTTTGTCCACTTAGTCCACTTCGTCCAAATCTTCGTCCACTTCGTCCAAATCTTCGTCCACTTCGTCAACTTCGTCCAATTCGTCCACTTCGTCCACTTCGTCAACTTCGTCCACTTCCTCCGCTTCGTCCCCTTCCTCCAGTTCCTCCAGTTCCTCCTCTTCATCCACTTCCTCCACTTCGTCAACTTGGTCCACTTAGTCCATTTCCTCCATTTCGTCCACGTCGTCCACTTCGTCCACTTCACCAACTTCGTCCACTTCATCAACATCTTCCACTTCTCCACTTTGTCCACTTCATCCACTTCGTCAACTTAGTCAACATCCTTAACTTCATCCGCTTCGTCAACTTCGTCAACTTCGTCAACTTCGTCCATTTCATCAACTTCGTCCACTTCGTCCACTTTCTCCGCTTCGTCCACTTCCTCCACTTCCTCCCCTTCGTCCACTTCGTCCACTTCCTCCACTTCGTCAACTTCATCCAGTTAGTCCACTTCCTCCGCTTCCTCCACTTCGTCTACTTCGTGAACTTCGTCCACATAGTCGACTTCGTCAACTTCGTTAACTACGTCCACTTCCTCCACTTCCTTCACTTCCTCCACTTCCTCCACTTCCTCCACTTCCTCCACTTCGTCAACTTCGTCAACTGCGTCAACTTCGTCTACTTCTGTCACTTCCTCTGCTTCCTCCACTTCCTCCACTTCCTCCACTTCCTCCACTTCTTCCACGTCGTGCACTTCGTCTATTTCGTCACCTTCGTGAACTTCGTCGACTTCGTGCACTTCCTCTGCTTCGTCCACGTCCGCCAATTCATCCACTTCGTCTAATTCGTCCACTTCGTCAACTTCGTCAACTTTCTCCACTTTGTCCAGTTCGTCAATTTCGTCCAGTTCATCAACTTCGTCCACTTCGTTCACTTTGTCCACTTCCTCCACTTACTCCACTTCGTCCACTTCGTCCATTTACTCCACTTCCTCCACTTCCTCTACTTTGTCCACTACCTCTACTTTGTCCACTTCGTCAACTAAGTCAACTTCGTCAACTTAGTCCACTTCGTCCACTTCGTCCATTTCGTCCACTTCGTCAACTTCGTCCAGTTCGTCAACTTCGTCAACTTCGTTCACTTGGTCCACTTCCTCCACTTCCTCCAACTCCTCCACTTCCTCCGCTTCCTGTACTTCGTCCACTTCCTCCACTTCGTCAACTTCGTCAAATTCGTCCACTTCGTCAACTTCGTCAATTTCGTCCACTTCGTCAACTTCGTCCACATCGTCAACTTCGTCAACTTTGTCCACTTCTTCAACTTCGTCCACTTCGTCAATTTCCTCCACTTCCTCCACGTCCTCCACTTCGTCCACTTAGTCCACTTCCTCCACTTCCTCCACTTGCTCTACTTCATCCACTTCGTCAACTTCGTAAACTTCGTCCATTTCGTTCGTCCACTTCGTCAACTTCGTCGACTTCATCCAGTTCGTCCTCTTCGTCCACTTCGTCCACTTCATCCACTTCGTCCACTTCGTCAACTTCGTCAACTTCCTCATCTCCGTCAACTTCGTCTACTTCGTCCAATTCCTCTACTTTGTCGACTTCCTCCACTTCCTACACTTGCTCCACTTCGTCAACTTAGTCCACTTAGTCCACTTCCTCCACTACCTCCACTTCCTCCACGTCCTCCCCTTCGTCCAATTCGTCCATTTAGTCCACTTCCTTCACTTCCTCCACTTGCTCCACTTCGTCCACTTCACCAACTTCCTCCACTTCCTCCACTTCCTCCACTTTGTCCACTTCGTCAACTTTGTTAACTTCCTCAACTTCGTCCACTTCGTCAACTTTGTCAACTTCGTCCACTTCTTCCATTTTGTCAACTTCGTCTACTTTGTTCACTTCGTCCACTTCGTCCACTTCGTCCACTTTGTCACCTTCCTCCACTTCCTCCACTTTGTCCACTTCCTCCACTTCGTCAACTTCGTCCACTTCGTCAACATCGTCAACTTCTCCATTTCGTCAACATCGTCAACTTCCTTCACTTCATCCCCTTCGTAAACTTCGTCAAATACGTCAACTTCGTCCACTTCGTTCATGCACTTCGTTCACTTCCTCCACTTCGTCGATTTCCTCCACTTCCTCCACTACCTCCACTTCCTCCACGTCGTCCAAATCGTGCACTTCCATCGCTTCCTCCACTTCGTCCACTTCATCCACATCACAAACTTCATCAACTTTGTCAACTTCCTCCGCTTCCTCAACTTCGTCAACTTCATCCACTTCGTCAACTTCTTCCACTTCGTCCACTTCGTCCAGTTCGTCCACTTCGTCAACTTCGTCCACTTCGTCCACTTCCTCCGCTTCGTCCATTTCCTCCACTTCGCCCAATTCGTCCACTTCGTCCACTTAGTCCACTTCCTCCGCTTCCCCCATTTCGTCCACTTCGTCCTCTTCGTCCACTTCGTCTACTTCGTCAACTTCGTCTACTTCCCCCACTTCCTCCACTTCGTCGACTTCCTCCACTTCCTCCACATCCTCCACTTCCTCCACGTCCTCCACTTCGTCCAAATCGTCCACTTAGTCCAAATCGTCCACTTAGTCCACTTCCATCGCTTCCTCCACTTCGTCCACTTCGTCCACATCACAAACTTCATCAACTTTTTCAATTTCCTCCGCTTCCTAAACTTCGTCAACTTCGTCAACTTCATCCACTTCGTCCACTTCGTCAACTTCTTCCACTTCGTCCACTTCGTCCAGTTCGTCCACTTCATCAACTTCGTCCACTTCGTCAACTTCGTCCACTTCCTCCGCTTCCTCCACTTCCTCCACTTCGCTCACTTCGTCCACTTCGTCTACTTCGTCCACTTAGTCCACTTCCTCTGCTTCCTCCATTTCGTCCACTTCGTCCTCTTCGTCCACTTCGTGCACTTCGTCCACTTCCTCCACTTCCTCCACTTCGTCAACTTCGTCATCTTCGTCTACTTCCTCCACTTCGTCAACTTTGTCAACTTCGTCCACTTAGTCCACTTCCTCCACTTCCTCCACGTGCTCCACTTCGTGAAAATCGTCCACTCAGTCCGCTTCCTCCACTTCCTCCACTTCGTTCATTTCGTCCACTTCCTCCGCTTCCTCCATGTCGTCCAGTTCAGCAATTTCGTCAACTTCGTCAACTTCCTCCACTTCCTCCACTTCGTCAACTTCGTCCACTTCATCCACTTCGTCAAATTCTTCCACTTCGTCAACTTCGTCCACTTCGTTCCTTCACTTAGTCAACTTCGTCCATTTCGCTCCTTCACTTCGTCAACTTCGTCCACTTCGTCCTCTTCGTCCCCTTCGTCCACTTCGTCTATTTCGTCCACTTCGTGAAATTCGTCATCTTCGTCAACTTTCTCCACTTCGTCAACTTCGTCAAATTCGTCCACTTCGTCCTCTTCGTCCCCTTCATCCACTTCGTCTACTTCGTCCACTTCGTCAACTTCGTCATTTTCCTCAACTTCGTCTACTTCCTCCACTTCGTCGACATCCTCCAATTGCTCCACTTCGTCAACTTCGTCCACTTAGTCCACTTCCTCCACTTCCTCCACTTCCTCCACGTCCTCCACTTCGTCCAAATCGTCCACTTAGTCCACTTCCACCGCTTCCTCCACTTCGTCCACTTCACAAATTTTGTCAACTTCGTCAACTTCCTCCGCTTCCTCCACTTCGTCCACTTCGTCAACTTCATCCACTTCCTCGACTTCGTCAACTTCTTCCACTTCGTCCACTTCGTCAACTTCGTCCACTTCCTCCGCTTCCTCCACTTTTTCCACTTCGTCCACTTCGTCAACTTCGTCATCTTCGTCCACTTCCACCACTTCCTCCACTTCGTCCAATTCCTCCACTTCGTCATCTTTGTCAACTTCGTCCACGTAGTCCACTTCCTCCACGTCCTCCACTTCGTCCAAATCTTCCACTCAGTCCGCTTCCTCCACTTTCTCCACTTCGTCCACTTCCTCTGCTTCGTCCACTTCATCCAGTTCACGAACTTCGTCAACTTCGTCAACTTCCTCCACTTCTTCCACGTCGTCCACTTCGTCCACTTCGTCCACTTCTTCCACTTCGTCCACTTCGTCTACTTCGTCCACTTCGTCAACTTTCTCCACTTAGTCCACTTCCTCCACTTCCTCCACTTCGTCCAAGTCGTCCACTTAGTCCACTTCTTCCACTTCGTCCACTTCCTTCGCTTCGTTCACTTCGTCGACTTCCTGCGGGTCGTCCACTTCGTCCACTTCACCAACTTCGTCAACTTCCTCATCTCCATCAACTTCGTCGACTTCCTCCACTTCCTCCACTTGCTCCACTTCGTCAACTTCGTCAAATTAGTCCACTTAGTCCACTTCCTCAACTACCTCCACTTCCACCACTTCCTCCACGTCTTCCACTTCGTCCAATTCGTCCATTGAGTCCACTTCCTTCACTTCCTCCACTTCCTCCACTTCACCAACTTCCTCCACTTCCTCCACTTCTCCACTTCCTCCACTTCATCCACTTTGTCCACTTCATCAACTTCGTCAACTTCGTCCACTTCATCAACTTCTTCCCCTTTGTCAACTTCGTCCACCTTGTTCACTTCGTCCACTTCGTCCACTTCATCAGCTTCCTCCACTTCGTCCACTTCCTCGACTTCCTCCACTTCGTCAACTTCCTCCACTTCCTCCACTTTGTCAACTTCGTCAACCTCATCCACTTCCTCGACTTCGTCAACTTCTTCTACTTCGTCCACTTCGTCAACTTCGTCCACTTTGTCAACTTCGTCAACCTCATCCACTTCCTCGACTTCATCAACTTCTTCTACTTCGTCCACTTCGTCAACTTCGTCCACTTCGTCAACTTCGTGCACTTCCTCCGCTTCGTCCACTTCCTCCACTTCGCCCACTTCCAGCAGTTCGTCCACTTCGTCCACTTAGTCCACTTCCTCCGCTTCCTCCACTTCGTCCACTTCACCAACTTCGTCAACTTTGTCAACTTCCTCCACTTCGGCCACGTCGTCCACTTCCTCCACTTCGTCCACTTCTTCCACTTCTTCCACTTCTTCCACTTCGTCCACTTCGTCAACTTCGTCCACGTAGTCCACTTTCTCCACTTCCTCCACGTCCTCCACTTCGTCCAAATTGTCCCCTTAGTCCACTTTCTCCACTTCGTCCACTTCCTCCACTTCGTTCACTTCGTCCACTTCCTCCGCTTCCTCCGCTTCGTCCACTTCGTCCATTTCACCAACTTCCTCAACTTCCTCATCTCCGTCATCTTCGTCTACTTTGTCCACTTCCTCTACTTCGTCGACTTCCTCCAATTCCTCCACTTGCTCCTCTTCGTCAACTTAGTCCACTTAGTCCACTTCCTCCACTACCTCCACTTCCACCACTTCCTCCACGTCCTCCACTTCGTCCAATTCGTCCATTTAGTCCATTTCCTTCACTTCCTGCACTTCCTCCACTTCGTCCACTTCACCAACTTCCTCCACTTCCTCCACTTCTCCAGTTCCTCCACTTCGTCCACTTTGTCCATTTCGTCAACTTAGTCAACTTCGTCCACTTCGTCAACTACTTCCACTTTGTCAACATCGTCCACTTTGTTCACTTCGTCCACTTCGTCCACTTCGTCCACTTCGTCAGCTTCCTCCACTTCGTCCACTTCCTCCACTTCGTCCAGTTCACAAACTTCATCAACTTTGTCAACTTCCTCCGCTTCCTCAACTTCGTCAACTTCGTCAACTTCATCCACTTCGTCCACTTCGTGAACTTCTTCCACTTCGTCTACTTCGTCCACTTCATCCACTTCCTCCGCTTCGTCCACTTCCTCCACTTCGCCCACTTCCAGCACTTCGTCCACTTCGTCCACTTAGTCCACTTCCTCCGCTTCCTTCACTTCGTCCACTTCGTCCTCTTCGTCCTCTTCGTCCACTGCGTCCACTTCGTGCACTTCGTCCACTTCGTCTTCTTCGTCGACTTCCTCCACTTCCTGCACTTCCTCCACTTCGTCATCTTTGTCAACTTCGTCCACTTAGTCCACTTCCTCCACTTCCTCCACTTCCTCCACTTCCTCCACTTCCTCCACGTCCTCCACTTCATCCAAATCGTCCACTCAGTCCGCTTCCTCCACTTCCTGCACTTCGTCCACTTCCTCCGCTTCCTCCACTTCCACCACTTCGTCCACTTCGTCCACTTCACCAACTTCGTCAACTTCCTCCACTTCGTCCACATCGTCAAGTTCGTTTACTTCGTCAACTTCGTCCACTTAGTCCACTTCCTCGACTTCCTCCACTTGCTCAAGTTCCTCCACTTCGTGAACTTCGTCTACTTCGTCAACTTCGTCCATTTCGTTCGTCCACTTCGTCCACTTCGTCGACTTCATCCACTTCGTCCACTTCGTCATCTTCGTCCACTTCGTGCTCTTCGTCCACTTCATCCACTTCGTCCACTTTGTCAACTTCCTCATCTCCGTCAACTTCGTCTACTTCGTCCACTTCCTCTACTTCGTCGACTTCCTCCACATCCTACACTTGCTCCACTTCGTCAACTTCGTCAACTTAGTCCACTTAGTCACATTCCTCCACTACCTCCACTTCCACCACTTCGTCCACGTCCTCCACTTCGTCCAATTCGTCCAATTAGTCCACTTCCTCCACATCCTCCACTTCGTCCACTTCACCAACTTCCTCCACTTCCTCAACTTCTCCACTTCCTCCACTTCCTCCACTTTCTCCACTTCGTCAACTTAGCAACTTCGTCAACTTCGTCCACTTCGTCCACTTCGTCAACTTCGTCCACTTCGTCCACTTCGTCAACTTCGTCCACTTCGTCAACTTCTTCCACTTTGTCCACTTCGTCTACTTTGTTCACTTCGTCCACTTCGTCCACTTCGTGCACTTCGTCAGTTTCCTCCACTTCGTCCACGTCGTCCACTTCCTCCACTTCGTCTACTTCTTCCACTCCTCCACTTTGTCCACTTCGTCCACTTCGTCAACTTCGTCCACTTAGTCCACTTCCTCCGCTCCGTCCGCTTCGTGAACTTCGTCCACGTAGTCCACTTCCTCCACTTCATCCACTTCCTCCACTTCGTCCAAATTGTCCACTTAGTCCACTTTCTCCACTCCGTCCACTTCGTCCACTTTGTCCACTTCCTCCGCTCCGTCCGCTTCGTGAACTTCGTCCACGTAGTCCACTTCCTCCACTTCATCCACTCCCTCCACTTCGTCCAAATTGTCCACTTCGTCCACTTCCTCCGCTTCCTCCACTTTCTCCACTCCGTCCACTTCGTCCACTTTGTCCACTTCCTCCACTTCCTCCACTTCGTCCACTTCACCAACTTCGTCAACTTTGTCAACTTCCTCCACTTCGGCCACGTCGTCCACTTCCTCCACTTCGTCCACTTCTTCCACTTCTTCCACTTCTTCCACTTCGTCCACTTCGTCAACTTCGTCCACGTAGTCCGCTTTCTGCACTTCCTCCACATCCTCCAGTTCGTCCAAATTGTCCACTTAGTCCACTTTCTTCACTTCGTCCACTTCCTCCACTTCGTTCACTTCGTCCACTTCCTCCGCTTCCTCCGCTTCCTCCACTTCGTCCACTTCACCAACTTCGTCAACTTTGTCAACTTCCTCCACTTCGGCCACGTCGTCCACTTCGTCCACTTCGTCCACTTCGTCCACTTCTTCCACTTCTTCCACTTCTTCCACTTCGTCCACTTCGTCAACTTCGTCCACGTAGTCCGCTTTCTCCACTTCCTCCACGTCCTCCAGTTCGTCCAAATTGTCCACTTAGTCCACTTTCTTCACTTCGTCCACTTCCTCCACTTCGTTCACTTCGTCCACTTCCTCCGCTTCCTCCGCTTCGTCCACTTCGTCCATTTCACCAACTTCCTCAACTTCCTCATCTCCGTCATCTTCGTCTACTTTGTCCACTTCCTCTACTTCGTCGACTTCCTCCACTTAGTCCACTTCCTCCTCTTCGTCAACTTAGTCCACTTCCTCCACTACCTCCACTTCCACCACTTCCTCCACGTCCTCCACTTCGTCCAATTCGTCCATTTAGTCCACTTCCTTCACTTCCTGCACTTCCTCCACTTCGTCCACTTCACCAACTTCCTCCACTTCCTCCACTTCTCCAGTTCCTCCACTTCGTCCACTTTGTCCATTTCGTCAACTTAGTCAACTTCGTCCACTTCGTCAACTACTTCCACTTTGTCAACATCGTCCACTTTGTTCACTTCGTCCACTTCGTCCACTTCGTCCACTTCGTCAGCTTCCTCCACTTCGTCCACTTCCTCCACTTCGTCCAGTTCACAAACTTCATCAACTTTGTCAACTTCCTCCGCTTCCTCAACTTCGTCAACTTCGTCAACTTCATCCACTTCGTCCACTTCGTGAACTTCTTCCACTTCGTCTACTTCGTCCACTTCATCCACTTCCTCCGCTTCGTCCACTTCCTCCACTTCGCCCACTTCCAGCACTTCGTCCACTTCGTCCACTTAGTCCACTTCCTCCGCTTCCTTCCCTTCGTCCACTTCGTCCTCTTCGTCCTCTTCGTCCACTGCGTCCACTTCGTGCACTTCGTCCACTTCGTCTTCTTCGTCGACTTCCTCCACTTCCTGCACTTCCTCCACTTCGTCATCTTTGTCAACTTCGTCCACTTAGTCCACTTCCTCCACTTCCTCCACTTCCTCCACGTCCTCCACTTCGTCCAAATCGTCCACTCAGTCCGCTTCCTCCACTTCCTCCACTTCGTCCACTTCCTCCGCTTCCTGCACTTCCACCACTTCGTCCACTTCGTCCACTTCACCAACTTCGTCAACTTCCTCCACTTCGTCCACATCGTCAAGTTCGTTTACTTCGTCAACTTCGTCCACTTAGTCCACTTCCTCGACTTCCTCCACTTGCTCAAGTTCCTCCACTTCGTGAACTTCGTCTACTTCGTCAACTTCGTCCATTTCGTTCGTCCACTTCGTCCACTTCGTCGACTTCATCCACTTCGTCCACTTCGTCATCTTCGTCCACTTCGTGCTCTTCGTCCACTTCGTCCACTTCATCCACTTCGTCCACTTCGTCAACTTCCTCATCTCCGTCAACTTCGTCTACTTCGTGCACTTCGTTGATTTCCTCCAATTCGTCCACTAACTCCACTTTGTCAACTTCGTCAACTTCCTTCACTTCCTCCAGTTCCTCCTCTTCCTCCACTTCCTCCACGTCCTCCACTTTGTCCAAATCGTCCACTTCATCCACTTCGTCAACTTCGTCCACTTCGCCAACTTCGTCAACTTCGTCTACTTCGTCCTTTTCGTCCACTTCGTCCAGTTCGTCAACTTTGTCTACTTCGTCCACTTCCTCTCATTCGTGGACTTGCTCCACTTCCTCCACTTCCTCCACTTCGTCGACTTCTTCCACTTTTTCCACTTCCTTCACTTCCTCCACTTCAAATTCTTCCTCCACTTCTTCCACATCCCCCACTTCCTCCAAATCTTCCACTACCTCCTCCACTTCGTCCTCTACCTCCTCTACCTCCACTCCCTCCACTTTGTCCATTTCCTCCACTTAATTCACTTCGTCAACTTCGTCAACTTTTTCATCTTCGTCAACTTCGTCTACTTCTTAACCTTCCTCCACTTCGTTAACTTCCTCCACTTCCTCAACTTCCTCAACTTCCTCCACTTCCTCCACGTCCTTCACTTCGTCCACTTAGTCCACTTAGTCCACTTCCTCCACTTCCTCCACTTCACCAACTTCGTCCACTTCCTCCACTACGTCAACTTTGACATATTCCTCCACTTCGTCCACTTCGTCAACTTCTTCCACTTCGTCCACTTCGTCAACTTCGTCCACTTCTTCCACTTCGTCCAATTCGTTAACTTCGTCCACTTCTTCCACTTCGTCAACTTCGTCCACTTATTCCACTTCCTCCGCTTCCTCCACTTCGTCCACTTCCTCAACTTGGCCAACTTGGTCCACTTCCTCCTCTTCGTCCACTTCGTCCATTTCGTCCACTTCGTCCACTTCGTCAACTTCGTCCACTTCTTCAACTTCGTCAACTTCGTCTTCTTCGTCCACTTCGTCCACTATGTCTACTTCGTCCAATTCGTCCACTTCGTCCACTTCGTCAACTTCGTCATCTTCGTCAACTTCGTCCACTTCCTCCACTTCCTCCATTTCGTGGACTTCCTTCACTTCCTCAACTTCCTCCACTTCGTCAACTTCGTTCACTTCGTCAACTTAGTCTACTTCCTTCACTTTGTCAACTTCGTCCACTTCGTCAACTTCTTCCACTTGGTCCACTTCGTCCACTTCGTGGACTTTGTCCACTTCCTCCGCTTCCTCCACTTCGTCCACTTCGTCCACTTCGTTCACTTTGTCCACTTCGTCCACTTCCTCCACTTTGTCCAATTTGTCAACTTCGTCAACTTCGTCCACTTCGTCAACTTCGTCCACTTCGTGAAATTCGTCAACTTCGTCCACTTCGCCCATTTCTTCCACTTCTTCCACTTCTTCCACTTTGTCCACGTCGTCCACTTCGGCAACATCCTCCACTTCGTCAACTTTGTCCTCTTCGTCCACTTCGCCACTTCATCCACTTCGTCAACTTTTTCTACATCGTCCACTTCCTCCAATTCGTGGACTTCCTCCACTTCCTCCAGTTCCTCCATTACGTCAACTTCGTCCACTAAGTCCACTTCCTTCACTTCCTCCACTTCCTCCTCTTCCTCAACTTCATCCACGTCCTCCACTTTGTCCAAATCGTCCACTTCGTCCACTTCTTACACTTCCTCAACTTCGTCCACTTCCTCCATTTCCTCCACTTTGTTAACTTCGTCAACTTCATCCAACTAGTCCACTTCCTCCACTTCCTCGACTTCGTCAACTTCGTTCATATCGCCAACTTCGCCAACTTCGTCCACTTCGTCCTCTTCGTCCACTTCGTCCACTTAGTCCACTTGGTCCACTTCGTCCACTTCGTCCATTTCGTCCACTTCGTCAACTTCCTCCAGTTAGTGCACTTCCTCCGCTTCCTCCGCTTCGTCCACTTCGTCAAATTCGTCAACTTCGTCAACTTCGTCAACTTCCTCAACTTCGTCCACTTCGTCAACTTCTTCCACTATGTCAACTTCGTCTACTTTGTTCACTTCGTCCACTTCGTCCACTTCGTTCACTTCGTCAGCTTCCTCCACTTCGTCCACTTCCTCCACTTCGTCAACTTCGTCCACTAAGTCAACATTGTCAACTTCGTCCACTTCGTCAACATCGTCAACTTTCTCCACTTAGTCCACTTCCTCCGCTTCCTCCACTTCGTCCACTTCGTCAACTTCGTCAAATTCGTCAACTTTGTCCACTTCGTTCGTGCACTTCGTCAACTTCGTCTGCTTCATCCACTTCGTCCACTTCGTCCCCTTCGTACACTTCGTCTACTTCGTCCACTTTGTCAACTTTGTCATCTTCGTCAACTTCGTCTACTTCCTCCACTTCCTCCACTTCGTCGACTTAGACTTCCTCCACTTCCTCCACTTCGTCAACTTCGTCAACCTCGCCCACTTAGTCCACTTCCTCCACGTCCTCCACTTCGTCCAAATCGTCCACTTAGTCCACTTCCATCGCTTCCTCCACTTCGTCCACTTCGTCCAGTTCACAAACTTCATCAACTTTGTCAACTTCCTCCGCTTCCTCAACTTCGTCAACTTCATCCACTTCGTCCACTTCGTGAACTTCTTCCACTTCGTCCACTTCGTCCACTTCGTCCACTACGTCCACTTCCTCCGCTTCCTCCATTTCGTCCACTTCGTTCGTGCACTTCGTCAACTTTGTCCACTTCGTCCACTTCGTCCACTTCGTCCTCTTCGTCCACTTCGTCTACTTCGTCAACTTCGTCATCTTCGTCAACTTCGTCTACTTCCTCCACTTCCTCCACTTCATCCCCTTCGTCCACTTCGTCCACCTCGTCCACTTCGTTCGTGCACTTCGTCAACTTCGTCCACTTCGTGCTCTTCGTCCCCTTCGTCCACTTCGTCTACTTCGTCCACTTCGTCTACTTCGTCCACTTCGTCAACTTCGTCATCTTCGTCAACTTCTTCTACTTCCTGCACTTCCTCCACTTCGGCGACTTCCTCCACTTCGTCAACTTCGACCACTTAGTCCACTTCCTCCACCTCCTCCACTTCCTCCACGTCCTCAACTTAGTCCACTTCCACCGCTTGCTCCACTTCGTCCACTTCGTCCACTTCAAAAATTCCGTCAACTTCCTCCTCTTCCTCCACTTCGTCAACTTCATCCACTTCCTCGACTTCCTCCACTTCGTCGACTTCCTCCACTTCGTCAACTTCCTCCACTTCGTCATCTATGTCAACTTCGTCCACTTAGTCCACTTCCTCCACTTCCTCCACGTCCTCCATTTTGTCCAAATCGTCCACCCAGTCCGCTTCCTCCACTTCGTCCACTTCGTCCCATTCATCCACTTCAAGAACTTCCTCCACCTCCTCCACTTCGTCCACTTCGTCTACTTCGTCAACTTCATCTACTTCGTCCACTTCGTCAATTTCGTCAACTTTTTCCACTTCGTCGTCAATTTCGTCAACTTCTACAATTTCTTCCACTTAGTCCATTTCGTCCACTTCACCAACTTCGTTAACTTAGTCTACTTCGTCCACTTCCTCCACTTCGTCAACTTTGTCCACTTCGTCCACTTCGTCAACTTCGTCCACTTCCTCCGCTTCGTCCACTTCCTCCACATTGTCCACATTGTCAACTTCGTCCCCTTCCTCCTCTTCCTCCACTTCCTTCACTTCGTCAACTTCGTCCACTTAGTCCACTTCCTCCGCTTCCTCCACTTCGTCCACTTCGTCAACTTCGTCAACCTCGTCCAGTTCGTCAACTTCGTCCACTTCGTTCACTTCGTCCACTTCCTCCACTTACTCCACTTCGTCCACTTCCTCCACTTCCTCCACTTCCTCTACTTTGTCCACTTTGTCAACTTCGTCCATTTCGTCAACTACGTCAACTTCGTCAACTTTGTCAACTTTGTCAACTTTGTCCACTTGGTCCACTTCGTCCATTTCGTCCATTTCGTCCACTTCGTCAACTTCGTCCACTTCGTGCACTTTCTCCACTTACTCCACTTCCTCCACTTCCTCCAACTCCTCCACTTCCTCCACTTCCTCCACTTCCTCCACTTCGTCAACTTCGTCAAGTTCATCCACTTCCTCGACTTCGTCAACTTCGTCAACTTCATCCACTTCCTCGACTTCGTCAACTTCTTCCCCTTCATCCACTTCGTCCACTTCGCCCACTTCCTGCACTTCGTCAATTTCGTTCACTTAGTCCACTTTCTCCACTTCCTCCATTTCGTCCACTTCGTCCTCTTCGTCCACTTCATCCACTTCGTCCTCTTCATCCACTTCATCCACTTCGTCAACTTCGTCACCTTCGTCTACTTCCTCCACTTCATGCACTTCGTTGATTTCCTCCAGTTCATCCACTTCCTCCACTTTGTCAACTTCGTCAACTTCGTCCAATTAGTCCACTTCCTTCACTTCCTCCAGTTCCTCCTCTTCCTCCACTTCCTCCACGTCCTCCACTTTGTCCAAATCGTCTACTTCATCCACTTCGTCAACTTTGTCCACTTCGCCAATTTCGTCAACTTCATCTACTTCGTCCTTTTCGTCCACTTCGTCCAGTTCGTCAACTTTGTCTACTTCGTCCACTCCTCCCATTCGTGGACTTCCTCCACTTCCTCCACATCGTCGACTTCGTCCACTTAGTCCACTTCCTTCACTTCTTCCACTTCCTATTCTTCCTCCACTTCATCCACATCCTCCACATCGTCCAAATCGTCCACTACGTCCTCCACATTGTCCTCTACGTCCTCTACGTCCTCTACGTCCACGTCGTCCATTTCGTCCACTTAATTCACTTCGTCAACTTCGTCCACTTTTTCATCTTCGTCTACTTCTTAACCTTCCTCCACTTCGTCAACTTCCTCCACTTCGTCCACTTCATCCACTTAGTCCACTTCCTCAACTTCCTCGACTTCCTCAACTTCCTCCACTTCCTCCACGTCCTCCACTTCGTCCACTTAGTCCACTTAGTCCACTTCCTCCACTTCCTCCACTTAATACACTTCCTCCACTTCACGAACTTCGTCCACTTCCTCCACTTCATCAACTTTGTCATATTCCTCCACTTCGTCCACCTCGTCAACTTCGTCCACTTCTTCCACTTCGTCCAATTCGTTAACTTCGTCCACTTCTTCCACTTCGTCAACTTCGTCCACTTCCTCCGCTTCCTCCACTTCGTCCACTTCGTCCACTTGGCCAACTTCGTCCACTTCGTCCATTTCGTCCACTTCGTCCATTTCTTCCACTTCGTCAACTTCGTCCACTTCTTCAACTTCGTCAACTTCGTCTTCTTCGTCCACTTCGTCAACTTCGTCATCTTCGTCAACTTCGTGCACTTCCTCCATTTTGTGGACTTCCTCCACTTCCTCCACTTCCTCAACTTCCTCCACTTCCTCAACTTCGTTCACTTCGTCAACTTAGTCTACTTCCTTCACTTCGTCAACTTTGTCCACTTCGTCAACTTCTTCCACTTGGTCCACTTGGTCCACTTTGTCCACTTCCTCCGCTTCCCCCACTTCGTCCACTTTGTTCACTTTATCCACTTCCTCCACTTTGTCCAATTCGTCAACTTCGTCCAGTTCGTCTACTTCGTCCACTTCGTGAAATTCGTCAACTTCGTCCACTTCGCCCATTTCTTCCACTTCTTCCACTTCGTCCACGTCGTCCACTTCGGCAACATCCTCCACTTCGTCCACTTCGTCCTCTTCGTCCACTTCGCCACTTCATCCTTCTCGTCAACTTTTTCTACTTCGTCCACTTCCTCCAATTCGAGGACTTCCTCCACTTCCTCCACTTCCTCCACTTCATCAACTTCGTCCACTAAGTCCACTTCCTTCACTTCCTCCACTTCCTCCTCTTCCTCAACTTCATCCACGTCCTCCACTTCATCCAAATCGTCCACTTCGTCCACTTCGTACACTTCCTCAACGTCGTCCACTTCCTCCACTTTGTTAACTTCGTCCACCTAGTCCACTTCCTCCACTTCCTCGACTTCGTCAACTTCGTTCAAATCGCCAACTTCGCCAACTTCGTCCAGTTCATGCACTTCGTCCTCTTTGTCCACTTCGTCCACTTGGTCCACTTCGTCCACTTCGTCCATTTCGTCCACTTCGTCAACTTCCTCCACTTCCTCCAATTCCTCCACTTCCTCCACTACGTCCACTTCGTAAACTTTGTCAACTTCGTCAACTTCTTCAACTTCGTCCACTTCCTCCACTTCCTGGACTTCGTCCACTTCGTCAACTTCGTCCACTTTGTCAACTTCGTCGACTTCCTCCTCTTCCTCCACTTCCTCCACTTCGTCCACTTCGTCAACTTCATCAACTTTGTCCGCTTAGTCCACTTCCTTCACTTCCACCACTTCGTCAACTTCGTCAACTTCTTCCACTTAGTCCACTTCCACCACTTCCTCAACTTCCTCCACTTCCCCCACTTCCTCCACTTCCTCCAGTTCACCAACTTCGTCCACTCCCTCCACTTTCTCCACTTCCTCCACGTCGTCCACTTCGTCCGCTTCGTTCACTTCGTCAACTTCGTCCCCTTCCTCCACGTCATCAACTTCGTCAACTTCGTCCACTTCATCAATTCGTACACTTCCTCAACTTCCTCCACTTCCTCCACTTCGTCCACATCGTCAACTTCGTAAACTTCGTCAACTTCGTCCACTTCGTCCGCTTCGTCCACTTCGTCCACTTCGTCCATGTCCTCCACTTCCTCCGCTTCCTCCACTCCTTCCACTTCTTCCACTTCTTCAACTTCTTCCTATTATTCTTCTTCTTCATTTTCTTCTGCTTCTTCTTCTTCTTCTTCGCCCACTTCTTCCCCTTCGTCCACTTCCTCCACGTCCTCCACTTCCTCCACTTCTTCCACTTGGTCCACCTCGTCCACTTCGTCCACTTTGTCCATTTCGTCAACTTCGTCCACTTACTCACCTTCGTCCACTTCGTGAACTTCGTCCACTTCGTCAACGTCGTCCACTTCCTCCACTTCATCCACTTCGTCAACTTCGTCCATTTCGTTAACTTCGTCCACTTCGTCAAATTCGTCAACTTCGTCCACTTCATCCATTTCTTTCACTTCTTCCACTTCTTCCACTTCTTACACTTCTTCCACTTATTCCTCTTATTCTTCTTCTTCATTTTCTTCTGCTTCTTCTTCTTCTTCACCCACTTCTTCCCCTTCGTCCACTTCCTCCATTTCGTCCACTTCGTCAACTTCGTCCACCTCGTCCACTTCGTCCACTTTGTCCACTTCGTCCACTTTGTCCACTTCGTCCATTTCGTCCACTTAATTCACTTCGTCAACTTCGTCCACTTTTTCATCTTCGTCAACTTCGTCTACTTCTTAACCTTCCTCCACTTCGTCAACTTCCTCCACTTCGTCCACTTCATCCACTTAGTCCACTTCCTCAACTTCCTCCACTTCCTCAACTTCCTCCACTTCCTCCACGTCCTCCACTTAGTCCACTTAGTCCACTTCCTCCACTTCCTCCACTTAATCCACTTCCTCCACTTCATCAACTTTGTCATATTCCTCCACTTCGTCCACGTCGTCAACTTCGTCCACTTCTTCCACTTCGTCCAATTTGTTAACTTCGTCCACTTCTTCCACTTCGTGAACTTCGTCCACTTAGTCCACTTCCTCCGCTTCCTCCACTTCGTCCACTTGGCCAACTTGGTCCACTTCGTCCACTTCGTCCATTTCGTCCACTTCGTCCACTTCGTCAACTTCGTCCACTTCTTCAACTTCGTCTTCTTTGTCCACTTCGTCAACTTCGTCATCTTCGTCCACTTCCTCCATTTTGTGGACTTCCTCCACTTCCTCCACTTCCTCAAGTTCCTCCACTTCGTCAACTTCGTTCACTTCGTCAACTTAGTCTACTTCCTTCACTTCGTCAACTTTGTCCACTTCGTCAACTTCTTCCACTTGGTCCACTTCGTCCACTTCATCCCCTTCGTCCACTTCGTCCACCTCGTCCACTTCGTTCGTGCACTTCGTCAACTTCGTCCACTTCGTGCTCTTCGTCCCCTTAGTCCACTTCGTCTACTTCGTCCACTTCGTCTACTTCGTCCACTTCATCAACTTCGTCATCTTCGTCAACTTCTTCTACTTCCTCCACTTCCTCCACTTCGGCGACTTCCTCCACTTCGTCAACTTCGACCACTTAGTCCACTTCCTCCACCTCCTCCACTTCCTCCACGTCCTCCACTTCGTCCAAATCGTCAACTTAGTCCACTTCCACCGCCTGCTCCACTTCGTCCACTTCAAAAATTCCGTCAACTTCCTCCTCTTCCTCCACTTCGTCAACTTCATCCACTTCCTCGACTTCATCCACTTCGTCCACTTAGTCAACTTCGTCCACTTCGTCAACTTCGTCCACTTCGTCCACTTCCTCCGCTTCCTCCACTTCCTCCACTTCGTCCTCTTCAGCTTCTTCGTCCACTTCATCCACTTCGTCATCTTCGTCTACTTCCTCGACTTCCTCCACTTTGTCGACTTCCTCCACTTCGTCAACTTCCTCCACTTCGTCATCTTTGTCAACTTCGTCCACTTAGTCCACTTCCTCCACTTCCTCCACGTCCTCCATTTTGTCCAAATCGTCCTCCCAGTCCGCTTCCTCCACTTCGTCCACTTCGTCCCATTCATCCACTTCAAGAACTTCCTCCACTTCGTCCACTTCGTCCACTTCGTCAACTTCATCTACTTCGTCCACTTCGTCAATTTCGTCAACTTTTTCCACTTCGTCGTCAATTTCGTCCACTTCTACAATTTCTTCCACTTCGTCCATTTCGTCCACTTCACCAACTTCGTCAACTTAGTCTACTTCGTCCACTTCCTCCACTTCGTCAACTTTGTCCACTTCGTCCACTTCGTCAACTTCGTCCACTTCCTCCGCTTCGTCCACTTCCTCCACTTTGTCCACATTGTCAACTTCGTCCCCTTCCTCCTCTTCCTCCACTTCCTTCACTTCGTCAACTTCGTCCACTTAGTCCACTTCCTCCGCTTCCTCCACTTCGTCCACTTCGTCAACTTCGTCAACCTCGTCCAGTTCGTCAACTTCGTCCACTTCGTTCACTTCGTCCACTTCCTCCACTTACTCCACTTCCTCCACTTCCTCCACTTCCTCCACTTCCTCTACTTTGTCCACTTCGTCAACTTCGTCCATTTCGTCAACTACGTCAACTTCGTCAACTTAGTCAACTTTGTCAACTTTGTCCACTTCGTCCATTTCGTCCATTTCGTCCACTTCGTCAACTTCGTCCACTTCCTCCACTTCCTCCACTTCCTCCACTTCCTCCAACTCCTCCACTTCCTCCACTTCCTCCACTTCGTCAACTTCGTCAACTTCATCCACTTCCTCGACTTCGTCAACTTCGTCAACTTCATCCACTTCCTCGACTTCGTCAACTTCTTCCCCTTCATCCACTTCGTCCACTTCGTCCACTTCGCCCACTTCCTGCACTTCGTCAATTTCGTTCACTTAGTCCACTTCCTCCGCTTTCTCCATTTCGTCCACTTCGTCCTCTTCGTCCACTTCATCCACTTCGTCCTCTTCATCCACTTCATCCACTTCGTCAACTTCGTCACCTTCGTCTACTTCCTCCACTTCATGCACTTCGTTGATTTCCTCCAGTTCATCCACTTCCTCCACTTTGTCAACTTCGTCAACTTCGTCCAATTAGTCCACTTCCTTCACTTCCTCCAGTTCCTCCTCTTCCTCCACTTCCTCCACGTCCTCCACTTTGTCCAAATCCTCTACTTCATCCACTTCGTCAACTTTGTCCACTTCGCCAATTTCGTCAACTTCATCTACTTCGTCCTTTTCGTCCACTTCGTCCAGTTCGTCAACTTTGTCTACTTCGTCCACTCCTCCCATTCGTGGACTTCCTCCACTTCCTCCACATCGTCGACTTCGTCCACTTAGTCCACTTCCTTCACTTCTTTCACTTCCTATTCTTCCTCCACTTCATCCACATCCTCCACATCGTCCAAATCGTCCACTACGTCCTCCACATTGTCCTCTACGTCCTCTACGTCCTCTATGTCCACGTCGTCCATTTCGTCCACTTAATTCACTTCGTCAACTTCGTCCACTTTTTCATCTTCGTCTACTTCTTAACCTTCCTCCACTTCGTCAACTTCCTCCACTTCGTCCACTTCATCCACTTAGTCCACTTCCTCAACTTCCTCGACTTCCTCCACTTCCTCCACGTCCTCCACTTCGTCCACTTAGTCCACTTAGTCCACTTCCTCCACTTCGTCCACTTCATCCACTTCCTCCACTTCACCAACTTCGTCCACTTCCTCCACTTCGTCAACTTTGTCATATTCCTCCACTTCGTCCACTTCGTCAACTTCGTCCACTTCTTCCACTTCGTCCACTTCGTCCACTTCGTCCACTTCTTCCACTTCGTCAACTTCGTCCACTTCGTCCACTTCCTCCGCTTCCTCCACTTCGTCCACTTCGTCCACTTCGTCCACTTCGTCCAT
Organism: Vigna nakashimae; assembly: GCA_034642375.1. Classification (NCBI taxonomy): domain Eukaryota; kingdom Viridiplantae; phylum Streptophyta; class Magnoliopsida; order Fabales; family Fabaceae; genus Vigna; species Vigna nakashimae. The sequence goes on from CM067767.1 coordinate 36,052,248, forward strand.
TTCGTCCACTTCGTCCATTTCGTCCACTTCGTCAACTTCTTCAACTTCGTCAACTTCGTCCACTTCGTCAACTTCGTCCAGTTCGTCATCTTCGTCAACTTCGTCCACTTCCTCCATTTTGTGGACTTCCTCCACTTCCTCCACTTCCTCAAGTTCCTCCACTTCGTCAACTTCGTCAACTTAGTCTACTTCCTTCACTTCGTCAACTTTGTCCACTTCGTCAACTTCTTCCACTTGGTCCACTTCGTCCACTTCATCCCCTTCGTCCACTTCGTCCACCTCGTCCACTTCGTTCGTGCACTTCGTCAACTTCGTCCACTTCGTGCTCTTCGTCCCCTTAGTCCACTTCGTCTACTTCGTCCACTTCGTCTACTTCGTCCACTTCATCAACTTCGTCATCTTCGTCAACTTCTTCTACTTCCTCCACTTCCTCCACTTCGGCGACTTCCTCCACTTCGTCAACTTCGACCACTTAGTCCACTTCCTCCACCTCCTCCACTTCCTCCACGTCCTCCACTTCGTCCAAATCGTCAACTTAGTCCACTTCCACCGCTTGCTCCACTTCGTCCACTTCGTCCACTTCAAAAATTCCGTCAACTTCCTCCTCTTCCTCCACTTCGTCAACTTCATCCACTTCCTCGACTTCATCCACTTCGTCCACTTAGTCAACTTCGTCCACTTCGTCAACTTCGTCCACTTCGTCCACTTCCTCCGCTTCCTCCACTTCCTCCACTTCGTCCTCTTCAGCTTCTTCGTCCACTTCATCCACTTCGTCATCTTCGTCTACTTCCTCGACTTCCTCCACTTTGTCGACTTCCTCCACTTCGTCAACTTCCTCCACTTCGTCATCTTTGTCAACTTCGTCCACTTAGTCCACTTCCTCCACTTCCTCCACGTCCTCCATTTTGTCCAAATCGTCCTCCCAGTCCGCTTCCTCCACTTCGTCCACTTCGTCCCATTCATCCACTTCAAGAACTTCCTCCACTTCGTCCACTTCGTCCACTTCGTCAACTTCATCTACTTCGTCCACTTCGTCAATTTCGTCAACTTTTTCCACTTCGTCGTCAATTTCGTCCACTTCTACAATTTCTTCCACTTCGTCCATTTCGTCCACTTCACCAACTTCGTCAACTTAGTCTACTTCGTCCACTTCCTCCACTTCGTCAACTTTGTCCACTTCGTCCACTTCGTCAACTTCGTCCACTTCCTCCGCTTCGTCCACTTCCTCCACTTTGTCCACATTGTCAACTTCGTCCCCTTCCTCCTCTTCCTCCACTTCCTTCACTTCGTCAACTTCGTCCACTTAGTCCACTTCCTCCGCTTCCTCCACTTCGTCCACTTCGTCAACTTCGTCAACCTCGTCCAGTTCGTCAACTTCGTCCACTTCGTTCACTTCGTCCACTTCCTCCACTTACTCCACTTCCTCCACTTCCTCCACTTCCTCCACTTCCTCTACTTTGTCCACTTCGTCAACTTCGTCCATTTCGTCAACTACGTCAACTTCGTCAACTTAGTCAACTTTGTCAACTTTGTCCACTTCGTCCATTTCGTCCATTTCGTCCACTTCGTCAACTTCGTCCACTTCCTTCACTTCCTCCACTTCCTCCACTTCCTCCAACCCCTCCACTTCCTCCACTTCCTCCACTTCGTCAACTTCGTCAAGTTCATCCACTTCCTCGACTTCGTCAACTTCGTCAACTTCATCCACTTCCTCGACTTCGTCAACTTCTTCCCCTTCATCCACTTCGTCCACTTCGTCCACTTCGCCCACTTCCTGCACTTCGTCAATTTCGTTCACTTAGTCCACTTCCTCCGCTTTCTCCATTTCGTCCACTTCGTCCTCTTCGTCCACTTCATCCACTTCGTCCTCTTCATCCACTTCATCCACTTCGTCAACTTCGTCACCTTCGTCTACTTCCTCCACTTCATGCACTTCGTTGATTTCCTCCAGTTCATCCACTTCCTCCACTTTGTCAACTTCGTCAACTTCGTCCAATTAGTCCACTTCCTTCACTTCCTCCAGTTCCTCCTCTTCCTCCACTTCCTCCACGTCCTCCACTTTGTCCAAATCCTCTACTTCATCCACTTCGTCAACTTTGTCCACTTCGCCAATTTCGTCAACTTCATCTACTTCGTCCTTTTCGTCCACTTCGTCCAGTTCGTCAACTTTGTCTACTTCGTCCACTCCTCCCATTCGTGGACTTCCTCCACTTCCTCCACATCGTCGACTTCGTCCACTTAGTCCACTTCCTTCACTTCTTTCACTTCCTATTCTTCCTCCACTTCATCCACATCCTCCACATCGTCCAAATCGTCCACTACGTCCTCCACATTGTCCTCTACGTCCTCTACGTCCTCTATGTCCACGTCGTCCATTTCGTCCACTTAATTCACTTCGTCAACTTCGTCCACTTTTTCATCTTCGTCTACTTCTTAACCTTCCTCCACTTCGTCAACTTCCTCCACTTCGTCCACTTCATCCACTTAGTCCACTTCCTCAACTTCCTCGACTTCCTCCACTTCCTCCACGTCCTCCACTTCGTCCACTTAGTCCACTTAGTCCACTTCCTCCACTTCCTCCACTTAATACACTTCCTCCACTTCACCAACTTCGTCCACTTCCTCCACTTCATCAACTTTGTCATATTCCTCCACTTCGTCCACCTCGTCAACTTCGTCCACTTCTTCCACTTCGTCCAATTCGTTAACTTCGTCCACTTCTTCCACTTCGTCAACTTCGTCCACTTAGTCCACTTCCTCCGCTTCCTCCACTTCGTCCACTTGGCCAACTTCGTCCACTTCGTCCATTTCGTCCACTTCGTCCATTTCTTCCACTTCGTCAACTTCTTCAACTTCGTCAACTTCGTCTTCTTCGTCCACTTCGTCAACTTCGTCATCTTCGTCAACTTCGTCCACTTCCTCCATTTTGTGGACTTCCTCCACTTCCTCCACTTCCTCAAGTTCCTCCACTTCGTCAACTTCGTCAACTTAGTCTACTTCCTTCACTTCGTCAACTTTGTCCACTTCGTCAACTTCTTCCACTTGGTCCACTTCGTCCACTTCATCCCCTTCGTCCACTTCGTCCACCTCGTCCACTTCGTTCGTGCACTTCGTCAACTTCGTCCACTTCGTGCTCTTCGTCCCCTTAGTCCACTTCGTCTACTTCGTCCACTTCGTCTACTTCGTCCACTTCATCAACTTCGTCATCTTCGTCAACTTCTTCTACTTCCTCCACTTCCTCCACTTCGGCGACTTCCTCCACTTCGTCAACTTCGACCACTTAGTCCACTTCCTCCACCTCCTCCACTTCCTCCACGTCCTCCACTTCGTCCAAATCGTCAACTTAGTCCACTTCCACCGCTTGCTCCACTTCGTCCACTTCGTCCACTTCAAAAATTCCGTCAACTTCCTCCTCTTCCTCCACTTCGTCAACTTCATCCACTTCCTCGACTTCATCCACTTCGTCCACTTAGTCAACTTCGTCCACTTCGTCAACTTCGTCCACTTCGTCCACTTCCTCCGCTTCCTCCACTTCCTCCACTTCGTCCTCTTCAGCTTCTTCGTCCACTTCATCCACTTCGTCATCTTCGTCTACTTCCTCGACTTCCTCCACTTTGTCGACTTCCTCCACTTCGTCAACTTCCTCCACTTCGTCATCTTTGTCAACTTCGTCCACTTAGTCCACTTCCTCCACTTCCTCCACGTCCTCCATTTTGTCCAAATCGTCCTCCCAGTCCGCTTCCTCCACTTCGTCCACTTCGTCCCATTCATCCACTTCAAGAACTTCCTCCACTTCGTCCACTTCGTCCACTTCGTCAACTTCATCTACTTCGTCCACTTCGTCAATTTCGTCAACTTTTTCCACTTCGTCGTCAATTTCGTCCACTTCTACAATTTCTTCCACTTCGTCCATTTCGTCCACTTCACCAACTTCGTCAACTTAGTCTACTTCGTCCACTTCCTCCACTTCGTCAACTTTGTCCACTTCGTCCACTTCGTCAACTTCGTCCACTTCCTCCGCTTCGTCCACTTCCTCCACTTTGTCCACATTGTCAACTTCGTCCCCTTCCTCCTCTTCCTCCACTTCCTTCACTTCGTCAACTTCGTCCACTTAGTCCACTTCCTCCGCTTCCTCCACTTCGTCCACTTCGTCAACTTCGTCAACCTCGTCCAGTTCGTCAACTTCGTCCACTTCGTTCACTTCGTCCACTTCCTCCACTTACTCCACTTCCTCCACTTCCTCCACTTCCTCCACTTCCTCTACTTTGTCCACTTCGTCAACTTCGTCCATTTCGTCAACTACGTCAACTTCGTCAACTTAGTCAACTTTGTCAACTTTGTCCACTTCGTCCATTTCGTCCATTTCGTCCACTTCGTCAACTTCGTCCACTTCCTTCACTTCCTCCACTTCCTCCACTTCCTCCAACCCCTCCACTTCCTCCACTTCCTCCACTTCGTCAACTTCGTCAAGTTCATCCACTTCCTCGACTTCGTCAACTTCGTCAACTTCATCCACTTCCTCGACTTCGTCAACTTCTTCCCCTTCGTCCACTTCGTCCACTTCGTCCACTTCGCCCACTTCCTGCACTTCGTCAATTTCGTTCACTTAGTCCACTTCCTCCGCTTTCTCCATTTCGTCCACTTCGTCCTCTTCGTCCACTTCATCCACTTCGTCCTCTTCATCCACTTCATCCACTTCGTCAACTTCGTCACCTTCGTCTACTTCCTCCACTTCATGCACTTCGTTGATTTCCTCCAGTTCATCCACTTCCTCCACTTTGTCAACTTCGTCAACTTCGTCCAATTAGTCCACTTCCTTCACTTCCTCCAGTTCCTCCTCTTCCTCCACTTCCTCCACGTCCTCCACTTTGTCCAAATCCTCTACTTCATCCACTTCGTCAACTTTGTCCACTTCGCCAATTTCGTCAACTTCATCTACTTCGTCCTTTTCGTCCACTTCGTCCAGTTCGTCAACTTTGTCTACTTCGTCCACTCCTCCCATTCGTGGACTTCCTCCACTTCCTCCACATCGTCGACTTCGTCCACTTAGTCCACTTCCTTCACTTCTTTCACTTCCTATTCTTCCTCCACTTCATCCACATCCTCCACATCGTCCAAATCGTCCACTACGTCCTCCACATTGTCCTCTACGTCCTCTACGTCCTCTATGTCCACGTCGTCCATTTCGTCCACTTAATTCACTTCGTCAACTTCGTCCACTTTTTCATCTTCGTCTACTTCTTAACCTTCCTCCACTTCGTCAACTTCCTCCACTTCGTCCACTTCATCCACTTAGTCCACTTCCTCAACTTCCTCGACTTCCTCCACTTCCTCCACGTCCTCCACTTCGTCCACTTAGTCCACTTAGTCCACTTCCTCCACTTCCTCCACTTAATACACTTCCTCCACTTCACCAACTTCGTCCACTTCCTCCACTTCATCAACTTTGTCATATTCCTCCACTTCGTCCACCTCGTCAACTTCGTCCACTTCTTCCACTTCGTCCAATTCGTTAACTTCGTCCACTTCTTCCACTTCGTCAACTTCGTCCACTTAGTCCACTTCCTCCGCTTCCTCCACTTCGTCCACTTGGCCAACTTCGTCCACTTCGTCCATTTCGTCCACTTCGTCCATTTCTTCCACTTCGTCAACTTCTTCAACTTCGTCAACTTCGTCTTCTTCGTCCACTTCGTCAACTTCGTCATCTTCGTCAACTTCGTCCACTTCCTCCATTTTGTGGACTTCCTCCACTTCCTCCACTTCCTCAAGTTCCTCCACTTCGTCAACTTCGTCAACTTAGTCTACTTCCTTCACTTCGTCAACTTTGTCCACTTCGTCAACTTCTTCCACTTGGTCCACTTCGTCCACTTCATCCCCTTCGTCCACTTCGTCCACCTCGTCCACTTCGTTCGTGCACTTCGTCAACTTCGTCCACTTCGTGCTCTTCGTCCCCTTAGTCCACTTCGTCTACTTCGTCCACTTCGTCTACTTCGTCCACTTCATCAACTTCGTCATCTTCGTCAACTTCTTCTACTTCCTCCACTTCCTCCACTTCGGCGACTTCCTCCACTTCGTCAACTTCGACCACTTAGTCCACTTCCTCCACCTCCTCCACTTCCTCCACGTCCTCCACTTCGTCCAAATCGTCAACTTAGTCCACTTCCACCGCTTGCTCCACTTCGTCCACTTCGTCCACTTCAAAAATTCCGTCAACTTCCTCCTCTTCCTCCACTTCGTCAACTTCATCCACTTCCTCGACTTCATCCACTTCGTCCACTTAGTCAACTTCGTCCACTTCGTCAACTTCGTCCACTTCGTCCACTTCCTCCGCTTCCTCCACTTCCTCCACTTCGTCCTCTTCAGCTTCTTCGTCCACTTCATCCACTTCGTCATCTTCGTCTACTTCCTCGACTTCCTCCACTTTGTCGACTTCCTCCACTTCGTCAACTTCCTCCACTTCGTCATCTTTGTCAACTTCGTCCACTTAGTCCACTTCCTCCACTTCCTCCACGTCCTCCATTTTGTCCAAATCGTCCTCCCAGTCCGCTTCCTCCACTTCGTCCACTTCGTCCCATTCATCCACTTCAAGAACTTCCTCCACTTCGTCCACTTCGTCCACTTCGTCAACTTCATCTACTTCGTCCACTTCGTCAATTTCGTCAACTTTTTCCACTTCGTCGTCAATTTCGTCCACTTCTACAATTTCTTCCACTTCGTCCATTTCGTCCACTTCACCAACTTCGTCAACTTAGTCTACTTCGTCCACTTCCTCCACTTCGTCAACTTTGTCCACTTCGTCCACTTCGTCAACTTCGTCCACTTCCTCCACTTTGTCCACATTGTCAACTTCGTCCCCTTCCTCCTCTTCCTCCACTTCCTTCACTTCGTCAACTTCGTCCACTTAGTCCACTTCCTCCGCTTCCTCCACTTCGTCCACTTCGTCAACTTCGTCAACCTCGTCCAGTTCGTCAACTTCGTCCACTTCGTTCACTTCTTCCACTTCCTCCACTTACTCCACTTCCTCCACTTCCTCCACTTCCTCCACTTCCTCTACTTTGTCCACTTCGTCAACTTCGTCCATTTCGTCAACTACGTCAACTTCGTCAACTTTGTCAACTTTGTCAACTTTGTCAACTTTGTCCACTTCGTCCATTTCGTCCATTTCGTCCACTTCGTCAACTTCGTCCACTTCCTTCACTTCCTCCACTTCCTCCACTTCCTCCAACTCCTCCACTTCCTCCACTTCCTCCACTTCCTCCACTTCCTCCAACTCCTCCACTTCCTCCACTTCCTCCACTTCGTCAACTTCGTCAACTTCGTCAAGTTCATCCACTTCCTCGACTTCTTCCCCTTCATCCACTTCGTCCACTTCGTCCACTTCGTCCACTTTGCCCACTTCCTGCACTTCGTCAATTTCGTTCACTTAGTCCACTTCCTCCGCTTCCTCCATTTCGTCCACTTCGTCCTCTTCGTCCACTTCATCCACTTCGTCCTCTTCATCCACTTCATCCACTTCGTCAACTTCGTCACCTTCGTCTACTTCCTCCACTTCATGCACTTCGTTGATTTCCTCCAGTTCATCCACTTCCTCCACTTTGTTAACTTCGTCAACTTCGTCCAATTAGTCCACTTCCTTCACTTCCTCCTGTTCCTCCTCTTCCTCCACTTCCTCCACGTCCTCCACTTTGTCCAAATCGTCTACTTCATCCACTTCGTCAACTTTGTCCACTTCGCCAATTTCGTCAACTTCATCTACTTCGTCCTTTTCGTCCACTTCGTCCAGTTCGTCAACTTTGTCTACTTCGTCCACTCCTCCCATTCGTGGACTTCCTCCACTTCCTCCACATCGTCGACTTCGTCCACTTAGTCCACTTCCTTCACTTCTTCCACTTCCTATTCTTCCTCCACTTCATCCACATCCTCCACATCGTCCAAATCGTCCACTACGTCCTCCACATTGTCCTCTACGTCCTCTACGTCCTCTACGTCCACGTCGTCCATTTCGTCCACTTAATTCACTTCGTCAACTTCGTCCACTTTTTCATCTTCGTCTACTTCTTAACCTTCCTCCACTTCGTCAACTTCCTCCACTTCGTCCACTTCATCCACTTAGTCCCCTTCCTCAACTTCCTCGACTTCCTCAACTTCCTCCACTTCCTCCACGTCCTCCACTTCGTCCACTTAGTCCACTTAGTCCACTTCCTCCACTTCCTCCACTTAATACACTTCCTCCACTTCACCAACTTCGTCCACTTCCTCCACTTCATCAACTTTGTCATATTCCTCCACTTCGTCCACCTCGTCAACTTCGTCCACTTCTTCCACTTCGTCCAATTCGTTAACTTCGTCCACTTCTTCCACTTCGTCAACTTCGTCCACTTAGTCCACTTCCTCCGCTTCCTCCACTTCGTCCACTTCGTCCACTTGGCCAACTTCGTCCACTTCGTCCATTTCGTCCACTTCGTCCATTTCTTCCACTTCGTCAACTTCGTCCACTTCTTCAACTTCGTCAACTTCGTCTTCTTCGTCCACTTCGTCAACTTCGTCATCTTCGTCAACTTCGTCCACTTCCTCCATTTTGTGGACTTCCTCCACTTCCTCCACTTCCTCAACTTCCTCCACTTCGTCAACTTCGTTCACTTCGTCAACTTAGTCTACTTCCTTCACTTCGTCAACTTTGTCCACTTCGTCAACTTCTTCCACTTGGTCCACTTGGTCCACTTTGTCCACTTCCTCCGCTTCCTCCACTTCGTCCACTTCGTTCACTTTATCCACTTCGTCCACTTCCTCCACTTTGTCCAATTCGTCAACTTCGTCCACTTCGTCCACTTCGTGAAATTCGTCAACTTCGTCCACTTCGCCCATTTCTTCCACTTCGCCCATTTCTTCCACTTCTTCCACTTCTTCCACTTCGTCCACGTCGTCCACTTCGGCAACATCCTCCACTTCGTCCACTTCGTCCTCTTCGTCCACTTCGCCACTTCATCCACTTCGTCAACTTTTTCTACTTCGTCCACTTCCTCCAATTCGTGGACTTCCTCCACTTCCTCCACTTCCTCCACTTCATCAACTTCGTCCACTAAGTCCACTTCCTTCACTTCCTCCACTTCCTCCTCTTCCTCAACTTCATCCACGTCCTCCACTTCATCCAAATCGTCCACTTCGTCCACTTCGTACACTTCCTCAACGTCGTCCACTTCCTCCACTTTGTTAACTTCGTCCACCTAGTCCACTTCCTCCACTTCCTCGACTTCGTCAACTTTGTTCATATCGCCAACTTCGCCAACTTCGTCCAGTTCATGCACTTCGTCCTCTTTGTCCACTTCGTCCACTTGGTCCACTTCGTCCATTTCGTCCACTTCGTCAACTTCCTCCACTTCCTCCAATTCCTCCACTTCCTCCACTACGTCCACTTCGTAAACTTTGTCAACTTCGTCAACTTCTTCAACTTCGTCCACTTCCTCCACTTCCTGGACTTCGTCCACTTCGTCAACTTCGTCAACTTCGTCCACTTTGTCAACTTCGTCGACTTCCTCCTCTTCCTCCACTTCCTCCACTTCGTCCACTTCGTCAACTTCATCAACTTTGTCCGCTTAGTCCACTTCCTTCACTTCCACCACTTCGTCAACTTCGTCAACTTCTTCCACTTAGTCCACTTCCACCACTTCCTCAACTTCCTCCACTTCCCCCACTTCCTCCACTTCCTCCAGTTCACCAACTTCGTCCACTCCCTCCACTTTCTCCACTTCCTCCACGTCGTCCACTTCGTCCGCTTCGTTCACTTCGTCAACTTCGTCCCCTTCCTCCACGTCATCAACTTCGTCCACGTCGTCAATTCGTACACTTCCTCAACTTCCTCCACTTCCTCCACTTCGTCCACATCGTCAACTTCGTAAACTTCGTCAACTTCGTCCGCTTCGTCCACTTCGTCCACTTCGTCCATGTCCTCCACTTCCTCCGCTTCCTCCACTCCTTCCACTTCTTCCACTTCTTCAACTTCTTCCTATTATTCTTCTTCTTCATTTTCTTCTGCTTCTTCTTCTTCTTCTTCGCCCACTTCTTCCCCTTCGTCCACTTCCTCCACGTCCTCCACTTCCTCCACTTCTTCCACCTGGTCCACCTCGTCCACTTCGTCCACTTTGTCCACTTCGTCAACTTCGTCCACTTACTCACCTTCGTCCACTTCGTCAACGTCGTCCACTTCCTCCACTTCATCCACTTCGTCAACTTCGTCCATTTGGTTAACTTCGTCCACTTCGTCAAATTCGTCAACTTCGTCCACTTCATCCATTTTTTTCACTTCTTCCACTTCTTCCACTTCTTACACTTCTTCCACTTATTCCTCTTATTCTTCTTCTTCATTTTCTTCTGCTTCTTCTTCTTCTTCACCCACTTCTTCCCCTTCGTCCACTTCCTCCATTTCGTCCACTTCGTCAACTTCGTCCACCTCGTCCACTTCGTCCACTTTGTCCACTTCGTCCACTTTGTCCACTTCGTCCATTTCGTCCACTTAATTCACTTCGTCAACTTCGTCCACTTTTTCATCTTCGTCAACTTCGTCTACATCTTAACCTTCCTCCACTTCGTCAACTTCCTCCACTTCGTCCACTTCATCCACTTAGTCCACTTCCTCAACTTCCTCCACTTCCTCAACTTCCTCCACTTCCTGCACGTCCTCCACTTAGTCCACTTAGTCAACTTCCTCCACTTCCTCCACTTAATCCACTTCCTCCACTTCACCAACTTCGTCCACTTCCTCCACTTCATCAACTTTGTCATATTCCTCCACTTCGTCCACGTCGTCAACTTCGTCCACTTCTTCCACTTCGTCCAATTCGTTAACTTCGTCCACTTCTTCCACTTCGTGAACTTCGTCCACTTAGTCCACTTCCTTCGCTTCCTCCACTTCGTCCACTTGGCCAACTTGGTCCACTTCGTCCACTTCGTCCATTTCGTCCACTTCGTCCACTTCGTCAACTTCGTCCACTTCTTCAACTTCGTCAACTTCGTCTTCTTTGTCCACTTCGTCAACTTCGTCATCTTCGTCCACTTCCTCCATTTTGTGGACTTCCTCCACTTCCTCCACTTCCTCAAGTTCCTCCACTTCTTCAACTTCGTTCACTTCGTCAACTTAGTCTACTTCCTTCACTTCGTCAACTTTGTCCACTTCGTCAACTTCTTCCACTTGGTCCACTTCGTCCACTTTGTCCACTTCCTCCGCTTCCTCCACTTCGTCCACTTCGTTCACTTTATCCACTTCGTCCACTTCCTCCACTTTGTCCAATTCGTCAACTTCGTCCACTTCGTCAACTTCGTCCACTTCGTGAAATTCGTCAACTTCGTCAACTTCGCCCATTTCTTCCACTTCCTCCACTTCGTCCACTTCGGCAACATCCTCCACTTCGTCCACTTCCTCCACTTCCTCCACTTCGTCAACTTCGTCCACTAAGTCCACTTCCTTCACTTCCTCCACTTCCTCCTCTTCCTCAACTTCATCCACGTCCTCCACTTCATCCAAATCGTCCACTTCGTCGACTTCGTACACTTCCTCAACGTCGTCCACTTCATCCACTTCGTCAACTTCGTCCACCTAGTCCACTTCCTCGACTTTGTCAACTTCGTTCATATCGCCAACTTTGTCAACTTCGTCCACTTCCTCTTCTTCCTCCACTTCCTCCACTTCGTCAACTTCACCAACTTTGTCCACTTAGTCCACTTCCTTCACTTCCACCACTTCGTCAACTTCTTCCACTTAGTCCAGTTCCACCACTTCCTCAACTTCCTCCACTTCCTCCAGTTCACCAACTTCGTCCACTCCCTCCACTTTCTCCACTTCCTCCACGTCGTCCACTTCATCCGCTTCGTTCACTTCGTCAACTTCGTCCCCTTCCTCAACGTCATCAACTTCGTCAACTTCGTCCACTTCGTCAATTCGTACACTTCCTCAACTTCCTCCCCTTCCTCCACTTCCTCCGCTTCGTCCACATCGTCAAGTTCGTAAACTTCGTCAACTTCGTCCGCTTCGTCCACTTCGTCCACTTCGTCCATGTCCTCCACTTCCTCTTTTCCTCCACTCCTTCCACTTCTTCCACTTCTTCCTCTTATTCTTCTTCTTCATTTTCTTCTGCTTCTTCTTCTTCTTCGCCCACTTCTTCCCCTTCGTCCACTTCCTCCACGTCCTCCACTTCCTCCACTTCGTCCACTTCGTCCACTTCGTCCACCTCGTCCACTTCGTCCACTTTGTCCACTTTGTCCACTTCGTCAACTTCGTCCACTTAGTCAACTTCGTCCACTTCGTGAACTTCGTCCACTTCGTCAACGTCGTCCATTTCGTCAACTTTGTCCACTTCGTCAACTTTGCCAACTACGTCAACTTCGTCAACTTCGTCCGCTTCGTTCGTCCACTTCGTCCACTTCGTCAACTTTTCTCTCTTCGTCCACTTTGTCCACATCATCAACTTCGTCAACTTCGTTATCTTCGTCAACTTCGTGTACTTCCTCGACTTCCTCCACTGCGTCCACTTCCTCCACCTACTCCACTTCCTCCACTTCGTCAACTTTGTCAACTTCGTCCAGTTAGTCCACTTCCTGTACTTCCTCCACTTCCTCCACTTCCTCCACGTCCTCCACTTCGTCCAATTCGTCCACTTATTCGACTTCCTCTAGTTCCTCCACTTCCTCTAGTTCCTCCACTTCCTCCACTACATCAACTTGCTCCACTTCGTCAACTTCCTCCACTTCCTCCACTTCGTCAACTTCGTCCACTTCGTCAATTTCTTCCACTTCGTCCTCTTCTTCCACATCGTCCACTTCGTCCACTTCATCGACTTCGTCCACTTCCTCTACTTCGTCCACTGCGTCCATATTGTCCACTTCGTCCACTTCCTCCACTTCGTCGACTTCGTCAACTTCGTCCACTTCCTCCACTTCTTCCACTTCGTCAACTTCGTCCACTTCGTTAACTTCGTCCACTTCGTCAAATTCGTCAACTTCGTCCACTTCATGCATTTCTTTCACTTCTTCCACTTCTTCCACTTCTTCCACTTATTCCTCTTATTCTTCTTCTTCATTTTCTTCTGCTTCTTCTTCTTCTTCACCCACTTCTTCCCCTTCGTCCACTTCCTCCACTTCCTTCATGTCGTCCACTTCGTCAACTTCGTCCACCTCGTCCACTTCGTCCACTTTGTCTACTTCGTCCGCTTTGTCCACTTCGTCCACTTCGTCAACTTCGTCCACTTCCTCAACTTCGTCCACTTCGTCAACGTCGTCCATTTCGTCAACTTCGTCCATTTCGTCAAGTTCTTCAACTTCGTCCTCTTCGTTCGTCCACTTCGTCCACTTCGTCAACTTCGTCCACTTCGTCAACTTTGTCCACTTTGTCTACTTCGTCCACTTCACGAACTTCCTCCACTTCCTCAACTTCGTCAACTTCCTCCACTTCGTCCACTTGGTCAACTTCGTCAACTTCATCCACTTCGCCGTCAACTTCGTCCACTGCCTCCGTTTCGTCCACTTCGTCAACTTCGTCCACTTCATCCACTTCGTCTACTTCGTCCACTTCGTTAACTTCGTTCATTTCTTTCACTTCTTCCACTTCTTCCACTTCTTCCTCTTATTCTTCTTCTTCATTTTCTTCTGCTTCTTCTTCTTCTTCTCCCACTTTTTCCAATTCGTCCACTTAGTCCACCTTGTCCACTTCATCCACTTCGCCAACTTCGTGCACTTCGTCCACTTTGACCACTTCGTCCACTTCGTCAACTTCGTCCACTTCGTCAACTTCGTCCACTTTCTCCACTTCGTCCACTTCGTCCACTGCCTCCACTTCGTCGACTTCGTCAACGTCGTCCACTTCGTCACCTTCGTCCAGTTCGTCAACTTCTCCAACTTCGTCCGCTTCGTTTGTCCACTTCGTCAACTTTTCCCACTTCGTCCTCTTCCTCCACTTCGTCCACTTTGTCTACTTTGACCACTTCACGAACTTCCTCCACTTCCTCCACTTCCTTAACTTCGTCAACTTCCTCCACTTCGTCCACTTTGTCAACGTCATCAACTTCGTCCACTTCGTCGTCAACTTTGTCCACTTCGTCAATTTCTTCCACTTCGTCAACTTCTTCCACTTCCTCCACTTTGTCCACTGCCTCCACTTCGTCCACTACCTCCACTTCGTCCACTTCGTCAACTTCGTCCACTTCGTCAAATTCGTCAACTTCGTCCACTTCGTCCATTTCTTTCACTTCTTCCACTTCTTCCACTTATTCTTCTTCTTCATTTTCTTTTGCTTTTTCTTCTTCTTCGCCCACTTCTTCCCCTTCGTCCACTTCCTCCACGTCCTCCACTTCCTCAACTTCTTCCACTTCGTCCACCTCGTCCACTTCGTCCACTTTGTCCACTTTGTCCACTTCATCAACTTCGTCCACTTACTCAACTTCGTCCACTTCGTGAACTTCGTCCACTTACTCAACTTCGTCCACTTCAAGAACTTCGTCCACTTCGTCAACGTCGTCCACTTTATCAACTTTGTCCACTTCGTCAACTTTGTCAACTACGTCAACTTCTTCAACTTCGTCCGCTTCGTTCGTCCACTTCGTCAACTTCGTCCACTTCGTCAACTTTTCCCTCTTCGTCCACTTTGTCCACATCATCAACTTCGTCAACTTCGTTATCTTCGTCAACTTCGTGTACTTCCTTCACTTCCTCCACTGCGTCGACTTCCTCCACCTACTCCACTTCCTCCACTTCGTCAACTTTGTCAACTTCGTCCAGTTAGTCCACTTCCTCTACTTCCTCCACTTATTCGACTTCCTCTAGTTCCTCCAGTTCCTCTAGTTCCTCCATTTCCTCCACTTCCTCCACTACGTCAACTTGCTCCACTTCGTCAACTTCCTCCACTTCGTCAACTTCCTCCACTTCGTCAAATTTGTCCACTTCGTCGTCAACATCGTCCACTTCGTCAATTTCTTCCACTTCGTCCTCTTCTTCCGCATCATTCACTTCGTGCACTTCATCGACTTCGCCCACTTCCTCTACTTCATCCACTGCGTCCACTTCGTCCACTTCCTCCACTTCGTCCACTTCGTCAACTTCGTCCACTTCGTTAACTTCGTCCACTTCGTCCATTTCTTTCACTTCTTCCATTTCTTCCACTTCTTCCACTTATTCCTCTTATTCTTCTTCTTCATTTTCTTCTGCTTCTTCTTCTTCTTCACCCACTTCTTCCCCTTCGTCCACTTCCTCCACTTCCTCCATGTCATCCACTTCGTCAACTTCGTCCACCTCCTCCACTTCGTCCACTTTGTCCACTTCGTCCACTTTGACCACTTCGTCAACTTCGTCCACTTCCTCAACTTCGTCGACTTCGTCAACTTCGTCCACTTCGTCAATGTCGTCCACTTCGTCAACTTCGTCCACTTCGTCAACTTCTTCAACTTCGTCCGCTTCGTTCGTCCACTTCGTCAACTTTTCCCACTTCGTCAACTTCGTCCACTTCGTCAACTTCGTCCACTTTGTCTACTTCGTCCAGTTCACGAACTTCCTCCACTTCCTCAACTTCGTCAACTTCCTCCACTTCGTCCACTTGGTCAACTTCGTCGACTTCATCCACTTCGCCGTCAACTTAGTCCACTTCGTCCACTTCATCAACTTCGTCCACTTCCTCCACTTCGTCTACTTCGTCCACTTCGTCAACTTGGTCCACTTCGTTCATTTCTTTCACTTCATCAATTCTTCCACTTCTTCCTCTTATTCTTCTTCTTCATTTTCTTCTGCTTCTTCTTCTTCTTCTGCCACTTTTTCCAATTCGTCCACTTAGTCCACCTCGTCCACTTCCTCCACTTCCTCCACTTCCTCGACTTCCTCCACTTCCTCCACTTCGTCAACTTCGTTCATATCGCCAACTTCGTCAACTTCGTCCACTTCGTGCACTTCGTCCTCTTCGTCCACTTCGTCCTCTTGGTCCACTTCGTCCATTTCGTCCACTTCGTCAACTTCCACCAATTCCTCCACTTCCTCCACTTCGTCCACTACGTCCACTTCGTAAACCTTGTCAACTTCGTCAACTTCTTCAACTTCGTCCACTTCCTCCACTTCCTCGACTTCGTCCACTTCGGAAACTTCGTGAACTTCGTCCACTTTGACAACTTCGTCGACTTCCTCCTCTTCTTCCACTTCGTCCACTTCGTCCACTTCGTCAACTTCTTTCACTTCCTCCACTTCGTCCGCTTCGTCAACTTCATCAACTTCGTCCACTTAGTCCGCTTCCTTCACTTCCACCACTTCGTCTACTTCGTCAACTTCTTCCACTTAGTCCACTTCCACCACTTCCTCAACTTCCTCCACTTCCTCCACTTTGTCGACTTCGTCCACTTCACCAATTTCGTCCTCTCCCTCCACTTTCTCCACTCCATCCACGTCGTCCACTTCGTCCCCTTCGTTCACTTCGTCAACTTCGTCCCCTTCCTCCACGTCATCAACTTCGTCAACTTCTTCCACTTCCTCAACTTCCTCAACTTTGTCCACTTCGTCTATTGGTACACTTCCTGAACTTCCTCCACTTCTTCCACTTCGTCCACATCGTCAACTTCGTAAACTTCGTCAACTTCTTCCACTTCGTCCGCTTCGTCCACTTCGTCCACTTCGTCCATGTCCTCCACTTCCTCCACTTCCTCCACTCCTTCCACTTCTTCTACTTCCTCCACATCGTCAACTTCATCAACTTCGTCCACTTCGTCCACTTCCCCCAATTCGTGGACTTCCTTCACTTCGTCAACTTCGTCCACTTCGTCAACTTCTTCCACTTGGTCCACTTGGTCCACTTGGTCCACTTTGTCCACTTCCTCCGCTTCCTCCACTTCGTCCACTTCGTTCATTTTGTCCACTTCCTCCACTTCGTCCACTTCCTCCACTTTGTCAACTTCGTCAACTTCGTCCACTTCGTGAAATTCGTGAACATCGTCCACTTCGCCCATTTCTTCCACTTCTTCCACTTTGTCCACGTCGTCCACTTCGACAACATCCTCCACTTCATCAACTTCGTCCACTTCGTCCTCTTCGTCCAGTTCGCCACTTCGTCAACTTTTTCTACTTCGTCCACTTCCTCCAATTTGTGGACTTCCTCCACTTCCTCCACTTCCTCCACTTCGTCAACTTCGTCCACTAAGTCCACTTCCTTCACTTCCTCCACTTCCTCCTCTTCCTCCACTTCTTCCACTTCATCCACGTCCTCCACTTCGTCCAAATTGTCCACATCGTCCACTTCGTACACTTCCTCAACTTCGTCCACTTCCTCCGCTTTGTTAACTTCATCAACTTCGTCCCCCCAGTCGACTTCCTCCACTTCCTCGACTTCGTCAACTTCGTTCATATCGCCAACTTCGTCAACTTTGTCCACTTCGTCCTCTTCGTCCTCTTGGTCCACTTCGTCCATTTCCTCCACTTCGTAAACTTCCTCCGATTCCTCCACTTCCTCCACTTCATCCACTACGGCCACTTCGTAAACCTTGTCAACTTCGTCCACTTCCTCCACTTCGTCGACTTCGTCCACTTCGTAAACTTCGTCAACTTCATCCACTTTGTCAACTTCGTCGACTTCCTCCTCTTCCTCCACTTCCTCCACTTCGTCAACTTCGTCCAATTCGTCAACTTCTTTCACTTCCTCCACTTCGTCCACTTCGTCAACTTCATCAACTTCGTCCACTTAGTCCGCTTCCTTCACTTCCACCACTTCGTCTACTTCGTCAACTTCTTCCACTTAGTCCACTTCCACCACTTCCTCAACTTCCTCCACTTCCTCCACTTCCTCCACTTCGTCGACTTCGTCCACTTCATCAATTTCGTCCACTCCCTCCACTTTCTCCACTTCGTCCACGTCGTCCACTTCGTCCCCTTCGATCACTTCGTCAACTTCGTCCCCTTCCTCCACGTCATCCACTTCGTCAACTTCTTCCACTTCCTCAACTTCCTCAACTTCATCCACTTCGTCTATTGGTACACTTCCTGAACTTCCTCCACTTCTTCCACTTCGTCCACATCGTCAACTTCGTAAACTTCGTCAACTTCTTCCACTTCGTCCGCTTCGTCCACTTCGTCCACTTCGTCCATGTCCTCCACTTCCTCCACTTCCTCCACTCCTTCCACTTCTTCTACTTCCTCCACATCGTCAACTTCGTCAACTTCGTCCACTTCCCCCAATTCGTGGACTTCCTTCACTTCGTCAACTTCGTCCACTTCGTCAACTTCTTCCACTTGGTCCACTTGGTCCACTTTGTCCACTTCCTCCGCTTCCTCCACTTCGTCCACTTCGTTCACTTTGTCCACTTCGTCCACTTCCTCCACTTCTTCCACTTCCTCCACTTTGTCAAATTCGTCAACTTCGTCCACTTCGTGAAATTCGTGAACATCGTCCACTTCGCCCATTTCTTCCACTTCTTCCACTTTGTCCACGTCGTCCACTTCGACAACATCCTCCACTTCACCAACTTCGTCCACTTCGTCCTCTTCGTCCACTTCGCCACTTCGTCAACTTTTTCTACTTCGTCCACTTCCTCCAATTCGTGGACTTCCTCCACTTCCTCCACTTCGTCAACTTCGTCCACTAAGTCCACTTCCTTCACTTCCTCCACTTCCTCCTCTTCCTCCACTTCATCCACGTCCTCCACTTCGTCCAAATCGTCCACATCCTCCACTTCGTACACTTCCTCAACTTCGTCCACTTCCTCCGCTTTGTTAACTTCGTCAACTTCGTCCACCTAGTCGACTTCCTCCACTTCCTCGACTTCGTCAACTTCGTTCATATCGCCAACTTCGTCAACTTCGTCCACTTCGTGCACTTCGCCCTCTTCGTCCACTTCGTCCTCTTGGTCCACTTCGTCCATTTCCTCCACTTCGTCAACTTCCTCCAATTCCTCCACTTCCTCCACTTCATCCACTACGTCCACTTCGTAAACCTTGTCAACTTTGTCAACTTTGTCCACTTCCTCCACTTCCTCGACTTCGTCCACTTCGTAAACTTCGTCAACTTCGTTCACTTTGTCCACTTTCGTCGACTTCCTCCTCTTCCTCCACTTCCTCCACTTCGTCAACTTCGTCCACTTCGTCAACTTCTTTCACTTCCTCCACTTCGTCCACTTCGTCAACTTCATCAACTTCGTCCACTTAGTCCACTTCCTTCACTTCTACCACTTCGTCAACTTCGTCAACTTCTTCCACTTAGTCCACTTCCACCACTTCCTCAACTTCCTCAACTTCCTCCACTTCCTCCACTTCCTCCACTTCGTCGACTTCGTCCACTTCACCAATTTCGTCCACTCCCTCCACTTTCTCCACTTCGTCCACGTCGTCCCCTTTGTTCACTTCGTCAACTTCGTCCCCTTCCTCCATGTCATCAACTTCGTCAACTTCGTCCACTTCCTCAACTTCGTCCACTTCGTCAATTCGTACACTTCCTCAACTTCCTCCACTTCTTCCACTTCGTCCACATCGTCAACTTCATAAACTTCGTCAACTTCGTCCACTTCTTCTGCTTCGTCCACTTCATCCACTTCGTCCATGTCCTCCACTTCCTCCGCTTCCTCCACTCCTTCCACTTCTTCTACTTCCTCCACATCGTCAACTTCGTCCACTTCCCCCAATTCGTGGACTTCCTCCACTTCCTCTCCACTTCCTCCACTTCGTCAACTTCGTCCACTTAGTCCACTTCCTTCACTTCCTCCACTTCCTCCTCTTCGTCCACTTCATCCACGTCCTCCACTTCGTCCAAATCGTCCACTTCGTCCTCTACGTCCACTTCCACCACTTCCTCAACTTCCTCCACTTCCTCCACTTCCTCCACTTCGTCGACTTCGTCCACTTCATCAATTTCGTCCACTCCCTCCACTTTCTCCACTTCGTCCACGTCGTCCACTTCGTCCCCTTCGATCACTTCGTCAACTTCGTCCCCTTCCTCCACGTCATCCACTTCGTCAACTTCTTCCACTTCCTCAACTTCCTCAACTTCATCCACTTCGTCTATTGGTACACTTCCTGAACTTCCTCCACTTCTTCCACTTCGTCCACATCGTCAACTTCGTAAACTTCGTCAACTTCTTCCACTTCGTCCGCTTCGTCCACTTCGTCCACTTCGTCCATGTCCTCCACTTCCTCCACTTCCTCCACTCCTTCCACTTCTTCTACTTCCTCCACATCGTCAACTTCGTCAACTTCGTCCACTTCCCCCAATTCGTGGACTTCCTTCACTTCGTCAACTTCGTCCACTTCGTCAACTTCTTCCACTTGGTCCACTTGGTCCACTTTGTCCACTTCCTCCGCTTCCTCCACTTCGTCCACTTCGTTCACTTTGTCCACTTCGTCCACTTCCTCCACTTCTTCCACTTCCTCCACTTTGTCAAATTCGTCAACTTCGTCCACTTCGTGAAATTCGTGAACATCGTCCACTTCGCCCATTTCTTCCACTTCTTCCACTTTGTCCACGTCGTCCACTTCGACAACATCCTCCACTTCACCAACTTCGTCCACTTCGTCCTCTTCGTCCACTTCGCCACTTCGTCAACTTTTTCTACTTCGTCCACTTCCTCCAATTCGTGGACTTCCTCCACTTCCTCCACTTCGTCAACTTCGTCCACTAAGTCCACTTCCTTCACTTCCTCCACTTCCTCCTCTTCCTCCACTTCATCCACGTCCTCCACTTCGTCCAAATCGTCCACATCCTCCACTTCGTACACTTCCTCAACTTCGTCCACTTCCTCCGCTTTGTTAACTTCGTCAACTTCGTCCACCTAGTCGACTTCCTCCACTTCCTCGACTTCGTCAACTTCGTTCATATCGCCAACTTCGTCAACTTCGTCCACTTCGTGCACTTCGCCCTCTTCGTCCACTTCGTCCTCTTGGTCCACTTCGTCCATTTCCTCCACTTCGTCAACTTCCTCCAATTCCTCCACTTCCTCCACTTCATCCACTACGTCCACTTCGTAAACCTTGTCAACTTTGTCAACTTTGTCCACTTCCTCCACTTCCTCGACTTCGTCCACTTCGTAAACTTCGTCAACTTCGTTCACTTTGTCCACTTTCGTCGACTTCCTCCTCTTCCTCCACTTCCTCCACTTCGTCAACTTCGTCCACTTCGTCAACTTCTTTCACTTCCTCCACTTCGTCCACTTCGTCAACTTCATCAACTTCGTCCACTTAGTCCACTTCCTTCACTTCTACCACTTCGTCAACTTCGTCAACTTCTTCCACTTAGTCCACTTCCACCACTTCCTCAACTTCCTCAACTTCCTCCACTTCCTCCACTTCCTCCACTTCGTCGACTTCGTCCACTTCACCAATTTCGTCCACTCCCTCCACTTTCTCCACTTCGTCCACTTCGTCCCCTTTGTTCACTTCGTCAACTTCGTCCCCTTCCTCCATGTCATCAACTTCGTCAACTTCGTCCACTTCCTCAACTTCGTCCACTTCGTCAATTCGTACACTTCCTCAACTTCCTCCACTTCTTCCACTTCGTCCACATCGTCAACTTCATAAACTTCGTCAACTTCGTCCACTTCTTCTGCTTCGTCCACTTCATCCACTTCGTCCATGTCCTCCACTTCCTCCGCTTCCTCCACTCCTTCCACTTCTTCTACTTCCTCCACATCGTCAACTTCGTCCACTTCCCCCAATTCGTGGACTTCCTCCACTTCCTCTCCACTTCCTCCACTTCGTCAACTTCGTCCACTTAGTCCACTTCCTTCACTTCCTCCACTTCCTCCTCTTCGTCCACTTCATCCACGTCCTCCACTTCGTCCAAATCGTCCACTTCGTCCTCTACGTCCACTTCCTCCACTTCCTCCACTTCCTCCACTTCCTCCACTTCGTTAACTTCGTCCACTTCGTCAACTTCGTCCACTTCTTCAACTTCGTCAACTTCGTCTTCTTCGTCCACTTCGTCCACTATGTCTACTTCGTCCAATTCGTCCATTTAGTCAACTTCGTCATCTTCGTCAACTTCGTCCACTTCTTCCATTTCGTGGACTTCCTCCACTTCCTCAACTTCCTCCACTTCGTCAACTTCGTTCACTTCGTCAACTTAGTCTACTTCCTTCACTTCGTCAACTTCGTCCACTTCGTCAACTTCGTCCACTTCGTACACTTCCTCAACTTCGTCCACTTCCTCTACTGTGTTAACTTCGTCAACCTCGTCAACTTCGTCCATCTAGTCGACTTCCTCCACTTCCTCGACTTCGTCAACTTCGTTCATATCGCCAACTTCGTCAACTTTGTCCACTTCGTCCTCTTCGTCCACTTCGTGCACTTCGTCCTCTTGGTCCATTTCGTCAACTTGGTCCACTTCGTCCACTTCGTCCATTTCGTCCACTTCGTCAACTTCCTCCAATTCCTCCACTTCCTCCACTTCGTCCACTACGTCCACTTCGTAAACCTTGTCAACTTCGTCAACTTCTTCAACTTCGTCCACTTCCTCCACTTCCTCGACTTCGTCCACTTCGTAAACTTCGTGAACTTCGTCCACTTTGACAACTTCGTCGACTTCCTCCTCTTCCTCCACTTCGTCCACTTCGTCCACTTCGTCCACTTCGTCCACTTCGTCAACTTCTTTCACTTCCTCCACTTCGTCCGCTTCGTCAACTTCATCAACTTCGTCCACTTAGTCCGCTTCCTTCACTTCCACCACTTCGTCTACTTCGTCAACTTCTTCCACTTAGTCCACTTCCACCACTTCCTCAACTTCCTCCACTTCCTCCACTTCGTCGACTTCGTCCACTTCACCAATTTCGTCCACTCCCTCCACTTTCTCCACTTCGTCCACGTCGTCCACTTCGTCCCCTTCGTTCACTTCGTCAACTTCGTCCCCTTCCTCCACGTCATCAACTTCGTCAACTTCTTCCACTTCCTCAACTTCCTCAACTTCGTCCACTTCGTCTATTGGTACACTTCCTGAACTTCCTCCACTTCTTCCACTTCGTCCACATCGTCAACTTCGTAAACTTCGTCAACATCTTCCACTTCGTCCGCTTCGTCCACTTCGTCCATGTCCTCCACTTCCTCCACTTTGTCCACTCCTTCCACTTCTTCTACTTCCTCCACATCGTCAACTTCGTCAACTTCGTCCATTTCGTCCACTTCCCCCAATTCGTGGACTTCCTCCACTTCCTCTCCACTTCCTCCACTTCGTCAACATCGTCCACTTAGTCCACTTCCTTCACTTCCTCGACTTCCTCCTCTTCGTCCACTTCATCCAGGTCCTCCACTTCGTCCACTTCGTCCTCTACGTCCACTTCCTCCACTTCCTCCACTTCGTCAACTTCGTGCACTTCGTCAACTTCTTTCACTTCGTCCACTTCGTCAACTTCATCAACTTTGTCCACTTCGTCCACTTAGTCCACTTCCTTTACTTCCACCACTTCGTCAACTTCATCAACTTCTTCCACTTAGTCCACTTCCACCACTTCCTCAACTTCCTCCACTTCCTCCACTTGGTCGACTTCGTCCACTTCACCAACTTCGTCCACTTCGTCAGCTTCCTTCATTTCGTCAACTTCGTCCACTTCGTCCACGTCTTCCACTATTTCCCCTTCGTCCACTTCGTTCACTTCGTCCCCTTCTTCCTCCACGTTATCCACTTCGTCAACTTCTTTCCCTTCGTCCACTTCATCAACTTCATCAACTTTGTCCACTTCGTCCACTTAGTCCACTTCCTTTACTTCCACCACTTCGTCAACTTCATCAACTTCTTCCACTTAGTCCACTTCCACCACTTCCTCAACTTCCTCCACTTCCTCCACTTGGTCGACTTCGTCCACTTCACCAACTTCGTCCACTTCGTCAACTTCCTCCACTTCGTCAACTTCGTCCACTTCGTCCACGTCTTCCACTACGTCCCCTTCGTCCACTTCATTCACTTCGTCCACTTCGTCCCCTTCTTCCTCCACGTTATCCACTTCGTCAACTTCGTCCACTTCCTCCACTTAGTCCACTTACTCCACTTCATCCACTTCCTCTACTTCCTCCACTTCCTCTACTTCGTCCACTTCACCAACTTCGTCCATTTCGTCCACTTCGTCCACTTCCTCCATTTCCTCCACTTCGTCCACTTCGTCAACATCGTCAACTTCGTCCACTTCGTCCACTTCGTCCACTTCGTCAGCTTCGTCCAGTTCGTCCACTTCGTCAACTTCTTCCACTTCATCCACTTCGTCCACATCCCCCACTTCCTCCACTTCCTCTACTTCCTCCACTTCGTCAACTTCTTCAATTTTTTCCACTCAGCCCACTTCCTCCACTTCCTCCACTTATTCCACTTCGTCTACTTCGTCAACTTCGTCAATTTCGTCTACCTCCTCCACTCCGTCCACTTTCTCCACTTCCTCCACTTCGTCAACTTTGTCCACTTCCCCAACTTCGTCCACTTTGTCAATTCGTACACTTCCTCAACTTCTTCCACTTCCTCCACTTCGTCCACATCGTCAACTTCCTAAACTTCATCAACTTCGTCCACTTCATCCACTTCTGCTACTTTGTCCACTTTGTCAACTACGCCACTTCGTCCTCTTCGTCCTCTTCGTCCACTTCGTCCGCTTCGTCAACTTCGTCATCTTCGTCAACTTCGTCTACTTCGTCCACTTCCTCCACTTTGTGGACTTCCTCCACTTCGTCAACTTCGTCCACTTAGTCCACTTCCTTCACTTCCTCCACTTCCTCCTCTTCCTCCACTTCCTCCACGTCGTCCACTTCGTGCAAATCGTCCACTTCCTCCACTTGCTCCGCTTCCTCAAATTCCTCCACTTCGCCAACTTAGTCCACTTCCTTCACTTCCTCCACTTCCTCCACTTCGTCCTCTTCGTCCTCTTGGTCCACTTCATCCACTTCGTTCATTTTGTCCACTTCGTCAACTTCCTCCAATTCCTCCACTTCCTCCACTTCGTCCACTACGTCCACTTCGTAAACCTTGTCAACTTCGTCAACATCTTCAACTTTGTCCACTTCCTCGACTTCGTCCACTTTGTAAACTTCGTGAACTTTGTCCACTTTGTCAACTTCGTCGACTTCCTCCTCTTCCTCCACTTCGTCCACTTCGTCAACTTCTTTCACTTCCTCCACTTCGTCCACTTCGTCAACTTCATCAACTTCGTCCACTTAGTCCACTTCCTTCACTTCCACCATTTCGTCAACTTCTTCCACTTAGTCCACTTCCACCACTTCCTCAACTTCCTGCACTTCCTCCACTTCCTCCACTTCGTTGACTTCATCCACTTCACCAATTTCGTCCACTCCCTCCACTTTCTCCACTTCGTCCACGTCGTCCACTTCGTCCCCTTCGTCCCCTTCGTTCACTTCGTCAACTTCGTCCCCTTCCTCCACGTCATCAACTTCGTCAACTTCGTCCACTTCGTCAATTCGTACACTTCCTCAACTTCCTCCACTTTTTCCACTTTGTCCACATCGTCAACTTCGTAAACTTCGTCAACTTCTTCCACTTCGTCCGCTTCGTCCACTTCGCCCACTTCGTCCATGTCCTCCACTTCTTCCGCTTCCTCCACTTCTTCCGCTTCCTCCACTCCTTCCACTTCTTCTACTTCCTCCACATCGTTAACTTCGTCCACTTCCCCCAATTCGTGGACTTCCTCCACTTCCTGTCCACTTCCTCCACTTCGTCAACTTCGTCCACTTAGTCCACATCCTTCACTTCCTCGACTTCCTCCTCTTCGTCCACTTCATCCACGTCCTCCACTTCGTCCAATTCGTCCACTTCGTCCTCTACGTCAACTTCCTCCACTTCCTCCACTTCCTCCACTTCGTCAACTTCGTGCACTTCGTCAACTTCTTTCACTTCATCCACTTCGTCAACTTCATCAACTTTGTCCACTTCGTCCATTTAGTCCACTTCCTTTACTTCCACCACTTCCTCAACTTCCTCCACTTCCTTCACTTCCTCCACTTGGTCGACTTCGTCCACTTCACCAACTTCGTCCACTTCGTCAACTTCCTCCACTTCGTCAACTTCGTGCACTTCGTCCACGTCTTCCACTTCTTCCCCTTCGTCCACTTCGTTCACTTCGTCCACTTCGTCCCCTTCTTCCTCCACGTTATCCACTTCGTCAACTTCGCCCACTTAGTCCACTTCCTCTGCTTCCTCCACTTCCTTTATTTCCTCCACTTCGTCAACTTCGTCAACTTCGTCAGCTTCGTCCACTTCCTCCACTACCTCCACTTTGTCCAATTCGTCCACTTAGTCCACTTACTCCACTTCCTCCACTTCCTCTACTTCCTCCACTTCCTCCACTTCCTCCACTTCCTCTACTTCGTCCACTTCCTCCATTTCCTCCACTTCGTCCACTTCGTCAACATCGCCAACTTCGTCCACTTCGTCCACTTCGTCAGCTTCGTCCACTTCGTCAACTTCTTCCACTTCATCCACTTCGTCCACATCCTCCACTTCCTCCACTTCCTCTACTTCGTCCACTTCCTCCACTTCGTCAACTTCTTCAATTTTGTCCACTCAATCCACTTCCTCCACTTCGTTTACTTCGTCTACTTCGTCAACTTCGTCAACATCGTCAACTTCGTCTACCTCCTCCACTTCGTCCACTTTCTCCACTTCCTCCACTTCGTCAACTTCGTCCACTTCCCCAACTTCGTCCACTTTGTCAATTCGTACACTTCCTCAACTTCCTCCACTTCGTCCACATCGTCCACTTCGTGAACTTCGTCAACTTCGTCCACTTCATCCACTTCTTCTACTTTGACCACTTCGTCAACTACGCCACTTCGTCCTCTTCGTCCTCTTCGTCCACTTCGTCCGCTTCGTCAACTTTGTCATCTTCGTCAACTTCGTCCACTTAGTCCACTTCCTTCACTTCCACCACTTCGTCAACTTCGTCAACTTCTTCTACTTAGTCCACTTCCACCACTTCCTCAACTTCCTCCAGTTCCTCCACTTCCTCCACTTCGTCGACTTCGTCCACTTCACTAATTTCGTCCACTCCCTCCACTTTCTCCACTCGTCCACGTCGTCCACTTCGTCCCCTTCGTTCACTTCGTTAACTTCGTCCCCTTCCTCCACATCATCAACTTCGTCAACTTCGTCCACTTCCTCAACTTCGTCCACTTCGTCAATTCGTACACTTCCTCAACTTCCTCCACTTCTTCCACTTCCTCCACTTCCTCCACTTCCTCCACTTCGTCCACTTCGTCAACTTCTTTCACTTCGTCCACTTCGTCAACTTCATCAACTTTGTCCACGTCGTCCACTTTGTCCACTTCCTTTACTTCCACTACTTCGTCAACTTCTTCCACTTAGTCCACTTCCACCAGTTCTTCAACTTCCTCAACTTCCTCCACTTCCTCCACTTGGTCGACTTCGTCCACTTCACCAACTTCGTCCACTTCGTCCACTTCGTCCACTTCGTCCACTTCGTTCACTTCGTCCACTTCGTCCCCTTCCTCCACGTTATCCACTTCGTCAACTTCGCCCACTTAGTCCGCTTCCTCTGCTTCCTCCTTTTCCTTTATTTCTTCCACTTCGTCAACTTCGTCCACTTCCTCCACTACCTCCACTTCGTCCAATTCGTCCACTTAGTCCACTTACTCCACTTCCTTCACTTCCTCCACTTCCTCTACTTCCTCCACTTCCTCTACTTCGTCCACTTCACCTACTTCGTCCACTTCCTCCATGTCCTCCACTTCGTCCACTTCGTCATCATCGTCAACTTCGTCCACTTCGTCCACTTCGTCAGCTTCGTCCACTTCGTCCACTTCGTCAACTTCTTCCACTTCATCCACTTCGTCCACATCCTCCACTTCCTCGATTTCCTCCACTTCCTCCACTTCGTCCACTTCTTCAATTTTGTCCACTCAGTCCACTTCCTCCACTTTTTCCACTTAGTCCACTTCGTCAACTTCGTCCACTTCGTCAACTTCGTCCACTTCACCAACTTCGTCCACTTTGTCAATTCGTACACTTCCTCAACTTCCTCCACTTCCTCCACTTCGTCCACATCGTCAACTTCGTAAACTTCGTCAACTTCGTCCACTTCATCCACTTCGTCTATTTTGTCCACTTCGTCAACTACGCCACTTCGTCCTCTTCGTCCGCTTCGTCCGCTTCGTCAACTTTGTCATCTTCGTCAACTTCGTCTACTTCGTCCACTTCCTCCACTTCGTGGACTTCGTCCACTTCGTCCACTTCGTCCACTTCCTCCATTTCCTCCACTTCGTCCACTTCGTCAACATCGTCAACTTCGTCCACTTTGTCCACTTCGTCCACTTCGTCCACTCCCTCCACTACCTCCACTACCTCCACTTCGTCCAATTCGTCCACTTAGTCCACTTACTCCACTTCCTCCACTTCCCCCACTTCCTCCACTTCCTCGACTTCCTCCACTTCCTCTATTTCACCAACTTCGTCCACTTTCTCCACTTCCTCCACTTCCTCCACTTCCTCCACTTCGTCCACTTCGTCAACATCGTCAACTTCGTCCACTTCGTCCACTTCGTCCACTTCGTCAGCTTCGTCCACTTCGTCCACTTCGTCAACTTCTTCCACTTCATCCACTTCGTCCACATCCTCCACTTCCTTCACTTCCTCTACTTCCTCCACTTCCTCCACTTCGTCAACTTCTTCAATTTTGTCCACTCAGTCCACTTCCTCCACTTCGTCCACTTAGTCCACTTCGTCTACTTCGTAAACTTCGTCCAATTCGTCAACTTCGTCCACTTCACCAACTTCGTCCACTTTGTCAATTCGTACACTTCCTCAACTTCCTCCACTTCCTCCACTTCGTCCACATCGTGAACTTCGTAAACTTCGTCAACTTCGTCCACTTCATCCACTTCGTCTACTTTGTCCACTTCGTCAACTACGCCACTTCGTCCTCTTCGTCCACTTCGTCCGCTTCGTCAACTTTGTCATCTTCGTCAACTTCGTCTACTTCGTCCACTTCCTCCACTTCGTGGACTTCCTCCACTTCGTCAACTTCGTCCACTTAGTCCACTTCCTTCACTTCCTCCACTTCCTCCACGTCGTCCACTTCGTGCAAATCGTCCACTTCCTCCACTTCCTCCGCGTCCTCAAATTCCTCCGCTTCGCCAACTTAGTCCACTTCCTTCACTTCCTCCACTTCCTCCACTTCCTCCACTTCGTCCCCTTCACCAACTTCGTCCACTTCGTTAACTTCGTCAATTCGTCCACTTACTCCACTTCCTCCGCTTCCTCCACTTCGTCAACTTCGTCCCCTTGCTCCACTTCCTCCACTTCGTCAACTTCGTCCACTTCGTCCACATCGGAAAATTCGTCAACTTCGTCCACCTCGCCCATTTCATCCATCTCTTCTACTTCCTCCACTTCTTCCACTTCGTCAACTTCCTCCACTTCCTCCTCTTCCTCCACGTCCTCCACTTCGTCCAAATCGTCCACTTCCTCCACTTTGTTCATCTCCTCCGCTTCCTCCACTTCGTCCACTTCACCAACTTCGTCAACTTCCTCCACTTTCTCAACTTCGTCAACTTCGTCAACTTCTTGCACTTTGTCCACTTCGTAAACTTCATCAACTTCGTCCACTTCTTCCGCTTTATCCCATTTCTCCACTTCGTCCACTTTGTCAACTTCGTCGACTTCCTCCTCTTCCTCCACTTCCTCCACCTCCTCCACTTCGTCAACTTCGTCCACTTCGTCAACTTCTTTCACTTCCTCCACTTCGTCAACTTCCTCAACTTCGTCCACTTAGTCCACTTCATTCACTTCCACCACTTCGTCAACTTCGTCAACTTCTTCCACTTAGTCCACTTCCACTATTTCCTCAACTTCTTCCACTTCCTCCACTTCGTCGACTTCGTCCACTTCACCAATTTCGTCCACTCCCTCCACTTTCTCCACTTCGTCCACGTCGTCTCCTTCGTTCACTTCGTCAACTTCGTCCCCTTCCTCCACGTCAGCAACTTCGTCAACTTCGTCCATTTCCTCAACTTTGTCCACTTCGTCAATTCGTACACTTCCTCAACTTCCTCCACTTCTTCCACTTCGGCCACATCGTCAACTTCGTCCACTTCGTCCGCTTCGTCCATGTCCTCCACTTCCTCCGCTTCCACCACTCCTTCCACTTCTTCTACTTCCTCCACATCGTCAACTTCGTCCACTTCGTCCACTTCCCCCAATTCGTGGACTTCCTCCACTTCCTCTCCACTTCCTCCACTTCGTCAACTTCGTCCACTTCCTCGACTTCCTCCTCTTCGTCCACTTCATCCACGTCATCCACTTCGTCCAATTCGTCCACTTCGTCCTCTACGTCCACTTCGTCCACTTCGTCCACTTCCTCCACTTCCTCCACTTCGTCAACTTCGTCCACTTCGTCAACTTCTTTCACTTCGTCCACTTCGTCAACTTCATCAACTTTGTCCACTTCGTCCACTTCGTCCACTTCGTCCACTTCGTCAACTTCCTCCACTTCGTCAACTTCGTTCACTTCGTCCACGTCTTCCACTTCGTCCCCTTCGTCCACTTCGTCCACTTCGTCCCCTTCCTCCACGTTATCCACTTCGTCAACTTCGCCCACTTAGTCTACTTCCTCTGCTTCCTCCACTTCCTTTATTTCCTCCACTTCGTCAACTTCGTCCACTTCCTCCACTACCTCCACTTCGTCCATATCGTCCACTTAGTCCACTTCCTCCACTTCCTCCACTTCCTCCACTTCCTCTACTTCGTCCACTTCACCAACTTCGTCCACTTCCTCCACTTCCTCCACTTCGTCCACTTCGTCAACATCGTCAACTTCGTCCACTTCGTCCACTTCGTCCACATCGTCCACTTTGTCAGCTTCGTCCACTTCGTCAACTTCGTCAACTTCTTCCACTTCATCCACTTCGTCCACATCCTCCACTTCCTCCACTTCCTCTACTTCCTCCACTTCCTCCACTTCGTCAACTTCTTCAATTTTGTCCACTCAGTCCACTTCCTCCACTTCGTCCACTTCATCCACTTAGTCCACTTCGTCAACTTCGTCTACCTCCTCTACTTCGTCCACTTTCTCCACTTCGTCCACTTCGTCCACTTCCCCAACTTCGTCCACTTTGTCAATTCGTACGCTTCCTCAACTTCCTCCACTTCCTCCACTTCGTCCATATCGTCAACTTCGTAAACTTCGTCAACTTCGTCCACTTCATCCACTTCGTCTACTTTGTCCACTTCGTCAACTTCGCCACTTCATCCTCTTCGTCCTCTTCGTTCACTTCGTCCGCTTCGTCAACTTTGGCATCTTCGTGAACTTCGTCTACTTCGTCCACTTCCTCCACTTCGTGGACTTCCTCCACTTCGTCAACTTCGTCCACTTAGTCCACTTCTTCACTTCCTCCACTTCCTCCTCTTCCTCCACTTCCTCCACGTCGTCCACTTCCTCCACTTCCTCCGCTTCCTCAAATTCTTCCACTTCGCCAACTTAGTCCACTTCCTTCACTTCCTCCACTTCCCCCACTTCCTCCACTTCCTCCACTTCGTCCACTTCGTCCACTTCCTACCCTTCGTCCACTTCGTCCACTTCACCAACTTCGTCCACTTCGTTAACTTCGTCAATTCGTCCGCTTACTCCACTTCCTCCGCTTCCTCCATTTCGTCAACTTCGTCCACTTGCTCCACTTCCTCCACTTCGACCACTTCGTCCACATCGTAAAATTCGTCAACTTCGTCCACCTCGCCCATTTCATCCATCTCTTCCACTTCCTCCACTTCTTACACTTCGTCAACTTCCTCCACTTCGTCCACTTCGTCAACTACGTCATCATCGTCCACTTCTAAACTTCTTCCACTTCGTCCACTTCGTCAACTTCGTCCACTTAGTTCACTTCCTCCACTTCGTCAACTTCGTCAACATCGTCAACTTTGTCAACTTCGTCTACTTCGTCCACTTCGTCCTCTTCGTCCTTTTCGTCCTCTTCGTCCTCTTCGTCCACTTCGTCCGCTTCGTCAACTTCGTCATCTTCGTCAACTTCGTCCACTTCGTCCACTTCCTCCACTTCGTCAACTTCGTCCACTTAGTGCACTTCCTTCACTTCCTCCACTTCCTCCTCTTCCTCCTCTTCCTCCACTTCCTCCACGTCCTCCACTTCGTCCAAATCGTCCACTTCCTCCACTTCCTCCACTTCATCCACTTCCTCCGCTTCCTCCACTTCGTCCACTTCACCAACTTCGTCAACTTCCTCCACTTTCTCAACTTTGTCAACTTCGTCCACTTCGTCAACTTCTTGCACTTTGTCCACTTCGTAAACTTCGTCAACCTCTTCCGCTTCGTCCCATTCCTCCACTTCGTCCACTTCCTCCACTTCATCAACTTCGTGAACTTTGTCCACTTAGTCCATTTCCTTCACGTCCTCCACTTCCTCCTCTTCCTCCACTTCTTCCACGTCCTCCACTTCGTCCAAATCGTCCACTTAGTCCACTTCCTCCACTTCGTCCACGTCCTCCACTTCGTCCAATTCGTCCACTTCGTCCACTTCCTTCGCTTCCTCGACTTCTTTCACTTTCTCTACTTCCTCTAAATCGTGAACTTCGTCAACTTCGTGCACTTCGTCAACTTCGTCCCCTTCGTCCACTTCGTCCAATTCGTCTACTTCGCCCAGTTCGTCAACTTTGTCTACTTCGTCCACTTCCCCCAATTCGTGGACTTCCTCCACTTCCTCCACTTAGTCCACTTCCTTCACTTCCTCCACTTCCTTCACTTCCTCCACTTCCTCCTCTTCCTCCACTTCATCCAAATCGTCCACTTCTTCAACTTCGTCCACTTCCTCCACTTGTTAAGTTCGTCAACTTCGTCCACCTAGTCCACTTCCTCCACTTCCTCCAGTTTTTCAACTTCGTCAACTTCGTCCTGCTCTTCTTCCACTTCCTCCACTTACTCCACTTCGTCAACTTCGTCCAGTTCGTCAAATTCTTTCACTTCGTCCACTTCGTCACTTCATCAACTTCGTCCACTTAGTCCACTTCCTTCACTTCCACCACTTCGTCAACTTCTTCCACTTAGTCCAGTTCCTCCACCTCCGTCATTCGTCCACTTCGTAGACTTCGTCCACTTCACCAACTTTGTCCACTTCGTCTACTCCCTACACTTCCTCCACTTCGTCCACGTCATCCACTTCGGCCACTTCGTCAACTTCTTCCACTTCGTCCCCTTCGTCAACTTTGTCTACTTCGTCCACTTACTCTACTTCCTCCACTTCGTCCACTTCGTCCACTTCCTCCACTTCGTCCACTTCCTTCGCTTCCTCCACTTCTTCTACTACCTCTATTTCGTCCACTTCGTCAACCTCGTCCACTTAGTCCCACTTCCTCGACTTCGTCCACTTAGTCCCACTTCCTCGACATCCTCCACTTCGTCCAAATCGTCCACTTAGTCCACCTCCTCCACTTCCTCCGCTTCCTCCACTTCGTGCACTTCCTCCACTTCACCAACTTCGTCAACTTCCTCCACTTCGTCAACTTCGTCCACTTAGTCTACTTTCTCCACTTCCTCCACTTCCTCCACTTCATGAACTTCGTCCCCTTCGTCAACTTAGTCCACTTCGTCAAATTTGTCAACTTTGTCCACTTTGCCCATTTCTTCCACTTCTTCCAGTTCTTCCACTTCGTCCACTTCGTGAACTTCATCCACTTCTTCCCCTTCGTCCACTTCGTCAACTTGGTCCACTTCTCCACTTCGTCAACTTCTACCACTTCGGCCACTTCGTCAACTTCGGCCACTTAGTCCACTTCCTCCGCTTCCTCCACTTCCTCCACTTCGTCAACTTCGTCCACTTTGTCCACTTCGTCAACTTCGTCTACTTCGTCAACTTCGTCCACTTCGTCCACATCGTCAACTTCGTCAACTTCGTCAACTTTGTCCACTTCGTCCTCTTCGTCCACTTTGTCCACTTCGTCCACTTCGTCCACTTAATCCACTTCGTCATCTTCGTCAACTTCGTCTACTTCTTGAACTTCCTCAACTTCGTCGACTTCCTCCACTTCCTCCACTTCATCAACTTCGTCCACTTAATCCACTTCCTAAACTTCCTCCACTTCCTCCACTTCCTCCACGTCTTCCAGTTTGTCCAATTCGTCCACGTAGTCGACTTCCTCCACTTCCTCCACTTCATCCACTTCGTCCACTTCACCAACTTCGTGCACTTGCTTCACTTCCTCCACTTGCTCCACTTCCTCCACTTCGTCAACTTCGTCTTATTCCTCCACTTCGTCAACTTCGTCCACTTCGTCAACTTCTTCCACATCGTACACCTCGTCAACTTCGTCCACTTTTTCCGCTTCGTCAACTTCGTAAACTTCGTCCACTTAGTCCACTTCTTCAAATTCGTCAACTTCCTCCACTTCCCCCACTTCCTCCACTTCCTCCACATGTCAACTTCGTCAACTTCGTCCACTTTGTCCACTTCATACTATTCGTCCACTTCGTCATCTTCGTCAACTTTGTCTACTTCATCCACTTGGTCCACTTCGTCCACAGCCTCCACTTCCTCAACTTCCTCCACTTCGTCAATTTCGTCCACTTAGTCCACTTCCTTCACTTCCTCCACTTCCTCCACTTCCTCCACTTCGTCCAAATCGTCCACTTAGTCTACTTCCTCCACTTCGTCCACTTCCTCCACTTCCTCCACTACGTCAATTTCGTCCAATTAGTCCACTTCCTTCACTTCCTCCACTTCCTCCACGTCCTCCACTTCGTCCAAATCGTCCACTTAGTCTACTTCCTCCACTTCGTCCACATTCCTCCAGTTTTTCCACTTGGTCAATTTTGTCGACTTCACCAACTTCGTGAACTTCCTCTAGTTCGTCCACTTCCTCCACTTCGTCCACTTCGTCAACATCATCAACTTCCTACTCTTTGTCCACTTCGTAAATTTCGTCCACTTCGTCCACTTCGTCCACTTCGTCAACTTCTTCCACTTCATCCACTTCGTCCACTGCGTTCACTTCGTCCACTACGTTCACTTCGTCCAATTCGTCTACTTCGTCAACTTCGTCCACTTCGTCAACGTCGTCCACTTTGTCAACTTCGTCCACTTCGTCCACTTCGTCAACTTCGTCCTCTTCCTCCTCTTCGTCCACTTCGTCAACTTCGTCCACTTCAACAACTTCGTCTACTTCTTGAACTTCTTCCTCCACTTCGTCGACTTCCTCCACTTCCTGCACTTCGTCAACTTCGTCCACTTAGTCCACTTCCTTCACTTCCTCCACTTCCTCCACTTCCTCCACTTCGTCCAAATCGTCCACTTAGTCTACTTCCTCCACTTCGTCCACTTCCTCCACTACGTCAATTTCGTCAACTTCGTCCACTTCGTCAACTTCGTCAACTTTGTCAACTTCGTTAACTTTGTCCATTTCGTCCTTTTCCTCCTCTTCGTCCACTTTGTCCTCTTAATCCACTTCGTCAACTGTGTCATCTCTGTCAACTTCGTCTACTTCTTGATCTTCCTCCACTTCGTCGACTTCCTCCACTTCCTCCACTTCGTCAACTTCCTCCACTTCCTCCACTTCCTCCACGTCCTCCACCTCGTCCAATTCGTCCACTTAGTCCACTTCCTCCACTTCCTCCACTTCATCCACTTCCTCCACTTCGTCCAAATCGTCCACTTAGTCTAATTCCTCCACTTCCTCCACTACGTCAATTTCGTCAACTTCGTCCACCTCGTCAACTTCGTCCACTTCATCCACTTCGTCAACTTCGTCCACTTAGTCCACTTCCTTCACTTCCTCCACTTCCTCCACTTCGTCCAAATCGCCCACTTAGTCTACTTCCTCCACTTCGTCCACTTCGTCCACTTCCTCCACTACGTCAATTTCGTCAACTTCGTCCACTTCGTCAACTTTGTCCACTTCGTCAACTTCGTCAACTTTGTCAACTTCGTTAACTTTGTCCTCTTCCTCCTCTTCGTCCACTTTGTCCTCTTAATCCACTTAGTCAACTGCGTCATCTCTGTCAACTTCGTCTACTTCTTGATCTTCCTCCACGTCGTCGACTTCCTCGACTTCCTCCACTTCGTCAACTTCCTCCACTTCCTCCACTTCCTCCACGTGGTCCACCTCGTCCAATTCGTCCACTTAGTGCACTTCCTCCACTTCATCCACTTCCTCCACTTCACCAACTTCGTCCACTTGCTTCACTTCCTCCACTTCGTCATATTCCTCCACTTCGTCAACTTCGTCAACTTCGTCCACTTCATCCACTTCGTCTACTTCGTCTACTTCGTCCACTTCGTCCACTTCGTCAACTTCCTCCACTTTGTCCATTTCGTCAACATCGTCAACTTCCTCCACTTCGTCCACTTCGTCAACTTCGTCCGCTTCGTCCACTTCCTCAACTTTGTCCACTTCGTCAACTTCTTCCACTTCGTCCACTGTGTTCACTTTGTTCATATCGTCAACTTCGTCCACTTAGTCCACTTCCTCCGCTTCCTCCACTTCGTCCACTCCGTCAACTTCGTCCACTTCGTCAACTTCGTCCACTTCGTCCACTTCGTCAACTTCGTCATCTCCGTCCGCTTCGTCTACTTCTTGAACTTCCTCCACTTCCTCCACTTCATCAACTTCGTCTACTTAGTCCACTTCCTAAACTTCGTCCACTTCCTAAACTTCGTCCACTTCCTCCACGTCTTCCAGTTCGTCCAATTCGTCCACTTAGTCGACTTGCTCCACTTCCTCCACTTCATCCACTTCGTCCACTTCACCAACTTCGTCCACTTGCTTCACTTGCTCCACTTCCTCCACTTCCTCAACTTCGTCTTATTCCTCCACTTCGTCAATTTCCTCCACTTCGTCAACTTTTTCCACATCGTACACCTCGTCAACTTGGTCCACTTCTTCCGCTTCGTCAACTTCGTAAACTTCGTCCACTTAGTCCACTTCGTCAACTTCTTCAAATTCGTCAACTTCTTCAAATTCGTCAACTTCCTCCACTTCCCTCACTTCGTCCACATGTCAACTTCGTCAACTTCGTCCACTTTGTCCACTTCATCCTCTTCGTCATCTTCGTCAACTTTGTCTACTTCGTCCACTTCGTCCACTTCATCCACTTCGTCCACAGCCTCCACTTCCTCAACTTCCTCCACTACGTCAATTTCGTCAACTTAGTCCACTTCCTTCACTTCCTCCACTTCCTCCACTTCCTCCACTTCGTCCAAATCGTCCACTTAGTCTACTTCGTCCACTTCGTCCACTACGTCAATTTCGTCCACTTAGTCCGCTTCCTTTACTTCCTCCACTTCCTCCACGTCCTCCACTTCGTCCAAATCGTCCACTTAGTCTTCTTCCTCCACTTCGTCCACTTCGTCCACATTCCTCCAGTTTTTCCACTTGGTCAATTTTGTCGACTTCACCAACTTCGTCAACTTCCTCTAGTTCGTCCACTTCGTCCACTTCCTCCACTTCGTCCACTTCGTCAACATCGTCAACTAACAATACTTCGTCCACTTCGTCAACTTCGTCAACTTCGTCAACTTCTTCCACTTCGTACACCTGGTCATTTTCGTCAACTTCGTCCACTTCGTCCACTTCGTCAACTTTGTCAACTTCTTCCGCTTCGTCCAGTTCGTCAACTTCGTCCACTTGGTCCACTTCGTCCACTTCTTCAAATTCGTCAACTTCCTCGACTTCCTCAACATCGTAATGTTCGTCAACTTCGTCCACTTCGTCCACTTCATCCTCTTCGTCCACTTCGTCCACTTCGTCCACTTCGTCCACTTCGTCCACTTCGTCCACTTCGTCCACTTTGTCAGCTTCGTCCACTTCGTCCACTTCATCCACTTCCTCCACTTCCTCAACTTCCTCCACTTCGTCAATTTCGTCCACTTAGTCCACTTCCTTCACTTCCTCCACTTCCTCCACTTCCCCCACTTCCTCCACTTAGTCCAAATCCTCCACTTAGTCCACTTCGTCCACTTCCTCCACTTCGTCCAGTTCCTCCACTTTTTACACTTGGTCAACTTCGTCCACTTCACGAACTTCGTCAACATCCTCCACTTAGTCCACTTCCTCCACTTCCTCCACTTCATCCACTTCCTCCACTTCACCAACTTCGTCCACTTGCTTCACTTCCTCCACTTCCTCCACTTCGTCATATTCCTCCACTTCGTCATATTCCTCCACTTCGTCAACTTCGTCCACTTCGTCCACTTCGTCCACTTCGTCCACTTCGTCCACTTCGTCCACTTCGTCTACTTCGTCCACTTCGTCTACTTCGTCCACTTCGTCAACTTCCTCCACTTCGTCCATTTCGTCAACATCGTCAACTTCCTCCACTTCGTCCACTTCGTCCACTTCGTCCACTTCGTCAACTTCGTCCGCTTCGTCCACTTCGTCCGCTTCGTCAACTTTGTCCACTTCGTCAACTTCTTCCACTTCGTCCACTGTGTTAACTTTGTTCATTTCGTCAACTTCGTCCACTTTGTCCACTTCCTCCGCTTCCTCCACTTCGTCAACTCCGTCAACTTCGTCCACTTCGTCAACTTCGTCCACTTCGTCCACTTCGTCATCTCCGTCCGCTTCGTCTACTTCTTGAACTTCCTCCACTTCGTCAACTTCGTCCACTTAGTCCACTTCCTCAACTTCCTCCACTTCCTCCACGTCCTCCACTTCGTCCAATTCATCCACTTAGTCCAATTCCTCCACCTCCTCCACTTCCTCCACTTCTTCATCCACTTCGTCCACTTGACCAACTTCGTCCATTTGCTTCACTTCCTCCACTTCCTCCGCTTCGTCCACTTCGTCCATTTCGTCCACTTTGTCCACTTCCTCCACTTCATCCACTTCCTCCACTTCCTTCACTTCGTCCACATCGTCAACTTCGTCCACTTCCACCACTTCGTGCATTTCGTCCATTTCGTCCACTTCATCCACTTCGTCCACTTCTTCCACTTGTCCACTTCGTCAACTTCGTCATCTTCGTTTACTTTGTCCACTTCCTCAACTTCGTGGACTTCCTCCACTGCCTTCACTTCGTCAACTTCGTGAACGTTTTGGATTTCCTTCACTTCCTCCACTTCGTCCTCTTCCTCCACTTCCTCGACGTCCTCCACTTCGTCCAAATCGTCCACTTAGTCCACTTCCTCCACTTCCTCTGCTTCGTCCACTTCCTCTGCTTCCTCCACTTCGTCCACTTCCTCCACATCCTCCACTTCGTCAACTTTGTCAATTTTGCCCATTTCTTCCACTTCGTCCATTTCGTCCACTTCGTCAACTTTGTCAACTTCGTCAACTTCGCCCCCTTAGGCCACTTCGTCCACTTCTTCCACTTCGTCCACTTCGTACACTTCGTCAACATCGTCCACTTAGTCAACTTCCTCCGCTTCCTCCACTTCGTCCATTTCTTCAACTTCGTCCACTTCGTCAACTTTGTCAACTTCGTCCACTTCGTCAATTTCTTCCACTTTGTCCACTTGGTCAACTTCGTCAACTTCGTCCACTTCATCCGCTTCGTCCACTTCCTCAACTTCGTCCACTTCCTCCACTTCCTCCACTTCACCAACTTCGTCCACTTCGTCAACTTTGTCCACTTCGTCCACTTCCTCCACTTCACCAACTTCGTCCACTTCGTCAACTTCGTCCACTTCCTCCGCTTCGTCCACTTCCTCCACTTCTTCAACTTTGTCCACTTCGTCTACTTTATCCACTTCGTCAACTTCGTCATCTTCGTCAACTTCGTCTACTTCGTCCACTTCGTCCACTTCATCCACTTCATCAACGTCCTCCACTTCCTCCACTTAGTCCACTTCCTTCACTTCCTCCACTTCCTCCACTTGGTCCAAATCGTCCACTTAGTCCATTTCCTTCACTTCCTCCACTTCCTCAAGTTTTTCCACCTTCTCAACTTCGTCCACTTCAGCAACTTCGTCCACTTCCTCCAGCCCTCCACTTCGCGCACTTCGTCAACCTCGTCAACTCCCTCCACTTCGTCCACTTCTTCAACTTCTTCCACTTCGTCCACTTCCTCCACTTCGTCCACTTGCTCCGCTTCGTCCACTTCGTCCACTTTCTCTGCTTCCTCCACTTCCTCCACTTCCTCCACTTCATCCACTTTGTCCACTTCGTCTTCGTCCACTTCGTCAACTTAGTCCACTTTATCAAATTCGTCAACTTCGTCCGCTTCGCCCATTTCTTCCACTTCGTCCACTTCGTCCACTTCGTCAACTTCGTCCACTTCGTCCATTTCGTCCACATCGTCAACTTCGTCCACTTCGTCCACTTCGTCAACTTCGGCCACTTCGTCAACTTCTTCCACTTCGTCCACTTCGTCCACTCTGTTTACTTTGTCCACTTCGTCTACTTCGTCCTTTGTGTTCACTTCGTCCACTTCGTCAACTTCGTCTACTTAGTCCACTTCCTCTGCTTCCTCCACTTCGTCCACTTCGTCAACTTCGTGCACTTCGTCAACTTCGTCCACATCGTCACCTTCGTCCACTTCGTCAATTCGTCCACTTCGTCAACTTCGTCCACTTCGTCAACTCCGTGAACTTCGTCAACTTTGTCAACTTCGTCAACTTTGTCCACTTCGTGCTTTTCGTCTTCTTCGTCCACTTCGTACACTTAATCCACTTCGTCAACTTCGTCATCTCCGTCAACTTCGTCTATTTCTTGAACTTCCTCCACTTCGTCGACTTCCTCCACTTCCTCCACTTCCTCAACCTTCTCCACGTCCTCCACTTCGTCCAATCCATCCATTTAGTCCACTTCCTCCACTTCGTCCACTTCGTCGACTTCCTCCACTTCCTCCACTTCTTCAACTTCGACCACTTAGTCCACTTCCTAAACTTCCTCCACTTCCACTACTTCCTCCACTTCATCCCCTTCGTCCACTTAACCAACTTCGTCCACTTGCTTCACTTCCTCCACTTCCTCTACTTCGTCAACTTCGTGATATTCCTCTGTTTCGTCCACTTCGTCAACTTCTTCCACTTCGTACACCTCATCAACTTCGTCCACTTCGTCAACTTCTTCCGCTTCGTCCACTTCGTCAACTTCGTCCACTTAGTCCACTTCTTCAAATTCGTCCACTTCCTCCACTTCCTCCACATCGTCAACTTCGTCAACTTCGTCCACTTCGTCCTCTTCGTCCACTTCATCCACTTCGTCCACTTCCTCCACTTCGTCAACTTCCTCCACTTCGTCAACTTCGTCCACTTAGTCCACTTCCTTCATTTCCTCCACATCTTCCACGTCCTCCACTTCGTCATAATCATCCACCTAGTGCACTTCCTCCATTTCGTCCACTTCCTCCAGTTTTTCCACTTGGTCAACTTCGTCCACTTCACCAACTTCCTCCAGTTCCTCCACTTCCTCCACTTCGTGCACTTTGTCAACCTCTTCCCCTTCGTCAACTTTGTCCACTTCCTCCGCTTCGTCCACTTCGTCCACTTCTTCCACTTCGTCAACTTCGTCCACTTCGTCAACATCGTCCACTTAGTCAACTTCCTCCGCTTCCTCCACTTCGTCCACTTCTTCAACTTCGTCCTCTTCGTCAACTTCCTCCACATCGTCCACTTCGTCAATTTTTTCCACTTCGTCCACTTGGTCAAATTCGTCAACTTCGTCCACTTCGTCCACTTCGTCCGCTTCGTCCACTTCCACCATTTCGTCCACTTCCTCCACTTCGTCCACTTCACCAACTTCGTCCACTTCGTCAACTTCGTCCACTTCGTCCACTTCCTCCGCTTCGTCCACTTCCCCCACTCCCTCCATTTCTTCCACTTCGTCCACTTCGTCAACTTCCTCTACTTCGTCCACTTGTTCAACTTCGCCCACTACGTCAACTTCGTCGTCCTCTTCGTCAATTTCTTCCACTTCCTCCACTTTGTGAACTTCGTCCACTTCGTTCGCTTCGTCCGCTTTTTCCTCTTCGTCCACTTCCTCCCTCCACTT
Organism: Vigna nakashimae; assembly: GCA_034642375.1. Classification (NCBI taxonomy): domain Eukaryota; kingdom Viridiplantae; phylum Streptophyta; class Magnoliopsida; order Fabales; family Fabaceae; genus Vigna; species Vigna nakashimae. The sequence continues at coordinate 36,094,120 of CM067767.1, forward strand.
CGTCCACTTCACCAACTTAATCCACTTCGTCAACTTCGTCAATTCGTCCACTTTCTCTGCTTCCTCCACTTCCTCCACTTCCTCCACTTCATCCACTTTGTCCACTTCGTCAACTTAGTCCACTTTATCATATTCGTCAACTTCGTCCACTTCGCCCATTTCTTCCACTTCTTCCCCTTCGTCCACTTCGTCCACTTCGTCCACTTCGTCCACTTCGTCCACTTCGTCAACTTCGTCAACTTCGTCAACTTCCTCAACTTTGTCAACTTCATCAACTTTGTCCACTTCGTCCTCTTCGTCCTCTTCGTCCACTTCATCCCCTTTGTCCACTTCGTCAACTTGGTCCACTTCGTCGACTTCGTGAACTTCTTCCACTTCGTTCACTTTGTCCACTTCGTCCACTTCATCAACTTCGTCCACTTCGTCAACTTCGTCCATTTAGTCCACTTCCTCGGCCCCTCCACTTCGTCCACTTCGTCAACTTCGTCAAGTTCGTCCACTTCGTCAACTTTGTCCACTTTGTCAACTTCGTCCACTTCGTCAACTTCGTCCTCTTCGTCCTTTTCATCCTCTTCGTACACTTCGTCCACTTTTTCCACTTCGTCCACTTAATCCATTTCGTAAACTTCGTCATCTCCGTCAACTTCGTCTACTTCTTTAACTTCCTCCACTTCGTCGACTTCCTCCACTTTCTCCACTTCCTCCACTTCATCCACGTCCTCCACTTCGTCAAATTCGTCCACTTAGTCCACTTCCTCCACTTCATCCACTTCGTCCACTTGCTTCACTTCCTCCAGTTTGTCAACTTCGTCATATTCCTCCACTTCGTCAACTTCGTCAACTTTGTCAAGTTCGTCAACTTTGTCCACTTCGTCCTCTTCGTCCTCTTCGTCCACTTCGTCCACTGTGTCCACTTCCTCCACTTTGTCCACTTCGTCCACTCCGTCCACTTAATCTACTTCGTCATCTCCGTCAAATTAGTCTACTTCTTGAACTTCCTCCACTTCTTCAACTTCTTCCACTTCGTACAGCTCGTCAACTTCGTCATCTTCGTCCACTTCGTCAACTTCGTCCACTTCGTCAACTTCTTCCGCTTCGTCCACTTCGTCAACTTCGTCCACTTAGTCCACTTCTTCAAATTCGTCCACTTCGTCCACTTCCTCCACATCGTCAACTTCATCAACTTTATCCACTTCGTCCTCTTCGTCCACCTTGTCAACTTCGTCATCTACGTCAACTTCGTCTACTTCGTCCACTTCCTCCAATTCGTCAACTTCGTCCACTTAGTCCACTTCCTAAACCTACGCCACTTCCTCCACTTCCTCCACTTCATCCACTTCGTCCACTTAACCAACTTCGTCCGCTTCGTCCACTTAGTCCACTTCTTCAAATTCGTCCACTTCCTCTACTTCCTCAACTTCTTCCACTTCGTCACCTTCGTCCACTTGGTCCACTTCCTTAATTTCCTCCACGTCCTCGACTTCGTCATAATCGTCCACTTAATCAACTTCCACCACTTCGTCTACTTCCTCCAGTTTTTCCACTTGGTCAACTTCATCCACTTCACCAACTTCGTCCACTTCCTCCGCTTCCTCCACTTCGTCAACTTCGTTCACTTCGTCAACTTCTTCCACTTCGTACACCTCGTCAACTTCGTCAACTTCGTCCACTTCGTCAACTTCGTCCACTTCGTCAACTTCTTCCGCTTCGTCCACTTCGGCAACTTCGTCCACTTAGTCCACTTCGTCCACTTAGTCCACTTCTTCAAATTCGTCCACTTCCTCCACATCGTCAACTTCCTCCACTTCGTCAACTTCGTCCACTTAGTCCATTTCCTTCATTTCCTCCACTTCCTCCACATCTTCCACGTCCTCCACTTCTTCATAATCGTCCGCCTAGTTCACTACCTCCACTTCGTCCACTTCCTCCACTTCCTCCAGTTTTTCCACTTGGTCAACTTCGTCCACTTCACCAACTTCGTCCAGTTCCTCCACTTCTTCAACATCGTCAACTTCCTCCACTTCGTCTACTTTGTCCACTTCGTGCACTTCGTCAACTTCATCCACTTCGTCAACTTCTTCCACTTCGTCCAATGCGTTCACTTCGTCCACTTCGTTCACTTCGTCCACTTCCTCCACTTCCTCCACTTGGTCAACTTCTTCAATTTCGTCCACTTAGTCCACTTCCTCCACTTTGTCCACTTCGTCAACTTCGTCCACTTCTTCCACTTTGTCCACTTTGTCCACTTCGTCCACTTCGTCCACTTCGTCAACGTCGTGCACTTCGTCAACTTCGTCCACCTCGTCCACTTCATCAACTTCGTCCACTTCGTCAACTTCGTCCACTTCGTCCACTTTGTCCACTTCTTCAACTTCGTGCACTTCTTCAACTTTGTCCACTTCCTCCACTTCCTCCACGTCGTCAACTTCGTCCACTTCATCCACTTCATCAAGTACGTCATCTTCGTATACTTCGTCCACTTCCTCCACTCCGTGGACCTCCTCCTTCGTCAACTTTATCCACTTAGTCCCTTTCCTTCACTTCCTCCACTTCCTCCACTTCCTCAACTTTCTCGACGTCCTCCACTTCGTCCAAATAGTCCACTTAGTCCACTTCCTCCACTTCGTCCAGTTCCTCCACTTCGTCCACTTCCTCTGCTTCCTCCACTTTTTCCACTTCACCAACCTCGTCAACTTCGTCGACTTCCTCCACATCCTACACCTCGTCAACTTTGTCAACTTCGTCCACTTCGTCAACTTCTTGCACTTCGCCGACTTCGTCAACTTCTTGCACTTCGCCGACTTCGTCAACTTTGTCTACTTCGTCAACTTCGTCCACTTACTCCGCTTCGTCCACTTCTTCCACTTCGTCCACTTCGTTAACATCGTCCACTTAGTCAACTTCCTCAGCTTCCTCCACTTGGTCAACTTCGTCCACTTCACCAACTTCCTCCATTTCCTCCACTTCGTCCACTTCTTCAACATCGTCAATTCCTCCACTTCGTCAACTTTGTCCAGTTCGTCCACTCGTCAACTTCGTCCACTTCCTCCACTTCCTCCACATCTTCCACTTCGTCAACTTTGTAAACTTCGTCCACTTTGTCAACTTCTTGCCCTTCGTCAACTTTGTCAACTTCGTCAACTTTGTCCACTTCCTCCGCTTCGTCCACTTCGTCCACTTCTTCCACTTCGTCCACTTCGTCCACTTCGTCAACATTGTCCACTTAGTCAACTTCCTCCGCTTCCTCCACTTCGTCCACTTCTTCAACTTCGTCCTCTTCGTCAACTTCGTCCACATCGTCCACTTCGTCAATTTTTTCCACTTCGTCCACTTGGTCAACTTCGTCAACTTCGTCCACTTGGTCAACTTCGTCAACTTCGTCCGCTTCCACCATTTCGTCCACTTCCTCCACTTCGTGCACTTCACCAACTTCGTCCACTTCGTCAACTTCGTCCACTTCGTCCGCTTCGTCCACTTCCCCCACTCCCTCCATTTCGTCCACTTCGTCCACTTCCTCCACTTCGTCCACTTCTTCAACTTCGTCCACTTCGTCAACTTCGTCGTCCACTTCGTCAATTTCTTCCACTTCCTCCACTTTGTGAACTTCGTCAACTTCGTCCACTTCGTTCGCTTCGTCCGCTTCCTCCTCTTCGTCCACTTCCTCCCTCCACTTCGTCCACTCCGTCCACTTCACCAACTTCATTCATCTCCGTCAACTTAGTCTACTTCTTGAACTTCCTCCGCTTCGTCGACTTCCTCCACTTCCTCCGCTTCGTCATCTCCATAAACTTTGTCCACTTCGTCAACTGCTTCCACTTCATCCACTTTGTCCACTGCGTTCACTTCGTCCACTTCGTCCACTTCGTCCACTTCATCCACTTCCTCCAATTCCTCCACTTCCTCCACGTCCTCCACTTAGTTCACTTCCTCCACTTCCTCCACTTCACCAACGTCGTCCACTTTCTTCACTTCCTCCACTTCCTCCAGTTTGTCAACTTCGTCATATTCCTCCACTTCGTCAACTTCGTCCACTTCGTCAACTTCTTCCACTTCGTACACCTCGTCCACTTCGTCCACGTCGTCAACTTCGTCCACTTCGTCCACTTCATCAACTTCTTCCGCTCCGTCCATTTCGTCAACTTCGTCCACTTAGTCCACTTCGTCCACTTCTTCAAGTTCGTCAACTTCCTCCACTTCCTCCACCTCCTCCACATCCTCAACTTCGTCCACTTCATCCACTTCCTCCTCTTCGTCAACTTCGTCCACTTCGTCAACGTCGTCCACTTCGTCAACTTCGTCCACTTCGTCCGCTTCCACCATTTCGTCCACTTCCTCCACTTCGTGCACTTCACCAACTTCGTCCACTTCGTCAACTTCGTCCACTTTGTCCGCTTCGTCCACTTCCCCCACTCCCTCCATTTCGTCCACTTCGTCCACTTCGTCCACTTCGTCAACTTCCTCCACTTCGTCCACTTCTTCAACTTCGCCCACTTCGTCAACTTCGTCGTCCACTTCGTCAGTTTCTTCCACTTCCTCCACTTTGTGAACTTCGTCAACTTCGTCCACTTCGTTCGCTTCGTCCGCTTCCTCCTCTTCGTCCACTTCCTCCCTCCACTTCGTCCACTCCGTCCACTTCACCAACTTCATCCACTTCGTCAACTTCGTCATCTCCGTCAACTTAGTCTACTTCTTGAACTTCCTCCACTTCGTCGACTTCCTCCGCTTCGTCATCTCCATAAACTTTGTCCACTTCGTCAACTGCTTCCACTTCATCCACTTTGTCCACTGCGTTCACTTTGTCCACTTCGTCCACTTCATCCACTTCCTCCACTTCGTCCACTTTGTCCACTGCGTTGACTTCGTCCACTTCCTCCACTTCCTCCACGTCCTCCACTTAGTTCACTTCCTCCACTTCCTCCACTTCACCAACTTCGTCCACTTTCTTCACTTCCTCCACTTCCTCCAGTTTGTCAACTTCGTCATATTCCTCCACTTCGTCAACTTCGTCCACTTCGTCAACTTCTCCACTTCGTACACCTCGTCCACTTCGTCCACGTCGTCAACTTCGTCCACTTCGTCCACTTCATCAACTTCTTCCGCTCCGTCCATTTCGTCAACTTCGTCCACTTAGTCCACTTCGTCCACTTCTTCAAGTTCGTCAACTTCCTCCACGTCCTCAACCTCCTCCACATCGTCAACTTAGTCCACTTCATCCACTTCCTCCTCTTCGTCAACTTCGTCCACTTCGTCAACTTCGTCCACTTCGTCCATTTCGTCAACTTCGTCAACTTTGTCAACTTCGTCAACTTTCTCCACTTCGTCCTCTTCGTCCTCTTCGCCCACTTCGTCCACTCCGTCCACTTAATCTGCTTCGTCAACTTCGTCATCTCCGTCAACTTAGTCTACTTCTTGAACTTCCTCCACTTCGTCGAGTTCCTCCACTTCCTCCGCTTCGTCATCTCCGTAAACTTTGTCCATTTTGTCCACTTCGTCAACTTCTTCCACTTCGTCCACTTTGTCCACTGCGTTCACTTCGTCCACTACGTCCACTTCCTCCACTTCCTCCACTTCCTCCACTTCATCAACTTCTTCAATTTTGTTCACTTAGTATGCTTCCTTCGCTTCGTCCACTTCTGCAACTTTGTCCACTTTGTCCACTTCGTCCACTTCGTCAACTTCGTCCACTTCGTCAACTTCGTCCACTTCGTCAACTTCGTCCACTTCGTCAACTTCGTCCACTTCGTCATCGTCGTGCACTTCGAAACCTTCGTCTGCCTCGTCCACTTCGTCAACTTCGTCCACTTCGTCAACTTCGTCCACTTCGTCAACTTCGTCCACTTCGTCAACTTCGTCCACTTCGTCAACTTCGTCTACTTCGTCAACTTCGTCAACTTCGTCAACTTCGTCCACTTCTTCAACTTCGTCCACTTCCTCTACATCATCAACTTCGTCCACTTCCTCCACTTCGTGGACCTCCTGCTTCGTCAACTTCGTCCACTTAATCCATTTCCTTCATTTCCTCCACTTCCTCCTCTTCCTCCACTTCCTCCTCTTCCTCCACTTCCTCGACGTCCTCCACTTTGTCCAAATCGTCCACTTAGTCCACTTCCTCCACTTCGTCCACTTCCTCCACTTCGTCCACTTCCTCTGCTTCTTCCACTTTGTCCACTTCACCAACCTCGTCAACTTCGTCAACTTCCTCCACATCCTCCACTTCGTCAACTTTGTCAACTTCGTCCACCTCGTCCACTAGGTCAACTTCTTCCACTTCGTCCACTTCGTCAACTTTGTCCACTTCCTCCGCTTCGTCCACTTATTCCAATTCGTCCACTTTATAAACATCGTCCACTTAGTCGACTTCCTCCGCTTCCTCCACTTCGTCCATTTCTTCAACTTCGTCCACTTCGTCAACTTTGTCGACTTCGACCACTTCGTCCACTTCGTCCACTTCGTCAACTTTGTCAACTTCGTCAACTTTATCCACTTCCTCCGCTTCGTCCACTTCCTCCACTTCCTCCACTTCTTCTTCCACTTCGTCCACTTCTTCAACATCGTCCACTTAGTCGACTTCCTCCGCGTCCTCCACTTCCTCCACTTCTTCAACTTCGTCCACTTCGTCGACTTCGTCCACTTCGTCCACTTCGTCAATTTCTTCCAGTTCGTCCACTTGGTCAAATTCGTCAATTTCGTTCACTTCGTCCGCTTCGTCCACTTCCACCATTTCGTCCACTTCCTCCACTTTGTCCACTTCACCAACTTCGTCCACTTCCTCCGCTTCGTCCACTTCCCCCACTGCCTCCCCTTCGTCCACTTCGTCAACTTCCTCCACTTCGTCCACTTCTTCAACTTCGTCGACTTCGTCAACTTCGTCGTCCACTTCACCAATTTCTTCCACTTCCTCCACTTTGTGAACTTCGTCAACTTCGTCCACTTCGTTCGCTCCGTCCGCTTCCTCCTCTTTGTCCACTTCCTCCCTCCACTTCGTCCACTTCACCAACTTCATCCACTTCGTCAATTCGTCCACTTTCTCCACTTCCTCCACTTCCTCCACTTCATCCACTTTGTCCACTTCGTCAACTTCGTCCAGTTCGTCAACTTAGTCCACTTCATCAAATTCGTCAACTTCGTGCACTTCGGCCATTTCTTCCACTTCTTCCACTTCTTCCACTTCGTCCACTTTGTCCACTTCGTCAACTTCGTCCACTTCGTGAACTTCGTCCACTTCGTCAACTTCTTCCACTTCGTCCCCTTCGTCCACTTCGTGAACTTCTTCCACTAAGTCCACTTCGTCCACTTCTTCCACTTCGTCAACTTCGTCCACTTAGTCCATTTCCTCCGCCTCCTCCACTTCGTCCACTTCGTCAACTTTGTCCACTTTGTCAACTTTGTCCACTTTGTCAACTTCGTCCACTTCGTCAGCTTCGTCCACTTCGTCGACTTCGTCCACTTCGTCAACTTTGTCCACTTCGTCCTCTTCGTCCTCTTCGTCCTCTTCGTCCACTTCGTCCACTTAATCCACTTCGTAAACTTCGTCATCTCCGTCAACTTCGTCTACTTCTTTAACTTCCTCCACTTCGCCGACTTCCTCCTCTTCCTCCAGTTCCTCCACTTCATCAACTTCGTCCACTTCCTAAAGTTCCTCCACTTCCTCCACTTCCTTCACGTCCTCCACTTCGTCCAATTGGTCCACTTAGTCCACTTCCTCCACTTCCTCCACTTCATCCACTTCGTCCACTTCACCAACTTCGTCCACTTGCTTCACTGCTCCACTTCCTCCAGTTCGTCAACTTTGTCATATTCTTCCACTTCGTGAACTTGTTCACTTCGTCAACTTCTTCCACTTTGTACACCTCGTCAACTTCGTCCACTTCGTCAACTCCGTCCACTTCGTCAACTTCGTCCACTTAGTCCACTTCGTCCACTTCTTCAAATTTGTCAACTTCCTCCACTTCGTCCACTTCCTCCACATCGTCAACTTCTTCCACTTCATCCATTTCCTCCTCCTCGTCAACTTCGTCCACTTCCTCCACTTCGTCCACTTCCTCCACTTCGTCCACTTCGTCAACTTTGTCCACTTCGTCCTCTTCGTCCTCTTCCTCCACTTCGTCCACTTAAACCACTTCGTCAACTTCGTCCACTTAGTCCACTTCCTAAACATCCTCCACTTCCTACACGTCCTCCACTTCGTCCAATTCATCCATTTAGTCCACTTCCTCCACTCCCTCCACTTCCTCCACTTCCTCCACTCCCTCCACTTCACCAACTTCGTCAACCTTCTTCACTTCCTCCACTTCCTCCACTTCGTCAACTTCGTCATATTCCTCCACTTTGTCCACTTCGTCAACTTCTTCCACTTTGTACACCTCGTCAACTTCGTCCACTTCGTCAACTTCGTCCACTTCGTTGACTTCGTCAACTTCCTCCACTTCGTCCATTTCGTCAACTTCTTCAACTTCCTCCACTTCATCCAGTTCGTCAACTTCGTCATATTCCTCACTTCGTCAACTTCGTCCACTTCGTCAACTTCTTCCACTTCGTACACGTCGTCAACTACGTCCACTTCGTCAACTTCGTCCACTTCGTCAACTTCGTCCACTTCTTCAACTTCGTCCACTTCGTCCACTTCCTCCACTTCCTCCACATCGTCAACTTCGTCAACTTCCTCCACTTCGTCCACTTCTTCAAATTCGTCAACTTCCTCCACTTTGTCCACTTCCTCCACATTGTCAACTTCGTCCACTTAATCCACTTCCTCCTGTTCGTCAACTTCGTCCACTTCGTAAACTTCGTCCACTTGGTCAAATTCGTCAACTTCGCCCACTTCGTCCGCTTCGTCCACTTTCACCATTTCGTCCACTTCGTCCACTTCACCAACTTCGTCCACTTCATCAACTTCGTCAACCTCGTCCACTTCGTCAACTTCCTCCACTTCTTCAACTTCGTCCACTTCGTCAACTTCGTCGTCCACTTCGTCAATTTCTTCCACTTCCTCCACTTTGTCCACTTCGTCAACTTCGTCCACTTCGTCAACTTCGTCCACTTCGTCAACTTAGTCCACTTCATCAAATTCGTCAACTTCGTCCACTTCACCCATTTCTTCCATTTCTTCCACTTCTTCCACTTCGTCCACTTCGTCAACTTCGCCCACTTCGTCAACTTCGTCTACTTCGTCAACTTCGTCAACTTCGTCCACTTCTTCAACTTCGTCCACTTCCTCTACATCATCAACTTCGTCCACTTCCTCCACTTCGTGGACCTCCTGCTTCGTCAACTTTGTCCACTTAATCCATTTCCTTCATTTCCTCCACTTCCTCCTCTTCCTCCACTTCCTCGACGTCCTCCACTTTGTCCAAATCGTCCACTTAGTCCACTTCCTCCACTTCGTCCACTTCCTCCACTTCGTCCACTTCCTCTGCTTCTTCCACTTTGTCCACTTCACCAACCTCGTCAACTTCGTCAACTTCCTCCACATCCTCCACTTCGTCAACTTTGTCAACTTCGTCCACCTCGTCCACTAGGTCAACTTCTTCCACTTCGTCCACTTCGTCAACTTTGTCCACTTCCTCCGCTTCGTCCACTTATTCCACTTCGTCCACTTCTTCCACTTCGTCCACTTCGTCCACTTCGTCCACTTTATCAACATCGTCCACTTAGTCGACTTCCTCTGCTTCCTCCACTTCGTCCATTTCTTCAACTTCGTCCACTTCGTCCAACTTCTTCAACTTCGTCCACTTCCTCCACTTTGTGAACTTCGTCAACTTCGTCCACTTCGTTCGCTTCGTCCGCTTCCTCCTCTTCGTCCACTTCCTCCCTCTACTTCGTCCACTTCACCAACTTCATCCACTTCGTCAATTCGTCCACTTTCTCCACTTCCTCCACTTCCTCCACTTCATCCACTTTGTCCACTTCGTCAACTTCGTCCAGTTCGTCAACTTAGTCCACTTCATCAAATTCGTCAACTTCGTGCACTTCGGCCATTTCTTCCACTTCTTCCACTTCTTCCACTTCTTCCACTTCGTCCACTTTCTCCACTTCGTCAACTTCGTCCACTTCGTGAACTTCGTCCACTTCGTCAACTTCTTCCACTTCGTCCCCTTCGTCCACTTCGTGAACTTCTTCCACTAAGTCCACTTCGTCCACTTCTTCCACTTCGTCAACTTCGTCCACTTAGTCCATTTCCTCCGCCTCCTCCACTTCGTCCACTTCGTCAACTTTGTCCACTTTGTCAACTTTGTCCACTTTGTCAACTTCGTCCACTTCGTCAACTTCGTCCACTTCGTCGACTTCGTCCACTTCGTCAACTTCGTCCACTTCGTCCTCTTCGTCCTCTTCGTCCTCTTCGTCCACTTCGTCCACTTAATCCACTTCGTAAACTTCGTCATCTCCGTCAACTTCGTCTACTTCTTTAACTTCCTCCACTTCGCCGACTTCCTCCTCTTCCTCTAGTTCCTCCACTTCATCAACTTCGTCCACTTCCTAAAGTTCCTCCACTTCCTCCACTTCCTTCACGTCCTCCACTTCGTCCAATTGGTCCACTTAGTCCACTTCCTCCACTTCCTCCACTTCATCCACTTCGTCCACTTCACCAACTTCGTGCACTTGTTTCACTGCTCCACTTCCTCCAGTTCGTCAACTTTGTCATATTCTTCCACTTCGTGAACTTGTCCACTTCGTCAACTTCTTCCACTTTGTACACCTCGTCAACTTCGTCCACTTCGTCAACTCCGTCCACTTCGTCAACTTCGTCCACTTAGTCCACTTCGTCCACTTCTTCAAATTTGTCAACTTCCTCCACTTCGTCCACTTCCTCCACATCGTCAACTTCTTCCACTTCATCCATTTCCTCCTCCTCGTCAACTTCGTCCACTTCGTCCACTTCCTCCACTTCCTCCACTTCGTCCACTTCCTCCACATTGTCAACTTCGTCCACTTAATCTACTTCCTCCTCTTCGTCAACTTCGTCCACTTCGTAAACTTCGTCCACTTGGTCAAATTCGTCAACTTCGCCCACTTCGTCCGCTTCGTCCACTTCCACCATTTCGTCCACTTCGTCCACTTCACCAACTTCGTCCACTTCATCAACTTCGTTAACTTCGTCCACTTCGTCCACTTCACCAACTTCGTCCACTTCCTCAACTTCGTCAACTTCGTCCACTTCGTCCACTTCGTCAACTTCCTCCACTTCTTCAACTTCGTCCACTTCGTCAACTTCGTCGTCCACTTCGTCAATTTCTTCCACTTCCTCCACTTTGTCCACTTCGTCCACTTCGTCCACTTCGTCAACTTAGTCCACTTCATCAAATTCGTCAACTTCGTCCACTTCACCCATTTCTTCCATTTCTTCCACTTCTTCCACTTCGTCCACTTCGTCAACTTCGTCCACTTCGTCAACTTCGTCCACTTCGTCAACTTCGTCCACTTCGTTAATTTCGTCAACTTCGTCAACTTCTTCCACTTCGTCTCGTTCGTCCACTTCATCAACTTGGTCCACATCGTCCACTTGGTCCACTTCGTCGACTTCGTGAACTTCTTCCACTTCGTCCACTTGGTCCACTTCGTCAACTTCGTCCACTTAGTCCACTTCCTCCGCCTCCTCCACTTCGTCTACTTCCTCAACTTCGTCCACTTCGTCAACTTTGTCCACTTTGTCAACTTCGTCCACTTCGTCCATGTCGTCAACTTCGTCAACTTCGTCCACTTCGTCAACTTTGTTCACTTCGTCCTCTTCGTCCTCTTCGTCCTCTTCGTCCACTTCGTCCACTTAATCTGCTTCGTCAACTTCGTCATCTCCGTCAACTTAGTCTACTTCTTGAACTTCCTCCACTTGGTCGACTTCCTCCACTTCGTCCACTTTGTCCACTTCGTCCACTTAATCCACTTCGTCCACTTCGTCTACTTCTTTAACTTCCTCCACTTCGTCGACTTAATCTACTTCATCAACTTCGTCCACTTCGTCCATGTCGTCAACTTCGTCAACTTCGTCCACTTCGTCCTCTTCGTCCTCTTTGTCCTCTTCGTCCACTTCGTCCACTTCGTCCACTTCGTCAACTTCGTCCACTTCGTCCACTTCATCAACTTCTTCCGCTCCGTCCATTTCGTCAACTTCGTCCACTTAGTCCACTTCGTCCACTTCTTCAAGTTCGTCAACTTCCTCCACGTCCTCAACCTCCTCCACATCGTCAACTTAGTCCACTTCATCCACTTCCTCCTCTTCGTCAACTTCGTCCACTTCGTCAACTTCGTCCACTTCGTCCATTTCGTCAACTTCGTCAACTTTGTCAACTTCGTCAACTTTCTCCACTTCGTCCTCTTCGTCCTCTTCGCCCACTTCGTCCACTCCGTCCACTTAATCTGCTTCGTCAACTTCGTCATCTCCGTCAACTTAGTCTACTTCTTGAACTTCCTCCACTTGGTCGACTTCCTCCACTTCCTCCGCTTCGTCATCTCCGTAAACTTTGTCCATTTTGTCCACTTCGTCAACTTCTTCCACTTCGTCCACTTTGTCCACTGCGTTCACTTCGTCCACTTCCTCCACTTCCTCCACTTCCTCCACTTCCTCCACTTCTTCAATTTTGTTCACTTAGTATGCTTCCTTCGCTTCGTCCACTTCTGCCACTTTGTCCACTTTGTCCACTTCGTCCACTTCGTCAACTTCGTCCACTTCGTCAACTTCGTCCACTTCGTCAACTTCGTCCACTTCGTCAACTTCGTCCACTTCGTCATCGTCGTGCACTTCGAAACCTTCGTCTGCCTCGTCCACTTCGTCAACTTCGTCCACTTCGTCAACTTCGTCCACTTCGTCAACTTCGTCCACTTCGTCAACTTCGTCCACTTCGTCAACTTCGTCTACTTCGTCAACTTCGTCAACTTCGTCAACTTCGTCAACTTCGTCCACTTCTTCAACTTCGTCCACTTCCTCTACATCATCAACTTCGTCCACTTCCTCCACTTCGTGGACCTCCTGCTTCGTCAACTTCGTCCACTTAATCCATTTCCTTCATTTCCTCCACTTCCTCCTCTTCCTCCACTTCCTCCTCTTCCTCCACTTCCTCGACGTCCTCCACTTTGTCCAAATCGTCCACTTAGTCCACTTCCTCCACTTCCTCCACTTCCTCCACTTCGTCCACTTCCTCTGCTTCTTCCACTTTGTCCACTTCACCAACCTCGTCAACTTCGTCAACTTCCTGCACATCCTCCACTTCGTCAACTTTGTCAACTTCGTCCACCTCGTCCACTAGGTCAACTTCTTCCACTTCGTCCACTTCGTCAACTTTGTCCACTTCCTCCGCTTCGTCCACTTATTCCACTTCGTCCACTTCTTCCACTTCGTCCACTTCGTCCACTTTATAAACATCGTCCACCTAGTCGACTTCCTCCGCTTCCTCCACTTCGTCCATTTCTTCAACTTCGTCCACTTCGTCAACTTTGTCGACTTCGACCACTTCGTCCACTTCGTCCACTTCGTCAACTTTGTCAACTTCGTCAACTTTATCCACTTCCTCCGCTTCGTCCACTTCCTCCACTTCCTCCACTTCTTCTTCCACTTCGTCCACTTCTTCCACTTCGTCCACTTTGTCCACTTCGTCAACTTCGTCCACTTCGTGAACTTCGTCCACTTCGTCAACTTCTTCCACTTCGTCCCCTTCGTCCACTTCGTGAACTTCTTCCACTAAGTCCACTTCGTCAACTTCGTCAACTTCGTACACTTCTTCCACTTCGTCAACTTCGTCCACTTACTCCATTTCCTCCGCCTCCTCCACTTCGTCCACTTCGTCAACTTTGTCCACTTTGTCTACTTTGTCCACTTTGTCAACTTCGTCCACTTCGTCAACTTCGTCCACTTCGTCGACTTCGTCCACTTCGTCAACTTTGTCCACTTCGTCCTCTTCGTCCTCTTCGTCCTCTTCGTCCACTTCGTCCACTTAATCCACTTCGTAAACTTCGTCATCTCCGTCAACTTCGTCTACTTCTTTAACTTCCTCCACTTCGCCGACTTCCTCCTCTTCCTCCAGTTCCTCCACTTCATCAACTTCGTCCACTTCCTAAAGTTCCTCCACTTCCTCCACTTCCTTCACGTCCTCCACTTCGTCCAATTGGTCCACTTAGTCCACTTCCTCCACTTCCTCCACTTCATCCACTTCGTCCACTTCACCAACTTCGTCCACTTGCTTCACTGCTCCACTTCCTCCAGTTCGTCAACTTTGTCATATTCTTCCACTTCGTGAACTTGTCCACTTCGTCAACTTCTTCCACTTTGTACACCTCGTCAACTTCGTCCACTTCGTCAACTCCGTCCACTTCGTCAACTTCGTCCACTTAGTCCACTTCGTCCACTTCTTCAAATTTGTCAACTTCCTCCACTTCGTCCACTTCCTCCACATCGTCAACTTCTTCCACTTCATCCATTTCCTCCTCCTCGTCAACTTCGTCCACTTCGTCCACTTCGTCCACTTCCTCCACTTCGTCCACTTCGTCAACTTTGTCCACTTCGTCCTCTTCGTCCTCTTCCTCCACTTCGTCCACTTAAACCACTTCGTCAACTTCGTCCACTTAGTCCACTTCCTAAACATCCTCCACTTCCTACACGTCCTCCACTTCGTCCAATTCATCCATTTAGTCCACTTCGTCCAATTCATCCATTTAGTCCACTTCGTCAACATCCTCCACTTAGTCCACTTCCTCCAGTTCGTCAACTTTGTCATATTCTTCCACTTCGTGAACTTGTCCACTTCGTCAACTTCTTCCACTTTGTACACCTCGTCAACTTCGTCCACTTCGTCAACTCCGTCCACTTCGTCAACTTCGTCCACTTAGTCCACTTCGTCCACTTCTTCAAATTTGTCAACTTCCTCCACTTCGTCCACTTCCTCCACATCGTCAACTTCTTCCACTTCATTCATTTCCTCCTCCTCGTCAACTTCGTCCACTTCGTCCACTTCGTCCACTTCGTCCACTTCCTCCACTTCGTCCACTTCGTCCACTTCGTCAACTTTGTCCACTTCGTCCTCTTCGTCCTCTTCCTCCACTTCGTCCACTTAAACCACTTCGTCAACTTCGTCCACTTAGTCCACTTCCTAAACATCCTCCACTTCCTACACGTCCTCCACTTCGTCCAATTCATCCATTTAGTCCACTTCCTCCACTCCCTCCACTTCCTCCACTCCCTCCACTTCACCAACTTCGTCAACCTTCTTCACTTCCTCCACTTCCTCCACTTCGTCAACTTCGTCATATTCCTCCACTTTGTCCACTTCGTCAACTTCTTCCACTTTGTACACCTCGTCAACTTCGTCCACTTCGTCAACTTCGTCCACTTCGTTGACTTCGTCAACTTCCTCCACTTCGTCCATTTCGTCAACTTCTTCAACTTCCTCCACTTCATCCAGTTCGTCAACTTCGTCATATTCCTCACTTCGTCAACTTCGTCCACTTCGTCAACTTCTTCCACTTCGTACACGTCGTCAACTACGTCCACTTCGTCAACTTCGTCCACTTCGTCAACTTCGTCCACTTCTTCAACTTCGTCCACTTCCTCCACTTCCTCCACATCGTCAACTTCGTCAACTTCCTCCACTTCGTCCACTTCTTCAAATTCGTCAACTTCCTCCACTTCGTCCACTTCCTCCACATTGTCAACTTCGTCCACTTAATCCACTTCCTCCTCTTCGTCAACTTCGTCCACTTCGTAAACTTCGTCCACTTGGACAAATTCGTCAACTTCGCCCACTTCGTCCGCTTCGTCCACTTCCACCATTTCGTCCACTTCGTCCACTTCACCAACTTCGTCCACTTCATCAACTTCGTCAACTTCGTCCACTTCGTCAACTTCCTCCACTTCTTCAACTTCGTCCACTTCGTCAACTTCGTCGTCCACTTCCTCCACTTTGTCCACTTCGTCAACTTCGTCCACTTCGTCAACTTCGTCCACTTCGTCAACTTCGCCCACTTCGTCAACATCGTCTACTTCGTCAACTTCGTCAACTTCGTCCACTTCTTCAACTTCGTCCACTTCCTCTACATCATCAACTTCGTCCACTTCCTCCACTTCGTGGACCTCCTGCTTCGTCAACTTCGTCCACTTAATCCATTTCCTTCATTTCCTCCACTTCCTCCTCTTCCTCCACTTCCTCGACGTCCTCCACTTTGTCCAAATCGTCCACTTAGTCCACTTCCTCCACTTCGTGCACTTCCTCCACTTCGTCCACTTCCTCTGCTTCTTCCACTTTGTCCACTTCACCAACCTCGTCAACTTCGTCAACTTCCTCCACATCCTCCACTTCGTCAACTTTGTCAACTTCGTCCACCTCGTCCACTAGGTCAACTTCTTCCACTTCGTCCACTTCGTCAACTTTGTCCACTTCCTCCGCTTCGTCCACTTATTCCACTTCGTCCACTTCTTCCACTTCGTCCACTTCGTCCACTTTATCAACATCGTCCACTTAGTCGACTTCCTCCGCTTCCTCCACTTCGTCCATTTCTTCAACTTCGTCCACTTCGTCCACTTCGTCGACTTCGACCACTTCGTCCACTTCGTCCACTTCGTCAACTTTGTCCACTTCGTCAACTTTATCCACTTCCTCCGCTTCGTCCACTTCCTCCACTTCCTCCACTTCTTCCACTTCGTCCACTTCTTCAACATCGTCCACTTAGTCGACTTCCTCCGAGTCCTCCACTTCCTCTACTTCTTCAACTTCGTCCACTTCGTCCACTTCGTCCACTTCGTCAATTTCTTCCACTTCGTCCACTTGGTCAAATTCGTCAATTTCGTCCACTTCGTCCGCTTGGTCCACTTCCACCATTTCGTCCACTTCCTCCACTTTGTCCACTTCACCAACTTCGTCCACTTTGTCAACTTCGTCCACTTCCTCCGCTTCGTCCACTTCCCCCACTGCCTCCACTTCGTCCACTTCGTCAACTTCCTCCACTTCGTCCACTTCTTCCACTTCGTCGACTTCGTCAACTTCGACGTCCACTTCACCAATTTCTTCCACTTCCTCCACTTTGTGAACTTCGTCAACTTCGTCCACTTCGTTCGCTTCGTCCGCTTCCTCCTCTTCGTCCACTTCCTCCCTCCACTTCGTCCACTTCACCAACTTCATCCACTTCGTCAATTCGTCCACTTTCTCCACTTCCTCCACTTCCTCCACTTCATCCACTTTGTCCACTTCGTCAACTTCGTCCAGTTCGTCAACTTAGTCCACTTCATCAAATTCGTCAACTTCGTGCACTTCGGCCATTTCTTCCACTTCTTCCACTTCTTCCACTTCTTCCACTTCGTCCACTTTGTCCACTTCGTCAACTTCGTCCACTTCGTGAACTTCGTCCACTTCGTCAACTTCTTCCACTTCGTCCCCTTCGTCCACTTCGTGAACTTCTTCCACTAAGTCCACTTCGTCCACTTCTTCCACTTCGTCAACTTCGTCCACTTAGTCCATTTCCTCCGCCTCCTCCACTTCGTCCACTTCGTCAACTTTGTCCACTTTGTCAACTTTGTCCACTTTGTCAACTTCGTCCACTTCGTCAACTTCGTCCACTTCGTCGACTTCGTCCACTTCGTCAACTTTGTCCACTTCGTCCTCTTCGTCCTCTTCGTCCTCTTCGTCCACTTCGTCCACTTAATCCACTTCGTAAACTTCGTCATCTCCGTCAACTTCGTCTACTTCTTTAACTTCCTCCACTTCGCCGACTTCCTCCTCTTCCTCTAGTTCCTCCACTTCATCAACTTCGTCCACTTCCTAAAGTTCCTCCACTTCCTCCACTTCCTTCACGTCCTCCACTTCGTCCAATTGGTCCACTTAGTCCACTTCCTCCACTTCCTCCACTTCATCCACTTCGTCCACTTCACCAACTTCGTCCACTTGTTTCACTGCTCCACTTCCTCCAGTTCGTCAACTTTGTCATATTCTTCCACTTCGTGAACTTGTCCACTTCGTCAACTTCTTCCACTTTGTACACCTCGTCAACTTCGTCCACTTCGTCAACTCCGTCCACTTCGTCAACTTCGTCCACTTAGTCCACTTCGTCCACTTCTTCAAATTTGTCAACTTCCTCCACTTCGTCCACTTCCTCCACATCGTCAACTTCTTCCACTTCATCCATTTCCTCCTCCTCGTCAACTTCGTCCACTTCGTCCACTTCCTCCACTTCCTCCACTTCGTCCACTTCCTCCACATTGTCAACTTCGTCCACTTAATCTACTTCCTCCTCTTCGTCAACTTCGTCCACTTCGTAAACTTCGTCCACTTGGTCAAATTCGTCAACTTCGCCCACTTCGTCCGCTTCGTCCACTTCCACCATTTCGTCCACTTCGTCCACTTCACCAACTTCGTCCACTTCATCAACTTCGTTAACTTCGTCCACTTCGTCCACTTCACCAACTTCGTCCACTTCCTCAACTTCGTCAACTTCGTCCACTTCGTCCACTTCGTCAACTTCCTCCACTTCTTCAACTTCGTCCACTTCGTCAACTTCGTCGTCCACTTCGTCAATTTCTTCCACTTCCTCCACTTTGTCCACTTCGTCAACTTCGTCCACTTCGTCAACTTAGTCCACTTCATCAAATTCGTCAACTTCGTCCACTTCACCCATTTCTTCCATTTCTTCCACTTCTTCCACTTCGTCCACTTCGTCAACTTCGTCCACTTCGTCAACTTCGTCCACTTCGTCAACTTCGTCCACTTCGTCAACTTCGTCCACTTCGTTAATTTCGTCAACTTCGTCAACTTCCTCCACTTCGTCTCGTTCGTCCACTTCATCAACTTGGTCCACATCGTCCACTTGGTCCACTTCGTCGACTTCGTGAACTTCTTCCACTTCGTCCACTTCCTCCACTTCGTCAACTTCGTCCACTTAGTCCACTTCCTCCGCCTCCTCCACTTCGTCTACTTCCTCAAATTCGTCCACTTCGTCAACTTTGTCCACTTTGTCAACTTCGTCCACTTCGTCCATGTCGTCAACTTCGTCAACTTCGTCCACTTCGTCAACTTTGTTCACTTCGTCCTCTTCGTCCTCTTCGTCCTCTTCGTCCACTTCGTCCACTTCGTCCACTTCGTCCACTTTGTCCACTTCGTCCACTTAATCCACTTCATCCACTTCGTCTACTTCTTTAACTTCCTCCACTTCGTCGACTTCCTCCACTTCATCAACTTCGTCCACTTAGTCCACTTCCTAAGCTTCCTCCACTTCCTTCACTTCCTCCACGTCCTCCACTTCGTCCAATTCGTCCACTTAGTCCACTTCCTCCACTTCATCCACTTCGTTCACTTCACCAACTTCGTCCACTTGCTTCACTTCCTCCACTTCCTTCAGTTCGTCAACTTCGTCATATTCCTCCACTTCGTCAACTTCTTCCACTTCGTACACCTCGTCAACTTCGTCCACTTCGTCAACTTCTTCCGCTCCGTCCATTTCGTCAACTTCGTCCACTTAGTCCACTTCGTCCACTTCTTCAAGTTCGTCAACTTCCTCCACTTCCTCCACCTCCTCCACATTGTCAACTTCGTCCACTTCCTCCTCTTCGTCAACTTCGTCCACTTCGTCAACTTCGTCCACTTCGTCAACTTCGTCAACTTCGTCAACTTCGTCAACTTCGTCAACTTTGTCAACTTCGTCAACTTCGTCAACTTTGTCCACTTCGTCCTCTTCGTCCTCTTCGCCCACTTCGTCCACTCCGTCCACTTAATCTGCTTCGTCAACTTCGTCCACTTCTTCAAGTTCGTCAACTTCCTCCACTTCCTCCACCTCCTCCACATCGTCAACTTCGTCCACTTCCTCCTCTTCGTCAACTTCGTCCACTTCGTCAACTTCGTCCACTTCGTCAACTTCATCCACTTCGTCCATTTCGTCCACTTCGTCAACTTCGTCAACTTCGTCAACTTTGTCAACTTTGTCAACTTCGTCAACTTTGTCCACTTCGTCCTCTTCGTCCTCTTCGCCCACTTCGTCCACTCCGTCCACTTAATCTGCTTCGTCAACTTCGTCATCTCCGTCAACTTAGTCTTTTTCTTGAACTTCCTCCACTTCATCGACTTCCTCCACTTCCTCCGCTTCGTCATCTCCGTAAAGTTTGTCCACTTCGTCCACTTCGTCAACTTCTTCCACTTCGTCCACTTTGTCCACTGCGTTCACTTCGTCCACTTCCTCCATTTCGTCCACTTCCTCCACTTCCTCCACTTCCTCCACGTCCTCCACTTCGTCAACTTATTCAATTTCGTTCACTTAGTCTGCTTCCTCCGCTTCGTCCACTTCTGCCACTTTGTCCACTTTGTCCACTTCGTCATCGTCGTGCACTTCGACAACTTCGTCCGCCTCGTCCACTTCGTCAACTTCGTCCATTTCGTCAACTTCGTCCACTTCGTCAACTTCGTCCACTTCGTCAACTTCGTCCACTTCGTCAACTTCGTCCACTTCTTCAACTTCGTCCACTTCCTCCACTTCCTCCACATCATCAACTTCGTCCACTTCCTCCACTTCGTGGACCTCCTGCTTCGTCAACTTCGTCCACTTAATCCATTTCCTTCACTTCCTCCACTTCCTCCTCTTCCTCCACTTCCTCGACGTCCTCCACTTTGTCCAAATCGTCCACTTAGTCCACTTCCTCCACTTCCTCTACTTCCTCCACTTCGTCCACTTCCTCTGCTTCCTTCACTTTGTCCACTTCACCAACCTCGTGAACTTCGTCAACTTCCTCCACATCCTCCACTTCGTTAACTTTGTCAACTTCGTCCACCTCGTCCACTAGGTCCACTTCTTCGACTTCGTCCACTTCGTCAACTTTGTCCACTTCCTCCGTTTCGTCCACTTATTCCACTTCGTCCACTTCTT
This sequence comes from Vigna nakashimae, assembly GCA_034642375.1. NCBI lineage: Eukaryota > Viridiplantae > Streptophyta > Magnoliopsida > Fabales > Fabaceae > Vigna > Vigna nakashimae. The sequence continues at coordinate 36,114,943 of CM067767.1, forward strand.
CCTCTTCGTCCACTTCGTCAACATCGTCCACTTAGTCGACTTCCTCCGCCTCCTCCACTTCGTCCACTTCGTCCACTTCGTCCACTTTGTCCACTTCGTCCACTTAATCCAGTTCGTCAACTTCGTCTACTTCTTTAACTTCCTCCACTTCGTCGACTTCCTCCACTTCATCAACTTCGTCCACTTATTCCACTTCCTAAGCTTCCTCCACTTCTTCCACTTCCTCCACGTCCTCCACTTCGTCCAATTCGTCCACTTAGTCCACTTCCTCCACTTCCTCCACTTCATCCACTTCGTTCACTTCACCAACTTCGTCCACATGCTTCACTTCCTCCACTTTCTCCAGTTCGTGACTTCGTCATATTCCTCCACTTCGTCAACTTCGTCCACTTCGTCAACTTCTTCCACTTCGTACACCTCGTCAACTTCGTCCACTTTGTCCACTTCGTCAACTTCGTCCACTTCTTCAACTTCGTCCACTTCCTCCACTTCCTCCACATCGTCAACTTCGTCAACTTCCTCGAGTTCGTCCATTTCTTCAAATTCGTCAACTTCCTCCACTTCGTCCACTTCCTCCACATCGTCAACTTCGTGCACTTAATCCAGTTCCTCCTCTTCGTCAACTTCGTCCACTTGGTCAAATTCGTCAACTTCGCCCACTTCGTCCGCTTCGTCCACTTCCACCATTTCGTCCATTTCGTCCACTTCACCAACTTCGTCCACTTCATCAACTTCGTTAACTTCGTCCACTTCGTCCACTTCACCAACGTCGCCCACTTCATCAACTTCGTCAACTTCGTCCACTTCGTCCACTTCGTCAACTTCCTCCACTTCTTCAACTTCGTCCACTTCGTCAACTTCGTCGTCCATTTCGTCAATTTCTTCCACTTCCTCCACTTTATGAAGTTCGTCCACTTTCTCCACTTCCTCCACTTCCTCCACTTTATCGACTTTGTCCACTTCGTCAACTTAGTCCACTTCATCAAATTCGTCCACTTCACCCATTTCTTCCACTTCTTCCACATCTTCTACTTCGTCCACTTCGTCCACTTCGTCAACTTCGTCCACTTCGTCAACTTCGTCCACTTCGTCAACTTCGTCCACTTCGTCAACTTCGTCCACTTCGTTCACTTCGTCAACTTCGTCAACTTCTTCCACTTCGTCTCGTTCGTCCACTTCATCAACTTGGTCCACATCGTCCACTTGGTCCACTTCGTCGACTTCATGAACTTCTTCCACTTCGTCCAGTTGGTCCACTTCGTCAACTTCGTCCACTTAGTCCACTTCCTCCGCCTCCTCCACTTCGTCTACTTCCTCAACTTCGTCCACTTCGTCAACTTTGTCCACTTTGGCAACTTCGTCCACTTTGTCCACTTCGTCAACTTCGTCAACTTCGTCAACTTCGTCCACTTCGTCAACTTTGTCCACTTCGTCCTCTTCGTCCTCTTCGTCCTCTTCGTCCACTTCGTCCACTCGTCCACTTCGTCCACTTCGTCCACTTCGTCCACTTCGTCCACTTTGTCCACTTCGTCCACTTAATCCAGTTCGTCAACTTCGTCGACTTCTTTAACTTCCTCCACTTCGTCGACTTCCTCCACTTCATCAACTTCGTCCACTTATTCCACTTCCTAAGCTTCCTCCACTTCTTCCACTTCCTGCACGTCCTCCACTTCGTCCAATTCGTCCACTTAGTCCACTTCCTCCACTTCCTCCACTTCATCCACTTCGTTCACTTCACCAACTTCGTCCACATGCTTCACTTCCTCCACTTTCTCCAGTTCGTCAACTTCGTCAACTTCGTCCACTTCGTCAACTTCTTCCACTTCGTACACCTCGTCAACTTCGTCCACTTCGTCCACTTCGTCAACTTCCTCCGCTCCATCCATTTTGTCAACTTCGTCCACTTAGTCCACTTCGTCCACTTGTTCAAGTTCGTCAACTTCGTCCACTTCCTCCACCTCCTCCACATCGTCAACTTCGTCCACTTCATCCACTTCCTCCTCTTCGTCAACTTCGTCCACTTCGTCAATTTCGTCCACTTCGTCAACTTCGTCCACTTCGTCAACTTCGTCCACTTCGTCCATTTCGTCAACTTCGTCAACTTTGTCCACTTCGTCCTCTTCGTCCTCTTCGCCCACTTCGTCCACTCCGTCCACTTAATATGCTTCGTCAACTTCGTCATCTCCGTCAACTTAGTCTACTTCTTGAAATTCCTCCACTTGGTCGACTTCCTCCACTTCCTCCGCTTCGTCATCTCCGTAAACTTTGTCCACTTCGTCCACTTCGTCAACTTCTTCCACTTCGTCCACTTTGTCCACTGCGTCCACTTCCTCCACTTCGTCAACTCCGTCCACTTCCTCAATTTCTTCCGCTCCGTCCACTTCGTCAACTTCGTCCACTTCGTCCACTTCTTCAAATTCGTCAACTTCCTCCACTTCCTCCACTTCCTCCACATCGTCAACTTCTTCCACTTCATCCATTTCCTCCTCCTCGTCAACTTCGTCCACTTCGTCAACTTCGTCCACTTCACCAACTTCGTCCACTTCATCAACTTCGTCCACTTCGTCAACTTCCTCCACTTCTTCAACTTCGTCCACTTCGTCAACTTCGTCGTCCACTTTGTCAATTTCTTCCACTTCCTCCACTTCGTGAACTTCGTCCACTTTCTCCACTTCCTCCACTTTATCGACTTTGTCCACTTCGTCAACTTCGTCCACTTCGTCAACTTAGTCCACTTCATCAAATTCGTCAACTTCGTCCACTTCGCCCATTTCTTCCACTTCTTCCACTTCTTCCACTTCGTCCACTTCGCCAACTTCGTCCACTTCGTGAACTTCGTCCACTTCGTGAACTTCGTCCACTTCGTCAACATCTTCCACTTCGTCCCCTTCGTACACTTCGTCAACTTCTTCCACTTCGTCCACTTCGTCAACTTCGTCCACTTCTTCCACTTCGTCAACTTCGTCCACTTCGTCCATTTCCTCCGCCTCCTCCACTTCGTCTACTTCGTCAACTTTGTCCACTTCGTCAACTTCTTCCACTTCGTACACCTCGTCAACTTCGTCCACTTCGTCAACTCCGTCCACTTCGTCAACTTCGTCCACTTAGTCCACTTGGTCCACTTCTTCAAACTTGTCAACTTCCTCCACTTCCTCCACTTCCTCCACATCGTAAACTTCTTCCACTTCATCCATTTCCTCCTCCTCGTCCACTTCGTCCACTTCGTCCACTTCGTCAACTTTGTCAACTTCGTCAACTTTGTCCACTTCTTCCTCTTCGTCCACTTCGTCCACTTAATCCACTTCGTCAACTTCGTCCACTTAGTCCACTTCCTAAACATCCTCCACTTCCTCCACGTCCTCCACTTCGTCCAATTCATCCATTTAGTCCACTTCCTCCACTCCCTCCACTTCCTCCACTTCGTCCACTTCACCAACTTCGTCAACTTGCTTCACTTCTTCCACTTCCTCCACTTCGTCAACTTCGTCATATTCCTCCACTTTGTCCACTTCGTCAACTTCTTCCACTTTGTACACCTCGTCAACTTCGTCCACTTCGTCAACTTCGTCTACTTCGTTGACTTCGTCAACTTCCTCCACTTCGTCGATTTCGTCAACTTCGTCAACTTCCTCCACTTCGTCCAGTTCGTCAACTTCGTCATACTCCTCACTTCGTCAACTTCGTCAACTTCGTCCACTTCGTCAACTTCTTCCACTTCATACACGTCGTCAACTACGTCCACTTCGTCAACTTCGTCCAGTTTGTCCACTTCGTCAACTTCGTCCACTTCTTCAACTTCGTCCACTTCCTCCACTTCTTCCACTTCCTCCACATCGTCAACTTCGTCAACTTCCTCCACTTTGTCCACTTCTTCAAATTCGTCAACTTCCTCCACTTCGTCCACTTCCTCCACATCGTCAACTTCGTCCACTTAATCCACTTTCTCCTCTTCGTCAACTTCGTCCACTTGGTCAAATTCGTCAACTTCGTCCACTTAATCCACTTCCTCCTCTTCGTCAACTTCGTCCACTTGGTCAAATTCGTCAACTTCGCCCACTTTATCCGCTCGTCCACTTCCACCATTTTGTCCACTTCGTCCACTTCACCAACTTTGTCCACTTCATGAACTTCGTCAATTTCGTCCACTTCGTCAACTTCCTCCACTTCTTCAACTTCGTCCACTTCGTCAACTTCGTCGTCCACTTCGTCAATTTCTTCCACTTCCTCGACTTTGTGAACTTCGTCCACTTTCTCCACTTCCTCCACTTCCTCCACTTTATCGACTTTGTCCACTTCGTCAACTTAGTCCACTTCATCAAATTCGTCAACTTCGTCCACTTCACCCATTTCTTCCACTTCTTCCACTTCTTCCACTTCTTCCACTTCGTCCACTTCGTCAACTTCGTCCACTTCGTTAACTTCGTCAACTTCGTCAACTTCTTCCACTTCGTCTCGTTCGTCCACTTCATCAACTTGGTCCACATCGTCCACTTGGTCCACTTCGTCGACTTCGTGAACTTCTTCCACTTCGTCCACTTGGTCCACTTCGTCAACTTCGTCCACTTAGTCCACTTAGTCCACTTCCTCCGCCTCCTCCACTTCGTCTACTTCCTCAACTTCGTCCACTTCATCAACTTTGTCCACTTTGGCAACTTCGTCCACTTCGTCCATTTCGTCAACTTCGTCAACTTCGTCCACTTCGTCAACTTCGTCCTCTTCGTCCTCTTCGTCCTCTTCGTCCTCTTCGTCCTCTTCGTCCTCTTCGTCCTCTTCGTCCACTTCGTCCACTTCGTCCACATAATCCACTTCGTCAACTTCGTCTACTTCTTTAACTTCCTCCACTTCGTCGACTTTCTCCACTTCATCAACTTCGTCCACTTATTCCACTTCCTAAGCTTCCTCCACTTCTTCCGCTTCCTCCACGTCCTCCACTTCGTCCAATTCGTCCACTTAGTCCACTTCCTCCACTTCCTCCACTTCATCCACTTCGTTCACTTCACCAACTTCGTCCACTTGCTTCACTTCCTCCACTTTCTCCAGTTCGTCAACTTCGTCATATTCCTCCACTTCGTCAACTTCGTCCACTTCGTCAACTTCTTCCTCTTCGTACACCTCGTCAACTTCGTCCACTTCGTCAACTTCTTCCGCTCCGTCCATTTCGTCAACTTCGTGCACTTAGTCCACTTCGTGCACTTCTTCAAGTTCGTCAACTTTGTCCACTTCCTCCACCTCCTCCACATCGTCAACTTCGTCCACTTCATCCACTTCCTCCTCTTCGTCCACTTCGTCAATTTCGTCCACTTCGTCAACTTCGTCCATTTCGTCAGGTTCGTCAACTTCGTCAACTTTGTCAACTTCGTCAACTTTGTCCACTTCGTCCTCTTCGTCCTCTTCGCCCACTTCGTCCCCTCCGTCCACTTAATCTGCTTCGTCAACTTCGTCATCTCCGTCAACTTAGTCTGTTTCTTGAAATTCCTCCACTTGGTCGACTTCCTCCACTTCCTCCGCTTCGTCATCTCCGTAAACTTTGTCCACTTCGTCCACTTCGTCAACTTCTTCCACTTCGTCCACTTCGTCCACTGCGTCCACTTCCTCCACTTCGTCCACTTCGTCCACTTCCTCCACTTCGTCAACTCCGTCCACTTCGTCAACTTCTTCCGCTCCGTCCACTTCGTCAACTTCGTCCACTTAGTCCACTTCGTCCACTTCTTCAAATTCGTCAACTTCCTCCACTTCCTCCACTTCCTCCACATCGTCAACTTCTTCCACTTCATCCATTTCCTCCTCCTCGTCAACTTCGTCCACTTCGTCAACTTCGTCCACTTCGTCAACTTTGTCAACTTCGTCAACTTTGTCCACTTCGTCCTCTTCGTCCTCTTAGTCCTCTTCGTCCACTTCGTCCAGTTAATCCACTTCGTCAACTTCGTCCACTTAGTCCACTTCCTAAACTTCCTCAACTTCCTCCACGTCCTCCACTTTGTCCAATTCATCCATTTAGTCCACTTCCTCCACTCCCTCCACTTCCTCCACTTCCTCCACTTCGTCCACTTCACCAACTTCGTCAACTTGCTTCACTTCCTCCACTTCCTCAACTTCGTCAACTTGGTCATATTAGTTTACTTCGTACACCTCGTCAACTTTGTACACTTCGTCAACTTCGTCCACTTAGTTTACTTCGTCAACTTCCTCCCCTTGGTCCATTTCGTCAACTTCGTCAACTTCCTCCACTTCGTCCAGTTCGTCAACTTCGTCATATTCCTCCACTTCGTCAACTTCGTCCACTTCGTCAACTTCTTCCACTTCGTACACTTCGTCAACTACGTCCACTTCGTCAACTTCGTCCACTTTGTCCACTTCGTCAACTTCGTCCACTTCTTCAACTTCGTCCACTTCCTCCACTTCCTCCACATCGTCAACTTTGTCAACTTTCTCCACTTCGTCCACTTCTTCAAATTCGTCAACTTCCTCCACTTCCTCCACATCGTCAACTTCGTCCACTTCATCCACTTCCTCCTCTTCGTCAACTTCGTCCACTTCGTCAACTTTGTCCACTTCGACCACTTCGTCAATTTCTTCCACTTCGTCCACTTGGTCAAATTCGTCAACTTCGCCCACTTCGTCCGCTTCGTCCACTTCCACCATTTCGTCCACTTCGTCCACTTCACCAACTTCGTCCACTTCATCAACATCGTCCACTTCGTCCACTTGGTCTACTTCACCAACTTCGTCCACTTCATCAACTTCGTCCACTTCGTCAACTTCCTCCACTTCGTCAACTTCGTCGTCCACTTTGTCAATTTCTTCCACTTCCTCCACTTTGTGAACTTCGTCCACTTCGTGAACTTCTTCCACTTCGTCCACTTCGTGAACTTGGTCCAATTCGTCGACTTCGTGAACTTGTTCCACTTCGTCCACTTCGTCCACTTAGTCCACTTCCTCCGCCTCCTCCACTTCGTCTACTTCCTCAACTTCGTCCACTTCGTCAACTTTGTCCACTTTGTCAACTTCGTCAACTTCGTCCACTTCGTCCACTTCGTCCACTTCGCCCACTTCGTCCACTTCCACCATTTCGTCCACTTCACCAACTTCGTCCACTTCATCAACTTCGTCCACTTCGTCCACTTCACCAACTTCGTCCACTTCATCAACTTCATCAACTTCGTCCACTTCGTCCACTTCGTCAACTTCCTCCACTTCTTCAACTTCGTCCACTTCGTCAACTTCGTCGTCCACTTCGTCAATTTCTTCCACTTCCTCCACTTTGTGATCTTCGTCCACTTCGTGAACTTCTTCCACTTCGTCCACTTCGTGAACGTGGTCCACTTCGTCGACTTCGTGAACTTCTTCCACTTCGTCCACTTCGTCAACTTCGTCCACTTAGTCCACTTCCTCCGCCTCCTCCACTTCGTCTACTTCCTCAACTTCCTCAACTTCGTCCACTTCGTCAACTTTGTCCACTTTGTCAACTTCGTCCCCTTCGTCCACTTCGTCCACTTCGTCCACTTCGTCAACTTCGTCAACTTCGTCCACTTCGTCCTCTTCGTCCTCTTCGTCCTCTTCGTCCTCTTCGTCCACTTCGTCCACTTCGTCCACTTCGTCCACTTCGTCCACTTTGTCCACTTCGTCCACTTCGTCCACTTCGTCCACTTCGTCAACTTCGTCTACTTCTTTAACTTCCTCCACTTCGTCGACTTCCTCCACTTCGTCGACTTCCTCCACTTCATCAACTTCGTCCACTTAGTCCACATCCTAAGCTTCCTCCACTTCCTCCACGTCCTCCACTTCTTCCAATTCATCCACTTAGTCCACTTCCTCCACTTCCTCCACTTCATCCACTTCGTTCACTTCACCAACTTCGTCCAATTCCTTCACTTCCTCCACTTCCTCCAATTCCTCCACTTCGTCCACTTCGTCAACTTGGTCCACATTGTCCACTTGGTCCACTTCGTCAACTTCTTCCACTTCGTCAACTTCGTCCACTTAGTCCACTTCCTCGCCTCCTCCACTTCGTCTACTTCCTCAACTTCGTCCACTTCGTCAACTTTGTCCACTTTGTCAACTTCGTCCACTTCGTCCACTTTGTCCACTTTGTCAACTTCCTCAACTTCGTCCACTTCGTCAACTTTGTCCACTTCGTCCTCTTCGTCCTCTTCGTTCTCTTCGTCCACTTCGTCCACTTCGTCCACTTTGTCCACTTCGTCCACTTAATCCACTTCGTCAACTTCGTCTACTTCTTTAACTTCCTCCACTTCGTCGACTTCCTCCACTTCATCAACTTCCTCCACTTCATCAACTTCGTCCACTTAGTCCACTTCCTAAGCTTCCTCCACTTCCTCCACGTCCTCCACTTCTTCCAATTCGTCCACTTAGTCCACTTCCTCCACTTCCTCCACTTCATCCACTTCGTTCACTTCACCAACTTCGTCCACTTGCTTCACTTCCTCCAGTTCCTCCAGTTCGTCAACTTCGTCATATTCCTCCACTTCCACAACTTCGTCCACTTCGTCAACTTCTTCCACTTCGTACACCTCGTCAACTTCGTCCACTTCGTCAACTTCGTCCACTTCGTCAACTTCTTCCGCTCCGTCCATTTCGTCAACTTCGTCCACTTAGTCCACTTCGTCCACTTCTTCAAGTTCGTCAACTTCCTCCACTTCCTCCACCTCCTCCACATCGTCCACTTCATCCACTTCCTCCTCTTCGTCAACTTCGTCCACTTCGTCAATTTCGTCCACTTTGTCCACTTCGTCCACTTCGTCAACTTCGTCCACTTCGTCAACTTCGTCCACTTCGTCATCGTCGTGCTCTTCGACAACTTCGTCCACCTCGTCCACTTCGTCAACTTCGTCCACTTCGTCAACTTCGTCCACTTCGTCAACTTGGTCAACTTCGTCCACTTCTTCAACTTCGTCCACTTCCTCCACTTCCTCCACTTCCTCCACATCATCAACTTCGTCCACTTCCTCCACTTCGTGGACCTCCTGCTTCGTCAACTTCGTCCACTTAATCCATTTCCTTCACTTCCTCCACTTCCTCCTCTTCCTCCACTTCGTCCACTTCCTCTACTTCCTCCACTTTGTCCACTTCACCAACCTCGTGAACTTCGTCAACTTCCTCCACATCCTCCACTTCGTTAACTTTGTCAACTTCGTCCACCTCGTCCACTAGGTCAACTTCTTCCACTTCGTCCACTTCGTCAACTTTGTCCACTTCCTCCGCTTCGTCCACTTATTCCACTTCGTCCACTTCGTCCACTTCGTCCACTTCGTCAACATCGTCCACTTAGTCGACTTCCTCCGCTTCCTCCACTTCGTCAACTTCGTCGACTTCGACCACTTCGTCCACTTCGTCCACTTCGTCAACTTCGTCAACTTTATACACTTCGTCAACTTAGTCCACTTCATCAAATTCGTCAACTTCGTCCACTTCGCCCATTTCTTCCACTTCTTCCATTTCTTCCACTTCGTCCACTTCGTCAACTTCTTCCACTTCGTCCCCTTTGTCCACTTCGTTAACTTGGTCCACTTCGTCAACTTCGTGAACTTCTTCCACTTGGTCCACTTCGTCAACTTCGTCAACTTTATCCACTTCGTCCGCTTCGTCCACTTCCTCCACTTCCTCCACTTCTTCCACTTTGTCAACTTCTTCAACATCGTCCACTTAGTCGACTTCCTCCGCGTCCTCCACTTCCTCCACTTCTTCAACTTCGTCCACTTCGTCGACTTCGTCCACTTCATCAATTTCTTCCACTTCGTCCACTTGGTCAAATTCGTCAACTTCGTCCACTTCGTCCGCTTCGTCCACTTCCACCATTTCGTGCACTTCCTCCACTTTGTCCACTTCACCAACTTCGTCCACTTCGTCAACTTCGTCCACTTCCTCCGCTTCGTCCATTTCCCCCACTCCCGCCACTTCATCCACTTCGTCCACTTCGTCAACTTCGTCCACTTCTTCAACTTCGTCCACTTCGTCAATTTCTTCCACTTCCTCCACTTTGTGAACTTCGTCAACTTCGTCTACTGCGTTCGCTTCGTCCGCTTCCTCCTCTTCGTCCACTTCCTCCCTCCACTTCGTCCACTTCATCAACTTCATCCACTTCGTCAACTTCGTCAATTCGTCCACTTTCTCCACTTCCTCTACTTCCTCCACTTCATCCACTTTGTCCACTTCGTCAACTTCGTCCACTTCGTCAACTTAGTCCACTTCATCAAATTCGTCCACTTCGCCCATTTCTTCCACTTCTTCCATTTCTTCCACTTCGTCCACTTCGTCAACTTCGTCCACTTCGTGAACTTCGTCCACTTCGTCAACTTCTTCCACTTCGTCCCCTTCGTCCACTTCGTCAACTTGGTCCACTTCGTCAACTTCGTGGACTTCTTCCACTTCGTCCACTTCGTCCACTTCTTCAACTTCGTCCACTTCTTCCACTTCGTCCACTTCGTCCACTTAGTCCATTTCCTCCGCCTCCTCCACTTCGTCTACTTCGTCCACTTCGTCAACTTTGTCCACTTTGTCAACTTCGTCAACTTCGTCAACTTCGTCCACTTCGTCAACTTTGTCCACTTCGTCCTCTTCGTCCTCTTCGTGCTCTTCGTCCACTTCGTCCACTTAATCCACTTCGTAAACTTCGTCATCTCCGTCAACTTCGTCTACTTCTTTAACTTTTTCAACTTCGCCGACTTCCTCCTCTTCCTCCACTTCCTCCACTTCGTCCACTTCGTCCACTTCCTAAAGTTCCTCCACTTCCTCCACTTCCTTCACGTCCTCCACTTCGTCCAATTGGTCCACTTAGTCCACTTCTTCCACTTCCTCCACTTCATCCACTTCGTCCACTTCACCAACTTCGTCCACTTGCTTCACTTCCTCCACTTCCTCCAGTTCGTCAACTTTGTCATATTCTTCCACTTCGTCAACTTCTCCACTGCGTCAACTTCTTCCACTTCGTACACCTCGTCAACTTCGTCCACTTCGTCAACTTCTTCCGCTCCGTCCACTCCGTCAACTTCGTCCACTTAGTCCACTTCGTCCACTTGTTCAAATTCGTCAACTTCCTCCACTTCCTCCACTTCCTCCACATCGTCAACTTCTTCCACTTCATCCATTTCCTCCTCCTCGTCCACTTCGTCCACTTCGTCAACTTCGTCCACTTCGTCAACTTTGTCAACTTCGTCAACTTTGTCCACTTCATCCTCTTCGTCCTCTTCGTCCACTTCGTCCACTTAATCCACTTCGTCAACTTCGTCCTCTTAGTCCACTTCCTAAACTTCCTCCACGTCCTCCACTTCGTCCAATTCATCCATTTAGTCCACTTCCTCCACTCCCTCCACTTCCTCCACTTCATCCACTTCGTCCACTTCACCAACTTCGTCAACTTGCTTCACTTCCTCCACGTCCTCCACTTCGTGAACTTCGTCATATTCCTCCACTTTGTCCACTTCGTCAACTTCTTCCACTTTGTACACCTCGTCAACTTCGTCCACTCCGTTTACTTCGTCAACTTCCTCCACTTCGTCCATTTCGTCAACTTCGTCAACTTCCTCCACTTCGTCCAGTCCGTCAACTTCGTCATATTCCTCCACTTCGTCAACTTCGTCCACTTCGTCAACTTCTTCCACTTCGTACACCTCGTCAACTTCGTCCACTTCGTCAATTTCTTCCACTTCGTACACCTCGTCAACTTCGTCCACTTCGTCAACTTCTTCCGCTCCATCCATTTCGTCAACTTCGTCCACTTAGTCCACTTCGTCCACTTCTTCAAATTCGTCAACTTCCTCCACTTCCTCCACTTAATCCACTTCGTCAAGTTCGTCATCTCCGTCACCTTCGTCTACTTCTTGTACTTCCTCCACTTTCGTCAACTTCGTCCACTTCCTAAACTTCCTCCACTTCCTCCACTTCCTCCACGTCCTCCACTTCGTCGAATTCATCCATTTAGTCCACTTCCTCCACTTCCTCCACTTCATCCACTTCGTCCACTTCACCAACTTCGTCCACTTGCTTCACTTCCTCCACTTCCTCTACTTCGTCAACTTCGTCATATTCCTCCACTTCGTCCACTTCGTCAACTTCTTCCACTTCGTACACCTCGTCAACTTCGTCCACTTCGTCCACTTCGTCAACTTCGTCCACCTCGTCCACTTTCTCCACTTCGTCCATTTCGTCAACATCATCAACTTCCTCCACTTCGTCCACTTCGTCGACTTCGACCATTTCGTCCACTTCGTCCGCTTCGTCAAATTTGTCAACTTCGTCAACTTTATCCACTTCGTCCGCTTCGTCCACTTCCTCCACTTCCTCCACTTCTTCCACTTCGTCCACTTCTTCAACATCGTCCACTTAGTCGACTTCCTCCGCGTCCTCCACTTCCTCCACTTCCTCCACTTCTTCAACTTTGTCCACTTCGACGACTTCGTCCACTTCGTCCACTTCGTCAATTTCTTCCACTTTGTCCACTTGGTCAAATTCGTCCACTTCGTCCGCTTCGTTCACTTCCACCATTTCGTCCACTTCGTCCACTTTGTCCACTTCACCAACTTCGTCCACTTTGTCAACTTCGTCAACTTCGTCAACTTCGTCAACTTCGTCAACTTCGTCCACTTCCTCCGCTTCGTCCACTTCCCCCACTCCCGCCACTTCGTCAACTTCCTCCACTTCGTCCACTTCTTCAACTTCGTCCACTTCGTCAACTTCGTCGTCCACTTCGTCAATTTCTTCCACTTCCTCCACTTTGTTAACTTCGTCAACTTCGTCCACTTCGTTCGCTTCGTCCGCTTGCTCCTCTTCGTCCACTTCCTCCCTCCACTTCGTCCACTTCACCAACTTCATCCACTTCGTCAACTTCGTCAATTCGTCCACTTTCTCCACTTCCTCCACTTCCTCCACTTCATCCACTTTGTCCACTTCGTCAACTTCGTCCACTTCGTCAACATAGTCCACTTCATCAAATTGGTCAACTTCGTCCACTTCGTCAACTTCGTCCACTTCGTCAACTTTGTCCACTTCGTCAACTTCTTCCACTTCGTCCATTCGTCCACTTCGTCAACTTGGTCCACTTCGTCAACTTCGTGAACTTCTTCCACTTCGTCCACTTCGTCAACTTCTTCCACTTCGTCCCTTCGTCCACTTCGTCAACTTCGTGAACTTCTTCCACTTCGTCCACTTCGTCAACTTCGTCCACTTCTTCCACTTCGTCAACTTTGTCCACTTCCTCCACTTCATCCACTTCGTCCACTTGCTTCACTTCCTCCACTTCCTCTACTTCGTCATATTCCTGCACTTCGTCCACTACGTCAACTTCTTCCACTTCGTACACCTCGTCAACTTCGTCCACTTCGTCAACTTCGTCCACTTCGTCCACTTTCTCCACTTCGTCCATTTCGTCAACATCGTCAACTTCCTCCACTTCGTCCACTTCGTCGACTTCGACCATTTCGTCCACTTCGTCAACTTCTTCCACTTTGTCCACTTCGTACACTGTGTTCACTTCGTCCACTGTGTTCACTTCGTCCACTGTGTTCACTTCGTCCACTTCGCCAACTTCGTCCACTTAGTCCACTTCCTCCGCTTCCTCCACTTCGTCCACTTCGTCTACTTCGTCAACTTCGTCCACTTCGTCCACTTCGTCAACTTCGTCAACTTTCGCCACTTGGTCCTCTTCGTCCTCTTTGTCCACTTCGTCCACGTCGTCCACACCGTCCACTTAATCTACTTGGTCAAGTTCGTCATCTCCGTCGATTTCCTCCACTTCCTCTGCTTCGTCATCTCCGTAAACTTTGTCCACTTTGTCAACTTCTACCACTTCGTCCACTTTGTCCACTGCGTTCAGTTCGTCCACTTCCTCCACTTCGTCCACTTCCTCCACTTCGTCCACTTCCTCCACTTCGTCAACTTCGTCCACTTAGTCCACTTCCTCCACTTCCTCCACTTCGTCAACTTCGTCCACTTCGTCAACTTCGTCCACTTCGTCATCGTCGTCCACTTCGTCATCGTCGTCCACCTCGTCCACTTCGTCAACTTCGTCAACTTCGTCCACTTCGTCAACTTCGTCCACTTTGTCCACTTCGTCAACTTCGTCCACTTCTTCAACTTCGTCCACTTCCTCCACTTTCTCCACATCATCAACTTCGTCCACTTCCTCCACTTCGTCAACTACGTCATCTTCGTCAACTTCGTCTACTTCGTCCACTTCCTCCACTTCGTGGACCTCCTGCTTCATCAACTTCGTCCACTTGGTCCATTTCCTCCACTTCCTCCTCTTCCTCGACGCCCTCCACTTTGTCCAAATCGTCCACTTAGTCCACTTCCTCCACTTCGGCCACTTCCTCTGCTTCCTCCACTTTGTCCACTTCACCAACCTCGTCAACTTCGTCGACTTCCTCCACATCCTCCACTTTGTAAACTTTGTCAACTTCTTCCACCTCGTCCACTAGGTCAACTTCTTCCACTTCCTCCACTTCGTCAACTTTGTCAACTTCGTCAACTTTATCCACTTCCTCTGCTTCGTCCACTTCGTCCACTTCTTCCACTTCGTCCACTTCGTCAACATCGTCCACTCAGTCGACTTCCTCCGCTTCCTCCACTTCGTCCAGTTCTTCAACTTCGTCCACTTCGTCAACTTCGTCCACTTCGTCAATTTCTTCCACTTCGTCCACTTCGTCAAATTCGTCAACTTCGTCCACTTCGTCGGCTTCGTCCACTTCCACCATTTCGTCCACTTCGTCCACTTCCCCCACTCCCTCCACTTCGTCCACTTCGTCAACTTCCTCCACTTCGTCCACTTCTTCAACTTCGTCCACTTCGTCAACTTTTTCGTCCACTTCGTCAATTTCTTCCACTTCCTCCACTTTGTGAACTTCGTCAACTTCGTCCGCTTCGTCCGCTTCCTCCTCTTCGTCCACTTCCTCCCTCCACTTCGTCCACTCCGTCCACTTCACCAACTTCATCCACTTCGTCAACTTCGTCAATTCGTCCACCTTCTCCACTTCCTCCACTTCATCCACTTTGTCCACTTCGTCAACTTAGTCCACTTCATCAAATTCGTCAACTTCGTCCACTTCGCCCATTTCTTCCACTTCTTTCACTTCTTCCACTTCGTCCACTTCGTCCACTTCGTCAACTTCTTCCACTTCGTACACCTCGTCAACTTCGTCCACTTCTTCAAATTCGTCAACTTCCTCCACTTCCTCCACTTCCTCCACATCGTCAGCTGCGTCCACTTCATCCACTTCCTCCTCTTCGTCAACTTCGTCCACTTCGTCAACTTCGTCCAC
This sequence comes from Vigna nakashimae, assembly GCA_034642375.1. Classification (NCBI taxonomy): domain Eukaryota; kingdom Viridiplantae; phylum Streptophyta; class Magnoliopsida; order Fabales; family Fabaceae; genus Vigna; species Vigna nakashimae. Next base: position 36,130,212 of record CM067767.1, read on the forward strand.
TTCGTCCACTTTGTCCACTTCGTCAACTTCGTCCACTTCGTCCACTTCGTCCACTTCGTCAATTTCTTCCACTTCGTCCACTTGGTCAAATTCGTCAACTTCGTCCACTTCGTCCGCTTCGTCCACTTCCACCATTTCGTCCACTTCCCCCACTCCCTCCACTTCGTCCACTTCGTCAACTTCCTCCACTTCGTCCACTTCTTCAACTTCGTCAACTTCGTCGTCCACTTCGTCAATTTCTTCCACTTCCTCCACTTTGTGAACTTCGTCAACTTCGTCAACTTAGTTCGCTTCGTCCGCTTCGTCCGCTTCCTCCTCTTCGTCCACTTCCTCCATCCACTTCCTCCACTCCGTCCACTTCACCAACTTCATCCACTTCGTCAACTTTGTCAATTCGTCCACTTTCTCCACTTCCTCCACTTCCTCCACTTTCTTCACTTCATCCACTTTTTCCACTTCGTCAATTTCGTCCACTTCGTCAACTTAGTCCACTTCATCAAATTCGTCCACTTCGCCCATTTCTTCCACTTCTTTCACTTCTTCCACTTCGTCCACTTCGTCCACTTCGTCCACTTCGTCCACTTCGTCAACTTCGTTCACTTCGTCAACTTGGTCCACTTCGTGAACTTGGTCCACTTCGTGAACTTGGTCCACTTCGTCAACTTCTTCCACTTCGTCCCCTTCGTCCACTTCGTCAAGTTGGTCCACTTCGTCAACTTCGTGAACTTCTTCCACTTCGTCCACTTCGTCAACTTCGTCCACTTAGTCCACTTCCTCCGCCTCCTCCACTTCGTCTACTTCGTCAACTTCGTCCAATTCGTCAACTTTGTCCACTTTGTCAACTTCGTCCACTTCGTCCACTTCGTCAACTTCGTCAACTTCGTCCACTTCGTCTACTTCGTCTACTTCGTCAACTTTGTCCACTTCGTTCTCTTCGTGCTCTTCGTCCACTTAATCCACTTCGTAAACTTCTTCATCTCCGTCAACTTCGTCTACTTCTTTAACTTCCTCCACTTCGTCGACTTCCTCCACTTCCTCCACTTCCTCCACTTCATCAACTTCGTCCACTTAGTCCACTTCCTAAAGTTCCTCCACTTCCTCCACGTCCTCCACTTCGTCCAATTCGTCCACTTAGTCCACTTCCTCCACTTCCTCCACTTCATCCACTTCGTCCACTTCACAAACTTCGTCCACTTGCTTCACTTCCTCCAGTTCGTCAACTTCGTCATATTCCTCCACTTCGTCCGCTTCTTCCACTTCGTACACCTCGTCAACTTCGTCCACTTCGTCAATTTCTTCCGCTCCGTCCACTTCGTCAACTTCGTCCACTTAGTCCACTTCGTCCACTTCTTCAAATTCGTCAACTTCCTAAACTTCCTCCACTTCCTCCACATCGTCAACTTCGTCCACTTCATCCATTTCCTCCTCTTCGTCAACTTCGTCCACTTCGTCAACTTCGTCCACCTCGTCAACTTCGTCAACTTTGTCAACTTCCTCAACTTTTTCCACTTCGTCCTATTCGTCCTCTTCGTCCACTTCGTCCACTTAATCCACTTCGTCAACTTCGTCATCTCCGTCAACTTCGTCTACTTCTTGAACTTCCTCCACTTCCTCCACATCGTCAACTTCGTCCACTTCATCCATTTCCTCCTCTTCGTCAACTTCGTCCACTTCGTCGACTTTGTCAACTTCGTCAACTTTGTCCACTTCGTCCTCTTCGTCCTCTTCGTCAACTTCGTCCACTTAATCAACTTCGTCATCTCCGTCAACTTCGTCTACTTCTTGAACTTCCTCCACTTCCTCCACTTCGTCAACTTCGTCAACTTAGTCCACTTCCTAATCTTCCTCCCCTTCCTCCACGTCCTCCACTTCGTCCAATTCGTCCACTTAGTCCACTTCCTCCACTTCCTCCACTTCATCCACTTCGTCCACTTCACCAACTTCGTCCACTTACTTCACTTCCTCCACTTCCTCCAGTTCGTCAACTTCGTCATATTCCTCCACTTCGTCAACTTCTTCCACTTCGTACACCTCGTCAACTTCGTCAACTTCGTCCACTTCGTCAACTTCTTCCGCTCCGTCCACTTCGTCAACATCGTCCACTTAGTCCACTTCGTCCAGTTTTTCAAATTCGTCAACTTCCTCCACTTCCTCCCCTTCCTGCACATCGTCAACTTCGTCCACTTCATCCATTTCCTCCTCTTCGTCAACTTCGTCCACTTCGTCAACTTTGTCAACCTCGTCAACTTTGTCAACCTCGTCAACTTTGTCAACCTTCGTCAACTTTGTCAACCTCGTCAACTTCGTCAACTTCGTCCACTTCGTCAACTTCTTCCGCTCCGTCCACTTCGTCAACATCGTCCACTTAGTCCACTTCGTCTAGTTTTTCAAATTCGTAAACTTCCTCCACTTCCTCCCCTTCCTCCACATCGTCAACTTCGTCCACTTCATCCATTTCCTCCTCTTCGTCAACTTCGTCCACTTCGTCAACTTTGTCAACCTCGTCAACTTTGTCCTCTTCGTCCTCTTCGTCCACTTCGTCCACTTAATCCACTTCGTCAACTTCGTCATCTCCGTCAGCTTCGTCTACTTCTTGAACTTCCTCCATTTCGTCAACTTCGTCCACTTAGTCCACTTCCTAAACTTCCTCCACTTCCTCCACGTCCTCCACTTAGTCCACTTCCTAAACTTCCTCCAACTTCCTCCACTTCGTCCATTTCGTCCATTTCGTCCACTTCGTCAACTTCTTCCACTTTGTACACTTCGTACACTGTATTCACTTCGTCCACTTCGTCCACTTCGTCCACTGTGTTCACTTCGTCCACTTCGTCAACTTCGTCCACTTAGTCCACTTCCTCCGCTTCCTCCACTTCGTCCACTTCATCAACTTCGTCCACTTCGTCAACTTCGTCCACTTCGTCAACTTCGTCCACTTCGTCCATTTCGTCAACTTCGTCAACTTCGTCAACTTCGTCAACTTCGTCAACTTCGTCAACTTCGTCAACTTCGTCAACTTCGTCAACTTCGTCCTCTTCGTCCACTTCGTCCACTTCGTCCACTCCGTCCACTCCGTCCACTCCGTCCACTCCGTCCACTCCGTCCACTTAATCTACTTCGTCATCTCCGTAAACTTAGTGATACATCCTAGGAGATGTGGAGAAGCAGATCCGTGAGATTGGAGGTGCAAAGAGGCATGGACAGCTGCTGAAACCAATGGAACAGTAGCTGCAGAGTTGTATTTTCTGGAGCAGATTGGAAAGGAGTCTTGGATGTGAAGCAGCGGATGATTGGTGATTATGGTGGATGGATATGGAGGCTAGCTTGGAGAGGTGGTTCACAACTCAGAAGGCTTCCTAGAGTGGAAGGAAGTTGCAATGGAAATCAAGCAAAGAAGTGACTCTTGGAGAAGGAATTTGCTATGCATTTCAGCAGAAATTCTTTACTACAATCCAAAAGTCATTTACAAGCTTTTCCTATGAGATTTTATAGATTAATCTCGATGCTTTAGGCAAGCAAATTTCACGTTGCAGATCTGATCCCATGTGCTACATGTTTAGCTTCTAAAACACGTGAAAATCAAGTTTTATGTGAATAAAAACAATTACTCATGCAGCCCCATAGAAGGATAAGTACACCCCCTTTTTTATAGAAATGTCCTTTTTACCCTTCTCCATGTTTTGGCAGATTTGGCATATCTTCTTGTTCTCCAATTTTCCATCCAAAGATAGCAAATAGTACTTGACCTTGAGGAGAATATTCATCTTGGAGCTTTTTGGCCATTCCTCTTGTGATGGGTCCTATGGTGTTAGACCTTCTTGTATCATCCCCTCCCGCTTGAGAAGGATTTGCCCTCAAATCCAAAAGATCTTCATCTTCACTATCAAATCCTGCAAAAGGTTTAAGATCAGATACATTGAAGGTAGCATGAACACCATATTCAGGAGGAAGATCAAGTTGATAAGCATTGTTATTAATCCTCCTGATCACTCTAAAGGGTCCATCTCCTCTAGGATTGAGTTTAGATTTTCTTAGTTGAGGAAATCTTTCCTTTCTAAGATGAATCCAAACTAAATCTCCTTCATTGAAGATTAACTCTTTCTTGCCCTTATTATGTTTCTTGGCATATTTCTCATTTTGTTGTTGAATTTGAATTTTAACCCTTTGATGTAAATCTTTGATAAATTTAGATTTAGATACCCCATCTTGGTGAACAAAATCAATAGAATTTGGAAGGGGTATTAAATCCATGGGTGTCAAAGGATTAAAACCATAAACAACTTCAAAAGGAGACAATTTAGTAGTTCCATGAACTACTCTATTGTAGGCAAACTCAACATGAGGCAGGTACTCATCCCAAGATTTGTGATTTCCTTTAAGAACTACCCTTAGTAAAGTGGAAAGAGATCTATTGACTACTTCAGTTTGACCATCTGTTTGAGGATGGCAAGTAGTAGAAAAAGATAACTTAGTCCCTAATCTAGACCATAAGGTCCGCCAAAAGTGACTAAGAAATTTTGTATCTCTATCCGAAACTATTACCTTAGGTAACCCATGAAGTTTAACCACATCTCTAAAGAATAACTTTGCAATGTTGCTTGCATCATCTACTTTGTGGCAGGGTATAAAATGAGCCATTTTGCTAAATCTGTCTACTACCACAAAGATAGAGTCAAAACCCCTAGAAGTTTTGGGAAGACCTAACACAAAATCCATACTTATCTCTTCCCAAGGGGTGGAAGCAACATTCAAAGGAGTATAAAGTCCATGAGGCATTGATTTAGATTTAGCTTCTAAACAAGTTATACACTTAAAGCAATGCCTTTGAACATCCCTTCTCATGTGAGGCCAAAAGAATTTTTCTTTTAACATGCCAAGGGTCTTTTCTACCCCAAAATGCCCCATTAATCCTCCCTCATGTGTCTCTTTAACAAGGAGTTTTCTATGTGACCCTTGGGGAATGCAAATTTTTCCTTCTTTAAAAAGATACCCCTCTTTCACATAGAATCCTCCTTGAGGCTTATTGAGACATTCCTCATAGATATGAGCAAAATCAGGATCTTGTGAATACAATTCAAGAATGTTATTAAATCCAAGAATTTGAGCTCCCAATGTGGCTAATAGATTAATTTTTCTTGACAAAGCATCGGCCACCACATTGGATTTTCCTTTCTTGTATTTAATAACATAAGTGAATTGTTCAATGAATTCCAACCACTTAGCATGCCTCTTTTGTAACTTGTGTTGACTCTTCAAATACTTAAGTGATTCATGATCACTATGAATGATAAACTCCTTGGCAACAAGGTAATGTTCCCAAGTTTGAAGAGCCCTCACAAGTGCATAGAGTTCTTTGTCATAGGTGGGGTAATTACAAGAGGCACCATGAAGTTTTTCACTAAAGTATGCAATTGGGTGTCCTTCTTGTAATAATACTGCACCTATGCCAAATCCTGAAGCATCACATTCTAGCTCAAAAGTTTTGGAAAAATTTGGCAAAGCTAGAATGGGTGCTTGTGTGAGCTTCTCTTTGAGTAGCTCAAAAGCTTTTTGTTGTTTATCCCCCCAATGGAATGTAACATCTTTTTTCACCAACTCATTGAGGGGTGAAGCAAGACTAGAGAAGTTAGGAACAAATCTTCTGTAAAAGCTTGCCAACCCATGGAAGCTCCTTACTTCTCCTACATTCTTTGGAGGAGGCCAATCTTGGATGGCCTTTATTTTTTCTGGGTCCACATGAACCCCATTTTTGGTGACCACAAATCCAAGAAATATGACACTATCAACACAAAAGGTACACTTGTCAAAGTTTGCAAACAATTTGTGTGTTCTAAGAATTGTTAAAACAATTCTCAAATGATTTTCATGGGTTTGCAAATTTTGACTGTATACCAAAATATCATCAAAGTACACAACTACAAACTTCCCAATGCAATCCCTAAGAACATGATTCATAAGTCACATGAATGTGCTTGGAGCATTTGTAAGACCAAAAGGCATAACTAGCCATTCATATAATCCAAACTTGGTCTTAAAGGCAGTTTTCCATTCATCACCTTCTTTAATTCTTATTTGGTGATAGCCACTTTTTAAATCTACCTTTGAAAATATTTGTGCTCCATGCAATTCATCCAACATATCATCAAGCCTAGGAATGGGATGTCTATACTTGATTGTGATGTTGTTGATAGCTCTACAGTCACAACACATGCGCCACTTCCCATCTTTTTTTGGAACAAGCAACACTGGTACAGCACATGGACTTAGACTCTTTTGAACTAAGCCTTTATCTAGCAACTCTTGGACTTGTGTTTCAATCTCCTTAGTTTCTTGGGGGTTGGTCCTATAGGCTGGCCTATTAGGAAGAACTGCCCCTGGAATGAAATCAATTTGATGTTCTATTCCTCTTATGGGTGGAAGCCCTTTTGGAATTTCTTGTGGGAATAGATCATCAAATTCTTTCAAAAGTTTTTGAATGGATGGAGAAAGAGTTGAAGTCTTTGATTCACTAGATGTGCATGTAAGTGTCCCTTGACAAAGAAGAAGATATGAAGGTTGCTCAACTTGAAGTGTATTGATTAAGGTCTTTTTGTTTAAAAGAACTTCATGTTGAGTGACCTTAGGTGGCACACTTGTTTCCCTACCCTCCTTTCTTTTTGACTTTTTCTTTTGGTCATGTTCTTGTTTTCTTAAAGACTTCATTTGTGCTTGATCCTTAGCCACTTGGGTAGGAGTCAAAGGATGAAGCACAAACTTCTTGTCCTTTTGATGGATAGTGATGGTATTGGTTAGACCATGATGGATAGTTTGATGATCAAATTGCCATGGTCTCCCCAATAACACATGACATGCTTCCATGGGAACTATATCACATAAAACTTCATCTTTGAAGTTCCCAATGGAAAATGCCAACTTCACTTGATTCTTGACTATTATATCCCCATCTTCATTTAGCCAATGAAGTTTATAAGGTTTTGGATGGGGTATAATATCAAGCTTCAACTTCTCAACCAACCTTGTACTACAACAATTGCAACAAGATCCACTATCAACAATGAGAGAACAATGATTTTCTTGAATTTTACATCTTGTGTGAAAGATGTTCTCTCTTTGTGATATGTGTTCAAGACTTGGTTGGTTGCTAAGTATCCTTCTCACCATGAGAAGTTGCCCATCATCAGCATATATTTCCTCTTCCCTCTCTTCTTCCTCACTCTCACTTGTACTAGTTGGGGTGTCACTTTCACTACTATAAATGTCCTTGCCTTTCAAAATAATGTTTCTTTTTGTAGGACATTGAGTAGCTACATGACCCCTTCCTAGACATTTGAAGCATTTGATTTCACTTGTTCTGGTGTGTGAGGGTGTTTCTTTCTTGGGTCTCTCTTCTATTTTGGCTAGAGGTTTAAATGGCTCTTTTTCTTTAAAAATTTTCTTTTCAAAAGTAGGTTGAACTTGAATTCTTTTAGAAGAAGATTTTCTCAAGTTTTGTTGTTCTACCTTTATACACATTTGAACAAGATCATTCAAATCTCTATAAGGTAGAAGTTCAACCCTATCTCTTATGTCAAAATTGAGCCCACTTAAAAATCTAGCTAAAGTAATTTCTGGACCCTCCACTATGCCTGCCCTCATCATATACAACTCCATCTTTTGTCTATATTCCTCAACTGTCATAGACCTTTGTTGTAACCTTTGGAGTTTATCCATGAGTTCTCTATTGTAGTAGGAGGGGATGTGTCTCCTCCTAAGGGCAGACTTGAGATCATTCCAATAGTGGATGGGAGGGGCTTGATGTCTAAGCCTCTCTTTGACCAAGGCAGTCCACCAGTACATTGCATACCCTTGAAAGCTTAGGGTAGCTAGAGAGACCTTCCTCTCTTCACTCACTTGGTGGCATTCAAATAATTGTTCCACCTTCATCTCCCAATCAAGATAAGCCTCTACATTGTCCTTCCCATGGAAGTGAGGCAACACAACATTGACTTCTTTAGGGGGTGGAGATGCATGAGAATTTCTCCTATGCCTTCTAGAAGTAGAAGGCTGATGAGGGTAATAATCACCCAGACTCATGGTCATCCCTCCCTCTTGAGAATTGTCACTCTGACTTCCCCTAGACTTACTTTTCCTTATCATTCTCAACTCATCTTGAATAACAGCATTTTGAAGCTCTCTATTGACTTTCTCTTCATTCATTTCTCTTCTCATTTCCTTGAATTCATTAACTAAAGTTTGAAGAGAAAAATGTTCTTTTTCACTATCACTAATCCTAGGAGAATGCCTTCTAGACATTATGATGGACTTAAATGTTATTCTTGAAGTAAAGACTATAGATTTCACTTGAAAGCAATATTCCAGGTAAGGGAGGTGATTCACTAGGAATGCTTAAGTACCAAGCCTTATCCTTGCCAAATATGCTTCTAGTTACTTACTAGAGTCCTTAGATCAAAATCACTCTTAAATCCACTTAAGTCTTAAAGACACAAAGAAAACACAAAGCAAAGAAAAGAAAACACAACCTAACTCTAAATTCGGACCCCTAAGAGAGCTTCCTATTCGCACAAGATATATACTATCTAGTCGAGAATGGGACAAGCAATTAAAGTGAGGTCTCCTAGGTGAGGCTTAGATTTTGGATCTAAGACACACTCACCGTCTACCAATTTTAGTTTGTGAGACTTCTTTGAGTCTAGTTACAAATGAGGGAAGAGCACTTGTGAACTCTAGCACCTCACTTGCTTGGATTTGGAACTTACAACCAAAGAAAAACAATGGAAATTACAAAGAAATTTGGTAAATTGGAAAGGACAAGTTAAAATAGGCTAAGGGACAATGTGTGCAGCTTTGGTTGCTCTCAAAGAACTTGAATCTACTGGATTCCAAACAATTCTCTCAGCTGCAAGGTGCCTAAACCAAGAAATTAATTTTCTGCAGTATAGAATGCTGCTGCAGTCACGGTTTTGCCTTCTTCAAGGGTCAACTTCATTCACTTTTCTTCACCAATTGAACTTCCTTTGATGCTTCCACTTGCAGTGATCCTTCTGAGTTATAGTTCACCAATCCAACAAACCAATTAATCACAGAAACTACCACCACAATTGCCAGCAAAATCACATCCAAGTGACAGCAACACCAAGACTTTGGTCAAACAGATGGTGTGCAGAGTGTTCAAAATTCAAAAAGCAAGCAATTAAATGGCTATCAATCACGGTGGCACCTCAAAATGATCTTAGGAATGGCTCTAGAACAGAATTAAAACACAAGAAAAGACTTTAAATCAGAATCACACACAAATTGGTTATGCATTGAAAATTGACAAAACTGTTTGATGAAATGCCTGAACCAGATTTCTGCACCAGATTTCTGCACCAGATTTTTACACACTTCAACTTTCGAAACTGATGATGCAATGGTCCTAAGTGCCTTTTAACATATGTAATATCTCTTTTGACTTGTTATCTTAATATTTTTAATGAACCATGGCTTTTACTGCATCTAAAAAATGATAAATCAAGCAAAGTAATGCAGTGCAGAATTGGATAAAAAAAAACCAGTACAGTTTTGACAGCAGAGTCAATCTTTCAATGCAGAAAATAGACCAAATGAACAGTACTGCACCTAGTTATTTTCCAATGATTCAAACATGTTTTGATGATGAATGATGACTTGTTGGAACTAATTGAATGCATCAAAACTATATAAAACAGAAAATCACTACTGCAGTACCAGATTTCAGCTAACTTTAACAACTAGCATGGTCAAATTTTGATTCAAAAGTAATTCTGATTTGAAAACAGCAAAGAGGAGTTAGAAATGGTATTTGAAAGTTGCACAAATGCAGAAATTCAGTGTTGATGATGGTTAGCAATGATCTAATACTAACCACACACAATTAAGCAGAATTGACTCAAGGAAACTCATGCATCTCGGTTACTGCATTTTTTTGATGCTTACACATTACAAAACACTTGGAATCAACTCATTTCATGTTCCAAATGATTCAGACATTAACTCATTCAATTGTTGTTCAATAGAACAGTGCACTATGCTATATGAACAGTGGAATTTTTTTGTTACAGCAGTACACTTTCTGGAAAACAGAACAGCAACTAAAACAAATCATGCAGATCTGAGTTTGGTTGGCAAATTTAAACACCTGAGCTCATCTCTTGATTGTTCATTGCTCTTAATTGGTGTAGCCACATCCAACACTTTCAGAACCGTGAAACTGGGTTAAAAACCAGATTTGATGACAGAACATCAAATTAACCAAACATGACTAAGACAAAACGGAAAATGATGCTCAAATGATTAAAATGACTCAAAACAGCCAGAGATAACCGAATAAAATGATGATAGACTCAAGCAAATAGAGCTGGTATCAATAAAACTCAAAACATAGAAGCCTAAACACATCATAGATGCTGAAACAGAAACAGAATTTAGAAGAACCACAAGACATAGCAGGAATTTGAATGACAGTTCGAAAAATGAAAGATGAAGCCACTTATCTCACGGTTCAAGTTAGAACCTATGCTCTGAATACCACTTGATACATCCTAGGAGATGTGGAGAAGCAGATCCGTGAGATTGGAGGTGCAAAGAGGCATGGACAGCTGCTGAAACCAATGGAACAGTAGCTGCAGAGTTGTATTTTCAGGAGCAGATTGGAAAGGAGTCTTGGATGTGAAGCAGCGGATGATTGGTGATTATGGTGGATGGATATGGAGGCTAGCTTGGAGAGGTGGTTCACAACTCAGAAGGCTTCCTAGAGTGGAAGGAAGTTGCAATGGAAATCAAGCAAAGAAGTGACTCTTGGAGAAGGAATTTGCTATGCATTTCAGCAGAAATTCTTTACTACAATCCAAAAGTCATTTACAAGCTTTTCCTATGAGATTTTATAGATTAATCTCGATGCTTTAGGCAAGCAAATTTCACGTTGCAGATCTGATCCCATGTGCTACATGTTTAGCTTCTAAAACACGTGAAAATCAAGTTTTATGTGAATAAAAACAATTACTCATGCAGCCCCATAGAAGGATAAGTACACCCCCTTTTTTATAGAAATGTCCTTTTTACCCTTCTCCATGTTTTGGCAGATTTGGCATATCTTCTTGTTCTCTAATTTTCCATCCAAAGATAGCAAATAGTACTTGACCTTGAGGAGAATATTCATCTTGGAGCTTTTTGGCCATTCCTCTTGTGATGGGTCCTATGGTGTTAGACCTTCTTGTATCACTTAGTCTACTTCTTGAACTTCCTACACTTCGTCGACTTCCTCCACTTCCTCGACTTCGTCAACTTCGTCATATTCCTCCACTTCGTCCACTTCGTCAACTTCGTCCACTTCGTCAACTTTGTCCACTTCGTCAACTTCTTCCACTTCGTACACCTCGTCAACTTCGTCCACTTCGTCCAATTCGCCAACTTCTTCCGCTTCGTCCACTTCGTATACTTCGTCCACATAGTCCACTTCGTCAACTTCGTCAATTCGTCCACTTTCTCCACTTCCTCCACTTCATCCACTTCCTCCACTTCATGCACTTCATCCATTTTGTCCACTTCGTCAACTTCGTCCACTTCGTCAACTTAGTCCACTTCATCAAATTCGTCAACTTCGTCCACTTCGCCCATTTCTTCCACTTCTTCCACTTCTTCCACTTCGTCCACTTCGTCAACTTCGTCAACTTCATCCACTTCGTCAACTTCGTCCACTTTGTGAACTTCGTCCACTTCGTCAACTTCTTCCACTTCGTCCCCTTCGTCCACTTCGTCAACTTGGTCCACTTCGTCAACATGGTCCACTTCGTCGACTTCGTGAACTTCTTCCACTTCGTCCACTTCGTCTACTTCCTCCACTTCCTCCACTTCCTCCACTTCCTCCATTTCGCCCACATCGTCAACTTCGTCCTCTTCGTCCACGTCGTCCACCTCGTCCACTTCGTCCACTTCGTCCACTTCGTCAACTTCGTCATCTTCGTCATCTTCATCAACTTCTCCTACTTCGTCCACTTCCTCCTCTTCGTCCACTTCCTCCACTTCCTCAATTTCCTCCACTTCGTCCAGTTAGTCCACTTCGTTCACACTTCCTCTACTTCCTCCACTTCCTCCACGTCCTCCACTTCGTCCAAATCGTCCACTTAGTCCACTTCCTCCACTTCCTCCACTTCGTCCACTTCGTACACTTCCTCCGCTTCCTCCATTTCGTCCACTTCACCAACTTCGTCCACTTCGTCAACTTTGTCAATTCGTCCACTTCATCAAATTCGTCAACTTCGTCCACTTCCCCCATTTCTTCCACCTCTTCCACTTCTTTCACTTCTTCCACTTCTTCCACTTCTTCCACTTCTTCAACTTCCTCCCTTTCGTCCACTTCGTCAACTTCATCCCCTTAGTCCACTTCCTCCGTTTGCTCCGCTTCCTCCACTTCGTCCACTTCGTCCACTTCGTCAACTTCGTCCCTTCGTCAACTTTGTCAACTTCGTCAACTTTGTCTACTTCGTCAACTTCGTCCACTTAATCCACTTCGTCAATTTCGTCAACTTCGTCATCTTCGTCAACTTCGTCTACTTCGTCATCTTCGTCAACTTCGTCTACTTCTTGCACTTCCTCCACTTCGTCAACTTCGTCCACTTCCTCCAATTCGTCCACTTCGTCCAATTCGTCCACTTAGTCTACATCCTCGACTTCCTCCATTTTTTCCACTTCATGCTCTTAGTCCTCTTCGTCAACTTCGTCCAATTCGTCCACTTAGTCCACTTCCTCATCTTCCTCCACTTCCTCCATTTTTTCCACTTCATCCTCTTCGTCCACATCGTCCACTTCGTCAACTTCGTCAACTTTGTCTACTTCGTCAACTTCGTCCACTTCGTCAACTTCGTCATCTTCGTCAACTTTGTCTACTTCCTCCACTTCCTCCACATCGTGGACTTCCTCCACTTCCTCGACTTCCTCCACTTCGTCAACTTCGACCAATTAGTCCACTTCCTTCACTAGGCACTTCCTCCATTTCGCCCACATCGTCAACTTCGTCCACTTCGTCCACCTCGGCCACTTTGTCCACTTCATCCACTTCGTCCACCTCGTCCACTTCGTCCACTTCGTCCACTTCGTCCACTTCGTCCACTTCGTCAACTTTGTCATCTTCGTCAACTTCTTCTACTTCGTCCACATCCTCCTCTTCGTCCACTTCCTCCACTTCCTCAATTTCCTCCACTTCGTCAACTTCGTCCACTTAGTCCACTTCCTTCACACTTCCTCTACTTCCTCCACCTCCTCCACGTCCTCCACATCGTCCAAATCGTCCACTTAGTCCACTTCCTCCACTTCGTCAACTTTGTCTAGTTCGTCAACTTCGTCCACTTCGTCCTCTTCGTCCTTTTCGTCCTCTTCGTCCACTTTGTCCACTTCGCCCACTTCGTCCACTTCGTCCACTTTCTCCACTTCATCCACTTAATCCACTTCGTCAATTTCGTCAACTTCGTCATCTTCGTCAACTTCGTCATCTTCGTCAACTTCGTCTACTTCTTCCACTTCCTCCACTTCAACGACTTCCTCCACTTCCTCGACTTCCTCCTCTTCGTCAACTTCATCCACTTCCTCAACTTCCTCCACTTCCTCCACTTCGTCCAATTCGTCCACTTAGTCTACATCCTCAACTTCCTCCACTTCCTCCATTTTTTGCACTTCATCCTCTTAGTCCTCTTCGTCAACTTCGTCCAATTCATTCACTTAGTCCACATCCTCATCTTCCTCCACTTCCTCCGCTTCCTCCACTTCCTCCATTTTTTCCACTTCATCCTCTTCGTCCACTTCGTCCACTTCGTCAACTTTGTCTACTTCGTCAACTTCGTCCACTTCGTCAACTTCGTCATCTTTGTCAACTTCGTCTACTTCTTCCACCTCCTCCACTTCGTGGACTTCCTCCACTTCCTCGACTTCCTCCTCTTTGTCAATTTCGTCAACTTCGTCAACTTCGACCACTTAGTCCACTTCCTTCACTTCCTCCACTTTCTCCACGTCCTCAACTTCGTCCAAATCGTCCGGTTAGTCTACTTCCTCCACTTCCTCCACTTCCTTCACTTCGTGCGCTTCGTCCGCTTCGTCCATTTCCTCCGCTTCCTCCACTTCGTCCACTTCGTCAACTTCACCAACATCGTCCACTTCGTCAACTTCACCAACATCGTCCACTTCGTCAACTTCGTCAATTCGTCCACTTAGTCCACTTCTTCCACTTCGTCCAATTCGTCAACTTAGTCCACATCCTCCACTTCCTCCACTTCCTCTTCTTTGTCCACTTCGTCCACTTCTTCACCTTCGTCCACTTCGTCAACTTCGTCCACTTCGTCGACTTCGTCCACTTCCTCCACTTCGTCGACTTCGTCCACTTCTTCCACTTCGTCCACTTCGTTAACTTCGTCAATTTCTTCCACTTCGTCCATTTCATCAACTTCGTCAACTTCGACCACTTAGTCCACTTCCTTCACATCCTCCACTTCCTCCACGTCCTCAACTTCGTCCAAATCGTCCAGTTAGTCTACTTCCTCCACTTCCTCCACTTCCTTCACTTCGTGCGCTTCGTCCGCTTCCTCCACTTCGTCCACTTCGTCAACTTCACCAACATCGTCCACTTCGTCAACTTCGTCAATTCGTCCACTTAGTCCACTTCTTCCACTTCGTCCAATTCGTCAACTTAGTCCACATCCTCCACTTCCTCCACTTCCTCCTCTTTGTCCACTTCGTCCACTTCTTCACCTTCGTCCACTTCGTCAACTTCGTCCACTTCGTCCACTTCCTCCACTTCTTCCACTTCGTCAACATCATCCACTTAGTCAACTTCCTCCTCTTCCTCAACTTCGTCCACTTCTTCAACTTCGTCCACTTCGTTAACTTCGTCAATTTCTTCCACTTCGTCAACTTCGTCCACTTCCTCAACTTCGTCCACTTCTTCCACTTCCTCCACTTCGTCCAATTCGTCCACTTAGTCTACATCCTCAACTTCCTCCACTTCCTCCATTTTTTCCACTTCATCCTCTTACTCCTCTTCGTCAACTTCGTCCAATTCGTCCACTTAGTCCACTTCCTCATCTTCCTCCACTTCCTCCGCTTCCTCCACTTCCTCCATTTTTTCCACTTCATCCTCTTCGTCCACTTCGTCCACTTCGTCAACTTCGTCAACTTTGTCTACTTCGTCAACTTCGTCCACTTCGTCAACTTCGTCATCTTCGTCAACGTCGTCTACTTCCTCCACTTCGTGCACTTCCTCCACTTCCTCCACTTCCTCCACTTCGACCACTTAGTCCACTTCCTTCACTAGGCACTTCCTCCATTTCGCCCACATCGTCAACTTCGTCCACTTCGTCCTCTTCGTCCACTTCGTCCACCTCGTCCACTTTGTCCACTTCATCCACTTCGTCCACCTCGTCCACTTCGTCCACTTCGTCAACTTTGTCATCTTCGTCAACTTCTTCTACTTCGTCCACTTCCTCCTCTTCGTCCACTTCCTCCACTTCTCCAATTTCCTCCACTTCGTCAACTTCGTCCACTTAGTCCACTTCCTTCACTTCCTCCACTTCCTCCACGTCCTCAACTTTGTCCAAATCATCCGGTTAGTCTACTTCCTCCACTTCCTCCACTTCTTCCATTTCCTTCACTTCGTGCGCTTCGTCCGCTTCGTCCATTTCCTCCGCTTCCTCCACTTCGTCCACTTCGTCAACTTCACCAACATCGTCCACTTCGTCAACTTCTTCAATTCGTCCACTTAGTCCACTTCTTCCACTTCGTCCAATTCGTCAACTTAGTCCACATCCTCCACTTCCTCCTCTTTGTCCACTTCGTCCACTTCTTCACCTTCGTCCACTTCGTCCACTTTCTCCACTTCTTCCACTTCGTCAACATCATCCACTTAGTCAACTTCCTCCTCTTCCTCCACTTCGTCCACTTCTTCAACTTCGTCCACTTCGTTAACTTCGTCGACTTTGTCAATTTCTTCCACTTCTTCCACTTCGTTAACTTCGTCCACTTCGTGAACTTCGTCCACTTCGTCAACTTCGTCCACTTCGTGAACTTTGTCCACTTCGTCCACTTCTTCCACTACGTCCACTTCGTCAACTTCGTCCACTTCGTCAACTTGGTCTCCTTCGTCGACTTCGTTAACTTCTTCCACTTCGTCCACTTCGTCAACTTCTTCCACTTCGTCAACTTCTTCCACTTCATCCACTTCGTCCACTTCATCCACTTCGTCCACTTTGTCCACTTCGTCGACTTCGTCAACTTCGTCGTCTTCGTCAACTTCGTGTACTTCGTCCACTTCCTCCACTTCGTGGGCTTCCTCCACTTCCTCCACTTCGTCCACTTCGTCAACTTAGTCCATTTCCTTCACTTCCTCCACTTCCTCGACGTCCTCCACTTCGTCCAAATCATCCACTTAGTCCACTTTCTCCACTTCCTCCACTTCTTCCACTTCCTCTGCTTCCTCCACTTTGTCCACTTCACCAACCTCGTCAACTTCGTCGACTTCCTACACATCCTACACTTCGTCCACTTTGTCAACTTCCTCCGCTTCCTCCACTTCCCCCACTTCCTCCACTTCGTGCACTTCGTCCACATCGTCCACTTCCTCCACTTCCTCCACTTCCTCAACTTCCTCCACTTCTTCAACTTCGTCCACTTCGTCAACTTCATCCACTTCGTCCGCTTCCTCCACTTCCTCCACTTCGTCCACATCGTCATCTTCGTCAACTTCGTCCACTTCCTCCACTTCGTCCACTTCCTCCACTTCGTCAACTTTGTCAATTCGTCCACTTAGTCCACTTCCTCCACCTCCTCCACTACCTCCACTTCCTCCAGTTTGTCCACTTCGTCAAATTCGTCAACTTCCCCCATTTCTTCCACCTCTTCCACTTCTTTAACTTCTTCCACTTCGTCCACTTCGTCAACTTCCTCCATTTCGTCCACTTCGTCCTCTTCGTCAATGTCGTCCACTTCATCAACTTCGTCCACTTCGTCAACTTCTTCCACTTCGTCCACTTCGTCAACTTCATCCGCTTAGTCCACTTCCTACGCTTCCTCCGCTTCCTACACTTCGTCTACTTCATCAACTTCGTCCACTTCGTCAACTTTGTCAATTTCGTCAACTTTGTGTACTTCGTCAATTTCGTCCACTTCGTCCTCTACGTCCTCTTCGTCCACTTTATCCTCTTCGCCCACTTCGTCCACTTCCTCCACTTCGTCAACTTCTTCCACTTAATCCACTTCGTCAATTTCGTCAACTTCGTGAACTTCTTCATCTTCGTCAACTTCGTCTACTTCTTCCACTTCCTAAACTTCGTCGACTTCCTCCACTTCCTCAACTTCCTCCACTTCGTCAAATTCCTCCACATCCTCAACTTCCTCCACTTCCTCCATTTTTTCCACTTCATCCTATCCGTCCTCTTCGTCAACTTCGTCCAATTCGTCAACTTAGTCCACTTCCTCATCTTCCTCCACTTCCTCCGCTTCGTCCACTTCCTCCATTTTTCCCACTTCATCCTCTTCGTCCACTTCGTCAACTTTGTCTACTTCGTCAACTTCGTCCACTTCGTGAACTTCGTCCACTTCGTCAACTTCGTCATCTTCGTCAACTTCGTCTACTTCCTCCACTTCCTCCACTTCGTGGACTTCCTCCACTTCCTCCACGTGTTCAACATCGTCAACTTAGTCCACTTCCTTCAGTTCCTCCACTCCCTCCACTCCCTCCACGTCCTCAACTTCGTCCAAATCGTCCACTTAGTCCACTTCCTCCACTTCATGCGCTTCGTGCGCTTTGTCCATTTCCTCCGATTCCTCCACTTCGTCCACTTCGTCAACTTCGTCAATTCGTTCACTTAGTCCACTTCCTCCACTTCGTCAATTCGTCTACTTGGTCCACTTCGTCCACTTCGTCCACTTCCTCCACTTCCTCCACTTCTTCAACTTCATCCACTTCGTCAACTTCCTCCGCTTCGTTCACTTCGTCCACTTCGTGCACTTCTTCAACTTCGTCTACTTCCTCCACTTCGTCCACATCGTCAACTTCGTCAACTTCGTCCACTTCGTCCTCTTCGTCCACTTCGTCCACTTTGTCCACTTCGTCCACTTCGTCAACTTCGTCATCTTCGTCAATTTCTTATACTTCGTCCACTTCCTCGACTTCCTCCACTACCTCAATTTCCTCCACTTTGTCAACTTTGTTCACTTAGTCCACTTCCTTCACACTTCCTCTACTTCCTCCACTTCCTCCACTTCGTCAACTTCCTCCACTTCCTCCACGTCCTCCAATTCGTCCACTTAGTCCACTTCCTCCACTTCGTCCACTTCCTCCGCTTCCTCCACTTCGTCCACTCCACCAACTTCGTCCACGTCCTCCACTTTGTCCACTTCGTCAAAGTCATCAACTTCGTCCACTTCCCCCATTTCTTCCACCTCTTCCACTTCTTCCACTTCTTCCACTTCTTCCACTTCGTCCACTTCGTCAACTTCCTCCATTTCGTCCACTTCGTCCACTTCGTCAACTTCGTGAACGCCGTCCACTTCATCAACTTCGTCCACTTCGTCCACTTCGTCAACTTCATCTGCTTAGTCCACTTCCTCCGCTTCCTCCACTTCGTCACCTTCGTCCACTTCGTCAACTTTGTCAACTTCGTCAACTTTGTGTACGTCGTCAACTTCGTCCACTTCGTCCTCTTCGTCCACTTCGTCCACTTAATCCACTTCGTCCACTTCTTCCACTTCGTCCACTAAGTGGACGATGTTGACGAAGTGGACGAAGTTGACGAAGCGGAGGAAGTGGAGGAAGTGAAGCAAGTGGACGAAGTTGATGAAGTGGACTATGTGGATGAAGTGGAGGAAGTGGAGGAGGTAGAGGAAGTGGACTAAGTGGACAAATATGACGACGTGGAGGACGTGGATGAAGTGGAGGAAGTGGAGGAAGTTGAGGAAGTGGACTAAGTGGACGAAGTTGACGAAGTGGAGGAAGTGGAGAAAGTGGAGGAAGTCGACGAAGTGGAGGAAGTGGAGAAAGTGGACTAAATGGACAAATTGACGAAGTGGAGGGAGGATGTGGACGAAGTGGAGGAAGCGGACGAAGCGGACGAAGTGGACGAAGTTGACAAAGTGGAGGAAGTGGAAGAAATTGACGAAGTGGACTAAGTTGACGAAGCTGACAAAGTTGACAAATTTGACGAAGTTGACGAAGTTGACGAAGTGGACAAAGTTGAAGAAGTGGACAAGTGGAGGAAGTGGAGGAAGTGGACAAAGTGGGGGAAGTGGACGAAGCGGAGGAGTGGACGAAGTGGACGAAGTGGGGGAAGTGGATGAAGCGGAGGAAGTGGACGAAGTTGACGAAGTGGACGAAGTGGAGGAAGCGTAGGAACTGGATGAAGTGGACAAAGTGGAGGAAGTTGAGGAAGTAGAGGAAGTGGACTAAATGGACGATTTGGACGAAGTGAAGGACGTCGAGGAAGTGGAGGAAGTGAAGGAAGTGGACTAAGTTGACGAAGTGGAGGGAGTGGAGGAAGTGGACGATTTGGACGAACTGAAGGACGTCGAGGAAGTGGAGGAAGTGAAGGAAGTGGACTAAGTTGACGAAGTGGAGGGAGTGGAGGAAGTGGACGATTTGGACGAAGTGGAGGACGTGGAGGAATTGGAGGAAGAGGAGGAAGTGGAGGAAGTAAAGGAAGTGGACTAAGTGGGGGAAGTTGACAAAGATGACGAAGTTGACGAAGCAGACGAAGTGGACGAAGTGGACAAAGAGGACAAAGAGGACGAAGTGGACGAAGTAAACAAAGTTGACGAAGTTGGACGAAGTGGAGGAAGCGGAGGAAGTGGACTAAGTGGAGGAAATTGACGAAGTGGACGAAGTGGAAGAAGTTGACGAAGTGGACGAAGTTGACGAAGTGGACGATGTTGACGAAGTGGACAAAGTCGACGAAGCTGACGAAGTGGACGAAGTCGACGAAGCTGACGAAGTGGACGAAGTGGAGGAATTTGACGAAGTGGAAGAACTGGAGGAATTGAAGAGGTGGAAGAAATGGGCGAAGTGGACAAAGTTGACGAATTTTACGAAGTGGACGAAGTTGACGAAGTGGACGAAGTTGACCAAGTGGACGAAGTTGACCAAGTGGACAAAGTGGAGGAAATTGAGCAAGTAGACGAAGTGGACGAAGTGGACGAAATGGACGAAGTGGAGGAAGTAAATTAAGTGGATGAATTGACGAAGTTGACGAAGTGGACGAAGTTGGTGAAGTGGACGAAGCATAGGAAGTGGACGAAGTGGACAATGTGGAGCAAGTGGAGGAAGTGGACTAAGTGGACGATTTGGACGAAGTGGAGGACGTGGAGGAAGTGGAGGAAGTGGAGGAAGTGGATGAAGTAGACGAATCTGACGAAAATGACGACGTTGACGAAGTGGACGAAGTGCACGAAGAGGACGAAGTGGACGAAGTGCACGAAGAGAACGAAGTGGACGAAGTTGACGATGTGGACGAAGTGGAGGAAGATGAGGAAGTGGACGAATTGGAGGAAGTAGAGGAAGTTGAAGAAGTGGACGAAGTGGACTAAGTGGACGAAGTTCACGAAGTTGACGAAGAGGACGAAGTGGACGAAGCGGAAGAAGTTGACGAAGTGGACGAAGTTGACAAAGTTAACGAGGTGTACCAAGTGGAAGAAGTTGACGAAGTGGACGAAGTTGACAAAGTGAACGAGGTGTACCAAGTGGAAGAAGTTGACGAAGTGGACGAAGTTGACGAAGTGGAGGAACTGGTGGAGTATGACGAAGTGGAGGAAGGGGAGGAAGTGGAGGAAGTGGACGAAGTTGGTGAAGTGAACGAAGTGGATGAAGTGGAGGAAGTGGACTAAGTGGACGAATTGGACGAAGTGGACGACGTGGAGGAAGTCGAGGAAGTGGAGGAAGTTGAGGAAGTGGACTAAGTGGACGAAGTTGACTAAGTGGAGGAAGTGGAGGAAGTCGACGAAGTGGAGGAAGTTGAAGAAGTAGACGAAGTTGACGGAGATGACGAAGTTGACGAAGTGGACTAAGTGGATTAAGTGGACGAAGTGGATGAAGTGGACGAAGAGGACGAAGTGGACAAAGTTGACGAAGTGGACAAAGTTGACGAAGTGGACAAAGTTGACGAAGTGGACGAAGTGGACGAAGTTGACGAAGTTAAGGAGGTGTACGAAGTGAAAGAAGTTAACGAAGTGGACGAAGTTGACGAAGTGGAGGAAGTGGAGGAATATGACGAAGTTGACGAAGTGGAGGAAGGGGAGGAAGTGGACGAAGTTGGTGAAGTGAACGAAGTGGATGAAGTGGAGGAAGTGGAGGAAGTGGAGTAAGTGGACGAAGTGGACGACGTGGACGAAGTGGAGGAAGTTGGGGAAGTGGACTAAGTGGACGAAGTTGATTAAGTGGAGGAAGTGGAGGAAGTTGAAGAAGTAGACGAAGTTGACGGAGATGACGAAGTTGACGAAGTGGACTAAGTGGATTAAGTGGACGAAGTGGATGAAGTAGACGAAGAGGACGAAGTGGACAAAGTTGACGAAGTTGACGAAGTGGACGAAGTTGACGAAGTGGACGAAGTTGATGAAGTTGACGAAGTTGAGGAAGTGGACTAAGCGGAGGAAGGGGACTAACTGGACGAAGAGGACAAAGAGGACGAAGTGGACGACGTTGACGAAGTGGACGAAGTTGACGAAGTGGACGAAGTGGACGAATTTGACGAAGTGGACGAAGACGACGAAGAGGACGAAGTGGATAAAGTTGACGAAGTTGACAATGTTTACGAAGTTGACGAAGTTGACGAAGTTGACGAAGTGGACGAAGTTTACGAAGTGGATGAAGTTGGTGTAGTGGACGAAGCGGACAAATTGGAGGAAATTGACGAAGTGGAGGAAGTGAAGGATGTTGACGAAGTTGACGAAGTTGGTGAAGTGGACGAAGTGCACGAAGTGGAGGAAGCGGAGGAAGTGGACGAAGTGGAGGAAGTGGAGGAAGTGGAGGAAGTGGACTAAGTGGATGATTTGGACGAAGTGGAGGACGTCGAGGAAGTGGGACTAAGAGGACAAAGTCGGCAAAGTGGGACTAAGTGGACGAAGTTGACGAAGTTGACGAAGTGGACGAAATAGAGGTAGTGGAAGAAGTGGAGGAAGCGAAGGAAGTGGTCTAAGTGGACGAAGTTGACGACGTGGAGGACGTGGACGACATGGAGGAAGTGGACGAAGTTGCGAAGGGGACGAAGTGGAAGAAGTTGACGAAGTGGACGAAGTTGACGAAGTGGAGGAAGTTGACGAAGTTGACAAAGTGGATGAAGTGGACGACGTGGACGAAGTGGAGGAAGTGCAGGGTGTAGACGAAGTGGACGAAGTTGGTGAAGTGGACGAATGGCGGAAGTGGAGGAACTGAACTAAGTGGAAGAAGTTGACGAAGTGGTGGAAGTGAAGGAAGTGGACTAAGTGGACGAAGTTGATGAAGTGACGAAGTGGACGAAGTGAAAGAATTTGACGAAGTGGACGAAGTTGACGAAGTGGAGGAAGTGGAGGAAGTGAAAGAATTTTTTGACCACTGCTTCCCACTCTGTGAAACTTTCTTCTGGAAAAGAGTTCAACCAAAGCTTAGCATTGCCTCCCAATGAGAAAGGAAACAAGCTAAGTTTGATTGCTTCGTCTGGCACCCCATTAATCTTGACTGTATTGCAAATCTCATTAAAGGTAGTCAGGTGCTCATATGGGCTTTCGTGAGATAACCCATAAAATGGATTACTCTTCACCAGTTGAATCAGTGCTGGTTTGACCTCCATGTTGGCTGCATTGACTCTAGGTCTAGCTATGCTGTTGAAGTGCTGAGGTCCAGCAAGATTAGTGTAATCTGCAAGAGTTCTTCTAACATTATTGCCCTCCATACTTCCTGTGCTATGAACAGAACCTTGTGGTGATGATTGTAAGAGAGTTTCTGGAGAAGGGAAAAGTTCTCTAGACGTTCTGATTCTTCTCCTCCTTCTACTCTCTTCTAGACCTTCAAGAATTGGTTATGTTGTTTTCTTACTTCTAGTTCGAATTGCTTCCTGCATGCACAAGAAAACAAAACCCTAGAAAAGATTTTTTAGCACAAAAAGATATAAGAGAAGATATATATTCAAAAGATAAAAAAAATAAAATATTCAGAAGATAAGAAGATAAGAAGATAAAAGATTTAGAAGATAGAAAGATAAAAGATTTAAAAGATAAAAAGATAAAAGATAAAATAAAATCTAACCTAACAAAATAAAATAAAATCTAATCTAATCTAATCTAAAAAGATAAAATAAAATCTAAAAAGATAAAATAAAATAAAAACAGAAAAATAAAAACAGAAATTCAAAATTAAAGTCAAAGATAATCAATAATCACACAAATTAACCAGTTAAACCACGAATCCCCGGCAACGGCGCCAAAAACTTGATGGACAAATTTGTAAGCACTAAATTATGATGTCACAAACTTGTTTTACAATCGGCAAGTATGACCGAATCGTTCAAGTAATAAACTTGGTAAGACCAAGTATCGTTCTCCCAAAGGACTCATGGCCTAGTTTAGTTATGTGATTTGTTGATTAGCTAGGACTTACAAACGAAATATTTAGAGTTCAATATGCAAAGACGAAAATAAACATGTATGCATGAAATTTGATCAATGGCAAAGACAAAAGATAAACACTTTCAATGAATTATATGAATGAATATGTTGTTGGGGGTCAATTTCATCTCATCCACTCTCATATATTTTAGGAATTCAACATTCAAATCATCATTGTTAATGCCACTCTCTAATGTACCATTCTAGATGGCTTCTCCCTAATCACGAGTTCATACAATTCCTAGCATTCCTAATGATTAGTTCATGAGTGCAGGAGCTTAAAGGCAACCAATAGAATATTGTCAGTATAATATTGGGAGAAATTCCCCGGATCTAGATTTCCCCGTACGTGTCCGTATCGACAAAACCAATAATCATGCATGGAATGAGTTAAACTATGCAAGCATTGAGCAAAGAGGAAAAACCCTAACTAATGATGAAAGAAAGCATATGTCTTAATTAAAAGATGTACTCAACAGATTCCATATATGAGAGCTTCAAGAGATTACATTGATTCCCCAACAAACATACAAGGTTTAGTTCACCATATTCATGGTGAACCTAGATGAATAACAATGAAAGAATGAAAGAATAAACCCAATAAAGGTGAAGAGGTAGCCTGAGCATCCAAGATCCTCCTTCAAAGGGGTGGAAGAGAGAGTGTTTGCCTCGTTTCTGCCAAAGATACCTAATTCTAGGACGTGCAAGCCCTTATATACTAATCTAGAGTTACAAAAGATTACAAAAGCCCAAGCCCAAAAAGTGCCGCTCAGCGGTGACTGCGCGTCACTTTTCTTCCCCTCAGCGGCCAGTTTGCCCCTCAGCGTGACTCCCGTGACCTCCTGAGTGCCGCTCAGCGGTAAAATGCCGCTGAGCGGTGCCTTTGTCTTCTCTTTTTGCACTCTTTCTTGTCTTTTCTAATGTCACCTCTCTCCTTCTTCACTCTTTTCACTAAATTCACCTTAAAACCTGCACAAAAACACTTAAATCAAGCATAAACCTGTCCAGCTCTCTTATTTATGAAAATATAGATAAACTGCATGATTTCAAGCTAGTTTTTAAGTCTAAAGGTTGCTTTTAGTATCACTTTTAATCATGAAAATAACAGTTTTTCAACTGTTATCACAACCCCAAACTTAGAACTTTGCTTGTCCTCAAGCAAACAAGAGGTAACTCAATCTCCAACCAATTCATATAATGGTTCATTCTCATTCAAAAATCCTCTTTTTCAAGATAAGTAACAACTTCACTCAAACTTATGACCAAGAGTTCAATCAAGATGTGCACATGCTTTAGTGTTCACAAAGTCATTTAGATTCCAACAAATGCTATTTTTCATGAATGATCAATCAATTAAGCATGGATGTTCATGTGAATATTTCCTCACTAGGTAAAGTGTTTCACTCAACACACAAGTGTATAAGAGGTAAAGTGTTTCACTCATTCACTCTACTATCACAATGTCACATGAGTCAACTTTGCCTTTCATTTACCCACAATCAAAAACATTCACAAGCATGCATCATCACAAGGACTTTTCAATGGCTTATAATGTGGCTGGGCTAACAAGAACATTGGTTTTTCTGGATCACAAAATCCTTGAGTTAAGAGAATCATAACAACACAATTATTCTTATTCATTCCCAACTTTCTTTTGCCTTTGCATTTGCATTGAGCTTTACTTCTTTTTCTTTTCTTTTCTTTTTCTTTTTCTTTGCATATTCTTACTTTTTAGCTCTTAGCTCAATGCTTTTCATGTTTTCCCAACAACCCCAAACTTGAACATTTAACAATACCACACAAGATATTCTACTTAACTCAAGGTAAAGATTTTCAATCAAGGGTTTTCAGTGTATGTTCAAAGCTATGGGTTCAAAGGATAGAACACAAAGTGTTCTCTTTTAGTAGGCTAACTTTATGAATTTGGCCAGTAAAAAGGTTTCAACAAACGGCCTTGATCACATGATGCAAAACAAGCAATTGATTCAATCATAGAAAACCTGGGCAAAGTCATTCATGCTTCCAAAGTAATAGCATTCAACAATAACAACTCTGGAGCTCAAAACCTCACATTTGACATACACATCCTGCTTAATTTCACAATCACAATCATGATATCATGCATTTGTTCACAAAGCTTGTGAATCACCTGTATAAGCATTTTAATGTGCACATCATCTCAACATCAATCAATAAATAAGCATCATCAAGCATTACTTATCACACAATCACAGTTAATAGCAAACCATCATAAGAAACCAGGTGTTCAATAGAGTACATCAACCCTAATCTAAAAACAAAAACAAATAAGTTCAGAAAACTTAAACCAAACAAAAGCATAAGCATATGATAGCATTCATCCGTAAATGCTATCTCAGCTCCTCATCAATCTGAGTTGTCCTCTGTATCTTCCTCTTCTTGGATCTTATAGTCTTGATTCTTTTTGCCCGATGAGGAGGCCATCCCTGCATCAAACATAATTCACAAAACCAAAAGATACATTGTTAAGCATTAGTAAACCACAATGAAGAAATCAGCCCCTTCAATGATGCTCTCTCCCAACCCCAAACTTAGATGGAAAACTAGTGAGCAAGTGAGTGGAAGGGAGATTTTCTAAAGAGGGATGAGGGAAAAGTTGTAGAGAACCTTTGAAAAGGTATGTAAGAGTGTGTGTGCAGAGAAGAGTCTGAAAAGAGAAACCAAAACGCAGCTTAGGGTATAAAAATACCCTAATGGGCTCGGATCCCGCTAAGGGGAAACTAAAGCCCATCTGCGAGAGTACCGCTCAGCGGTAATTGCCGCTCAGCGGCACTTTCGTGATGTGCCCTTCTCCTTCTTTTCTTGACCTACGTGCCTTCCTAGCATACCCCTCATAGGTTCCCTGCAATTCAATGTTAAAAATGCTTATGCAAACCCTAACAAAATTAAAACAAACACAAACAATCAATCAACTGGGTTGCCTCCCAGGTAGCGCTTGTTTAACGTCACGAGCCTGACCCAAAATCCACCAACACCCCTCAGTAGGTGTTTCAAACTTACCAGCACCCATCAGTAGGTGCAAAATCTTCTCACCAACACCCATCAGTAGGTGTTACAAACTTAGTATCCTTCAGTAGATACTTAACCACCTAGCATCCTTCAGTAGATGCTAGATCCAACAAAATAATGTCCAGAATAATGTTCACAAATTAAAAGTTACAAAACCAAAACAAATCAAAAGTTTGTAAATCCACTGGGTTGCCTCCCAGCAAGCGCTCCTTTAACGTCACTAGCTTGACCCTGTTAAAGCTCATGTTCCATCTTCTTTATGGTTGATGTTGTCCTTCCACCAACCTTTCAACTGCTTCCTTTGGACTGTTTTGGATTCTCTAGAATATGGAGACTCTATCTCTATCATCTCCTTCTCTTTAAAGCCTTTTATAACCCACAACTTGTTCTTGAGTCTTACAGGTGTGCCAAGTTGGGGTCTTCTTTTCTTCCAGTCTCTAGGAACTTCTTCTCCTTTTCCAATCTCTTCTACCTTGGGTACCTGAAAAAACAAACAATGGTTATCAGAAACTTCAAGATTTTCATTTTTACCTCTAGTCATGGGTGCATCTCGAAATGCAGCTTTATAACTTGTTTCTTCCTCCTTTGCTTATATCTCATCTTTGAAAACATCCACCACCACTCTCTCCTCTCTGTCCTGGAGCACCACTATACCTTCATTAACATCTATGATAGCCCTGGCCGTTTTCATAAACGGTCTTCCCAGTATGAAAGGTATTTTTTCGGTCTCCATCTTCATCACCACAAAGTCTGCCAAGAACTGAAGTTTGCCAACACAAACTACAATGTCTTCTGCAATCCCACATGGCTCCTTTGAAGATCCATCAGCCATTACAAGATTAACCTTTACAGGTTTTATTTTAACATGGCCAATTTGCTCCAATAGAGAATAAGGCATCAAGTTAACACTTGAGCCTAAATCAAGGAGAGCTTTCTTTACCTTTTTCTTCCCTATAGTGCAAGGGATAGAAAAACTACCTGGATCTGCTGCTTTTGGTGGGAATGACTCTTTCTTAACAGTTATACACTTTTCTTCCTCATCATCTCTACGTCTTCTTTTTGTAGCAGTTCCTTCTTCAGATTTTGTGTAAACTGCTATTTTCTGTAGAATTTGTTCCCAAGGAGCTTCATTATCAACCATTCTGAATAAATCTGTGAAATCCATTGGTTTCTCCTGATTTGTTGGAAAAGGAAAAATGTCCTTTCTTTCTTCTTCTCTTCTCTCTTCTGTTTCATCTTCTTCTAACTCAATGATCTCTTCATTCACACTCTTGACCACTTTGCACTCTTCTCTGGGGTTAACCTCAGTATTAGCCCCAAAGTTTCTGTTTGGTCTTTCTTCCAATTGCTTGGTGATCTGACCCATCTGAATCTCCAAATTCTTTATAGCAGCTTCAGTGCTCTTTTGAGAAGATTCAGTTTTCTGAATGAATTGCTGAAGAGTTTCTTCCAACCTTGTTGATCTTTCATTAAGCGTAGATAATTGTTGCCACAAGGTTGGTTGCTGCTGCTGCTTATTATACTGATTAGCTTGCCCAGTTTGTCCTTGGCCAATACTTGGATGTGGTTTCCAACCCTGATTATAATTCCCTTGACGATATGGAAACTGATTAGCCATGAAATTAACATCCTCCACGGCTTCTACAGGAAAAGCACATTGGCCATTGATGTGATCTCCCCCACATAATTCGCACAACTGGGTTTGTACCTGTGCAGCAGATTTTAACTCTTTAGGTAATGAAGCAAGAGTTTTGGTCAGAGTTTCCAGCTGTTGAGTTAGAATTTTATTCTGGGCTAGCAAGGCATCATGGGTTTGTAATTGAAGAACCCCTTTCTGTTGCATAGGAGCTCCTCTTTCACTGTGCAGCTCATTATCACTTGTAGCCATGTTTTCAATAATTTCAGTTGCTTCCTCTGGAGTCTTCCATTTGATATTGCCTCCAGCTGAGGCATCCAGCATCATCTTGGTTTGTGAACCAAGCCCTCCAAGGAAAGTTAGGACTACTTCTTGATCTTCAAAGCCATGCGTGGGAGTTTTACGTAACAAGCTTTTATACCTGTCCCATGCATGTCCCAGTGATTCTTCCATGCCCTGCTTGAATGAAGATATCTCTTGCTTTCCTTTAGTCACCTTAGATTGTGGGAAGTATTTGTTTAAGAATTTTGTGACCACTGCTTCCCACTCTGTGAAACTTTCTTCTGGAAAAGAGTTCAACCAAAGCTTAGCATTGCCTCCCAATGAGAAAGGAAACAAGCTAAGTTTGATTGCTTCGTCTGGCACCCCATTAATCTTGACTGTATTGCAAATCTCATTAAAGGTAGTCAGGTGCTCATATGGGCTTTCGTGAGATAACCCATTAAATTGATTACTCTTCACCAGTTGAATCAGTGCTGGTTTGACCTCCATGTTGGCTGCATTGACTCTAGGTCTAGCTATGCTGTTGAAGTGCTGAGGTCCAGCAAGATTA
Organism: Vigna nakashimae; assembly: GCA_034642375.1. Lineage (NCBI taxonomy): Eukaryota > Viridiplantae > Streptophyta > Magnoliopsida > Fabales > Fabaceae > Vigna > Vigna nakashimae. The sequence goes on from CM067767.1 coordinate 36,159,350, forward strand.
GTGTAATCTGCAAGAGTTCTTCTAACATTATTGCCCTCCATACTTCCTGTGCTATGAACAGAACCTTGTGGTGATGATTGTAAGAGAGTTTCTGGAGAAGGGAAAAGTTCTCTAGACGTTCTGATTCTTCTGCTCCTTCTACTCTCTTCTAGACCTTCAAGAAGTGGTTATGTTGTTTTCTTACTTCTAGTTCGAATTGCTTCCTGCATGCACAAGAAAACAAAACCCTAGAAAAGATTTGTTAGCACAAAAAGATATAAGAGAAGATATATATTCAAAAGATAAAAAAAATAAAATATTCAGAAGATAAGAAGATAAGAAGATAAAAGATTTAGAAGATAGAAAGATAAAAGATTTAAAAGATAAAAAGATAAAAGATAAAATAAAATCTAATAAAATCTAACCTAACAAAATAAAATAAAATCTAATCTAATCTAATCTAAAAAGATAAAATAAAATCTAAAAAGATAAAATAAAATAAAAACAGAAAAATAAAAACAGAAATTCAAAATTAAAGTCAAAGATAATCAATAATCACACAAATTAACCAGTTAAACCACGAATCCCCGGCAACGGCGCCAAAAACTTGATGGACAAATTTGTAAGCACCAAATTATGATGTCACAAACTTGTTTTACAATCGGTAAGTATGACCGAATCGTTCAAGTAATAAACTTGGTAAGACCAAGTATCGTTCTCCCAAAGGACTCACGGCCTAGTTTAGTTATGTGATTTGTTGATTAGCTAGGACTTACAAACGAAATATTTAGAGTTCAATATGCAAAGACGAAAATAAACATGTATGCATGAAATTTGATCAATGGCAAAGACAAAAGATAAACACTTTCAATGAATTATATGAATGAATATGTTGTTGGGGGTCAATTTCATCTCATCCACTCTCATATATTTTAGGAATTCAACATTCAAATCATCATTGTTAATGCCACTCTCTAATGTACCATTCTAGATGGCTTCTCCCTAATCACGAGTTCATACAATTCCTAGCATTCCTAATGATTAGTTCATGAGTGCAGGAGCTTAAAGGCAACCAATATAATATTGTCAGTATAATATTGGGAGAAATTCCCCGGATCTAGACTTCCCCGTACGTGTCCGTATCGACAAAACCAATAATCATGCATGGAATGAGTTAAACTATGTAAGCATTGAGCAAAGAGGAAAAACCCTAACTAATGATGAAAGAAAGCATATGTCTTAATTAAAAGATGTAAACAACAGATTCCATATATGAGAGCTTCAAGAGATTACATTGATTACCCAACAAACATACAAGGTTTAGTTCACCATATTCATGGTGAACCTAGATGAATATCAATGAAAGAATGAAAGAATAAACCCAATAAAGGTGAAGAGGTAGCCTGAGCATCCAAGATCCTCCTTCAAAGGGGTGGAAGAGAGAGTGTTTGCCTCGTTTCTGCCAAAGATACTAATCCCAAGGACGTGCAAGCCCTTATATACTAATCTAGAGTTACAAAAGATTACAAAAGCCCAAGCCCAAAAAGTGCCGCTCAGCGGTAAATACCGCTCAGCGGTGACTGCGCGTCACTTTCTTCCCCTCAGCGGCCAGTTTGCCCCTCAGCGTGACTCCCGCAACCTCCTGACTGCCGCTCAGCGGTAAAATGCCGCTGAGCGGTGCCTTTGTCTTCTCTTTTTGCACTCTTTCTTGTCTTTTCTAATGTCACCTCTCTCCTTCTTCACTCTTTTCACTAAATTCACCTTAAAACCTGCACAAAAACACTTAAATCAAGCATAAACCTGTCCAGCTCTCTTATTTATGAAAATATAGATAAACTGCATGATTTCAAGCTAGTTTTTAAGTCTAAAGGTTGCTTTTAGTATGACTTTTAAGCATGAAAATAACAGTTTTTCAACTGTTATCACTAGGTGGACGAAGTTGACGAAGTTAACAAGTGGAGGAAGTGGACGAAGTTGAAGAAGTGGACGAAGTGGAAGAAATTGACGAAGTGGACGAAATTGATGAAGTTGACGAAGAGCAGAAAGTGGACGAAGTTGACGAAGTTGGTGAAGTGGACGAAGTGGAGGAAGTGGACGAAGTGGACGAAGTGGAGGAAGTGGACTAAGTGGACGATTTGGACGAAGTGGAGGACGTGGAGGAAGTGGAGGAAGAGGAGGAAGTGGAGGATGTGAACGAATTGCACTAAGTGGACGAAGTTGACGAAGTGGAGGAAGTCGACGAAGTTGACGAAGATGACGAAGTTGACGAAGCGGACGACGTGGACGAAGTGGACGAAGAGGACGAAGTGGACGAAGTCGACGAAGTAGACGAAGTTGACGAATTTTACGATGTGGACGAAGTTGACGAAGTGGAAGAAGTTGACCAAGTGGACAAAGTGGAGGAAGTGGAGCAAGTGGACGAAGTAGACGAAGTGGAGGAAGTGGAGGAAGTGGAGTAAGTGGACGAATTGACGAAGTTAACGAAGTGGACAAAGTTGGTGAAGTGGACGAAGTGGAGGAAGCATAGGAAGTGGACGAAGTGGACGAACTGGAGGAAGTGGAGGAAGTGAAGGAAGTGGACTAAGTTGGCGAAGTGGAGGAATTTGAGGAAGTGGAGGAAGTGGAGGAAGTAGACGATTTGCACGAAGTGGAGGACATGGAGGAAGTGGAGGAAGAGGAGGAAGTGGAGGAAGTGAAAGAAGTGGACTAAGTGGACGAAGTTGACGAAGTGGAGGAAGTCCACGAAGTGGAGCAAGTGGACAAAGTAGACGATGTTGCCGAAGATGACAAAGTTGACGAAGCGGACGAAGTGGACGAAGTGGACGAAGAGGACGAAGAGGACGAAGTGGAGGAAGTTGACGAAGTGGACAAAGTTGACGAAGTGGACGAAGTTGATGAAGTGGACGAAGTGGACGAAGTGGACAAAGTACACGATGTGGACGAAGTTGACGAAGTTTACGCACTTGACGATGTGGATGAAGTGGAGGAAGTGGAGGAAGTTGAGCAAGTGTACGAATTGACGAAGTGGACGAAGTTGAGGAAGTGGACTAAGTTGACGAAGTGGACGAAGTGGAGAAAGTGGACGAAGTGGACGAGGTAGACGAAGTTGACGAAGTGGACTAAGTGGACGAAGTAGAGGAAGCGGAGGAAGTGGACTAAGTGGACAAAATTGAAGAAGTTGACGAAGTGGAGGAAGTGGAGGAAGTAGAGGAAGTGGAGGAAGTGGAGGAAGTGGACGAAGTGGAAGAAGTTGACGAAGTGGACGAAGTTGACGAAGTGGACGAAGTGGACGATGTGGAGGAAGTAGAGGAAGTGGAAAGAGTGGAGGAAGCGGAGGAAGTGGAGGTCATGGACGAAGTGGACGAAGTTGACGATGTTTACGAAGTTGACGATGTGGACGAAGTGGAGGAAGTGGAGGAAGTTGAGGAAGTGTACGAATTGACGAAGTGGACGAAGTTGACGAAGTGGAGGAAGTGGACGAAGTGGACGGAGTTGAAGAAGTGGACGAAGTTGACGAAGTGGACAAAGTGATCGAAGTGGACGAAGTGGAGGAAGCGGAGGAAGTGGACTAAGTGGACGAAGTTGACGAAGTGGAGGAAGTGGAGGAAGTGGACGAAGTTGAGAAGTGGACGAAGTGGAAGAAGGTGACGAACTGGACGAAGTTGACGAAGTGGACGAAGTGGAACAAGTTGGCGAAGTGGACGAGGTGGAGGAATATGACAAAGTTGACGAAGTGGACAAAGTGGAGGAAGTGGACAAAGTTGGTGAAGTGGAGGAAGTGGAGGAAGTGGAGGAAATGGAGGAAGTGCAGGAAGTGGACTAAGTGGACTAAGTGGACTAAGTGGACGAATTGGACAAAGTGGAGGACAAGGAGGAAGTGGAGGAAGTCTAGGAAGTGGAGGAGGTTCAGGAAGTGGACTAAGTGGACGAAGTTGACGAAGTGGAGGAGGAAGTGGAGGAAGTTGACGGAGTGGAGGAAGGTTAAGAAGTAGACGAAGTAGACGAAGATGACAAAGTTGACGAAGTGGATTAAGTGGACGAAGTGGACGTAGAGGACGAATTGGACGACTTGGACGAAGTGGAGGACGTGGATGAAGTAGAGGAAGAGGAGGAAGTTGAGGAAGTAAATGAAGTGGACTAAGTGGACGAAGTTGACGAAGTGGATGAAGTGGAGAGGAAGTGGAGGAAGTCCACGAATTGGGGGAAGTGGACGAAGTTGACGATGTGGAGGAAGTAGAGGAAGTGGAAGGAGTGGACGAAATGGAGGAAGTTTAAGAAGTGGACGAAGTGGAGGAAGTTGAAGAAGTGGAGGAAGTTGACGAAGTGGAGGAAGTGGAGGAAGTTGACGGAGTGGAGGAAGGTTAAGAAGTAGACGAAGTAGACGAAGATGACAAAGTTGACGAAGTGGATTAAGTGGACGAAGTGGACGAAGTGCACGAAGTGGAGGAAGTGGACGAAGTCGAAGAAGTTGACGAAGTGGACGAAGTTGGTTAAGTGGACGAAGTGGACGAAGTGAAGGAAGTAGAGGAAGTGGAGGAAGTGGAGGAAGTGGAGGAAGTAGAGGAAATTGAGGGAGTGGACTAAGTGGACGAATTGGACGAAGTGGAGGTAGTGGGGAAGTGGAGGAAGTGGACTAAGTGGACGAAGTTGACGAAGTGGAGGAAGTGGAGGAAGTGGAGGAAGTGAACGAAGTAGAAGAAGTGGACGAAGTTGACGAAGTTGACGAAGTGGACGAAGTGGAGGAAGTTGACGAAGTGGACAAAGTTGAAGAAGTGGACGAGGTGGAAGAAGTGCAAGAAATGGGCGAAGTTGACGAACTGGACGAAGTTGACGAAGTGGACGAATTGGAAAATGTGGAGGAAGTGGATGAAGTGGAGGAAGTGTAGGAAGTGGAGGAAGTGGACTAAGTGGACGAAGTTGACGAAGTGGGAGAAGTGGAGGAAGTGGAGGAAGTGGACGATTTGGGCGAAGTGGACGAAGTGGAGGAAGTGGACTAAGTGGAGGATTTGGACGAAGTGGAGGACGTAGAGGAAGTGGAGGAAGTGGGTGAAGTGAAGGAAGTGGACGAAGTTGACGAAGTGGAGGAAGCTGAGGAAGTGAAGGAAGTCCACGAAGTAGACGAAGTGGACGAAGTAGACGAAGTGGATATAGTTCACGAAGAGGACGAAGTGGACGAAGTTGACGAAGTTGACGAAGTGGACGAAGTTGAAGAAGTGGACGAAGTGGAAGAAGTGCAAGAAATGGGCGAAGTTGACGAAGTTGACGAATTTGACGAAGTTGACGAAGTGGACGAATTGGAAAAAGTGGACGAAGTGGAGGAATTGGAGAAAGTGGACGCAATTGTCGAAGTTGACGAAGTGGAATAAGTAGAGGAAATGGAGGAAGTGGACGAATTTGACGAAGTTGACGAAGTGGAGGAAGTGGAGGAATTGGAGGAAGTGGACGCAATTGTCGAAGTTGACGAAGTGGACGAAGTAGAGGAAATGGAGGAAGTGGACGAAGTGGAGGAAGTGAAGGAAGCAGACGAAAGTGACGAAGTGGACATAGTTGACAAAGTGGACGAAGGGGACAAAGTGGAGGAAGTGGACGAAGTGGAGGAATTGGACGAAGTGGACTAAGTGGACGAATTGACGAAGTTGACGAAGTTGACAAAGTGGACGAAGTTGGTGAAGTGGACGAAGTGGAGGAAGTGGAGGAAGTGGACGAAGCAGACGAAGATGACGAAGTGCACGAAGAGGACGAAATGGGAAAAGTTGATGAACTGGACGAAGTTGACGAAGGGGACGAACGAAGCGGACAAAGTTGACGAAGTTGACGAAGTGGACGAAGTTGACGACGTGGACAAAGTTGATGATGAAGTGGACAAAGTTGACGAAGTGGAGAAAGCGGAGGAACTGGACTAAGTGGATGAAGTGGATGAAGTGGACGAAGTGAAAGAAGTGGTGGAAGTGTGCGAAGTGGAGGATGTGGACTAAGCGGAGGAAGTGGACGAAGTGGATGAAGTTGACGAAGTGGACGAAGTTGACGAGGTGGAGGAAGTGGAAGAAGTTGACGAAGTGGAGGAAGTGGAGAAAGTAGACGAACTTGACGAAGTAGACGAAGTGGACGAATTTGACCAAGTGGATGAAGTGGACGAAGTAGACGAAGTGGACGAAGGTGACGAAGAGGACGAAGTGGATGAAGTTGACGAATTGGAAGAAATTGGCAAAGTGGACGAAGTTGACGACGAAGTGGACAAAGTTGACGAAGTGGAGGAAGCGGAGGAAGTGGACTAAGTGGACGAAGTGGATGAAGTGGACGAAGTGAGCGAAGTGGTGGAAGTGGGCGAAGTGGAGGATGTGGACTAAGCGGAGGACGTGCACGAAGTGGACGAAGTTGACGAAGCGGACGGAGTTGACGAGGTGGAGGAAGTGGAAGAAGTTGACGAAGTAGAGGAAGTCGACGAAGTGGAGGAAGTCGACGAAGTTGACGAAGTTGACGTAGCGGAAGAAATGGAGGAAGTTGACGAAGGTTGTGAAGTTGAGGAAGTGGAGGAAGTGGAGGAAGTGGAGGAAGTGGAGGAAGTGAAAGAAGTAGACGAAGTGCACGAAGTTGACGATGTTGACGAAGTTGACAAAGTGGACGAAGTGGAAGAAATTGACGAAGTGGACGAAGTTGACGAAGTGGATGAAGTTGACGAAGTGGATGAATTGGACAAAGTAGACGAAGTTGATGAAGTGGAGGAAGTTGACGAAGTTGGTGAAGTGGACGAAGTGGACGAAGTGGAGGAAGCGGAGGAAGTGGACGAAGTGGAGGAAGTGGAGGAAGTGGAGGAAGTGGAGGAAGTGGAGGAAGCGGACTGAGTGGACGATTTGGACGAAGTGGAGGACGTGGAGGAAGTAGAGGATGTGGACTAAGTGGACGAAGTTGACGAAGTGTAGGAAGTGGACGAAGTTCTGGAAATCGACGAAGTGCATGAAGTGGACGAAGTGGACAAAGTAGACTAAGTGGACGAAGGTGACGAAGAGGACGAAGTGGATGAAGTTGACGAATTGGAAGAAATTGGCAAAGTGGACGAAGTTGACGACGAAGTGGACAAAGTTGACGAAGTGGAGGAAGCGGAGGAAGTGGACTAAGTGGACGAAGTGGATGAAGTGGACGAAGTGAGCGAAGTGGTGGAAGTGGGCGAAGTGGAGGATGTGGACTAAGCGGAGGACGTGCACGAAGTGGACGAAGTAGACGAAGCGGACGAAGTTGATGAGGTGGAGGAAGTGGAAGAAGTTGACGAAGTGGAGGAAGTCGACGAAGTGGACGAAGTTGACGTAGCGGAGGAAGTGGAGGAAGTTGACGAAGGTTGTGAAGTTGAGGAAGTGGAGGAAGTGGAGGAAGTGGAGGAAGTGAAAGAATTAGACGAAGTGCACGAAGTTGACGATGTTGACGAAGTTGACAAAGTGGACGAAGTGGATGAAATTGACGAAGTGGACGAAGTGGAGGGTGTGGACGAAGTGGAGGAAGTGGGGGAAGTGGACGAAGTGGACAAAGCACAGGAAGTGGACGAAGTTGACGAAGTGGATGAATTGGACAAAGTAGACGAAGTTGATGAAGTGGAGGAAGTTGACGAAGTTGGTGAAGTGGACGAAGTGGACGAAGCGGAGGAAGTGGACGAAGTGGAGGAAGTGGAGGAAGTGGAGGAAGCGGACTGAGTGGACGATTTGGACGAAGTGGAGGACGTGGAGGAAGTGGAGGATGTGGACTAAGTGGACGAAGTTGACGAAGTGGAGGAAGTGGACGAAGAGGAGGAAATCGACGAAGTGCATGAAGTGGAGGAAGTGGACGAAGGTGACGAAGTGGACGAAGTTGACGAAGTTGACGAAGTGGAGGAAGTGGACGAAGTGGAGGAAGTGGACGAAGTGGAGGACTTGGAGGAAGTGGAGGAAGTGGAGTAAGTGGAGGAAGTGGACAAAGTGAATGAAGTGGATGAAGTTGACGAACTGGACGAAGGTGACGAAGTGGACGAAATGGACGAAGTGGACGAAGTGGACTAAGTTGACAAAGTTGATGAAGTTTACGTAGTTGACGAAATGGACGAAGTTGACGAAATGGACAAAGTAGAGGAAGTGGAGGAAGTGGAGGAAGTGGAGGTAGTGGAGGTGGAGGAAGTGGAGTAAGTGGAGGAAGTGGACGAAGTGAACGAAGTAGACGAACTGGACGAAGTTGACGAAGTGGACGAAGTGGAGGATGCGGAGGAAGTGGACTGAATGGACGAAGTTCACGAAGTGAAGCAAGTGGAGGAAGAGGAGGAAGTGGAGGAAGTGGACGAAGTTGACTATGTGGAGGAAGTGGAGGAGGTGGAGGAAGTGGAGGAAGTGGACGAAGCGGAGGAAGTGGACGAAGTTGAGGAAGTGGAAGAAGTTGACGAAGTGGATGAAGTGGACGAAGTTGACGAAGTGGAGGAAGTGGAGGAAGTTGACGAAGTTGGTGAAGTGGACGAAGTGGACAAAGTGGACGAAGTGGACGAGGGAGACGAAGGAGACGAAGTGGAAGAAATTGTAGAAGTGCACGAAGTTGACGACGGAGTGGAAAAAGTTGACGAAGTTGACGAAGTGGACGAAGTAGAGGAAGTTGACGAAGTGGAGGAAGTTATTGAAGTGGACGAATGGGATGAAGTGGACGAAGTGGAGGAAGCGGACTGGGTGGACGATTTGGATGAAGTGGAGGACGTGGAGGAAGTGGAGGAAGTGGACTAAGTGGACGAAGTTGACAAAGATGACGAAGTGGAGGAAGTGGACGAAGTGGACGAAGTCGCCGAAGTGGAGAAAGTGGAGGAAGTAGACGAAGTTGACGAAGTGGACGAAGTGGATGAAGACGATGAAGAGGACGAAGTGGACGAAGTGGAGGAAGCGGAGGAAGTGGACGAACTGGACGAAGTGCAGGAAGTGGGTGAAGTGGAGGAAGTGGACGAAGCGGAGGAAGTGGACGATGTTGACGAAGTGAAGAACTTGACGAAGTGGACGAAGTGGAAGAAGTTGACGAAGTGGACGAAGTGGATGAAGTTCACGAAGTTGACAAAGTTGAGGAAGCGGAGTTAGTTGACAAAGTTAATGAAGCGATGGAAGTGGACTAAGTGGACGAAGTGGAGGACGTGGAGGAAGTGGACTAAGTGGGCGAAGTTGACAAAGTGGAGGAAGTGGAGGAAGTCTAAGTCGACGAAGTGGAGGAAGTAGGGGAAGTAGACAAAGTGGACGAAGTAGACGAAGTGTACAAAGGGGACGAAGAGGACGAAGTGGATGAAGTGGACGAAGTTGACGAAGTGCACGAACGAAGTGGACGAAGTTGACGAATTTGACGAAGTTGACGAAGGGGACGAAGTGGAGGAAGCGGAGGAAGTGGACTAAGTGGAGAAAGTTGACGATGTTGACGAAGTGTACGAAGTTGACGATGTTGACGAAGTGGACGAAGTTGACGAAGTGGAGGAAGTGGAAGAAGTGGAGGAAGTGGAGGAAGTGGACGAAGTGAGGAAGCTGACGAAGTGGACGAAGTGGACGAAGTGGACGAAGTGAACGAAGTGAACAAAGTAGACGAAGTTGACAAAGTGGAAGAAGTTGACGAAGTTGACGAAGTGGACGAAGTTGAGGGAGTTGACTAAGTTGACGAAGTGGAAAAAGTGGACGAAGTGGAGGAAGTGGAGAAGTGGACGAAGTGGACGAAATGGAGGAAGCGGAGGAAGTGGACAAAGTGAACGAAGTGGACGAAGTTGACGAACAAGACGAAGTTGACGAAGTGGACGAAATGGACGAAGTGGACTAAGTTGACAAAGTTGACGAAGTTGACGAAGTGGACAAAGTAGAGGAAGTGGAGGAAGTGGAGGAAGTGGAGTAAGTGGAGGAAGTGGAGGAAGTGGAGTAAGTGGAGGAAGTGGACGAAGTGAACGAAGTTGACGAAGTTGACGAACTGGACGAAGTTGACAAAGTAGATGAAGTGGGGGAAGCGGAGGAAGTGGTCTAAGTGGACGAAGTTCACGAAGTGGAGCAAGTGGAGGAAGAGGAGGAAGTGGACGAAGTTGACTATGTGGAGGAAGTGGACGAAGTTGAGGAAGTGGAGGAAGTTGACGAAGCGGAGGAAGTGGACGAAGTGGACGAAGTTGAGGAAGTGGAAGAAGTTGACGAAGTGGACGAAGTTGACGAAGTGGAGGAAGTGCAGGAAGTTGACGAAGTTGGTGAAGTGGACGAAGTGGACAAAGGTGACGAAATGGAAGAAATTGTAGAAGTGGACGAAGTTGACGACGAAGTGGAAAAAGTTGAGGAAATTGATGAAGTGGACGAAGTAGAGGAAGTTGACGAAGTGGACGAAGTGGAGGAAGTGGAGGAAGTTCTTGAAGTGGATGAATGGGATGAAGTGGACGAAGTGGAGGAAGCGGACTGGGTGGACGATTTGGACGAAGTGGAGGACGTGGAGGAAGTGGAGGAAGTGGAGGAAGTGGACTAAGTGGACGAAGTTGACAAAGATGACGAAGTGGAGGAAGTGGACGGAGTGGAGGAAGCCGACGAAGTGGAGGAAGTAGACGAGGATGACGAAGTTGACGAAGTGGACGAAGTGGACGAAGTGGACGAAGAGGATGAATAGGACAAAGTGGACGAAGTGGAGGAAGCGGAGGAAGTGGACTAAGTGGACGAAGTGGACGAAGTGCAGGAAGTGGGCGAAGTGGACGAAGTGGACGAAGCGGAGGAAGTGGACGAAGTTGACGAAGTGGACGAAGTGGAAGAAGTTGACGAAGTGGATGAAGTTGACGAAGTTGACGAAGTTGAGGAAGCGGAGGAAGTTGACAAAGTTGATGAAGTTTGGGAAGTGGACGAAGTGGAGGAAGCGATGGAAGTGGACTAAGTGGATGATTTGGACGAAGTGGAGGACGTGGAGGAAGTGGACTAAGTGGGGGAAGTTGACGAAGTTGACGAAGTGGAGGAAGTGGAGGAAGTGGGGGAAGTAGACAAAGTTGACGAAGATGACGCAGTTGACGAAGTGGACGAAGTAGACGAAGTGTAAGAAGGGTACGAAGAGGACGAAGTGGACGAAGTGGATGAAGTGGACGAAGTTGACGAAGTGCACGAACGAAGTGGACGAAGTTGACGAAGTTGACGAAGGGGACGAAGTGGAGGAAGCGGAGGAAGTGGACTAAGTGGAGAAAGTTGACAATGTTGATGAAGTGGACGAAGTTGACGATGTTGACGAAGTGGACGAAGTTGACGAAGTGGAGGAAGTGGATGAAGTGGAGGAAGTGGACGAAGTGAGGAAGCTGACGAAGTGGACGAAGTGGACGAAGTGGACGAAGTGAACGAAGTGAACAAAGTAGACGAAGTTGACAAAGTGGAAGAAGTTGACGAAGTGGACGAAGTTGACGAAGTGGACAAAGTGGACGAAGTGGAGGATATGGAGGAAGTGAAGGAAGTGGACTAAATGGACGAATTGGACGAAGTGGAGGACGTGGAGGAAGTTGGTGAAGTGGACGAAGTGGAGGATGTGGAGGAAGTGAAGGAAGTGGACGAAATGGACGATTGGACGAAGTGGAGGACGTGGAGGAAGTGGTGGAAGTGGAGGTAGTGTAGGAAGTGGACTAAGTGGACTAAGTTGACGAAGTGGAGCAAGTGGAGGAAGTCGACGAAGTAGAGGAAGTGGACGAAGAAGACGAAGTTGAACGAGATGAGGAAGTTGACGAAGTTGGTGAAGTGGACGAAGTCGACGAAGCGGAGGAAGTGGACGAAGTGAACGAAGCGGAGGAAGTGGACGAAGTGGATGAAGTGGAGGAAGTGGACTAAGTGCACGATTTGGACGAAGTGGAGGACGTGGAGGAAGTGGATGAAGTGGAGGAAGTAGACTAAGTGGACGAAGCGGAGGAAGCGGAGGAAGTGGACTAAGTAAGTGGAGAAAGTTGACGAAGTGGACGAAGTGGACGAAGTGGAAGAAGTGAAGGAAGTGGACGACGTGGACGAAGTGGAGGAAGTTCACGAAGTTGGTGAAGTGGAGGAAGTGGAGGAAGTGGAGGACGTGGACGAAGTGCAGGAAGTGGAGGAAGCGGACTGAGTGGACGATTTGGACGAAGTGGAGGACGTGGAGGAAGTGGAGGAAGTGGACTAAGTGGACGAAGTTGACAAAGATGACGAAGTGGAGGAAGTGGAGGAAGTAGACAAAGATGAGGAAGTTGACGAAGTGGACGAAGTGGACGAAGAGGACGAAGAGGACGAAGAGGACGAAGTGGAGGAAGTGGACGAAGCGGATGAAGTGGAGGAAGTGGACGAAGCGGAGGAAGTGGACTAAGTGCACGAAGTGGACGAAGTGGAGGAAGTGGGCGAAGTGGATGAGGTGGACGAAGCGGACGAAGTGGACGAAGTTTACGAAGTGGAGGAAGTTGACCAAGTGGACTAAGTGGAAGAAGTTGACGAAGTCGAAGAAGTGGTTGAAGTGGAGGAAGTGGGCGAAGTGGAGGAAGTGGACGAAGTGGACGAAGTGGAAGAAGTTGACGAAGTGGAGGAAGTTGACAAAGTGGACTAAGTGGAAGAAGTTGACGAAGTCGAAGAAGTGGATGAAGTTGACGAAGTTGAAGAAGTGGAGGAAGCGGAGGAAGTTGACGAAATTTGTGAAGTGGACGAAGTGGAGGAAGTGGAGGAAGCGGAGGAAGTGGACGAAGTGGAGGAAGTGGACTAAGTGGACGATTTGGACTAAGTGGAGGACGTGGAGGAAGTGGAGGAAGTGGACTAAGTGGACAAAGTTGACGAAGTGGAGGAAATAGAGGAAGTGGAGGAAGTCGACGAAGTGGAGGAAGTGGACGAAGTGGACGAAGCTGACGATGATGACGAAGTTGACGAAGTGGACGAAGTAGACGAAGTGGACGAAGGGGACGAAGAGGACGAAGTGGACGAAGTTGACGAAGTGCACGAACGATGTGGACGAAGTGGACGAAGGGGACGAAGTGGAGGAAGTGGAGGAAGTAGACGAAGTTGACGAAGATGACGAAGTTGACGAAGTGGACAAAGTAGAAGAAGTGGACGAGGGGGACGAAGAGGACGAAGTGGACCAAGTGCACGAACGAAGTGGACGAAATGGACGAAGTGGACGAAGTTGACGAAGTGGAAGAAGTTGACGAAGTGGATGAAGTGGACGAAGTAGACGAAATTGACGAAGTGGAGGAAGTGGAGGAAGTTGACGAAGTTGACGAAGTTGCTGAAGTGGACGAATTGGAGGAAGCGGAGGAAGTGGACGACGTGGACGAAGCGGACTGAGTGGACGCTTTTGACGAAGTGGAGGACGCGGAGGAAGTGGAGGAAGTGGAGGAAGTGCAGGAAGTGGACTAAGTGGACCAAATTGACAAAGTTGACGAAGTGGAGGAATTGGACGAAGTGGAGGAAGTCGACGAAGTGGAGGAAGTGAAGGAAGGAGACGAAGATGATGAAGTTGACGAAGTGGACGAAGTTGACGAGGTTGACGAAGTTGACGTAGTCACGAACGAAGTGGACGAAGTGGACGAAGTGGAGGAAGCGGAGGAAATGGACTAAGTGGAGAAAGTTGACGAAGTGGACGAAGTGGAGGAAGTGGACGAGGTGGACGAAATGGACGAATTCGATGAAGTGGAGGACGCGGACGAAGTTGACGAAGTTCACAAATGTGACGAAGTAGACGAAGTGGAAGAAGTTGACGAGTGGACGAAGCTGACGAAGTTGACGAAATGGACGAAGTTGAGGAAGTTGACTAAGTGGACGAAGTGGAGCAAGGGGAGAAGTGGAGGAAGTGGACGAAGTTGGTGAAGTGAACGCAGTGGACGACGTGGAGGAAGTGGAGGATGTGGAGGAAGTGGACAATTGAAAGAAGTGGACGAAGTGGACAAAGTTGACGAAGTTGGCGAAGTTGACGAAGTTGACGAAGTTGACGAACTGGACGAAGTTGACGAAGTAGACGAAGTAGACGAAGTGGAGGAAGCGGAGGAAGTGGACTAAGTGGACGTAGTGGACGAAGTTGACAAAGTGGAGGAAGTGGAGGAAGTGGAGGAAGTGGACGAAGTTGACGAAGTGGACGAAGTGGAAGAAATGCACGAAGTGGACGAAGTTGACGAAGTGGACGAAGTGGACGAAGTTGACGAGGTTGACGAAGTTAACGAAGTGGAGGAAGTGGACGAAGTGGAGGAATTGGACGAGGCGGACGAAATGGACGAATTCGACGAAGTGGAGGACGCGGACGAAGTTGACGAAGTGGAGGACGCGGACGAAGTTGACGAAGTTCACAAATGTGACGAAGTGGACGAAGTGGAAGAAGTTGACGAGTGGACGAAGCTGATGAAGTTGACGAAATGGACGAAGTTGAGGAAGTTGACTAAGTGGACGAAGTGGACGAAGTGGAGCAAGGGGAGAAGTGGAGGAAGTGGACAAAGTTGGTGAAGTGAACGCAGTGGACGACGTGGAGGAAATGGAGGATGTGGAGGAAGTGGAGGAAGTGGAGGAAGTGAAGGAGGTGGACCAAGTGGACGAAGTTGACGAAGTTGAGGAAGTGGAGCAATTGAAGGAAGTGGAGGAAGTGGAGGAAGTGGAGGAAGTGGAGGAAGTGGACGAAGTTGACGAAGTGGACAAAGTTGACGAAGTTGGCGAAGTTGACGAAGTTGACGAACTGGACGAAGTTGACTAAGTAGACGAAGTGGAGGAAGCGGAGGAAGTGGACTAAGTGGACGTAGTGGACGAAGTTGACGAAATGGAGAAAGTGGACGAAGTGGACGAAGTGGAAGAAATGCACGAAGTGGACGAAGTTGACGAAGTGGACGAAGATTTTGACGAAGTGGAGGAAGTGGGTGAAGTAGACGATGTTGACGAAGATGACGAAGTTGACGAAGTGGACGAAGTAGACGAAGTGGGCGAAGTGGACTAAGTGGACGAAGGGGACGAAGTTGAGGAAGTTGAGGAAGTGGAGGAAGTGGAGCAATTGAAGGAAGTGGAGGAAGTGGACGAAGTTGACGAAGTGGACAAAGTTGACGAAGTTGGCGAAGTTGACGAAGTTGACGAACTGGACGAAGTTGACTAAGAAGACGAAGTGGAGGAAGAGGAAGAAGTGGACTAAGTGGACGTAGTGGACGAAGTTGACGAAGTAGAGAAAGTGGACGAAGCAGAGGAAGTGGACGAAGTGGACGAAGTGGAAGAAATGCACGAAGTGGACGAAGTTGACGAAGTGGACGAAGATTTGGACGAAGTGGAGGAAGTGGGTGAAGTAGACGATGTTGACGAAGATGACGAAGTTGACGAAGTGGACGAAGTAGACGAAGTGGGCGAAGTGGACGAAGTGGACGAAGGGGACGAAGTTGATGAAGCGGGGGAAGTTGACGAGGTTGACGAAGTGGACGAAGTTGACGAAGTGCACGAACGAAGCTGACGAAGTGGACGAAGGGGACGAAGTTGACGAAGTGGGGGAAGTTGAGGAGGTTGACGAATTGGACGAAGTTGACAAAGTGCCCGAACGAAGTGGACGAAGTTGACGAAGTGCACGAACGAAGTGGACGAAGTTAACGAAGTGGACGAAGTAGAGGAAGCGGAGGAAGTGGACTAAGTGGAGAAAGTTGACGAAGTGGATGAAGAGGAGGACGTGGACGAAGCAGAGAAGTGGACGAAGTCGACGAAGTTCATGAAAGTGACGAAGTGGACGAAGTGGACGAAGTGGAAGAAGTTGACGAAGTGGACGAAGTTGAGGAAGTTGACTAAGTTGAGGAAGTGGAGGAAGTGGAGGAAGTGAAGGAGGTGGACCAAGTGGACGAAGTTGACGAAGTTGAGGAAGTGGAGGAAGTGGAGCAATTGAAGGAAGTGGAGGAAGTGGACGAAGTGGACGAAGTTGACGAAGTGGACAAAGTTGTTGAAGTTGGTGAAGTTGACGAAGTTGACGAACTGGACGAAGTTGACTAAGTAGACGAAGTGGAGGAAGCGGAGGAAGTGGACTAAGTGGACGTAGTGGACGAAGTTGACGAAGTGGAGAAAGTGGACGAAGCAGAGGAAGTGGACGAAGTGGACGAAGTGGAAGAAATGCACGAAGTGGACGAAGTTGACGAAGTGGACGAAGATTTGGACGAAGTGGAGGAAGTGGGTGAAGTAGACGATGTTGACGAAGATGACGAAGTTGACGAAGTGGACGAAGTGGACGAAGTGGACGAAGTGGACGAAGGGGACGAAGTTGATGAAGCGGGGGAAGTTGACGAGGTTGACGAAGTGGACGAAGTTGACGAAGTGCACGAACGAAGCTGACGAAGTGGACGAAGGGGACGAAGTTGACGAAGTGGGGGAAGTTGACAAGGTTGACGAATTGGATGAAGTTGACAAAGTGCACGAACGAAGTGGACGAAGTTGACGAAGTGCACGAACGAAGTGGACGAAGTTAAC
The DNA here is from genome assembly GCA_034642375.1 of Vigna nakashimae. NCBI lineage: Eukaryota > Viridiplantae > Streptophyta > Magnoliopsida > Fabales > Fabaceae > Vigna > Vigna nakashimae. The sequence goes on from CM067767.1 coordinate 36,175,702, forward strand.
GAAGTGGACGAAGTAGAGGAAGCGGAGGAAGTGGACTAAGTGAAGAAAGTTGACGAAGTGGACGAAGAGGAGGACGTGGACGAAGCAGAGGAAGTGGACAAAGTCGACGAAGTTCACGAAAGTGACGAAGTGGACGAAGTGGAAGAAGTTGATGAAGTTGACGTAGTTTACGAAGTGGACGAAGTGGACGAAGTGGAGGAAGTGGAGGAAGTGGAGGAAGCGGAGGAAGTGGACTAGGTGGACGAAGTTGACAAAGTTGACGAAGTGGAGGATGTGAAGGAAGTGGAGGAAGTGGAGGAAGTGGAGGAAGTGGACAAATTAGACGAAGTGGACCAAGTTGACGAAGTGGAGGATGTTGACGAGGTTGACGAAGTGGACGAAGTGCACGAACGAAGTGGGCGAAGTTGACAAAGTGGACGAAGTGGAGGAAGCGGATGAAGTGGACTAAGTGGTGAAAGTTAACGAAGTTGACGAAGTGGACGAATTGGAGGACGTGGACGAAGGAGAGGAAGTGCACGAAGTCGGCGAAGTTCACGAAGGTGACGAGGTAGACGAAGTGGAGGAAGTTGACGAAGTGGACGAAGCTGACGAAGTGGACGAAGTTGACGAAGTTGACGAAGTTGATTAAGTTGACGAAGTGGACGAAGTGGGGGAAGGGGACAAGTAGAGGAAGTGGATGAAGTTGATGAAGTTGACGAAGTGGAGGAAGTGGAGGAAGTGGAGGAAGTGGAGGAAGCGGAGGAAGCGGAGGAAGTGGACGAAGTGGATGAAGTGGACCAAGTTGACGAAGTGGACAAAGGGGAACAGGAGAACGAAGTGGACGAAGTTGACGAAGTGGACGAACATTTGGACGAAGTGGAGGAAGTGGAGGAAGTGGACTAAGTGGACAAAGTTGACGAAGTGGAGGAAGTGGAGGAAGTTTACGAGATTGACGAAGTGGACGAAGTTGACGAAGTGGACGAAATGGAGGAGGTGGAGAAAGTTGACGAAGTTGACGAAGTCGACGAAGTGGAGGAAGTGGAGGAAGTGGACGAAGTTGACGAAGTTGACAAAGTGGACGAAGTGGAAGAAGTTGACGAAGCGGACGAAGCTGACGAAGTTGACGAAGCAAATGAAGTTAAGGATGTTGACTAAGTTGACGAAGTGGATGAAGTGGACGAAGTGGAGAAGTGGAAGAAGTCGATGAAGTGGACGAAGTTGGTGAAGTGGACGAAGTGGACGACGTGGGCGAAATGGAGGAAATGGGCTAAGTGGACCAAGTTGACGAAGTGGAGGAAGTGGAAGAAGAGGAGGAACTGGAGGAAGTAGAGGAAGGGGACGAAGTGGACGAAGTTGACGAAGTGGACGAAGATTTGGACGAAGTGGAGGAAGTGGAGGAAGTGGACTAAGTAGACGAAGTTGACAAAGTGGAGGAAGTGGAGGAGGTCGACGAAGTGGAGGAAGGGGAGGAAGTAGACGAAGTTGACGAAGATGACGAAGTGGACGAAATTGACCAAGTGGAGGAACTTGACGAGGTTGAAAAAGTGGACGAAGTTGACGAAGTGCACGAACGAAGTGGACGAATTGCACCAAATGGAGGAAGTGGACGAAGTTGACGAAGTGAACGAAGTGGAGAAGAAGTTGACGAAGTGGACGAAGCTGACGAAGTTGACGAAGTTGAGGAAGTTCACGAAGTGGACGAACTGGACGAAGTGGAGGAAGTGGAGAAGTGGAGGAAGTGGACGAAGTTGGTGAAGTGGACGACGTGGAGGAAGTGGAGGAAGTGGACGAAGTGGACGAAGTGAACGAAGTGGAAAAGAAGTTGACGAAGTGGACGAAGCTGACAAAGTTGACGAAGTGGACGAAGCTGACGAAGTTGACGAAGTGGACGAAGTTGAGGAAGTTAACGAAGTACACGAAGTGGACGAAGTGGAGGAAGTGGAGAAGTGGACGAAGTTGGTGAAGTGGACGACGTGGACGAAGTGGACGAAGTGGAGGATGTGGAGGAGGTGGAGGAAGTGGAGGAAGTGGAGGAAGTGAAGGAAGTGGACGAATTGGACGAAGTGGAGGACGTGGAGGAAGTGGAGGAAGTGGAGGAAGTGGACTAAGTGGACGAAGTTGCTGAAGTGGACGAAGTGGAGCAAGTGGAGGAAGTGGAGGAAGTCGACGAAGTAGAGGAAGTGGACGAAGTAGACGAAGTTGCCAAAGATGACGAAGTTGACGAAGTGGACAAAGTGGACGAAGTTGACGAGGTGGACAAAGTTGACGAAGTTGACGAAGTGGAGGAAGTGGAGCAAGTGGACGAAGTTGACAAAGTTGACGATGTGGAGGAAGTGGAGGAAGTGGACGAAGTTGAAGAAGTGGACGAAAGATTTAGACGAAGTGGAGGAAGTGGAGGAAGTGGAGGAAGTGGACTAAGTGGACGAAGTGGAGGAAGTGGAGGAAGAGGAGGAACTGGAGGAAGTGGAGGAAGGGGACGAAGCGGACGAAGTGGACGAAGTTGACGAAGTGGACGAAGTTGACGAAGTGGACGAAGTGGACGAAGTGGACGAAGTGGACGAAGTTGACGAAGTGCACGAAGATTTGGACGAAGTGGAGGAAGTTGAGGAAGTGGACTAAGTGGACGAACGAAACGGACGAAGTTGACGAAGTTCACGAAGTTGACGAAGTGGGGGAAGTTGAGGAAGTGGAGGAAGTTTAGGAAGTGGACTAAGTGGACGAAGTTGACGAAGTTAACGAAGTTGACGATGTGGACGAAGTGGAGGACGTGGAGGAAGTGGAGGAAATTGAGCAAGTGGACGAAGTTGAAGAAGTGGACAAACTTGACGAAGTGGACGATGTTGACGAAGTGGACGAAAATGAGGAAGTCGATGAAGTGGACGTAGTGGACGAATTTGACGAAGTTGACGAAGTGGAGGAAGTGGAGGAAGTGGAGGAAGTGGACTAAGTGGACGAATTGACGAAGTTGACGAAGTTAACGAAGTGGAGGAAGTGGACGAAGTAGAGGAAGTGGAGGAACTGGACGAAGTGGACGAAGTAAACGAAGTGGACGAAGTTGACGAAGTGGACGAAGTTGATGAAGTTGACGTAGTTTACGAAGTGGAAGAAGTGGATGAAGTAGACTAAGTGGAGGAAGCGGAGGAAGTGGAGTAGGTGGACGAAGTTGACGAAGTTGACAAATTGGAGGATGTGAAGGAAGTGGAGGAAGTGGACGAACCGGAGGAAGTGGACGAAGTGGAAGAAGTGGACGAAGTGGACGAAGTTGACGAAGTGGACGATGATTTGGACGAAGTGGAGGAAGTGGAGGAAGTGGACTAAGTAGACGAAGTGGACGAAGTTGACGAAGTGGAGGATGTTAACGAGGTTGACGAAGTGGACGAAGTTGACGAAGTGCACGAACGAAGTGGGCGAAGTTGACAAAGTGGACGAAGTGGAGGAAATGGACGAAGTGAACGAAGTGGACGAAGTTGACGAAGTAGACGAAGTTCACGAAGTAGACGAAGTGGAGGAAGCGGAGGAAGTGGACTAAGTGGATGAAGTTGATGAAGTTGACGATGTGGAGGAAGTGGAGCAAGTTGACGAAGTGGAGGAAGTGGACGAAGCGGAGGAAGTAGACAAAGTGGACGAAATGGATGAAGTGGACGAAGTTGACGAAGTGGACAATGGGGAACAGGTGGACGAAGTGGACGAACATTTGGACGAAGTGGAGGAAGTGGAGGAAGTGGACTAAGTGGACAAAGTTGACGAAGTGGAGGAAGTGGAGGAAGTGGAGGAAGTTGACGAGATTGACGAAGTGGACGAAGTTGACGAAGTGCACGAACGAAGTGGACGAAGTTGACGAAGTGGACGAAATGGAGGAAGTGGAGAAAGTTGACGAAGTTGACGAAGTCGACGAAGTGGTGGAGGTGGAGGAAGTGGATGAAGTTGACGAAGTTGACAAAGTGGACGAAGTGGAAGAAGTTGACGAAGTGGACAAAGCTGACGAAGTTGACGAAGCGAATGAAGTTAAGGATGTTGACTAAGTTGACGAAGCGGATGAAGTGGACGAAGTGGAGAAGTGGAAGAAGTCGATGAAGTGGACGAAGTTGGTAAAGTGGACGAAGTGGACGACGTGGACGAAGTGGGCGAAATGGAGGAAATGGACTAAGTGGACCAAGTTGACGAAGTGGAGGAAGTGGAGGAAGAGGAGGAACTGGAAGAAGTGGAGGAAGGGGACAAAGCGGACGAAGTGGACGAAGTTGACGAGGTTGACGAAGTGGACGAAGTTGACGAAGTGGACGAACATTTGGACGAAGTGGAGGAAGTGGAGGAAGTGGACTAAGTGGACAAAGTTGACGAAGTAGAGGAAGTGGAGGAAGTGGAGGAAGTTGTCGAGATTGACGAAGTGGACGAAGTTGACGAAGTGCACGAACGAAGTGGACGAAGTTGACGAAGTGGACGAAATGGAGGAAGTGGAGAAAGTTGACGAAGTTGACGAAGTCGACGAAGAGGAGGAAGTGGACGAAGTGGAGGAAGTGGACGAAGTGGAGGAAGTGGACGAAGTTGACGAAGTTGACGAAGTTGACAAAGTCCACGAAGTGGAAGAAGTTGACGAAGTGGACGAAGCTGACGAAGTTGACGAAGCGCATGAAGTTAAGGATGTTGACTAAGTTGAAGAACTGGATGAAGTGGACGAAGTGGAGAAGTGGAAGAACTCGATGAAGTGGACGAAGTTGGTGAAGTGGACGATGTGGACGAAGTGGGCGAAATGGAGGAAATGGACTAAGTTGACCAAGTTGACGAAGTGGATGAAGTGGAGCAAGAGGAGAAACTGGAGGAAGTGCAGGAAGGGGACGAAGCGGACGAAGTTGACGAAGTGGACGAAGTTGACGAAGTGGACGAAGTGAACGAAGTGGACAAAGTGGACGAAGTTGACGAAGTGGACGAAGATTTGGACGAAGTGGAGGAAGTGGAGGAAGTGGACTAAGTGGACGAAGTTGATGAAGTTGACAAAGTGGAGGAAGTGGAGGAAGTCGACGAAGTGGAGGAAGGGGAGGAAGTAGACGATGTTGACGAAGATGACGAAGTTGACGAAGTCGACGAAGTGGACGAAATTGACCAAGTGGAGGAACTTGACGAGGTTGACAAAGTGGACGAAGTTGACGAAGTGCACGAACGAAGTGGACGAATTGCACCAAATGGAGGAAGTGGACGAAGTTGACGAAATGAACGAAGTGGAGAAGAAGTTGACGAAGTGGACGAAGCTGAAGAAGTTGACGAAGTTGAGGAAGTTAACGAAGTGGACAAACTGGACGAAGTGGAGGAAGTGGAGAAGTGGAGGAAGTGGACGAAGTTGGTGAAGTGGACGATGTGGAGAAAGTGGAGGAAGTGGACGAAGTGAACGAAGTGGACGAGGTTGACGAAGTGAACGAAGTGGAGAAGAAGTTGACGAAGTGGACGAAGCTGACAAAGTTGACAAAGTGGACGAAGCTGACGAAGTGGACGAAGTTGAGGAAGTTAACGAAGTACACGATGTGGACGAAGTGGAGAAGTGGACAAAGTTGGTGAAGTGGACGACGTGGACGAAGTGGAGGAAGTGGAGGAGGTGGAGGAAGTGGAGGAAGTGAAGGAAGTGAAGGAAGTGGACGAATTGGACGAAGTGGAGGACGTGGAGGAAGTGGAGGAAGTGGAGGAAGTGGAGGAAGTGGACTAAGTGGACGAAGTTGCTGAAGTGGACGAAGTGGAGCAAGTGGAGGTAGTGGAGGAAGTCGACGAAGTAGAGGAAGTGGACGAAGTAGACGAAGTTGCCAAAGATGACGAAGTTGATGAAGTGGACAAAGTCGACGAAGTTGATGAGGTGGACGAAGTTGACGAAGTGGAGAAAGTGGAGCAGGTGGACGAAGTTGACGAAGTTGACGAAGTTGACGATGTGGAGGAAGTGGAGGAAGTGGACGAAGTGGACGAAGTTGAAGAAGTGGACGAAGATTTAGACGAAGTGGAGGAAGTGGAGGAAGTGGACTAAGTGGACGAATTTGACGAAGTGGAGGACGTGGAGGAAGTGGACTAAGTTGACGAAGTGGAGCAAGTGGACGAAGTGGAGGAAGACGATGAAGTAGAGGAAGTTGACGAAGTTGACGGAGATGAGGAAGTTGACGAAGTTGACGAAGTTGACAAAGTGGACGAAGTGGAGGAAGTGGACAAAGTGGACAAAGTGGACGAAGTGGACGAAAAGGACGAAGTGGACGAACGAAATGAACGAAATTGACGAAGTAGACGAAGTTCACGAAGTTGAGGAAGTGGTGGAAGTTGAGGAAGTGGAGGAAGTTGAGGAAGTGGACTAAGTGGACGAAGTTGACGAAGTGAACGAAGTTGACGATGTGGACGAAGTGGAGGACGTGGAGGAAGTGGAGGAAATTGAGGAAGTGGACGAAGTTGAAGAAGTGGACAAAGTTGACGAAGTGGACGATGTTGACGAAGTGGACGAAAATGAGGAAGTCGATGAAGTGGACGAAGTTGACGAAGTGGACGAATTTGACGAAGTTGACGAAGTGGAGGAAATGGAGGAAGTGGAGGAAGTGGTGGAAGTGGAGGAAGTGGCCTAAGTGGACGAAGTTGACGAAGTTAACGTAGTGGAGGAAGTGGACGAAGTAGAGGAAGTGGAGGAACTGGACGAAGTGGAGGAAGTGGAGGAGTTGGAGGAAGTGGAGGAAGTGGAGTGAGTGGACGAACTGGACGAAGATGACGAACTGGACAAAGTTGACGAAGTGGACGAAATGGACGAAGTCGACTAAGCTGACGAAGTTGACTTTGTTGACGAAGTGGACGAAATTGACAAAGTTGACGAAGTTGACGAAGTGGATAAAGTAGAGGAAGTGGAGGAAGTGGAGTAAGTGGAGGAAGTGAACGAAGTGGACGAAGTGGACGAAGTGAACGAAGTGGACGAAGTTGACGAAGTGGACGAAGTTGACGAAGTTCACGAAGTGGATGAAGCGGAGGAAGTGGACTAAGTGCACAAAGTTGACTAAGTGGACGAAGTGGATGAAGTGGAGGAAGAGAACGAAGCGGAGGAAGTGGACGAAGTGGAGGAAGCTGACGAAGTGCAGGAAGTTAACGAAGTGGAGGAAGGGGAGGAAGTAGAGCAAGTGAATGAAGTAGAGGAAGTGGACGAAGCGGAGGAAGTGGACGAAGTTGACGAAGTGGACGAAGTGGAAGAAGTTGACGAAGTGGACGAAGTGGACGAAGTTGACGAAGTGGACGAAGTGGAAGAATTGGACGAAGTGGAGGAAGTGAAGGAAGTAGACTAAGTGGACTAAGTGGACGAATTGGACGAAGTGGTGGACGTGGAGGAAGTGGATTAAGTGGACGAAGTTGATGAAGTTGACGAAGTGGAGCAAGTGGAGAAAGTGGAGGAAGTGGACGAAGTAGAGGAAGTGGACGAAGTAGACGAAGTTGCCGAAGATGACGAAGTTGACGAAGTGGACAAAGTGGACGAGGTAGACAAAGTTCACGAAGTTGACGAAGTGAAGGAAGTTGACGAACTGGACGAAGTGGAGGAAGTGGACTAAGTGGACGAAGTTGACGAATTTGACGATGTGAAGGAAATGGAGGAACTGGTGGAATTGGACGAAGTGGACGAAGTTGAAGAAGTCGACGAAGTTGACGAAGTTCACGAAGTGGACGAAGTGGACAAAGTTGACGAAGTAGACGAAGATTTGGACGAAGTGGAGGAAGTGGAGGAAGTGGAGGAAGTGGACTAAGTGGACGAAGTTGCCAAAGTGGAGGAAGTGGAGGAAGTGTAGGAAGTCGACGAAGTGGAGGAAGTAGACGAAGTGTATGAAGATGACGAAGTTGACGAAGTGGACGAAATTGACCAAATTGAGGAAGTTGACGACGTTGACGAAGTGGACGAAGTTGACGAAGTCCACGAACGAAGTGGACGAATTGCACGAAGTGGACAAAGTGGACGAAGTTGACGAAGTTGACGAAGTGAACGAAGTGGAGAAGAAGTTGACGAAGTGGACGAAGTGGAGAAGAAGTTGACGAAGTGGACGAAGCTGACGAAGTTGACGAAGTGGACGAAGCTGACGAAGCTGACGAAGTGGACGAAGTTGAGGAAGTTAACGAAGTGGACGAACTGGACGAAGTGGAGGAAGTGGACGAAGTCGACGAACATTTGGACGAAGTGGAGGAAGTAGACTAAGTCGACGAAGTTGACAAAGTGAAGGAAGTGGAGGAAGTAGACGAAGTGGACGAAGTGGAGGAGGTGGAGGAAGTCGACGAAGATGAAGAAGTTGACGAAGTGGACGAAGTGGACGACGTGGTTGAAGTGGACGAAGTTGACGAAGTGCACGAACGAAGTGGACGAAGTTGACGAAGTGGACGAAGTTGACGAAGTGGACGAAGTGAAGGAAGTTGACGAAGTGGACGAACATTTGGACGAAGTGGAGGAAGTAGACTAAGTCGACGAAGTTGAGGAAGTGGAGGAAGTGGAGGAAGTAGACGAAGTGGAGGAGGTGGAGGAAGTCGACGAAGATGAAGAAGTTGACGAAGTGGACGAAGTGGACGACGTGGTTGAAGTGGACGAAGTTGACGAAGTGCACGAACGAAGCGGACGAAGTTGACGAAGTGGAGGAAGTGGAGGAAGTGGCCCAAGTGGAGAAAGTTGACGAAGTGGAGCAAGTAAAGGAAGTGGACGAAGTTGACGAAGTGAACGAAGTGGACGAAGATTACGAAGTTGACGAAGTGGAAGAAGTTGACGAAGTGGACGAAGCTGACGAACTTGACGAAGCGGATGAAGTTAAGGAAGTTGACTAAGTTGACGAAGTGGATGAAGTGGACGAAGTGGACGAAGTCGAGAACTGGAAGAAGTGGAGGAAGTGGACGAAGTTTGTGAAGTGGACGACGTGGACGAAATGGAGGAAGTGGACTAAGTGGAGGAAGTGGAGGAAGTGGACGCAGCGGAGGAAGTGGACGAAGTTGACGAAATTGACGAAGTGGACGAAGTGGATGAAGATTTGGATGAATTGGACGAAGATTTGGACAAAGTGGAGGAAGTGGAGAAACTAGAGGAAGTGGAGGAAGTGGAGGAAGTCGACAAAGTGGAGGAAGTCGACGAAGTCGACAAAGATGACGAAGTTGACGAAGTGGATGAAGTGGACGAAATTGACCAAGTGGAGGAAGTTGACAAGGTTGACGAAGTGGACGAAGTGCACGAACGAAGTGGACGAAGTGCACGAAGTGGAGGAAGTGGACGAAGTGATCGTGGTGGACGAAGTTGACGAAGTGGAAGAAGTTGACGAAGTGGACGGAGCTGACGAAGTTGACGAAGTGAACGAAGTGGAGAAGAAGTTGACGAAGTGGACGAAGCTGACGACGTTGACAAAGTGGACGAAGCTGACGAAGTGGAGGAAGTGGAGGAAGTGGACCAAGTGGAGAAAGTTGAGGAAGTGGAGGAAGTAAAGGAAGTGGACGAAGTTGACGAAGTGAACGAAGTGGACGAAGATTACAAAGTTGACGAAGTGGAAGAAGTTGACGAAGTGGACGAAGCTGACGAACTTGACGAAGCGGATGAAGTTAAGGAAGTTGACTAAGTTGACGAAGTGGATGAAGTGGACGAAGTCGAGAACTGGAAGAAGTGGAGGAAGTGGACGAAGTTTGTGAAGTGGACGACGTGGACGAAATGGAGGAAGTGGACTAAGTGGAGGAAGTGGAGGAAGTGGACGCAGCGGAGGAAGTGTACGAAGTTGACGAAGTGGATGAAGTTGACAAAATTGACGAAGTGGACGAAGTGGACGAAGATTTGGACGAATTGGACGAAGATTTGGACAAAATGGAGGAAGTGGAGAAACTAGAGGAAGTTGAGGAAGTCGACAAAGTGGAGGAAGTGGAGGAAGTCGACGAAGTCGACAAAGATGACGAAGTGGATGAAGTGGACGAAATTGACCAAGTGGAGGAAGTTGACAAGGTTGACGAAGTGGACGAAGTGCACGAACGAAGTTGACGAAGTGCACGAAGTGGAGGAAGTGGACGAAGTGATCGAGGTGGACGAAGTTGACGAAGTGGATGGAGCTGACGAAGTTGACGAAGTGGAGAAGAAGTTGACGAAGTGGACGAAGCTGACGAAGTTGACAAAGTGGACGAAGCTGACGAAGTTGACGAAGTAGACGAAGTTGAGGAAGTTAACGAAGTGGACGAAATGGACGAACTGGACGAAGTGGAGGAAGTGGAGAAGTAGAGGAAGTGGAGAAATTGGACGAAGTTGGTGAAGTGGATGAAGTGGAGGAAGTGAAGGAAGTGGACTAAGTGGACGGATTGGACGAAGTGGAGGACGTGGAGGAAGTGGACGAAGTTGATGAAGTTGACGAAGTGGAGCAAGTGGAGGAAGTGTAGGAAGTCGACGAAGTAGAGGAAGTGGACGAAGTAGATGAAGTTGCCGAAGATGACGAAGTTGACGAAGTGGACGAAGTTGACGAGGTGGATGAAGTTGACGAAGTTCACAAAGTTGACGAAGTTGAGGAAGTTGACGAAGTGGACGAAGTTGACGATGTGGAGGAAGTGGAGGAAGTGGACGAAGTTGAAGAAGTGGACGAAGTTGACGAAGTGGACGAAGTTGATGATGTGGACAAAAATAACGAAGTTGACGAAGTGGACGAAGTGGAGGTAGTTGAGGAAGTACAGGAAGTGGAGCAAGTGGAGGAAGTAGAGGAAGAGGAGGAAGTGGACTAAGTGGACGAAGTTGACAAAGTGGACGAAGTAGAGGAAGTGGAGGGAAGTGGAGGAAGTGGAGGAAGTGGACGAAGTGAACGAAGCGGACGAAGTTGACGAAGTTGACGAAGTTGACAAAGTTGACAAAGTTGACAAAGTTGACGAAGTGGACGAAGTAGACGAAGTTGACAAAGTGGAACGAAGTGGACGAAGTTGACGAAGTGGAACGAAGTGGACGAAGTTGACGAAGTGGACAGAGTGGAGGAAGCGGAGGAAGTGGACTAAGTGGACGAAGTCGACATGTGGATGAAGTAGAGGAGGTGGAGGAAGTGGACGAAGTGGACGAAGTTGACAAAGTGGACGAAGTGGAAGAAGTGGACGAAGTTGACGAAGAGGAAGAAGTGGAGGAAGTTGTCGAAGTGGAGGAAGTGGACGACGTGGACGAAGTTGGTGAAGTGGACGAAGTATACGAAGTGGAGGAAGTAGACGAAGTGTTGAAAGTGGAGGAAGTGGGCGAAGTGGAGGAAGTGGAGGAAGTGGACTATGGGGACAAATTGGACGAAGTGGAGGACGTGGAGGAATTGGTCGAAGTGGAGGAACTGGACTAAGTGGAGGAAGAGGAGGAAGTGGAGGAAGTGGACGAAGTGGAGGAAGTGGGGGAAGTGGACGAAGTTGCGAAGTGGACGAAGTGGACAAAGTAGAAGAAGTGGACTAAGTGCACGAATTGGACGAAGTGGAAGACGTGGAAGAAGTGGAGGATGTTGAGGAAGTGTACGAAGTTGATGAAGTTGACAAAGTGGAGCAAGTGGAGCGAGTGGAGGAAGTGGAGGAAGTGGACGAAGTGGAGGAAGTGGACAAAGTGGACGAAGTAGAAGAAGTGGACTAAGTGGACGAATTGGACGAAGTGGAAGACGTGGAAGAAGTGGACGAAGTGGACGAAGTAGACGAAGTTGCCGAAGATGACGAAGTGGATGAAGTGGACGAAGTGGACGAGGTGGAGGAAGTGGACTAAGTGGACGAAGTTGACGATGTGGAGGAAGTGGAGGAAGCGGAGGAAGTGGACGAAGTTGAAGAAGTGAACGAAGTTGACGAAGTGGAAGAAGTTGAGGAAGCGGACGAAGTTGGCGAAGTGGACGAAGTTGACGATGTGGACGAAAATGACAAAGTGGAGGAAGTGGAGGAAGTGGAGGAAGTGGAGGTAGTGGGGGTAGTGGAGGAAGAGGAGGAACTGGACTAAGTGGACGAAGTAGACAAAGTGGAGGAAGTAGAGGAAGTGGAGGAAGTAGAGGAAGTGGACGAAGTGAATGAAGCGGACGAAGTTGACAAAGTTGACGAAGTTGACGAAGTGGACGAAGTGGAACAAGTTGACGAAGTGGACGAAGTGGAGGAAACGGAGGAACTGGATTAAGTGGACAAAGTTGACGAAGTGGACGACGTGGAGAAAGGGGAGGAAGTTGAGGAAGTGGAGGAAATGGAGGAGGTGGATGAAGTAGAGGAAGTGGAGGAAGTTGAGGAAGTGGAGGAAGTGGAGGAAGTGGAGAAAGTGGAGGAAGTGGACGAAGAGGACGAAGTTAACGAAGTGGACGATGTTGACGAAGTGGACGAAGTGGACGAAGTTGACGAAGTTCACGAAGTGGACGAAGTTGACGAAGTGGACGAAGTGGAGGAAGCGGGGGAAGTGGACTAAGTGGACGAAGTCGACGATGTGGAAGAAGTGGAGGATGTGGAGGAAGCGGACGAAGCGGAGGAAGTGGACGAAGTTGACGAAGTGGAGGAAGTTGACGAAGTTGACGAAGTGGATGAAGTGGAAGAAGTTGACGAAGTGGACGAAGTGGACGAAGTTGACGAAGTGGACGAAGTGGACGAAGTGGACAAAGTTGACGAAGAGGACAAAGAGGAAGAAATAGTCGATGTTGACGAAGTGGAGGAAGTGTAGGAAGTGGACGATGTCGACGAAGTTGGTGAAGTGGACGAAGTATACAAAGTGGAGGAAGTGAGCGAAATGTAGAAAGTGGAGGAAGTGGAGGAAGTGGACTATTTGGACGAAGTGGAGGACGTGGAGGAAGTGGAGGAAGTGGACGAAGTGGAGGAAGTGGACAAAGTGGACGAAGTTGACGAAGTGGACGAAGTGGAAGAATTTGACGAAGTGGACGAAATAGATGAAGTGGACGAAGTAGACCAAGTGGTCGAAGTGGATCAAGAGGACGAAGTTGACGAAGTGGACGAAGTGGACGAAGTGGAGGAAGTGGACGAAGTGGACGATGTTGACGAAGTTTACGAGGTTGACAAAGTGGACGAAGTGGACGAAGTTGACCAAGTGGAGGAAGTGAAGGAAGTTGACGAAGTGGACGAAGTCGAAGATGTGGACGAAATGGAGGAAGTTGACGAAGTAGAGGAAGTGGAAAAAGTTGTCGAAGTGGACGAAGCGGAGGAAGTGGACGAAGTGGACGATGTTGACGAAGTGGAAGTGGAAGAAGTTGACGAAGTGGACGAAGTGAACGAAATGGATGAAGTGGACGAAGTAGACCAACTGGTCGAAGTGGATGAAGAGGACGAAGTAGACGAAGTTGACGAAGTGGACGAAGTGGAGGAACTCGAGGAAGTGGAGGAAGTGGACGAAGTGAACAAAGTGGACGAAGTTGACGAGGATGACGAAGTGGACAAAGTGGAAGAAGTTGACGAAGTAGACGAAGTTCACGAAGTAGACAAAGTGGACGAAGTAGAGGAAGTGGAGGGAAGTGAAGGAAGTGGAGGAAGTGGAGGAAGTGGAGGAAGTGGACGAAGTGAACGAAGCGGACGAAGTTGACAAAATGGACGAAGTTGACGAAGTGGACGAAGTGGAAGAAGTTGACGAAGTGGACGAAGTGGAAGAGGTTGATGAAGTGGACGAAGTGGAGGAAGCGGACGAAGTGGATTAAGTGGACGAAGTTGTCGAAGTGGACTACGTGGAAGAAGTGGAGGAAGAAGAGGAAGTGAAGGAAGTTGAGGAAATGGAGGAAGTGGACGAAGTGGAGGAAGTGGAGTGATGAGAGGGTCGCACCTCCCAACAAAAATTGTGCATAGAATAATGCAGTACAGTACTAGGAAGTGACTCCTAGGTCGTCTCTCAAGGACCAATTTGCGGTTCAGTCTCATATCACACACGGAAAAAGGGGGGGTTTGTAATGTTTTTAGTTGCGGAAAATTAAATCAAACTGAAATTAAATAAAACGGAATTTAAAACGTGAAAATAAATTTTTACGACAGTAAGACTAAATGGTAATTGACAATAAAATCAGAGAATGCAAAATTCATCAATGCTTGAAATTAAAACGCTATAATAATAAATATGCAGAAAACAGTAAACGGTAAAATAGAACGGATAATAAAAATTAAAACACTTTAACTGGAAATGAAATTCATCGAGGATTCAACACTTAAATTAAAATGCGTGAACAATAAGCTAAAAACAATTGAGCAGGGTGCTTCCAAGCTAAATGCAATTCAATGTATAGACTATAAAACATTCTCGGTGCAATTATAAATAAACAAAAACCAAAACCTATTGGAGCTCTCCCTTTGCTGGAATAAAGACCGAGAGTCTCATTTCCGTGTGCATACTCACACTTTCCTTGCAGCCAGCCAAGTGTCCGTGCCCATTCTCCATTCAACACCGCTTCACTTCTTCCACTTATGAAAGCATTGTGCCACCTCCCTACCTAACGTGTTGCTGCATCACATTACCGCTTCTCACTTGCTCCAACGTTCCTCGCTGCAACCATTTCTCCAAAGCAAAGAAAATTTAATGTTAAAAGTGAATCAGCCATAACTTCCACCCATTCCAGCGTCACATCACTTAGAGAAATGAAAGTGCTTTTAAATTAAGAACGTCACAGCGCTGCAGCTCCAAGAATCAGCACCTCTATTCTCTCTCTCGGTTGCAGCTGAGACAACACATCACCGCTCATTCACCAAACCGGAACACATGCTGCACCGATTCTTCAATTTAAAAGCAAAAGTGGTGAATCTTTTTCATTCAATGAGAAACTCAAAAAGAACATTCCAGCCCCTTCCCTATTCATAACAACATGCTGCTCTCATTCTAATTCTCTGAAGAAAACGTAAAAAACCAAAAACAAAATACTGAGTGGAGTGGCGGCTAGAGCCTAGACTATCCAATAAGCGTGTTCCCTCGCTCCAAGCCGAGACCCCTTCTTCATTTTAGCTGCAGCACTTCCCTTCATTCTCAAAACAGCGTTCAAATGAAAAAAAATAATTGTGTGCTGAAAAAAAAATAAATCTCAGTGCAACAGTGCTTAAGCTATTTTTCATTTCATCCGCCTGTAACAGCGTAAACAATTTGTTTCATTATTGTGAGAACCTGATAAATTAATAAACACTAATCAATTCTCTTATCACCCTTTTAATGCACCGTGCCACTTCAAAATGCACTTACACTTGCACTGCATGCATCTGCCAAGTGTCATGGCTGAATGTTTGGAAATTAGATAGTGGAAAACGTGTGGCAGTGGTTGAATGGATGTTCAATCTGCGTGTGAGGGAAAACAATTCACTCTTTGCATGTACCGAATGCCATCTGTCACGTTGGAAGTTTCTAAAGCTGTAGTGGAAACCAGGTGGCAGTGCGTGAATGCTCAACCGTTTGACGGGGAAGAGAAAACAATTTCTCTGAAAAACACTTCTCTTCATTTCGTGCAATCACCTTCTTCCTCTCGAATTCTGATCTTCCATCTTCTCTGCATTTTCTCTACACTCTTTCATCTTCTCTCTAAGATAACTCATCATCATCTCCTCAAATCCTATTTCAGACACCGTAGAAACCTCCTCTGCACTGTGAGCATCATTTTGATTCGAACAGAACTGAGAACTGAACTGGTAAGTTCTCATCTCTGCACCTTTGTCTGTTTTAGTTCATGCGAACCAAATCTTGGTTGCATGCATGGGTTATAGGTTTGATTCTTATATTATTTTTGGTATATTAGATTTAGTGAAAGTCGTGGAGTGATTCATTTGGGTAGAAAGCCGTGAGTGATCAAGATAAACCTTAAGCAATTGGAAGTACACTGCTAGACCAGGTAAGGGAAGCTTTAGTAATTTAATTTAATACTGGTTTGATGTTCATGACAGTAATGAAGTGTACTGGATGTCTGAAATACATGAAATATTTGATGTTTGATTATGTATGAAAGAGCTTGTTGCACTGGTTGTATATGAATGGTAGTGTTTGAAACTGTATGTTGATGCTGGTATGTCTGCACTTGGAAATGAATAATTCAGGTTGATGAGATGATGAATATTGTTGAATTTTATGCAGAAAGTGTAATGTATGATTTGTAATATGATTGAACTTCTGTATGATTTGGAATGATATGTTTGGAACTGGAAAATTCAGTATTTATGATGGAAATGAAACTTTAAAGTTATGAATCATATGAAAATCTGTGAAGTTATCGAGTTGGAAAATCTGGAAATTTTTATCTTCTATGATCGATCATGTACGCTCGTCATCGAACGGTCTTATACCGTTCGGTTTCCCTGGAAAAAAAAAATCACTTAGAATGAGGATTCTTTCATTTGGAAAGGACTCTGATCAAGAACGAGCGTTATTGGTGTCAAGAGTTAGGCGTGAGCGTTCGGCTTAGCCTAGCGTGTCCAACCATTGAAAATAAAGTGAAGTATAGTTAGGACGTTCGGTTTTGTTTACCAGCGTTCGTCATAAGTGGCGCTTAGTATTATACTGAGCGTTCGTCCAAATGAACTCTCGATATTAGATTGAGCGTTCGTCCTAGTTAGCGTTTGGTCTGATACCGAACGTTCGTTCAAATGCGCGTTCGTTCTATTTAGTGCTCGGTCATTGACCTGGCGTTCGTCCTGAGCAGTGTTCGCTTTTATAATTGAACGCTCGTCTTTCATCGCTTCGTGAGCGAACGTATATGGCGTTCGTCCAAATTATTAATTAACGTTCGGTCTTTGACTGGCAGTGTTGCTTTCTGAATTCAATCATATTTGGTTGTTTATCTAAATACTTTCTTACTGGCTTTATTCCTTGGATTCCATCTGGAATTGTTATACTTAAAATTTTTCTAAGTATTACCCATAATTTCTAAGATCAAACCCTTCAAATTATTAAGTGTCATCAAGTATCAAGTGGATAAATGGTTCGTTTCTTTTGTTCAGAAACGTGGACGTTTGAGTACTGTAATATGTTCGTCCCTATCTATTGAGTGATGAACGTTCTTTAAAATAAAGAAAGTGAACACAGAATGAAAATTTGAATAAGATGAATAGTGAATATGTGCGAATGGTATTTGGAATGAATATTATTGGATTGGATTGTGAATGAGCGTTCCAAGGAGGAACGTCTCCATGATGTGAATATGAGAAGTAGTGTAGTATGACCATGGATAAGCTACTGATGGCTGTTCATCCTGATATTCCGTGATTGCTCATCCTCATGTAGAGGAGAGTAGTTCATGCGTGGGAATGGCAGGAGGCCCTAGTCCTACATAGTACTTTGGGATGATAAGGGTTAACCTCGGGTGGCAGCTGTTGAGGGTATCCCAGTTACTACATCACCCGGGTGCAGGAACGCCTGTAGATACATGGATCATACAGTCCGGACAGTCTTTAATTATGAGAATATGAATGAGTTACTGTATGCGTGAATGTATATTTAATGTTGTATGAATTGTATGATTGATTTGTTATGTTAAAAATTATGTGGATTGTATTGAATTAAATTACCTAAGCTTACCCTTGCAATTTTCCTTGTGTTGTCTACTGTTTCTGTATGTCCGTCTTGTCAATGCAATGATCATCCGTTGTGGATGTGAGCAGATGGTGAGGCACCCCTGGAAACAATGCTGGAAGAAGAAAATTTGGAGGATGCCAACTTGGTAGAAGTTGAAGTTAAAGCTGAGCAGTAGGGGCTAGTTCCGTAGTAGCTGTTAGATTTTCTGTTCTGTATTTTGGAAATTCTGTATTTAGTTTTGCAGAATTGTTCATTCAGAACTGTTTTGTATTTTGATAGATTCTGAACGCTGTAAATCTGCTGTACGTTCGGTTTTTATTTTGAGCAGCTGTTGTAAATATTAAGACTGCACTGTATTTTCTGTAAATGTGATTAGTTCTGATTAATGGTAATTACTATTTATTGGGATGTTACATTTATAAACATAGGCTCTCAAAACCACGCTCCAAGCAAAGCCAAAAAAATTCCCTGAGAGTGGGTGGCGGCTCGCCCATTTCTAAGGACGTGTGTCCTCCCTTTAATAGGGATGGGGTCCACACAAAAGAAAAACCCTAGGTCCAATGACTCATTTCTAATTTTTTTTTTTTGGGTCTAATCTAATTTACCAAAATCAACCCAAAATATAAGAGTTAATTCAAAAATTCTAAACTACTGAATTACAATTTAATTAATTCAAAATTGTCTGTGTGGAAAGTCTTGAATTTATTCGGCATTCTTCCTGATGTCCCAAAATGTATTTCCGAAATTTTCCTGCACTTCAAAAATGCACTTAATCAGCTCAGAAAACCCAAATTAGCACAATTACAAATTTCCGACCAAATTAAGCAGAATTTGGAAAACGGGGAAATAACAAACAATTAAACACAATTCCCTGGTTTATTTAAGTGCAATAAACTAAATATAATTCAAGAAATAATGACTCATCAAAATAGACCACACTTAGTCTTTTGCACTCCTGGGCAAAACCAAGACGAAAACCAGGGAACTACTCAAACATCAAGGAGGTGACACAGACTCGACAGACAGACAACAAAGACTCCAAAACAGGAACAGAAACAGAATTACACAGTTCTCCAGGAATCTGGACCAAGAAAGGAAGTAGACAATATCCAACACAGAATCAATCAGAGAAAGCAGATACTCATGAAATCATCCAAGCAATTCAAGACATGGCAAAATGATCAATCAGCTCAAGAGGTGAATCAAAAGCAACAAAAACTCACAGATGCACTATCAGTGTTTCTCTCAAGTGTATAAGGTAAAGAATTTCAACTCAATGCACTCAAGAAAGCAAACACAAACAAACTTGGCAAGCCTCTAATATCAACACTCAAAACATATGCATGTTCAAATCAAAAGGTCTTTTATGGGTGAAATGGGGCCAAGGACAAGGGAGGATAAATATCAATGAGAAGCTACAAACCAAAAGAAATAGAGGAGCAATGGGGAACAAGTGTAAACACAGTCAACTCACACCCAAAACCTCTAATTCAATCCTCTTCTTGACTCCATTATTCACAATTATTCACAATTTTATTTTTATTTTTTTTTCACTATTTTTCTGCTCTCTTTTTTTTCCATCCTGTCTCTTTTCTTTTCTCTCTTTTCAAAACGAAACTGTAAAAGACAAGATACACATATATTTACCAAAACAAAACAAGAAGAGGAACCAACTAGCCAACTCATCAGAAACCCCCAACAGACCACACTTGTTCCCAAAACACTTCCAAAACTCCAAAATTCCCTAAGGTTAAGGTAATCATGGTTTTTCACTTAGGGCTAGTGTATGAGCATTCAAAACAAAGAAATGAGGAAAGTATAGGCTCAAAAAGGGTTTTCAAAGAATCAGAGCAAGGTAAGCTTATTTGGCTAGAGAGGCTCAAGAACAAAACTGCCTTTATCACTTCCAAACATGCATATCAATCAAGAATTATCAACAAGAGTCAAGCCAAGGCATATGTGCAAGCAATCAAGAGACATATCACACACAAGAAAGAACATAAAGTGGCTCAAATTCTCACACAGGGCATTTGTGTCACAATCAATTCAACTCTCAAACATCATGATCATCTTCCAAGCAAAGAAAAGCAAGGAATCCAACATCTCAGAGTATCAATGAAGTGAAGTGAAAGAGTAGTCTACAACTTAAACACAGTCCAGAATTGAAGAGAAAAATGCAAAACTGTACACAAAACACGACAAAAATAACCTAGAAAAGAAAAAATTTAACCAAGAAAACAAAAATTAACAGAAAAATCAGAATCTCCCCCAATAGACCACACTTAAACTACACAGTGTCCTCAATGTGTCATCAGCATAAGATCGAAAATCAAAACAGTGAACAGATCATGGACAAGTGCAATAAAAGTAGGGAAAGGGGGAGAAGAGAGAAAGGAAACTCCCCTGATCATGGTGGCAGTTGCCAATTTTGGACTTGTAGGGAGATGTTTTTCACCACTGGATTCAGCAAGAAAGTTTTGAGGACGAACTGCTTCATCCTCCAGATTTGATCTAGCAGGGAGATATCGTCCACAGCTGGATCTAGGAAGCAAAGACTGTTGATGAGCGGGTTCAGCAGGTGCCTACTGATGTTGAAGCTTTTGTGAGTGTTAGCACCTTTTTTTTCCACTGTGGGTGCATGTTGGTCAAATTCTTGTGTACCTCCTGCAATATGGTCATCAAACTCACTATTAATAGCATCTGTTATATGCTTAGAATCTGTCTGTAACACATAATCAATTTCAATACAGATCGGGCAAGAACCAGATTCACAATCACATTCAAAGTTCTCAGAGAACTGTGTCAGATCAAAGTTCAGTCCTAACTCTATAGAGTTATCAGATTGCACAGTTTCCACCTCAAAATCAATATTGATATATGCATCATCAACAGAATCAAAGGTCAGTTCAAGGCTATTATCATTCAAAATTTCATCACGGTAATCATGTCCATTCAAAACAACCCTTAGACCAATGGGTTCAATGGCTGATACTGAATCAAAAATTTTAGAATGGTCAATCAATTCTGTATCAGTATCAGTCATGAATCCTATAGAATCAGTGTGCATCAAATCACAGGCATTTGAATGCATAAGCAAATCAGGTAAAGTGTTTGGAATCTCAAGTTCAGAATAAACCTGGTTTTGCTCATTGAAAATTTTCTTACCAATCTCCAAGTCATCAGCTGCATCCTGAAGGCTATCATTTAAATCAAGATCAGTGCAAGGATAGTGAACATCAGGTATGTCAATGTGCTCTACAGAAATTTCATGCAGGGGTATAACACCCAATCCCAGTGTAACAGGCTGAACCCCAGATACATCCTCAGAACATGAATCAATCCCCAAATTAAAAGTAATATCAATAACAGACTCAGATTCATGTTCAGTGCATGGAGAATAAACATTCAGATGCGACATCAAAAATTGGTTCTCATCATGCATAGAGGGAAAATTAAAATCAGACTCAACAACAATACAATCATCAGCATACCTCTCAACAACATAATCATCAACATAATCAAATTGAGGTATGCTTACCTCCTCTTCCTTGAAGATTGCTAAAGTGTGGGAAGATGAAGGTGGTCTACCTGGTTCAGGATTACTGCTTATTTCTGCCTGCTCCTCAAAATAATCATCAGTCTCCTCAGGTGCAAGGGTAGGGACATAGGATGATGGGAAAGTAGATGGCACAGTAGTAAGCTCATGACTCTTCTCCCCATCTTCTATGTTGATGCCACTATCATCATCATCTGGAATCTGAACAGTCTGAAATGGTAACTCTGAATCTTGAGACTGTTCCTCAGTGAGTTGAGTGGCCATCTGCCCTATCTGATCAGTCATACTCTGAAAGGCAGCTCCTATTTCTTGCTGGAACTGCATGTTCTCTTGCTGAAACTGAAGGTTCTGCATGGTCATCTGCTCCAACAACTCCTGCAATGTAGGCTCAGAAGTAGAAGGCTGAGGAGCTATTTGGGCAGGAGCATCATATTGCTGACTCTCGTATTGCTGGACTGGTGGAGGCATAAAAGTACTCTGGAGTGGTGGTTCTTGATATTGATGCTGTGGAGCATCATACCATCCCAAGGTAGGGTCATTCCATCCAAGACCGTTGCTGTAAGCATATTGCACAAGGGAAAATTTGCTCAGAAACTGATGCTCAAGATATCCCCAATTGGTAACGGATCTCAGAGGAAGAGAGTCTTTCCAATCCTTAGCTGCTCCTTGTAATGAATGCGGAAATGCGCTCAAGAAAATGTAATCAAGAGGGACATCTGGAGGCTTCATTGAAGAGCACATGATGTGGAGCTCCTCCAAATGTCTGTGTGGGCATTCTCCTGCAAAACCATGAAACTTAGGCAGCAAATGTATCAGTCCAGGGGTGAGATCGCAATGAAGATCATCCTCCTTAAGTGAAACCGGCTCACAAAGAGCACTCTCAGAAATTAGAGGATGAGTCATATTGTTCTCAACATAGAAATCAGCAGAATATGAATTACAATCAGAGTAACATGCAGAAGGAGAATCATAATCAGAGGCACTAGCAAAACAAGCAGTATTCACGAAATCAAAATAGCTAGACATGGAAAAAGAAGAATACTAAAAATCACGAAACAAATAAATCACAACACATTTATACATGCAACACGCACACACAAAACAGAACATCACATCACATCACATCACAACACAAGACAAAACACAACACACACAAACACAACAGAAAGACCTAAGACTGAACCGTTGGTCCCCGGCAACGGCGCCATTTTGATGAGAGGGTCGCACCTCCCAACAAAAATTGTGCATAGAATAATGCAGTACAGTACTAGGAAGTGACTCCTAGGTCGTCTCTCAAGGACCAATTTGCGGTTCAGTCTCATATCACACACGGAAAAAGGGGGGGTTTGTAATGTTTTTAGTTGCGGAAAATTAAATCAAACTGAAATTAAATAAAACGGAATTTAAAACGTGAAAATAAATTTTTACGACAGTAAGACTAAATGGTAATTGACAATAAAATCAGAGAATGCAAAATTCATCAATGCTTGAAATTAAAACGCTGTAATAATAAATATGCAGAAAACAGTAAACGGTAAAATAGAACGGATAATAAAAATTAAAACACTTTAACTGGAAATGAAATTCATCGAGGATTCAACACTTAAATCAAAATGCGTGAACAATAAGCTAAAAAAAATTGAGCAGGGTGCTTCCAAGCTAAATGCAATTCAATGTATAGACTATAAAACATTCTCGGTGCAATTATAAATAAACAAAAACCAAAACCTATTGGAGCTCTCCCTTTGCTGGAATAAAGACCGAGAGTCTCATTTCCGTGTGCATACTCACACTTTCCTTGCAGCCAGCCAAGTGTCCGTGCCCATTCTCCATTCAACACCGCTTCACTTCTTCAACTTATGAAAGCATTGTGCCACCTCCCTACCTAACGTGTTGCTGCATCACATTACCGCTTCTCACTTGCTCCAACGTTCCTCGCTGCAACCATTTCTCCAAAGCAAAGAAAACTTAATGTTAAAAGTGAGTCAGCCATAACTTCCACCCATTCCAGCGTCACATCACTTAGAGAAATGAAAGTGCTTTTAAATTAAGAACGTCACAGCGCTGCAGCTCCAAGAATCAGCACCTCCATTCTCTCTCTCGGTTGCAGCTGAGACAACACATCACCGCTCATTCACCAAACCGGAACACATGCTGCACCGATTCTTCAATTTAAAAGCAAAAGTGGTGAATCTTTTTCATTCAATGAGAAACTCAAAAAGAACATTCCAGCCCCTTCCCTATTCATAACAACATGCTGCTCTCATTCTAATTCTCTGAAGAAAACGTAAAAAACCAAAAACAAAATACTGAGTGGAGTGGCGGCTAGAGCCTAGACTATCCAATAAGCGTGTTCCCTCGCTCCAAGCCGAGACCCCTTCTTCATTTTAGCTGCAGCACTTCCCTTCATTCTCAAAACAGCGTTCAAATGAAAAAAAATAATTGTGTGCTGAAAAAAAAATAAATCTCAGTGCAACAGTGCTTAAGCTATTTTTCATTTCATCCGCCTGTAACAGCGTAAACAATTTGTTTCATTATAAACATAGGCTCTCAAAACCACGCTCCAAGCAAAGCCAAAAAAATTCCCTGAGAGTGGGTGGCGGCTCGCCCATTTCTAAGGACGTGTGTCCTCCCTTTAATAGGGATGGGTCCACACAAAAGAAAAACCCTAGGTCCAATGACTCATTTCTAATTTTTTTTTTTTGGGTCTAATCTAATTTACCAAAATCGACCCAAAATATAAGAGTTGATTCAAAAATTCTAAACTACTGAATTACAATTTAATTAATTCAAAATTGTCTGTGTGGAAAGTCTTGAATTTATTCGGCATTCTTCCTGATGTCCCAAAATGTATTTCCGAAATTTTCCTGCACTTCAAAAATGCACTTAATCAGCTCAGAAAACCCAAATTAGCACAATTACAAATTTCCGACCAAATTAAGCAGAATTTGGAAAACGGGGAAATAACAAACAATTAAACACAATTCCCTGGTTTATTTAAGTGCAATAAACTAAATATAATTCAAGAAATAACGACTCATCATGGAGGAAGCGGAGGAAGTGGACGAAGAGGACGATATTAACGAAGTGGACGCAGTTGACGAAGTGGACGAAGTGGACGAAGTTGACGAAGTTGACGAAGTTGACGACGTTGACGAAGTGGACAAAGTGGAGGAAGCGGGGGAAGTGGACTAAGTGGACGAAGTCGACGATGTGGAAGAAGTGGAGGAAGTGGAGGAAGTGGACGAAGCGGAGGAAGTGGACGAAGTTGACGAAGTGGAGGAAGTTGACGAAGTTGACGAAGTGGACGAAGTGGACGAAGTTGACGAAGTGGACGAAGTTGACGAAGTGGACGAAGTTGACAAAGTTGGCGAAGTGGACAAAGGGGAAGAAATAGTCGAGGTTGACGAAGAGGAGCAAGTGTAGGAAGTGGACGACGTCGACGAAGTTGCTGAAGTGGACGAAGTATACAAAGTGGAGGAAGTGGACGAACTGTAGAAAGTGGAGGAAGTGGAGGAAGTGGACTATGTGGAAGAATTGGACGAAGTGGAGGAAGTGGAGGAAGTGGACGAAGTGGAGGAAGTGGAGGAAGTGGACTAAGTGGACGAAGTGGACGAAGTAGACGAAGTTGCCGAAGATGACGAAGTGGACGAAGTGGACGAGGTGGATGAAGTTGACGAAGTTCACAAAGTTGACGAAGTTGACGAAATGAAGGAAGTTGACGAAGTGGACGATGTGGAGGAAGTGGACTAAGTGGACGAAGTTGACGATGTGGAGGAAGTGGAGGAAGCGGAGGAAGTGGACGAAGTGGAAGAAGTGAACGAAGTTGACGTAGTGGAAGAAGTTGACGAAGCGGACGAAGTTGGCGAAGTGGACGAAGTTGACGATGTGGACGAAAATGACGAAGTGAACGAAGTGGAGGAAGTGGAGGAAGTGGAGGAAGTAGAGGTAGTGGGGGTAGTGGAGGAAGAGGAGGAAGTGGACTAAGTGGACGAAGTTGACGAAGTAGACAAAGTGGACGAAGTAGAGGAAGTGGAAGGAAGTGGAGGAAGTGGACGAAGTGAATGAAGCGGACGAAGTGGATGAAGTTGACAAAGTTGACAAAGTTGACGAAGTGGACGAAGTGGAAGAAGTTGACGAAGTGGACGAGGTGGAAGAAGTTGACGAAGTGGACGAAGTGGAGGAAACGGAGGAACTGGATTAAGTGGACAAATTGACGAAGTGGACGACGTGGAGAAAGGGGAGGAAGTTGAGGAAGTGGAGGAAATGGAGGAAGTGGACGAAGTAGAGGAAATGGAGGAAGTTGAGGAAGTGGAGTGATGAACCAATATTTTCCTCACTTCACTTAGTTTAATGTGCTAGAATTAGTCGGGGAATTATGCTTAAACGTCTGGTATTTTCCTGTTTTTCCTAATTGTGCTTAATTTGATCGGAAATTCTTATTTTAACTAATTTGAATTATCTGAGCTTATTATTTTGCATTATTAATTACGGGAAAATTTTGGATAACTTTTTGGGACATTAGAAAGCTAAATGAGAAATGGAAATTGAGCCAATGCATCTTAGCCATTTTTATTTTCGCTGGCTGCCGCGTGAATGTTGTGTCAACTTGTGTGTCTTCGTTTGAGTTCAATTCTTATCCGTTTTCCATGCAATTTTTTTTCATAGTTTCGTCTGGATGTCTATTTTAACATATAGTTTTTACTTTGTTCAAATTCATTCTGTGCTGTTCCCAGTATTTATTTTACTCTCATATGTCAGTCCAGTGATTACTGCTGTTTGTGTCAACTTGTGTGTCTTCGTTTGAGTTCAATTCTTATCCGTTTTCCATGCAATTTTTTTTCATAGTTTCGTCTAGATGTCTATTTTAACGTATAGTTTTTACTTTGTTCAAATTCGTTCTGTGCTGTTCCCAGTATTTATTTTACTCTCATATGTCAGTCCAGTGATTACTGTTTGAGTGATTTCTAATCTGTTTGCATTGTTTGCTTGCTGTTTAGTAATTGTGGTGGTTGGAATTGATCATTGGACAGTGCTAAAACCTCCCAACACTCTTAGACAAGGAATCCAACAGCTTGGGAGGCACTCACGGCCTTAAGCAATACGTTTTGGAAGAAGTTACTGCATTGATTTAATTTGTGTGTTGAAATGGAAAACTTAAAATGGAATATTGGTCCATTTTGGTGACTCATTTCACGTGAAAGTGGAAGCACATGTTGGAGAAAAATAATATACAAAGTGTTCTACAAGAATTAATTTTAATCCACTTTGAAGTGGTAGACACGTAGACACATAAATGGACTTGAAGAGCCCACATTTCACGGCTTCACTCATTGCCTTTGTCCAACAGTTATCCAAAATTTAATAATTGAAGAGGTTACACACGGTCCCATCACAGCCCCATGACAAATCATTTTGTCAAGCACATATTCACGGAGATAATTTGATGAGGTGCAGCCCATGTGCAAAAGGCAATTACTGCACACGCCACCAGCAGCTTACGGATTCCATTTAATTGGGGGTGTGTCCAGCACACAGCAGCACACGTCCACGCATCGGCCCAGAACTGCAGCGTCCAAGAGGTGTTGCATGTCCAGTAAAAAGAGGTGGCATCCAGCAATGGAAATACAGAAGCACCCAGCAGCCACGCGTCAAAAAAAATGTTTCTTCATTTTCCAGCAGCTGGAAAAGAGAAGCGGCCCACACGCTGGCAGCAGGGGGTGACTAACAGCAAAGATGCATCCAGAGCTTTGAAGAAGATTCTCGGTCCAGCAATGTAGAGGGCTGATGTTAGAAGCAGGAGGACAGCAAACAGGGAAGTTGGTCCAGAGGGGGGCACAAGTCATCTTTCATTTTTGAATAAGGGCATCCAGCCGCCACCTAGAGTTTTTTTTTTTTTGGTTTTCTTTGCTTTGAAGAAGGGGAGCAGCACGTTGAGAGAATGGAGGGTTACGGTTGAGCTGGAAGAGTTGAGCTGACACATGGAGAAAGGGACGTGAAAGAGGGGAAGTTCACTCATTTTGTTCTATTCCATGAACGTGTTTTCACTTCTTATAGTAGCTTGAATGTTGTTCTATTTCTCTTCTTGAGCTGCTGGAATGTACTGTTATTTTATTAGCACATCACTGAAATTTTACTAGCATTGGCTTATCTTTGCAATTCAAGTTCTTTACTCAGCTGAATGAGAATCTTATTTCCGCATACTTAGTGTTGAATCTTATTGTCATGAGCTTGGTTTTTCTTTGAGCAACTTAATTAAATGATTCTTTGAGCAACTTAATTAAATGAGAAGAGAATTTGGTTTTGGCTTCCCTTCTTTACGTGAAGGATAAGAGTTGGTAGAATACTTTAGCACTTGATTTTAAATTGTAGTTTAATCATAGGAGAAGTAAGTATGTTTACGTGTGGAGAGGATGAGAGGCCACGGTTTTTTTTTTTTTTTTGTTTGAAGAACCTATTTCCTTTTGTTTTATTTTTTTTTTCTTTTGAATGAAATACATGGAAGCTCAACATGTTATGGCATTTAGGAATTTTTAGAAATAATTTCACTTTCAAAATTTAATTTCCGTAATTGTGCGTCTCTGCAATTTACTGTTCCGCATTTTATTTTCACTGTGATTTCGGTTTTTACTGTTTAATTTCGTTTTTACTATTTATTGTTTTATTTTTACGGTTTGTTAATTTACTACTTTCAACATTTACATTTTCCTGCACAAAAACAACCATCAAATTCCCCCCCACTACGTGTTTGATCTGAGACTGAACCAAAATTGGTCCTTTTGAGACGACCTAGGAGTCACTTCCTAGTCTATACTGCATTCTTTTATGCACAATTTTTGTGGGAGGTGCGACCCTCTCACCAAAATGATAAAGAATAGACCACACTTAGTCTTTTGCACTCCTGGGCAAAATCAAGACGCAAATCAGGGAATAGTTCAAAGGGCTTTTAAGAAGGTGACACAACGTCGACACACAGAAAATAAAGACTCACAAGGAAACAAACAGAATTTACACCGTCCTCAAGAAATCTGGACAAAGAAAAGAAGTAGACAATTCCAACACAGAATGAATCGGAGAAAGCAGATACTCATGAAATCATCCAAGCAATTCAAGACATGGCAAAATGATTAATCAGCTCAAGAGGTGAATCAAAAGTAACAAAACCTCACAGATGCACTATCAGTGTTTCTCTCAAGTGTTTGGGGTAAATCAATGTCACTCAATGCACTCAAGAAAGCAAACAACAACAGACTTGGCAAGCCTCTAATATCAACACTCAGAAACATATGCATGTTCAAATCAAAAGGTCTTTTCATGGTTGTAATGGCGCCAAGGACAAGGCAGGATATATCTGGATTTGAAGCTACAAACCATAAGGAACAGAGGAGCAATGGGGAACAAGTGTAAACACATTCAAACACACCCACAACCTCTAATTTCATCCTCTTCTTGACTCCATTATTCACAATTATTCACAATTTTTTTTTCTTCATTTTTCTTTTTCATCTTTCTCACTTTTTTTCATCCTGTCTCTTTTCTTTTTTCTCTTTTCAAAACAAAACTGTAAAAGACAAGATTTACAAAAACAAAACAGAACAAGAAGAGGAACCAACTAGCCAACTCATCAGAATCCCTAAGGAGACCACACTTGTTCCCAAAACACTTCCAAAGCTCCAAAATTCCCTAAGGTTAAGGTAATCATGGTTTTTCACTTAGGGCTAGTGTATGAGCTTCAAAACAAAGAAATGGGGGAAAGTATAGGCTCAAAAGGGGTTATCAAAGGATCAAAACAAGGTAAGCTTATTTGGCTAGAGAGGCTCAAGAACAAAATTGCCTTTATCACTTCCAAACATGCATATCAATCAAGAATTATCAACAAGAGTCAAGCTAAGGCATATGCGCAAGCAATCAAGAGACATATCACACACAAGAAAAAAACATAAAGTGGCTCAAATCTCACACAGGGTAATTCTGTCACAATCAATTCAACCTCTCAAACATCATAATCATCTTCCCAAGCAGAGAAAAGCAAGGATTTCAAACAAATAAATATCAATCAAGTGAAGGAAATGATAAGTCTACAACCCAAACAAAGTCCAGAAATGAAGAGAATCATGTAAAACTGTACACACGACAAAACAAAAACTACCTAGAAAAGAAAAAATTTAACCAAGAAAACAAAAACTAACAAAGAAAAATAAAAATCTCCCCCAATAGACCACACTTAAACTACACAGTGTCCTCAATGTGTCATAAGCATAAGATCAGAAATCATAACAGTCAACAGATCATGGACAAGTGCAATAAAAGTAGGGAAAGGGGGAGAAGAGAGAAAGAAAACTCCCCTGATCATGGTGGCAGTTGCCAATTTTGGACTTTCAGGGAGATGTCTTCCACCACAGGATTCAGCAAACGAGTTTTGAGGAGAAACAACTTCATCAGTACTGCCATATCATCCAAAACGAGATGTTTCTTCTTTCTTCTCCCAGCAAACTGTTCCATCAGTAGCTTTCCTTCCACTGGCAGTTGTTCAGTGTGTGACACCGAAATGGAGATCTCTGGCTCAGTCAAAGAAGCAGCAGTACACTCTCCTTCATTAATCATGATTTCCTTAATGTCAGCACCTGCATTCTCATTTAATTCTGCAGCATGGTCATCAAACTCACAATTAATAGCATCTGTTATACGCTTAGAATCTGTCTGTAGCACATAATCAATTTCAATACAAATCGGGCAAGAACCAGATTCACAATCACATTCAAAGTTCTCAGAGAACTGTGTCAGATCAAAGTTCAGTCCTAACTCTATAGAGTTATCAGATTGCACAGTTTCCACCTCAAAATCAATATTGATATATGCATCATCAACAAAATCAAAGGTCAGTTCAAGGCTATTATCATTCAAAATTTCATCACGGTAATCATGTCCATTCAAAACAACCTTTAGACCAATGGGTTCAATGGCTGATACTGAATCAAAAATTTTAGAATGGTCAATCAAATTTGTATCAGTATCAGTCATGAATCCTATAGAATCAGTGTGCATCAAATCACAAGCATTTGAATGCATAAGCAAATCAGGTAAAGTGTTTGGAATCTCAAGTTTAGAATAAACCTGTTTCTGCTCATTGAAAATTTTCTTACCAATCTCCAAGTCATCAGCTGCATCCTCAAGGCTATCATTTAAATCAAGATCAGTGCAAGGATAGTGAACATCAGGTATGTCAATGTGCTCTACAGGGAATAATGAATCCACAACATGAGTGTGCACATGTGTATCAATATCAGAATCCAGAACAGGCTTGAATGGTTCAAGTTTTACCAATTCAAAAGCATTAAAATTTACTTGAACCTCAGATACATGAGTAGGGATTTCAAGTTTACAGTAAACCTGCTCAGGTTTTTCCTTTACTACCTCCCTTGGATTTTGACCCGCCAGCTTGCAGAGCAACTTCTTTGCCTCTGTTGGAGTTCTGTCCATCAAAGATCCACCAGCAGCTACATCCACTAATATCCTTTCCTTGTCCAGGAGCCCTTCATAAAAGTAAATCAAGAGCAAATGCTCTGAAATTTGGTGGTTTGGACAGGCTGTGCAGAGCCTGTTAAACCTCTCCCAATAATCTGCCAGGCTTTCTTCTTGAAATTGCTCAATGGTAGTGATCTCCCTCCTAATGTTGATTACCTTTGTTGCTGGAAAGAACTTGTTGAGGAATCTCTATTGTGTTTCCTGCCAACTATTAAAAGGATACTGGTATAGGTACCAGTCTCTTGCTGCACCTTGAAGGGACATTGGAAACGCTTTCATCAACACTGTCTCCTTTGAAACACCAGGAGGCCTCATCGACAAACACACCAAACAAAACTCCTTGAGGTGCCTGTATGGATCTTCATGTGCCAACCCATGGAATTTGGGAAGACTCTTGATCAGATCATATATCCAGTCTTGAGAATCTGTCATCTCCTCTATTGTAGTGCAAAACCTATCTCAGACCTGGACTTCCACTTCAAACAAAGATTAAACCAAACATATAGAAACATAACATGGGGAAAACCATTATTTACATAATTTGAAACTTCCACAAACAACAACTAAATGCACAAAATACAAAAAATGATAAAAATCTAAAAACACAAAAATCGATAAAAGAAGTAAACCCAAACAAGACTAACTAAACATCCTAAAACACATCACACAACACAACACTAACACAACAAAAGACACTAACACAACAAAAGACCTAAGACTGAACCGTTGGTCCCCGGCAACGGCGCCATTTTGGTGAGAGGGTCGCACCTCCCACAAAAATTGTGCATAAAAGAATGCAGTATAGACTAGGAAGTGACTCATAGGTCGTCTCTCAAGGACCAATTTTGGTTCAGTCTCAGATCAAACACGTAGTGGGGGGGAATTTGATGGTTGTTTTTGTGCAGGAAAATGTAAATGTTGAAAGTAATAAATTAACAAACCGTAAAAATAAAACAGTAAATAGTAAAAACGAAATTAAACAGTAAAAACCGAAATCACAGTGAAAATAAAATGCGGAACAGTAAATTGCAGAGACGCACAATTACGGAAATTAAATTTTGAAAGTGAAATTATTTCTAAAAATTCCTAAATGCCATAACATGTTGAGCTTCCATGTATTTCATTCAAAAGAAAAAAAAAATAAAACAAAAGGAAATAGGTTCTTCAAAAAAAAAAAAAAAAAAACCGTGGCCTCTCATCCTCTCCACACGTAAACATACTTACTTCTCCTATGATTAAACTACAATTTAAAATCAAGTGCTAAAGTATTCTACCAACTCTTATCCTTCACGTAAAGAAGGAAGCCAAAACCAAATTCTCTTCTCATTTAATTAAGTTGCTCAAAGAATCATTTAATTAAGTTGCTCAAAGAAAAACCAAGCTCATGACAATAAGATTCAACACTAAGTATGCGGAAATAAGATTCTCATTCAGCTGAGTAAAGAACTTGAATTGCAAAGATAAGCCAATGCTAGTAAAATTTCAGTGATGTGCTAATAAAATAACAGTACATTCCAGCAGCTCAAGAAGAGAAATAGAACAACATTCAAGCTACTATAAGAAGTGAAAACACGTTCATGGAATAGAACAAAATGAGTGAACTTCCCCTCTTTCACGTCCCTTTCTCCATGTGTCAGCTCAACTCTTCCAGCTCAACCGCAACCCTCCATTCTCTCAACGTGCTGCTCCCCTTCTTCAAAGCAAAGAAAACCAAAAAAAAAAAACTCTAGGTGGCGGCTGGATGCCCTTATTCAAAAATGAAAGATGACTTGTGCCCCCCTCTGGACCAACTTCCCTGTTTGCTGTCCTCCTGCTTCTAACATCAGCCCTCTACATTGCTGGACCGAGAATCTTCTTCAAAGCTCTGGATGCATCTTTGCTGTTAGTCACCCCCTGCTGCCAGCGTGTGGGCCGCTTCTCTTTTCCAGCTGCTGGAAAATGAAGAAACATTTTTTTTGACGCGTGGCTGCTGGGTGCTTCTGTATTTCCATTGCTGGATGCCACCTCTTTTTACTGGACATGCAACACCTCTTGGACGCTGCAGTTCTGGGCCGATGCGTGGACGTGTGCTGCTGTGTGCTGGACACACCCCCAATTAAATGGAATCCGTAAGCTGCTGGTGGCGTGTGCAGTAATTGCCTTTTGCACATGGGCTGCACCTCATCAAATTATCTCCGTGAATATGTGCTTGACAAAATGATTTGTCATGGGGCTGTGATGGGACCGTGTGTAACCTCTTCAATTATTAAATTTTGGATAACTGTTGGACAAAGGCAATGAGTGAAGCCGTGAAATGTGGGCTCTTCAAGTCCATTTATGTGTCTACGTGTCTACCACTTCAAAGTGGATTAAAATTAATTCTTGTAGAACACTTTGTATATTATTTTTCTCCAACATGTGCTTCCACTTTCACGTGAAATGAGTCACCAAAATGGACCAATATTCCATTTTAAGTTTTCCATTTCAACACACAAATTAAATCAATGCAGTAGCTTCTTCCAAAACGTATTGTTTAAGGCCGTGAGTGCCTCCCAAGCTGTTGGATTCCTTGTCTAAGAGTGTTGGGAGGTTTTAGCACTGTCCAATGATCAATTCCAACCACCACAATTACTAAACAGCAAGCAAACAATGCAAACAGATTAGAAATCACTCAAACAGTAATCACTGGACTGACATATGAGAGTAAAATAAATACTGGGAACAGCACAGAACGAATTTGAACAAAGTAAAAACTATACGTTAAAATAGACATCTAGACGAAACTATGAAAAAAAATTGCATGGAAAACGGATAAGAATTGAACTCAAACGAAGACACACAAGTTGACACAAACAGCAGTAATCACTGGACTGACATATGAGAGTAAAATAAATACTGGGAACAGCACAGAATGAATTTGAACAAAGTAAAAACTATATGTTAAAATAGACATCCAGACGAAACTATGAAAAAAAATTGCATGGAAAACGGATAAGAATTGAACTCAAACGAAGACACACAAGTTGACACAACATTCACGCGGCAGCCAGCGAAAATAAAAATGGCTAAGATGCATTGGCTCAATTTCCATTTCTCATTTAGCTTTCTAATGTCCCAAAAAGTTATCCAAAATTTTCCCGTAATTAATAATGCAAAATAATAAGCTCAGATAATTCAAATTAGTTAAAATAAGAATTTCCGATCAAATTAAGCACAATTAGGAAAAACAGGAAAATACCAGACGTTTAAGCATAATTCCCCGACTAATTCTAGCACATTAAACTAAGTGAAGTGAGGAAAATATTGGTTCATCATGGAGGAAGTGGAGGAAGAGGAGGAAGTGGAGGAAGTGGACGAAGAGGACGAAGTTAACGAAGTGGACGATGTTGACGAAGTGGACGAACTTGACGAAGTTCACGAAGTGGACGAAGTTGACGAAGTTGACGAAGTGGACGAAGTGGACGAAGTGGAGGAAGCGGGGGAAGTGGACTAAGTGGACGAAGTCGACGATGTGGAAGAAGTGGACGAAGTGGAGGAACCGGACGAAGCGGAGGAAGTGGACGAAGTTGACGAAGTGGACGAAGTGGACGAAGTGGACGAAGTTGACGAAGTTGACGAAGTTGACGAAGTTGACGAAGTGGACGAAGTGGACGAAGTGGACGAGGAGGACGAAGTGGACGAAGTGGACGAAGTTGACAAAGTTGACGAAGAGGACAAAGAGGAACAAATTGTCGATGTTGACGAAGTGGAGGAAGTGTAGGAAGTGGACGACGTTGACGAAGTTTGTGAAGTGGACGAAGAATACAAAGTGGAGGAACTGAGCGAAGTGTAGAAAGTGGAGGAAGTGGAGGAAGTGGACTATGTGGACGAATTGGACGAAGTCGAGGACGTGGAGGAAGTGGACGAAGTGGAGGAAGTGGACGAAATTTGACGAAGTGGACGAAATAGATGAAGTGGACGAAGTAGACCAAGTTGTCGAAGTGGATCAAGAGGACGAAGTTGACGAAGTGGAGGAAGTGGATGAAGTGGAGGAAGTGGACGAAGTGAACGAAGTGGACGATGTTGACGAAGTTTACGAGGTTGACAAAGTGGACGAAGTGGACGAAGTTGACCAAGTGGAGGAAGTGAAGGAAGTTGACGAAGTAGACGAAGTCGACGATGTGGACGAAATGGAGGAAGTTGACGAAGTGGAAAAAGTTGTCGAAGTGGACGAAGTGGACGAAGTGGACGAAGTGGAAGAAGTTGACGAAGTCGACGAAGTGGACGAAATGGATGAAGTGGACGAAGTAGACCAACTGGTCGAAGTGGATGAAGAGGACGAAGTAGACGAAGTTGACGAAGTGGACGAAGTGGAGGAGCTGGAGGAAGTGGACGAAGTGGACGAAGTGGACGAAGTTGACGAGGATGACGAAGTGGACAAAGTGGAAGAAGTTGACGAAGTGGACGAAGTTCACGAAGTAGACAAAGTGGACGAAGTAGAGGAAGTGGAGGGAAGTGAAGGATGTGGAGGAAGTGGAGGAAGTGGAAGAAGTGGACGAAGTGAACGAAGCGGACGAAGTTGACAAAAATGGACGAAGTTGACGAAGTGGACGAAGTGGAAGAAGTTGACGAAGTGGACGAAGTGGAAGAGGTTGATGAAGTGGACGAAGTGGAGGAAGCGGACGAAGTGGATTAAGTGGACGAAGTTGACCAAGTGGACTACGTGGAAGAAGTGGAGGAAGGGGAGGAAGTGGAGGAAGTTGAGGAAATGGAGGAAGTGGACGAAGTGGAGGAAGTGGAGGAAGCGGAGGAAGTGGACGAAGAGGACGAAATTAACGAAGTTGACGAAGTGGACGAAGTTGACGAAGTGGACGAAGTTGACGAAGTGGACAAAGTGGAGGAAGCGGGGGAAGTGGACTAAGTGGACGAAGTCGACGATGTGGAAGAAGTGGAGGAAGTGGAGGAAGTGGACGAAGCGGAGGAAGTGGACGAAGTTGACGAAGTGGAGGAAGTTGACGAAGTTGACGAAGTGGATGAAGTGGAAGAAGTTGACGAAGTGGACGAAGTTGACGAAGTGGACGAAGTTGACAAAGTTGGCGAAGTGGACAAAGGGGAAGAAATAGTCGAGGTTGACGAAGAGGAGCAAGTGTAGGAAGTGGACGACGTCGACGAAGTTGCTGAAGTGGACGAAGTATACAAAGTGGAGGAAGTGGACGAACTGTAGAAAGTGGAGGAAGTGGAGGAAGTGGACTATGTGGACGAATTGGACGAAGTGGAGGACGTGGAGGAAGTGGAGGAAGTGGACGAAGTGGACGAAGTAGACGAAGTTGCCGAAGATGACGAAGTGGACGAAGTGGACGAGGTGGATGAAGTTGACGAAGTTCACAAAGTTGACGAAGTTGACGAAATGGAGGAAGTTGACGAAGTGGACGATGTCGAGGAAGTGGACTAAGTGGACGAAGTTGACGATGTGGAGGAAGTGGAGGAAGCGGAGGAAGTGGACGAAGTGGAAGAAGTGAACGAAGTTGACGGAGTGGAAGGAGTTGACGAAGTGGACGAAGCTGGCGAAGTGGACGAAGTTGACGATGTGGACGAAAATGACGAAGTGAACGAAGTGGAGGAAGTGGAGGAAGTGGAGGAAGTAGAGGTAGTGGGGGTAGTGGAGGAAGAGGAGGAAGTGGACTAAGTGGACGAAGTTGACGAAGTAGACAAAGTGGACGAAGTAGAGGAAGTGGAAGGAAGTGGAGGAAGTGGACGAAGTGAATGAAGCGGACGAAGTGGACGAAGTTGACAAAGTTGACGAAGTTGACGAAGTGGACGAAGTGGAAGAAGTTGACGAAGTGGACGAGGTGGAAGAAGTTGACGAAGTGGAGGAAACGGAGGAACTGGATTAAGTGGACAAATTGACGAAGTGGACGACGTGGAGAAAGGGGAGGAAGTTGAGGAAGTGGAGGAAATGGAGGAAGTGGACGAAGTAGAGGAAGTGGAGGAAGTTGAGGAAGTGGAGGAAGTGGCGGAAGAGGAGGAAGTGGAGGAAGTGGACGAAGAGGACGAAGTTAACGAAGTGGACGATGTTGACGAAGTGGACGAACTTGACGAAGTTCACGAAGTGGACGAAGTTGACGAAGTGGACGAAGTGGAGGAAGCAGGGGAAGTGGACTAAGTGGACGAAGTCGACGATGTGGAAGAAGTGGAGGAAGTGGAGGAAGCGGACGAAGCGGAGGAAGCGGACGAAGTTGACGAAGTGGACGAAGTGGACGAAGTGGACGAAGTGGACGAAGTTGACGAAGTGGACGAAGTGGACGAAGTGGACGAAGTGGACGAAGAGGACGAAGTGGACGAAGTGGACGAAGTTGACAAAGTTGACGAAGAGGACAAAGAGGAACAAATTGTCGATGTTGACGAAGTGGAGGAAGTGGACGACGTCGACGAAGTTTGTGAAGTGGACGAAGTATACAAAGTGGAGGAACTGAGCGAAGTGTAGAAAGTGGAGGAAGTGGAGGAAGTGGACTATGTGGACGAATTGGACGAAGTCGAGGACATGGAGGAAGTGGAGGAAGTGGAGGAAGTGGACGAAGTTGACGAAGTTCACGAAGTGGACGAAGTGGAAGAATTTGACGAAGTGGACGAAATAGATGAAGTGGACGAAGTAGACCAAGTTGTCGAAGTGGATCAAGAGGACGAAGTTGACGAAGTGGAGGAAGTGGATGAAGTGGAGGAAGTGGACGAAGTGAACGAAGTAGACGATGTTGACGAAGTTTACGAGGTTGACAAAGTGGACGAAGTGGACGAAGTTGACCAAGTGGAGGAAGTGGAGGAAGTGGACGAAGTGAACGAAGTGGACGATGTTGACGAAGTTTACGAGGTTGACAAAGTGGACGAAGTGGACGAAGTTGACCAAGTGGAGGAAGTGAAGGAAGTTGACGAAGTGGACGAAGTCGACGATGTGGACGAAATGGAGGAAGTTGACGAAGTGGAAAAAGTTGTCGAAGTGGACGAAGCGGAGGAATTGGATGAAGTTGACGAAGTGGAAGAAGTTGACGAAGTCGACGAAGTGGACGAAATGGATGAAGTGGACGAAGTAGACCAACTGGTCGAAGTGGATGAAGAGGACGAAGTAGACGAAGTTGACGAAGTGGACGAAGTGGAGGAACTGGAGGAAGTGGACGAAGTGGACGAAGTTGACGAGGACGACGAAGTGGACAAAGTGGAAGAAGTTGACGAAGTGGACGAAGTGAACAAAGTGGACGAAGTTGACGAGGACGACGAAGTGGACAAAGTGTACAAAGTGGACAAAGTGGAACAAGTTGACGAAGTGGACGAAGTTCACGAAGTAGACAAAGTGGACGAAGTAGTGGAAGTGGAGGGAAGTGAAGGAAGTGGAGGAAGTGGACGAAGTGGAGGAAGTGGACGAAGTGAACGAAGCGGACGAAGTTGACAAAATGGACGAAGTTGACGAAGTGGACGAAGTGGAAGAAGTTGACGAAGTGGACGAGGTGGAAGAGGTTGATGAAGTGGACGAAGTGGAGGAAGCGGAGGAAGTGGATTAAGTGGACGAAGTTGACGAAGTGGACGACGTGGAGGAAGTGGAGGAAGGGGAGGAAGTGGAGGAAGTGGAGGAAATGGAGGAAGTGGACAAAGTGGAGGAAGTGGAGGAAGCAGAGGAAGTGGACGAAGAGGACGAAGTGGACGAAGTTGACGAAGTGGACGAAGTTGAAGAAGTGGACGAAGTGGAGGAAGCGGGGGAAGTGGACTAAGTGGACGAAGTCGACGATGTGGAAGAAGTGGAGGAAGTGGACGAAGCGGAGGAAGTGGACGAAGTTGACGAAGTGGAGGAAGTTGAAGAAGTTGACGAAGTGGATGAAGTGGAAGAAGTTGACGAAGTGGACGAAGTTGACAAAGTTGGCGAAGTGGACAAAGGGGAAGAAATAGTCGAGGTTGACGAAGTGGAGCAAGTGTAGGAAGTGGACGACGTCGACGAAGTTGCTGAAGTGGACGAAGTATACAAAGTGGAGGAAGTGGACGAACTGTAGAAAGTGTAGGAAGTTGAGGAAGTGGACTATGTGGACGAATTGGACGAAGTGGAGGACGTGTAGGAAGTGGAGGAAGTGGACGAAGTGGAGGAAGTGGAGGAAGTGGACTAAGTGGAGGAAGGGGACTAAGTGGACGAAGTGAACGAAGTTGACGAAGTGGACGAAGTGGAAGAATTTGACGAAGTGGACGAAATGGATGAAGTGGACGAAGTAGACGAAGTGGTCGAAGTGGATCAAGAGGACGAAGTGGATGAAGTTGACGAAGTGGACCAACTGGACGAAGTTGACGAAGTGGACAAAGTGGAGGAAGTGGACGAAGTAAACGGGGTGGACGATGTTGACGAAGTTTACGAGGTTGACAAAGTGGACGAAGTGGACGAAGTTGACCAAGTGGAGGAAGTGGACGAAGTTGACCAAGTGGACGAAGTCGACGATGTGGACGAAATGGCGGTAGTTGACGAATTGGAGGAAGTGGAGAAAGTTGTCGAAGTGGACGAAGCGGAGGAAGTGGAAGAAGTTGATGAAGTGGATGAACTTGAAAAAGTTGACGAAGTGGACGAACTTGACGAAGTTGACGAAGTTGACGAAGTGGACAAAGTAAGCGAAGTTGACGAAGTGGACAAAGTGGAGGAAGCGGAGGAAGTGGACTAAGTGGACGAAGTCGACGATGTGGATGAAGTAGAGGAAGTGGAGGAAGTGGAGGAAGTGGACGAAGTTGACGAAGTGGACGAAGTTGACAAAGTTGACGAAGTTGACGAAGTTGACGAAGTGGACGAAGTGGAAGAAGTTGACGAAGTGGACGAAGAGGAAGAAGGGGAAGAAGTTGACGAAGTGGAGAAAGTGGATGAAGTGGACGACGTGGACGAAGTTGGTGAAGTGGACGAAGTATACGAAGTGGAGGAAGTGGACGAAGTATACGAAGTGGACGAAGTATACGAAGTGGAGGAAGTGGACGAAGTGTAGAAAGTGGAGGAAGTGGAGGAAGTGGAGGAAGTGGACTATGTGGAAAAATTGGACGAAGTGGAGGACGTGGAGGAAGTTGACGAAGTGGAGGAAGTGGACTAAGTGGACCAAGTTGACGAAGTGGAGGAAGTAGACGAAGTGGAGGAAGTGAGGGAAGTAGACGAAGTTGATGAAGATAACGAAGTTGACGAAGTTGACGAAGATAACGAAGTGGACGAAGTTGACGAAGTGGAGGAGGTTAACGAGGTTGACGAAGTGGCCGAGGTTGATAAAGTGCATGAACGAAGTGGACGAAGTGGACGAAGTTGAGGAAGTGGCCGAAGTGGAGGAAGCGAGGGAAATGGACTAAGTGGAGAAAGTTGACGAAGTTGACGAAGTGGAGGAAGTGGAGGTAGTGGACAAAGTGGAGGAAGTGGAGGAAGTGGAGGAAGTGGAAGAAGTGGAGGAAGTGGACGAAGTGAACGAAGTGGACGAAGTTGACGAAGTTTACGAAGTGGAGGAAGTGGAGGAAGTGGAAGAAGTAGACGAAGTGGAAGAAGTTGACGAAGTTGACGAAGCTGACGAAGTTGACGAAGTAGATGAAGTTGAGGAAGTTGACCAAGTTGACGAAGTGGATGAAGTGGAAGAAGTGGAGGAAGTGGACGAATTTGACGAAGTTGACGAAGTGGAGGAAGTGGAGGAAGTGGAGGAAGTGGAGGAAGGGGAGGAAGTGGACGAAGCGGAGGAAGTGGACGAAGTGGAAGAAGTGGAAGAAGTGGAGGAAGTTGAGGAAGTGGACTAAGTGGACGAAGTTGATGAAGTTGACAAAGTGGAGCAAGTGGAGGAAGTGTAGGAAGTCGACGAAGTAGAGGAAGTGGATGAAGTAGACGAAGTTGCCGAATATGACGAAGTTGACGTAGTGGACGAAGTTGACGAGGTGGATGAAGTTGACGAAATGGACGAAGCTGACGAAGTGGATGAAGTTGACGAAGTTGACCAAGTTGACGAAGTGGATGAAGTGCAAGAAGTGGAGGAAGTGGACGAATTTGACGAAGTGGAGGAAGTGGAGGAAGTGGAGGAAGGGGAGGAAGTGGACGAAGCGGAGGAAGTGGACGAAGTGGAAGAAGTGGACTAAGTGGACGAATTGGACGAAGCGGAAGACGTGGAAGAAGTGGAGGAAGTTGAGGAAGTGGACTAAGTGGACGAAGTTGATGAAGTTGACAAAGTGGAGCAAGTGGAGGAAGTGTAGGAAGTCGACGAAGTAGAGGAAGTAGATGAAGTAGACGAACTTGCCGAATATGACGAAGTTGACGTAGTGGACGAAGTTGACGAGGTGGATGAAGTTGACGAAGTTCACAAAGTTGACGAAGTTGACGAAGTGGGGCAAGTTGACGAAGTGGACAATGTGGACTAAGTGGACGAAGTTGACGAAATTGACAAAGTGGACGAAGTTGACGAAGTGGACGAAGTGGAAGAAGTTGACGAAGTGGAAGAAGTTGATGAAGTGGACGAAGTGGAGGAAGCGGAGGAAGTGGATTAAGTGGACGAAGTTGACGAAGTGGACGAAGTGGAGGAAGGTGACGAAGTGGACAAAGTGGAAGAAGTTGACGAAGTGGATGAAGTGGAGGAAGTTGCTGAAGTGGACGAAGAGGACGAAGTGGACGAAATGGACAAAGTGGCCGAAGTGGAGGAAGTGAAGGTAGTGGACTAAGTGGATGAATTGGATGAAGTGCAGGACGTGGGGGAAGTGGAGGAAGTGGCCTAAGTGGACGAAGTTGACGAAGTGGAGGAAGTGGAGGAAGTGGAGGAAGTGGAGGAAGTGGACCAAGTCGACGAAGTTGACGAAGTGGACGAAGAGGACGAAGTGGACGACGTTGACGAAATGGACGAAGTTGACGAACGAAGTGAACGAACTTGACCAAGTTGACGAAGTGGACGAACCAAGTGGACGAGGTTGACGAAGTTGACGAAGTTGAGGAAGTGGAGGAAGTGGACGAAGTTGACGAAGTGGAGGAAGTTGACGAAGCGGAGGAAGTGGACGAAGTTGACGAAGTGGACGAACTTGAAAAAGTTGACGAAGTGGACGAAGTGGATGAAGTTGACGAAGTTGACGAAGTTGACGAAGTGGACAAAGTAAACGAAGTTGACGAAGTGGACAAAGTGGAGGAAACGGAGGAAGTGGACTAAGTGGACGAAGTCGATGATGTTTATGAAGCAGAGGAAGTGGAGAAAGTGGAGGAAGTGGAGGAAGTGGAAGAAGTTAACGAAGTGGACGAAGTTGACGAAGTTGACGAAGTGGAGGAAGTGGAGGGAGTAGAGGAAGTGGACGACGTGGACGAAGTATACGAGGTGGAGGAAGTGGACGAAGTATACGAAGTGGAGGAAGTGGACAAAGTATACGAAGTGGAGGAAGTGGACGAAGTATACGAAGTGGAGGAAGTGGACGAAGTGTAGAAAGTGGAGGAAGTGGAGGAAGTGGACGAAGTGGAGGAAGTGGAGGAAGTGTACTATGTGGACAAATTGGACGAAGTGGAGGGCGTGGAGAAAGTGGACGAAGTGGAGGAAATGGAGGAAGTGGACTAAGTGGACCAAGTTGACGAAGTGGAGGAAGTTGACGAAGTGGAGGAAGTGGGGGAAGTTGACGAAGATAACGAAGTTGACGAAGTTGACGAAGATGACGAAGTGGACGAAGTTGACGAAGTGGTGGAGGTTGACGAGGTTGACGAAGTGGACGAGGTTGACAAAGTGCATGAACGAAGTGGACGAAGTTGACGAAGCGGCCGAAGTGGAGGAAGCGGAGGAAGTGGACTAAGTGGAGAAAGTTGACGAAGTGGAGGAAGTGGAGGAAGTGGACGAAGTGGAGGAAGTGGAGGAAGTGGAAGAAGTGGACGAAGTGGAGAAAGTGGACGAAGTGGAGGATGTGGAGGAAGTGGACGAAGTTGACGAAGTTTACGAAGTGGATGAAGTGGACGAAGTGGAAGAAGTGGACGAAGATGAAGAAGTTGACGAAGTGGACGAAGCTGACGAAGTTGTCGAAGTGGATGAAGTTGAGGAAGTTGACCAAGTTGACGAAGTGGATGAAGTGCAAGAAGTGGAGGAAGTGGACGAATTTGACGAAGTTGACAAAATGGAGGAAGTGGAGGAAGTGGAGGAAGGGGAGGAAGTGGACGAAGCGGAGGATGTGGACGAAGTGGAAGAAGTGGACTAAGTGGACGAATTGGACGAAGCGGAAGAAGTGGAGGAAGTAGAGGAAGTGGACTAAGTGGACGAAGTTGATGAAGTTGACAAACTGGAGCAAGTGGAGGAAGTGTAGGAAGTCGACGAAGTAGAGGAAGTGGATGAAGTAGACGAAGTTGCCGAATATGACAAAGTTGACGTAGTGGATGAAGTTGACGAGGTGGATGAAGGTGACGAAATGGACGAAGCTGACGAAGTTGACGAAGTGGATGAAGTTGAGGAAGATGACCAAGTTGACGAAGTGGATGAAGTGGAAGAAGTGGAGGAAGTGGACGAATTTGACGAAGTTGACGAAGTGGAGGAAGTGGAGGAAGTGGAGGAAGTGGAGGAAGGGGAGGAAGTGGACGAAGCGGAGGAAGTGGACGAAGTGGAAGAAGTGGACTAAGTGGACGAATTGGACGAAGCGGAAGACGTGGAAGAAGTGGAGGAAGTTGAGGAAGTGCACTAAGTGGACGAAGTTGATGAAGTTGACAAAGTGGAGCAAGTGGAGGAAGTGTAGGAAGTCGACGAAGTAGAGGAAGTGGATGAAGTGGACGAACTTGCCGAATATGACGAAGTTCACGTAGTGGACGAAGTTGACGAGGTGGATGAAGTTGACGAAGTTCACAAAGTTGACGAAGTTGACGAAGTGGAGGAAGTTGACGAAGTGGACAATGTGGAGAAAGTGGACTAAGTGGACGAAGTTGACGAAATTGACAAAGTTGAAGAAGTTGACGAAGTGGACGAAGTGGAAGAAGTTGACGAAGAGGAAGAACTTGACGAAGTGAAGGAAGCGGAGGAAGTGGATTAAGTGGACGAAGTTGACGAAGTGGACGAAGTGGAGGAAGGTGACGAAGGGGAGGAAGTGGAGGAAATGGAGGAAGTGGACGAAGAAGAGGAACTGGAGGAAGTGGAGGAAGTGGACGAAGAGGACGAAGTTGACGAAGTGGACAAAGTGGACGAACTTGACGAAGTGGACGAAGTTGACGAAGTGGACGAAGTGGAGGAAGCGGAGGAAGTGGACTAAGTGGAGGAAGTCGACGATGTGGAAGAACTGGAGGAAGTGGAGGAGGTGGAGGAAGTGGAGGAAGTGGACGAAGCGGAGGAAGTGGACGAAGTTGACGAAATGGACGAAGTGGACGAAGTGGAGGAAGTGGACGAAGTGGACGATGTTGACGAAGTTTATGAGGTTCACAAAGTGGACGAAGTGGACGAAGTTGACCAAGTGGAGGAAGTGGACGAAGTTGACCAAGTGGACGAAGTCGACGAAGTGGAGGAAGTCGAGAAAGTTGTCGAAGTGGACGAAGCGGAGGAAGTGGACAAAGTTGACGAAGTGGAAGAAGTTGACGAAGTGGACGAAGTGGACGAGATGGATGAAGTGGAAGAAGTAGACCAAGTGGTCGAAGTGGATTAAGAGGACGAAGTTCACGAAGTTGACGAAGTGGACGAAGTGGAGGAACTGGAGGAAGTGGAGTAAGTGGACGAAGTGGACGAAGTTGACGAGGATGACGAAGTGGACAAAGCGGAAGAAGTTGACGAAGTGGACGAAGTTGACGAAGTGGAGGAAGTGGAGGAAGTTGCTGAAGTGGACGAAGAGGACGAAGTGGACGAAATGGACAAAGTGGCCGAAGTGGAGGAAGTGAAGGTAGTGGACTAAGTGGATGAATTGGATGAAGTGCAGGACGTGGGGGAAGTGGAGGAAGTGGCCTAAGTGGACGAAGTTGCCGAAGTGGAGGAAGTGCAGGAAGTGGACCAAGTTGACGAAGTTGACGAAGATGACGAAGTGGACGAAGAGGACGAAGTGGACGACGTTGACGAAATGGACGAAGTTGACGAACGAAGTGAACGAACTTGACCAAGTTGACGAAGTGGACGAACCAAGTGGACGAGGTTGACGAAGTTGACGAAGTTGAGGAAGTGGAGGAAGTGGACGAAGTGGAGGAAGGGAGAGTGAAAAAAGTGGACGAAGTGGAAGAAGTGGAAGAAGTGGAGGAAGTTGAGGAAGTGGACTAAGTGGACGAAGTTGATGAAGTTGACAAAGTGGAGCAAGTGGAGGAAGTGTAGGAAGTCGACGAAGTAGAGGAAGTGGATGAAGTAGACGAAGTTGCCGGATATGACGAAGTTGAC
Source organism: Vigna nakashimae (assembly GCA_034642375.1). Classification (NCBI taxonomy): domain Eukaryota; kingdom Viridiplantae; phylum Streptophyta; class Magnoliopsida; order Fabales; family Fabaceae; genus Vigna; species Vigna nakashimae. The sequence continues at coordinate 36,220,472 of CM067767.1, forward strand.
TTAGTGGACGAAGTTGACGAGGTGGATGAAGTTGACGAAATGGACGAAGCTGACGAAGTTGACGAAGTGGATGAAGTTGAGGAAGTTGACCAAGTTGACGAAGTGGATGAAGTGGAAGAAGTGGAGGAAGTGGACGAATTTGACGAAGTGGAGGAAGTGGAGGAAGTGGAGGAAGGGGAGGAAGTGGACGAAGCGGAGGAAGTGGACGAAGTGGAAGAAGTGGACTAAGTGGACGAATTGGACGAAGCGGAAGACGTGGAAGAAGTGGAGGAAGTTGAGGAAGTGGACTAAGTGGACGAAGTTGATGAAGTTGACAAAGTGGAGCAAGTGGAGGAATGTAGGAATCGACGAATAGAGGAAGTAGATGAATAGACGAACTTCCATATGACAATTGACGATGGACGAAGTTGACGAGGTGGATGAAGTTGACGAAGTTCACAAAGTTGACGAAGTGGACGAAGTGGGGCAAGTTGACGAAGTGGACAATGTGGATAAGTGGACGAATTGACGAAATTGACAAAGTGGACGAAGTTGACGAAGTGGACGAAGTGGAAGAAGTTGACGAAGTGGAAGAAGTTGATGAAGTGGACGAAGTGGAGGAAGCGGAGGAAGTGGATTAAGTGGACGAAGTTGACGAAGTGGAGAAGTGAGGAGGTGACGAATGGACAAGTGGAAGAAGTTGACGAGTGGATGAAGTGGAGGAAGTTGCTGAAGTGGACGAAGAGGACGAATGGACGAAATGGACAAAGTGGCCGAGTGGAGGAAGTGGGAGGACTAAGTGGTGTTGGTGAAGTGCAGGCGTGGAGTGGAGGAAGTGGCCTAAGTGGACGAAGTGACGAAGTGGACGAAGTGGAGGAAGTGGAGGAAGTGGAGGAAGTGGACCAAGTCGACAATTGACAAGTGGACGAAGAGGACGAAGTGGACGACGTGACGAGTGACAAGAGAGATGAACACTTGACCAAGTGAAGGCGAACCAAGTGGACGAGGTTGACGAAGTTGACGAAGTTGAGGAAGTGGAGGAATGGACGAATGCAAAGTGGAGGATTGACGGCGGAGGAGTGGACAATTGACGAATGGACGACTAATGACGAGTGGACGAATGGATGAAGTTGACGAAGTTGACGAAGTTGACGAAGTGGACAAAGTAAACAATTGACGAAGTGGACAAAGTGGAGGAGAGGAGGGACTGACAAGTCGATAGCAGAAAGGGGAACAAGTGACAGACAATGGAGGAAGTGGAGGAGGAGGAAGGGAGAAGTGGACGAAGGGGTGGGGAAGTGGACGAAGTATGGGGAAGTGGACAAAGTCGAAGTGGGGGTGGACGAAGTTCGAAGTGGAGGAAGGGAGGTGTAGGGGGGGGGGGTGGAGGGAGGAAGTGGAGGAATGGAGTGGATGGACGAATGGGGACTGGAAGTGGAGGGGAGGATGAGGAATGGACTAGTGGACCAAGTTGACAAGTGGAGGAAGTTGACGAAGTGGAGGAAGTGGGGGAAGTTGACGAGTAGAGGACAAGTTGACGAGTGACGAAGTGGACAATTGACGAAGTGGTGGAGGTTGACGAGGTTGACAAAGTGGACGAGGTTGACAAAGTGCATGAACGAATGGACAAGTGACGAGCGGCCGATGGAGGAGCGGGAAGGGAAAGTTGACGAATGGAGGGGAGGAAGTGACGAGTGGACAGTATATAGAAAGGACAAGTGGATAATGACGGTGGAGGAATTGACGAAGTGGACGAAGCTGACGAAGTTGCGAATGGATGAAGTTGAGGAAGTTGACCAAGTTGACGAAGTGGATGAAGTGCAAGAAGTGGAGGAAGTGGACGAATTGACGAAGTGGAGAAGGAGGAAGTGGAGGAAGGGAGGAGGGAGGTGGACGAAGCGGGTGGGATGGGAAGGGACAAGTGGACTGGACGAGCGGGAGGGGGGGAGGAGTGGACGGGACAGTGGAAGTTAAAATGGAGGAAGGGAGGATCTGATACGTTTAGAGAAGTTGGTGATGAGGTTTGGGGACGGACGAGGACGCGGGTGAAGTGGGAAGTGACCAATGAGGAGGGGGAGGAAGGGAGATGTGCGGTGGGGAGTGGGGGGGGGGGGGGGATGGGGGGGGGATAAGCGTGGAGACGAGCGGGGGGTGGGAGTGGAGAGTGTTGGTGGGCCGAGACGGAATCATTCGGGGGACGGGACAGGCGATTCGGGGCGGGCGGGCGGGGGGACGAGGATGAAGAAAGTGAAATGACAATGTAAGAAGGGTGGAGTTGAGAGGGAGGGGGGGAGAGACGAACAGGAATGGAATGAGGAAAAAGGCGGGGGGGGGAATGGAAGACGTTGAGAGGAGAGGAAATTGACAATTTGACAATGAAGTAAAAGGAAGCGGGGGGAAAGGAGGGACAATGGACGAGGGTGGAGAAAAAAAGAAAGGAGGGAGAAGGTGGTTGGGTTGAAATGATGAGTTTGAAGGAAGAGAACAGAAGTGGAGGGAGAGTGAACGGGTGGAGAGTGGAGGAGTGGAGGAGTGAGAAGTTAAGAGGGCGAAGTTGACGAAGTTGGAGGAGTAGAGAGGAAGTGGGAGTGGACGAAGGAGAGGTGGGGGTGGACGAGTGGTGGGGAGTGGACAAAGTAGAGTGGGGAAGTGGACGAAGTAGACGAAGTGGAGGAAGTGGAGAAGGTGGAGGGAGGAAGGGAGGAAGTGGACGAAGTGGAGGAAGTGGAGGAGTGACTGGGACTGGACGAGTGGAGGGCGTGGAGGGGACGGTGGAGGATGGAATGGATCTGGTGAATTGAGTTGGGCGTGACATGACGAGTGGTTGCAATTGACAATGGACGAGGTTGACAAGTGTGAGTGGACGAGTGACAGCGGCCGAGTGGAGGAGCGGAGGAGGGGGAAAGTTGACGGGAGGAGTGGGGGGAAGGAGGTGGGTGGAGTGGAGTTGGGGGGGGGGAGTTGACGAAGTGGACGAAGCTGACGAAGTTGCGAAGTGGATGAAGTTGAGGAAGTTGACCAAGTTGACAAGTGGATGAAGTGCAGAAGTGGAGGAAGTGGACGAATTTGACGAAGTGGACGAAATGGAGGAAGTGGAGGAAGTGGAGGAAGGGGAGGAAGTGGACGAAGCGAGGATGTGGACGAAGAAGAAGTGGAAATGGACTTGGACGAAGCGGAAGAAGTGGAGGAGTGAGGAAGGATAAGTGGACGAAGTTGATGAAGTTACAAAGGAGCAAGTGAGGAATGTAGGAATCGACGAATAGAGGATGGATGAAGTAGACGAAGTTGCCGAATATGATAAAGTTGACGTAGTGGATGAAGTTACGGGTGGTGAAGTTGCGAAATGGACGAAGCTGACAATACGAAGTGGTGGTTGAGGAAGATGACCAAGTTGACGAAGTGGATGAAGTGGAAGAAGTGGAGGAAGTGGACGAATTTGACGAAGTTGACGAAGTGGAGGAAGTGGAGGAAGTGGAGGAAGTGCAGGAAGGGGAGAAGTGGACGAAGCGGAGGAAGTGGACGAATAAGAAGTGGAAAGGGACAATTGGACGAAGCGAGGTGGAGAGTGGAGGAAGTGAGGAAGGCAAAGTGGACGAAGGGAAGTGACAAAGGAGAAAGGTGTAGGAAGACGAAAGAGGTAGATGAATAGACGAATTGCCGAATTGACGAAGTTACGACTGTGAAGTTGACAATTCACAAATACGAAGTCGAGGAAGTTGACAAGGGACAGGGAGAAAGTGGACTAAGTACTGCGACGAAATGTGTGGAAGCACTTGCTGGACGGTGAGGAAGGTGACGAAGGGGAGGAGGGTGGAGGGACAAGAAGGAGGGGGAGGAGTGGACGAAGGACGAAGTTGACGAATGGACAAAGTGGACAACTTGACGAATGGACGAAGTTGACGAAGTGGACGAAGTGGAGGAAGCGGAGGAAGTGGACTAAGTGAGAATCGACGATGGAAGAACTGAGAGTGGAGGAGTAAAGTGAATGGACGAACAACGGAATTGACAAGTTCCGGACGGCAGTGACCAGAGGAGAACCAAGACATGAAGAAGTATTCATGGACGAAGCAATGGAAGGCGAGAGGCTGATGACAAGTGAGACCTATGCGGCATTCACTGAATGGACATGGAACTAGGACAACAATTGACAGAGGCGATGACGGGACATGGTGGAGGAAGGAGAGTTGATGGACGAAGACAATGGACGAAATGGACAAGAATGGAGAAGTGATGTGGCTAAGTGAGATGGGGCGGCGGGGTGGCGGGGGACTTGTGACGAGTGGACGAGAGACGAGTGGACGACGTTGACGAATGGACAATTGCAAAATATTGACAAAGACCGTGGGTTGCAATTGCAAGGGGTGAGAGTGGCGAAGTATGAGGGTGGCACTGAGTGTGGACGAGGCGAGACGAAGGGAGATGCGAGGAAAAGTGTTGACAAGTGGAGAAGTGGAGATTGACGAAGTGGACAATGCAATGGACGAGGGAAGAAGTGGAAGAAGTTGACAAGTGGAGGAGTGGGGGGCGACGTGGGGTTGGTGTGTGGGAAGGGGGGGGAGGAAGTGGACGAAGGAAAGTGGAGGAAGTGGACAAGTGAAGTGAGGAGGGAGGGGGCGAAGGGAGGAAGTGGCGAAGTGGAGGAGTGGTTGGGGAATTGGACGAAGTGGAGGACGTGGAGGAATGGCGAGTGGAGGAGGGTGGGCAGCTTGAGTGGAGGAATCGACGAAGGGGGAGTGGGGGTGACGAAGTTGACGAAGGTGACGAAGTGGAGAAGTGGAAATGGTTGGAATGGACAATTGACGAAGTTCGAAGACGAAGGAGAAGGGACGGTGGAAGAAGTTGACGAAGTGGACGAAGCTGACGAAGTTGAGAAGTGATGAAGTTGAGGAAGTTGACCAAGTTGACGAAGTGGATGAGTGCAGAGTGGGGGAGTGACGTTTAGGTGGGGGTGGAGAGTGGAGGAGGGGGAAGGGGGGGGACGGCGGGGGTGGACGATGGAGAAGTGGGCTAAGACGGACGACGGTATGGGAAGGGGTGAAGTTCGAGGATGGAAGTTGGTTGCTTGGACGTCGGTTGCGGCGGGTGAGTTGAGGAAGTTGACCAAGTTGACGAAGTGGATGAAGTGGGAGAAGTGGAGGAAGTGGACGAATTTGACGAAGTTGACGAAGTGGAGGAAGTGGAGGAAGTGGAGGAAGTGGAGGAAGGGGAGGAAGTGGACGAAGCGGAGGAAGTGGACGAAGTGGAAGAAGTGGACTAAGTGGACGAATTGGACGAAGCGGAAGACGTGGAAGAAGTGGAGGAAGTTGAGGAAGTGGACTAAGTGGACGAAGTTGGTGAAGTTGACAAAGTGGAGCAAGTGGAGGAAGTGTAGGAATCGACGAAGTAGAGGAAGTAGATGAAGTAGCGAACTTGCCGAATATGACGAAGTTGACGTAGTGGACAATTGAGAGGTGGATGAAGTTGACGAAGTTCACAAATGACGAAGTTGACGTGGAGGAAGTTGACGAAGTGGACAATTAGAAAGTGGACAAGGGACAAATTGACGAATTGACAATTGACGAAGTGGACATGAGAAGTTGACGAAGTGGAAGAAGTGACAACTGACGAAGCGAGGAAGTGAGGAGGGACAAGGACAATGACGAAGTGGACGAAGTGTACGAAGTGGAGGAAGGGGAGGAAGTGAGAGTGGCGGAAGTGGAGGAAGTGGAAAGTGGACGATGAGAATGGAGGTGGATGAGGCGGTAAGCGAACTTGCAAGACAATGGAATGACGAATAGAGGAAGAGAGAAGGGAGGAATGGAAAGGGACGAAGTTGACGAAGTGGACGATGACGAATGGAGGAAGTGGAGAAAGTGACGAAGTGGAGAAGTGGAGAGTTGACGAATTGACAAATGGACGAAGCTGACGAATGGACGAAGAGAGGAGTGACAGTGACAATGGACGAAGTGGAGGAAGTGGTGGAAGTGGACAAATCGAGGAGTTCACGAAGAGAACGACAATGAACGAAGTGGACGAATTGACGATGGACAAGTTGACGAACTGGACGAATGGACAAGGACAATGGAGGAAGTGACCAAGTGACAATTGACGAAGTGGACGAAGTAGAGGAAGAGGAGGAAGTGGACGAAGTGGAGGAAGTGGAGGAAGTTGTCGAAGTGGACGAAGTGGAGGATGTGGACGAAGTTGATGAAGTGGACGAATGGACGGCGCAATTGACAAATGATGAATTGACAAGTTGACAATGGACAATGGACAATAGGACATATTGACGAATGGACGAATGACAATGGAACAATGAACCTAGTTGACAAAGTTGACAAGTTGAGAAGTGGACGAACCGATGGACGAAGCTGAGGAAGTGGAGGAAGTGGAGGAAGTTGGTGAAGTGGACGAAGTGAACGAAGTAGCCGTAGTGGTGGAAGTGGGCTAATGGACGAATTGGATGAAGTGGCGGACGTGGGGGAGTGGAGGAAGTGGAGGAAGTGGCCTAACGGACGAATAGACAAGTGGACAATGACGAATTGACAATGGACGAAGAGGACGAATGGACGACATAACGAATGGACGAATGACAATGGAGAAGTGAACATTGACAATTGACAACAAGTGGACAAGTGAGGAAGTTGACGAAGTTGACGAAGTTGAGGAAGTGGAGGAAGTGAGGGGGAGAAGTTGGTGAAGTGGACGAAGTGGCCGAGTGGAGGAAGTGGACAAGTGGACGAATTGTGAAGCGGCGGACGTGGGGAAGTGGAGGAAGTGGAGGAAGTGGACGTAGTGGACAAATGAACAATGGACAATGGACAATGAACAATGGACAAGTGGACAATTGACAAGGACGAAGCGACGATTGAGAAGTGGACGAAGTGGAGTAAGTTGACGAACTGGACGAAGTAGTGGAAGTGGAGGAATTTGACGAAGTGGACGAAGTGGACGAAGTGAACGAAGTGGACGAAGTTGACGAAGGGGACGAAGTTGACGAAGGGGACGAAGTTGACGAAGTTGACGAAGTGGACGAAGTTGACGAAGTGGACAAAGTGGAGGAAGTTGGTGAAGTGGATGAAGTGGACGAAGTGGCCGAAGTTGAGGAAGTGAAGGAAGTGGACTAAGTGGACGAATTGGACGAAGTGGAGGAAGTGGACGAAGTGGACGAAGTTGCCAAAGTGGAGGAAGTGGACGAAGTAGACGAAGTTGACGAAATTGACGAAGTGGAAGAAGTTGACGAAGTGGACGAAGTTGACGAAGCGGAGGAAGTGGAGGAAGTTGGTGAAGTGGACGAAGTCGACGAAGTGGCCGAAGTGGAGGAAGTGAAGGAAGTGGACGAATTGGACGAAGTGGAGGATGTGGGGGAAGTGGAGGAAGTGGAGGAAGTGGTCTAAGTGGACGAAGTTGACGAAGTGGAGCAAGTGGAGGAAGTGGACGAAATGGAGGAAGTGGAGGAAGTGGAGGAAGTGAAGGAAGTGGACGAAGTGGACGAAGTTGACGAAGTGGACGAAGTGGATGAAGTGGACGAAGTGGAACAAGTGGAAGAAGTTGACGAAGTCGACGAAGTTGATGTCGTTGACGAAGTGGACGAAGCGGAGGAATCGGAGGAAGTGCACTAAGTGGACAAAATGGACGACGTGGAGGAAGGGGAGGAAGTGCAGGAAGTAGCGGAAGTAGAGGAAGTGGACTAAGTGGATGAAGTTGACGAAGTGGACGATGTGGACGAAGTGGAGGAAGTGGACGAAGTTGACGAAGTGGAGGAAGTCGAGGAAGTTGTCGAAGTGGACGAAGTGTAGGAAGTGGACGAAGTTGACGAAGTGGAAGAAGTTGACGAAGTGGACGAAGTGGACGAAATGGATGAAGTGGTCGAAGTAGACCAAGTGGTGGAAGTGGAAGAAGTGGACGAAGTCGACGAAGTGGACGTAGTTGACGAAGTCGATGAAGTTGACGTAGTGGACGAAGTCGACGAAGTTGACGAAGTGAACGAAGGGGAGGAAGCGGAGCAAGTGGACTAAGTGGACGAAGTTGACAAAGAGGACGAAGTGTATGAGGTGGAGGAAGGGGAGGAAATGGAGGAAGTGGCGGAAGTGGAGGAAGTGGACTAAGTGGATGAAGTTGACGAAGTGGACGAAGTAGAGGAAGTGGAGGAAGTGGAGGAAGTGGACGATGAGGACGAAGTGAAGGAAGTGGACGAAGTTGACGAAGTGGACGAACCAAGTGGACGAAGTTGAGGAAGTTGACGAAATTGAGGAAGTGGAGGAAGTGGAGGAAGTTGGTGAAGTGGACAAAGTGGTCGTAGTGGAGGAAGTGGACTAAGTGGACGAATTGGATTAAGTGGCAGACGTGGGGGAAGTGGAGGAAGTGGAGGAAGGGGCCTAAGTGGACGAAGTCGACGAAGTTGACGAAGTGGACGAAGCTGACGAAGTTGACGAAGTGGACAAAGTTGACGAAGTTGTTGAAGTGGACGAAGTGGACAGAGTGGAGGAAGTGGACGAAGGGGAAAAAGTGGATGAAGGAGAAGAAGAAGAAGAAGAAAAAGAAGAAGAAGAAGAAGAAGAAGAAGAAGAAAATGAAGAAGAAGAAGAAAAGGAAGAAGTGGAAGAAGTGGAGGAAGTGGAAGAAGAGGAGGAGGTGGACAAAGTGGACGAATTGGACGAAGTTGACGAAGATGACGAATTGGACGAAGTTGACGAAGATGACGAAGTTGACGAAGTTGAGGAACTTGACGAAGTGGACGCAGTGGACGAAGCTGAGGAAGTGGAGGAACTGGAATAGGCGGTCGAAGTTGACGAAGTTAACGAAGTGGAGGAAGTGGAGGAAGTGAAGAAAATGGATGAAGTAGAGGAAGTTGACGAAGTGGACGAAGTTGACGAAGCGGACGAAGTTGAAGAAGTGGACGATTTGTACGAAGTGGAGGACGTGGAGGAAGTGGAGGAAGAGGAGGAAAAGGTTGACAAAGTTGACGAGGTGGACGAAGTTTACGAAGTGGATTAAGTGGCAGACGTGGGGGAAGTGGAGGAAGTGGAGGAAGGGGCCTAAGTGGACGAAGTCGACGAAGTTGACGAAGTGGACGAAGCTGACGAAGTTGACGAAGTGGACAAAGTTGACGAAGTTGTTGAAGTGGACGAAGTGGACAGAGTGGAGGAAGTGGACGAAGGGGAAAAAGTGGATGAAGGAGAAGAAGAAGAAGAAGAAAAAGAAGAAGAAGAAGAAGAAGAAGAAGAAAATGAAGAAGAAGAAGAAAAGGAAGAAGTGGAAGAAGTGGAGGAAGTGGAAGAAGAGGAGGAGGTGGACAAAGTGGACGAATTGGACGAAGTTGACGAAGATGACGAATTGGACGAAGTTGACGAAGATGACGAAGTTGACGAAGTTGAGGAACTTGACGAAGTGGACGCAGTGGACGAAGCTGAGGAAGTGGAGGAACTGGAATAGGTGGTCGAAGTTGACGAAGTTAACGAAGTGGAGGAAGTGGAGGAAGTGAAGAAAATGGATGAAGTAGAGGAAGTTGACGAAGTGGACGAAGTTGACGAAGCGGACGAAGTTGAAGAAGTGGACGATTTGTACGAAGTGGAGGACGTGGAGGAAGTGGAGGAAGAGGAGGAAAAGGTTGACAAAGTTGACGAGGTGGACGAAGTTTACGAAGTGGACGAGGTGGAAGAAGTTGACGAAGTTGACGAGGTGGAAGAAGTAGACGAAGTGGACGAAGTGGAAGAAGCGGAGGAGGTGGACTAAGTAGACGAAGTGGACGAAGATGACGAAGTAGACGAAGTCGACGACGTTGACGAAGTGGGCGAAGTTGAGGAAGTGGACAAAGTGGACGAATTTGACGAAGTGGACGAAGCTGACGAAGTGGACGACGTTGACGAAGTGGACGAAGTGGAATAAGTGGACGAGGTGGACGAAGTTTACGAAGAGGACGAGGTGGACGAAGTTTACGAAGTGGACGAGGTGGACGAAGTGGAAGAAGTGGACGAAGTGGAGGAAATTGGCAAAGTGGACGAAATGGCCGAAGTGGAGGAAGTGAAGGAAGTGGACGAATTGGACGAAGTGGAGGATGTGGGGGAAGTGGAGGAAGTGGCCTAAGTGGACGAAGTTGACGCAGTTGACGAAGTGGAGCAAGTGGAAGAAGTGGACGAAGTGGAGGAAGTGGACGAACTGGAGGAAGTGCAAGAAATGGGGGAAGTGGAGGAAGTGGACGAAGTTTACGAAGTGGAAGAAGTTGACGAAGTTGACGAAGTGGACGAAGTTGACGAAGTGGAAGAAGTTGACGAAGTTGACGAAGTGGACGAAGTTGACGAAGTGGACGAAGTTGACGAAGTGGACGAAGCGGAGGAAGCGGAGGAAGTGGACGAAGTTGACGAGGTGGACACGGTGGAGGAAGGGGAGGAAGTGGCGGAAGTGGAGGAAGTGGACTAAGTGCACGAAGTTGACGAAGTGGACGAAGTAGAGGAAGTGGAGGAAGTGGAGGAAGTGGACGAAGAGAACGAAGTGAAGGAAGTGGACGAAGTTGACGAAGTGGACGAAGTGGACGAAGTTGACGAAGTGGACGAAGTTGACGAAGTGGACGAAGTGGACGAAGTGGACGAAGTTGAGGAAATGGACGAAGTTGACGAAGTGGACGAAGTGGAATAAGTGGACGAGGTGGACGAAGTTTACGAAGTCGACGAAATCGACGAAGTGGAAGAAGCAGAGGAAGTGGACTAAGTAGACGAAATTCACGAAGTGGAGGAAGTGGACGAAATGGACGAAGTGGAGGAAGTGGACGAAGTGAAGGAAGTTGAATAAGTGGACAAAGTGGACAAAGTGGACGAACTTGAAGAAGTGGAAGAAATTGACGAAGTTGACGACGAAGTGGACGAAGTGGAGGAAGTTGACGAAGTTGACGAAGTGGACGAAGTAGCATAAGTGGACGAAGCAGAGGAAGTGGAGGAAGTGGACGAAGTTGAGGAAGTGGAGGAAGTGGCCAAAGTGGACGAAGTTGACGAAGTGGAGGAAGTCGAGGAAGTGGAGGAAGTTGACGAAGTGGACGAAGTTGACGAAGTGGACGAAGTGCACGAAATGGAGGAAGCTGACGAAGTTGACGAAGTGGACGAAGTAGCCGAAGTTGAGGAAGTGAAGGAAGTGGACTAAGAGGACGAATTGGACAAAGTGGAGGAAGTGGACGAAGTGGACAAAGTGGACAAAGTTGCCAAATTGGACGAAGTTCACGAAGTTGACGAAGTGGAGGAAGTGGACGAAGTAGACGAATGTGACGAAGTGGAAGAAGTTGACGAAGTGGACGAAGTGATAGAAGTTGACGTAGTGGACGAAGTGGAGGAAGTTGGCGAAGTGGACGAAGTCGACGAAGTGGCCGAAGTGGAGGAAGTAAAGGAAGTGGACGAATTGGACGAAGTGGAGGATGTGGGGTAAGTGTAGGAAGTGGAGGAAGTGGAGGAAGTGGCCTAAGTCGACGAAGTTGACGAAGTGGAGCAAGTGGAGGAAGTGGACGAAGATGAGGAATTGGACGAACTGGAGGAAGGGCAGGAAGTGGAGGAAGTGGACGAAGTTGACGAAGTGGAAGAAGTGGAAGAAGTTGACGACGTTGACGAAGTCGACGTAGTGGACGTAGTTGACGAAGTGGACGAAGTGGACACGGTGGAGGAAAGGGAGGAAGTGGAGGAAGTGGCGGAAGTGGAGGAAGTGGACTAAGTGGACGAGGTTGACGAAGTGGACGAAGTAGAGGAAATGGAGGAAGTGGAGGAAGTGGCCGAAGAGGACGAAGTGAAGGAAGTGGACGAAGTTGACGAAGTGGATGAAGTGGACGAAGTTGACAAAGTTGACGAAGTTGACGAAGTGGACGAAGTTCACGAAGCGGGCGAAGTGGAGGAAGCGGAGGAAGTGAACTAAGTGGACGAAGTTGACGAAGTGGACGAAGTGGATGAAGTGGACGAATTCGACGAAGTTGACGAAGATGGTGAAGTTGACGAAGCGGACGAAGAGGACGAAGTGGACGACATTGACGAAATAGACGAAGTTGACGAAGTGGAAGAACGAAGTGAACGAGGTTGACGAAGTTGACAAAGTGGACGAACCAAGTGGACGAAGTTCAGGAAGTTGAGGAAATGGACGAAGTGGAGGAAGTGGAGGAAGTGGAGGAAGTTGGTGAAGTGGACGAAGTTGGTGAAGTGGACGAAGTGGCAATAGTGGAGGAGGTGAAGGAAGTGGAGGAAGTGGACGAAGTAGACGACGAAGTGGACTACATTGAAGAAATGGACGAAGTGGACAAACGAAGTGAACGAAGTTGACGAAGTGGACAAACCAAGTGGATGAAGTTGAGGAAGTTGACGAAGTTGAGGAAGGGGAGGAAGTGGAGGAAGTGGACGAAGTAGACGACGAAGTTGACGAAGATGACGAAGTGGACTACATTGAAGAAATGGACGAAGTGGACAAACGAAGTGAACGAAGTTGACGAAGTGGACAAACCAAGTGGATGAAGTTGAGGAAGTTGACGAAGTTGAGGAAGGGGAGGAAGTGGAGGAAGTGGAGGAAGTGAAGGAAGTGGAGGAAGTGGAGGAAGTGGAGGAAGTTGGTGAAGTGGACGAAGTGGCCGTAGTGGAGGAAGTGAAGGAAGTGGACTAAGTTGACGAATTGGATGAAGTGGCGGACGTGGGGGAAGTTGAGGAAGTGGAGGAAGTGGCCTAAGGGGACGAAGTGGACGAAGTGGAGGAAGTGGAGGAAGTGGACGATGTGGACGAAGTAGACGAAGTTGACCAATATGATGAAGTTGACGAAGTGGTCGAACTAGACGAAGAGAACGAAGAAGACGAAGTGGTCGAAGTTGACTAAATGGACGAAGTTGACGAAGTGGACGAAGTTTACGAAGTTGACGAAGTGGACGAACTGGACGAACGAAGTTGACGAAGTTGACAAACTTGATGACTGAAGGAAGTTGATGAAGTCGAGGACGTACACGAAGTTGACAAAGATGACGAAGTGAATGAAGTGGACAAAGTTGACGAAGTTGACGAAGTGGAGGAAGTGGAGGAAGTCCACGAAGTGGAGGAAGTGAACGAAGTACACGAAGTTGACGAAGATGACGAAGTGGACGAAGTGGACGAAGTAGACAAAGTGGACGAAGTTTATGAAGTGGACAAAGTTGACAAAGTGGACGAAGTTGACGAAGTCGACGATGTTGAAAAAGTGGACGAAGTTGACAAAGTGGACGAAGTTGAGGAAGTGGACGAAGGTGACGAAGTGGACGAGGTGGACGAAGTTTACGAAGTGGACGAGGTGGACGAAGTTTACAAAGTGGACGAGGTGGAAAAAGTTGACGAAGTCGACGAAGTGGACGAAGTGGAAGAAGCAGAGGAAGTGGACTAAGTGGACGAAATTAACAAAGTGGACGAAGTGGACGAAGTGGAGGAAATGGAGGAAGTGGACGAAGTGGACAATGTGGACGAGGTGGACAAAGTGGACAAAGTTGTCGAACTGGACGACGTTGATGATGTGGACGAAGTGGAGGAAGTGGAGGAAATGGAGGAAGTGGACGAAGTTGAAGAAGTGGACGAAGTGGACGAAGTTGATGAAGTGGACAAAGTGGACGAAGTTGACGAAGTGGACGAAGTTGACGAAGTGGACGACGTTGACGAAGTGGACGACGTTGATGAAGTGGACGAAGTGGACGAAGTTGAGGATATGGACGAAGTTTACGAAGTGAACGAGGTGGACGAAGTTGACAAAGTGGATGAGGTGGACGAAGTTGACGAAGTCAACAAAGTGGAAGGTGCGGAGGAAGTGGACTAACTGGACGAAATTGACGAAGTGGAGGAAGTGGACGAAGTGGACGAAGTGAAGGAAGTGGACGAAGTTGACGAAGTGGACGAAGTGGACGAAGTATACGAACTTGACGAAGTGGAAGAAATTGACGAAGTGGATGAAGTTGACGACAAAGTGGACGAACTTGAGGAAGTGGAGGAAGTTGACGACGAGGTGGACGAAGTTGACGAAGTGGAGGAAGTGGAGGAAGTTGGTGAAGTGGAGGAAGTGGAGGAACTCGAGGAAGTGGAGGAAGTCGAATAAGTGGATGAATTTGACAAAGTGGAGGACGTGGAGGAAGTGGAGGAAGTGGCCTAACTGGACGAAGTTGAGAAAGTTGACGAAGTGGAGGAAGTGAAGAAGGTGGAGGAAGTCGACGAAGTGGAGGAAGTGGACGAAGACGACGAAGTGGGAAAAGTTGACGAAGTGGACGAACGAAGCGGACGAGGTTGACGAAGTTAGAGAAGTGGACGAAGTTGATGAAGTGGACGACGTTAACGAAGCGGACGAAGTTGACGAAGTCGACGTAGTGGAGGAAGTGGACGAAATTGACGAAGTGGACGAAGTGGACAAAGTGGACGAAGTGGACGAGGTGAACGAAGTGGACGAAGTGGAAGAAGTGGAGACAGTGGACGAAGTGGAGGAACTGGAGGAAGTGGGCGAAGTAGAGGAAATGCAGGAAGTGGACGAAGTGGAGGAACTGGAGGAACTGGACGAAGTTGACGAAGCGGACAAAGTGGACGAGGTGGACGAAGTTGACGAAGTGGACGAGGTGGACGAAGTTGACGAAGTCGATGAAGTGGAAGATGCGGAGGAAGTGGACTAAGTGGTCGAAATTGACGAAGTGGAGGAAGTGGACGAAGTGAAGGAAGTGGACGAAGTTGACGAAGTGGGAGAAGTGGACGAACTTGACGAAGTGGAAGAAATTGACGAAGTGGACGAAGTTGACTACAAAGTGGACGAACTTGAGGAAGTGGAGGATGTGGAGGAAGTTGACGACGAGGCGGACGAAGTTGACGAAGTGGAGGAAGTGGAGGAAGTTGGTGAAGTGGACGAAGTGGAGCAACTGGAGGAAGTGGGGGAAGTCGAATAAGTGGATGAATTGGACGAAGTGGAGGACGTGGAGGAAGTGGACTAACTCGACGAAGTTGAGAAAGCTCACGAAGTGGAGGAAGTGGAGAAGGTGGAGGAAGTCGACGAAGTGGAGGAAGTTGAGGAAGAGGACGAAGAGGACGAAGTAGGAAAAGTTGACGAAGTGGACGAAGTTGACGAAGTGGACGAACGAAGTGGACGAAGTTGACGAAGTTAGAGAAGTGGACGAAGTTGATGAAGTGGACGACATTGACGAAGTGGACGAAGTTGACGAAGTCGACGTAGTGGAGGAAGTGGACGAAATTGACGAAATGGACAAAGTGGACCAAGTGGACGAGGTGGAGGAACTTGACGAAGTGGACGAACTGGAAGAAGTGGAGAAACTGGACGAAGTGGAGGAAGTGGGCGAAGTAGAGGAAATGGAGGAAATGGAGGAAGTGGACGAAGTGGAGGAAGTGGAGGAACTGGACGAAGTTGACAAAGGGGACAAAGTGGAGGAAGTGGACAAAGTGGACAAATTTGGTGAAGTTGACGAAGTTGATGAAGTGGACGAATTTGGTGAAGTGGAGGAAGTGGTGGAAGTGGAGGAAGTGGACGAAGTTGACGAAGTGGACGAAGTGGAAGAAATTGACAAAGTGCACGAAGTTGACGAAGTGGACGAAATTGACGAGGATGACGAAGTGGAGGAAGCGGACGAAGTGGACGAAGTGGACGAAGTTGACGAAGTGGACGAAGTTGATTAAGTGGAGGAAGTGGAGGAAGTGGACGAAGCGGAAGAAGTGGCAGAAGTTGACGAAGTGGACGAAGTGGAGGAAGTTGCTGAAGTTGGCGAAGTGGACGAGGTGGACGAAGCGGAGTGGAGGAAGTGGACTGAGTGGACGATTTGGAGGAAGTGGAGGACGTGCAGGAAGTGGACTAAGTGGACAAAGTTGACGAAATGGAGGAAGTAGAGGAAGTCGACGAAGTGTAGGAAGTAGAGGAAGTGAACAAAGTGGACGAAGAGGACGAAGTGCACGAAGTTCACGAAGTGGAAGAAATTGAAGAAGTGGACGAAGTTGACGACGAAGTGGACGAAGTTGACGACAAAGTGGACGAAGTTGACGACGAAGTGGACGAAGTTGACGACGAAGAGGAAGCGGAGGAAGTGGGTTAAGTGGACGAAGTTGATGACGAAGAGGACGAAGTGGATGAAGTGGGCGAAGTGGCCGAAGTGGACGAAGTGGTGGAAGTGCGCGAAGTGGAGGAAGTGGACGATGCGGAGGAAGTGGACGAAGTGGACGAATTTCACGAAGTGGAAGAAGTTGACAAAGTGGACGAAGTGGAGTAAGTGGACGAAGTTGACGTAGTGGAGGAAGTGGAAGAAGTTGACAAAGTTGACGAAGGTTGTTAAGTGGACGAAGTGGAGGAAGCGGAGAACGTGGACGAAGGGGACGAAGTGGAGGACGTGGAGGAAGTGGAGGAAGTGGACTAACTGGACGAAGTTAACGAAGTGGAGGAAGTGGAGGAAGTAGAGGAAGTTGACAAAGATGACGAAGTTGACGAAGTGGACAAAGTGGACGAAGTGGACGAAGTGGACGAAGTGGACGAAGTGGACGAAGAGGACGAAGTGGACGAAGAGGACGAAGTGATCAAGGTCGACGAAGTGGAGGAAGTGGACTAATTGGACGAAGTTGAGGAATTGACGAAGTTGACAAAGTGGACGAAGTTGACGAAGTGGACTAAGTGGACAAAGTGGAGGAAGTGGGCGAAGTGGACGAAGTGGACGAAGTGGAAGAAGTTGACGAAGTGGATGAAGTTGACGAAGTGGACGAAGTGGAGGAAGTTGACGAAGTTGAGGAAGAGGAGGAAGTGGACTAAGTGGATGAAGTGGATGAAGTAGGCGAAGTGGAGGAAATGGACGAAGCGGAGGAAGTTGACGAAGTGGAGGAAGTTGACGAAGTGGACGAAGTGGAAGAAGTGGATGAAGTGGATAAGGTTGACGAAGTTGACGAAGTGGAGGAAGTGGGGGAAGTTGACGAAGTTGACGAATTTTGTGAAGTGGACGAAATGGAGGAAGCGGTGGAAGTGGACGAAGGGGACGAAGTGGAGGAAGTGCACTAAGTGGACGAAGTGGAGGACGTGGAGGTAGTGGAGGAAGTGGAGGAAGTCGATGAAGTGGAGGAAGTAGACGAAGTTGACAAAGTGGACGAAGTGGACGAAGTAGACGAAGTGGAGGATCTGGAGGAAGTGGAGGAAGTGAACGAAGCGGAGGAAGGGGACGAAGTGGACGAATTTGACGAAGTGGACGAAGTGGAAGAAGTGGAGGAAGTAGACGAAGTTGACGAAGATGACGAAGTTGACGAAGTGGACGAAATGGACGAAGTAGACAAAGTTGACGAAGTGGACGAAGTGGACGAAGAGGACGAAGTGGACGAAGCTGACGAAGTGGATGAAGTGGACGAAGTGAACGAAGTGAACAAAGTCGACGAAGTGGACAAAGTGGAAGAAGTTGAAAAAGTTGACGAAGTTGACTAAGCGGATGAAGTGGACCAAGTGGACCAAGTAGAGGAAGTGGAGGAAGTGGACTAAGTGTACGAAGTTGACAAATTGACGAAGTTGACAAAGTCGACGAAGGGGAGGAAGCGCAGGAAGGGCACTAAGTGGACGAAGTGGATGAAGTGGGCGAAGTGGAGGAAGTGGACGAAGTAGAGGAAGTTGACGTAGTGGAGGAAGTGGAAGAAGTTGACGAAGTTGACGAAGGTTGTGAAGTGGACGAAGTGGAGGAAGCGGAGAAAGTTGACGAAGGGGACGAAGTGGAGGACGTGGAGAAAGTGGAGGAAGTGGACTAACTGGACAAAGTTAACGAAGTGGAGGAAGTGGAGGAAGTAGAGGAAATTGACGAAGATGACGAAGTTGACGAAGTGGACAAAGTGGACGAAGTGGACGAAGAGGACGAAGTGATCGAGGTCGACGAAGTAGAGGAAGTGGAGGAAGTGGACTAATTGGACGAAGTTGAGGAATTGACGAAGTTGACAAAGTGGACGAAGTTGACGAAGTGGACTAAGTGGACGAAGTGGAGGAAGTGGGCGAAGTGGAGGAAGTGGAGGAAGTGGAAGAAGTTGACGAAGTGGATGAAGTTGACGAAGTTGACGAAGTTGACGAAGTTGACAAAGTTGACGAAGTGGAGGAAGTTGACGAAGTTGAGGAAGAGGAGGAAGTGGACTAAGTGGACGAAGTGGATGAAGTGGGCGAAGTGGAGGAAATGGACGAAGCGGAGGAAGTGGACGAAGTTGACGAAGTGGAGGAAGTTGACGAAGTGGACGAAGTGGAAGAAGTTGACGAAGTGGATGAAGTGGATGAGGCTGATGAAGTTCACGAAGTGGAGGAAGTGGAGGAAGTTGACGAAGATGACGAATTTTGTGAAGTGGACGAAGTGGACGAAATGGAGGAAGCGGTGGAAGTGGACGAAGGGGACGAAGTGGAGGAAGTGCACTAAGTGGACGAAGTGGAGGACGTGGAGGTAGTGGAGGAAGTGGAGGAAGTCGATGAAGTGGAGGAAGTAGACGAAGTTGACGAAGTGGACGAACTGGACGAAGTGGAGGAAGTGGAGGAAGTGAACGAAGCGGAGGAAGGGGACGAAGTGGACGAATTTGACGAAGTGGACGAATTTGACGAAGTGGACGAAGTGGAAGAAGTGGAGGAAGTAGACGAAGTTGACG
The DNA here is from genome assembly GCA_034642375.1 of Vigna nakashimae. Taxonomy (NCBI): domain Eukaryota; kingdom Viridiplantae; phylum Streptophyta; class Magnoliopsida; order Fabales; family Fabaceae; genus Vigna; species Vigna nakashimae. The sequence goes on from CM067767.1 coordinate 36,239,017, forward strand.
AAGATGACGAAGTTGACGAAGTGGACGAAATGGACGAAGTAGACGAAGTTGACGAAGTGGACGAAGTGGACGAAGAGGACGAAGTGGACGAAGCTGACGAAGTGGACGAAGTGGACGAACTAGACGAAGTGGACGAAGTGGACGAAGTGAACGAAGTGAACAAAGTCGACGAAGTGGACGAAGTGGAAGAAGTTGACGAAGTTGACGAAGTTGACGAAGAGGATGAAGTGGACCAAGTGGACGAAGTGGAGGAAGTGGACTAAGTGGACGAAGTTGACAAATTGACGAAGTTGACAAAGTGGACGAAGTTGACGAAGTGGAGGAAGCGCAGGAAGTGCACTAAGTGGACGAAGTGGATGAAGTGGGCGAAGTGGAGGAAGTGGACGAAGCGGAGGATGTTGACGTAGTCGAGGAAGTGGAAGAAGTTGACGAAGTTGACGAAGGTTGTGAAGTGGACGAAGTGGAGGAAGCGGAGAATGTGGACGAAGTTAACGAAGTGGAGGAAGTAGAGGAAGTTGACGAAGATGACGAAGTTGACGAAGTGGACAAAGTGGATGAAGTGGACGAGGAGGACGAAGTGGACGAAGAGGACGAAGTGATCGAGGTCGACGAAGTGGACGAAGTGGAGGAAGTGGAGGAAGTGGAGGAAGTGGACTAATTGGACGAAGTTGAGGAATTGACGAAGTTGACAAAGTGGACGAAGTTGACGAAGTGGACTAAGTGGACGAAGTGGACGAAGTGGGCGAAGTGGAGGAAGTGGAGGAAGTGGAAGAAGTTGACGTAGTGGATGAAGTTGACGAAGTGGAGGAAGTGGACGAAGTTGAGGAAGAGGAGGAAGTGGACTAAGTGGACGAAGTGGATGAAGTGGGCGAAGTGGAGGAAGTGGACGAAGCGGAGGAAGTGGACGAAGTGGAGGAAGTGGAGGAAGTTGACGAATTTTGTGAAGTGGACGAAGTGGACAAAATGGAGGAAGCGGTGGAAGTGGACGAAGGGGACGAAGTGGAGGAAGTGCTGTAAGTGGACGAAGTGGAGGACGTGGACGTAGTGGAGGAAGTGGAGGAAGTCGATGAAGTGGAGGAAGTGGAGGAAGTAGACGAAGTTGACGAAGTGGACGAAGTGGAGGAAGTGGAGGAAGTGGAGCAAGTGAACGAAGCGGAGGAAGGGGACGAAGTGGACGAATTTGACGAAGTGGATGAAGTGGAAGAGGTGGAGGAAGTAGACGAAGTTGACGAAGATGAAGAAGTTGACGAAGTGGACGAAATGGACGAAGTAGACGAAGTTGACGAAGTGGAAGAAGTGGACGAAGTGGACGAAGTGGACGAAGTGGACGAAGCTGACAAAGTGGACGAAGTGGACGAAGTGGACAAAGTGGACGAAGTGGACAAAGTGGACGAAGTGGACGAAGTGGACGAAGTGAATGAAGTGAACGAAGTCGACGAAGTGGACGAAGTGGAAGAAGTTGACGAAGTTGACAAAGCGGATGAAGTGGACCAAGTTGACGAAGTGGACGAAGTGGAGGAAGTGGAAGAAGTTGACGAAGTTGACGAAGCGGATGAAGTGGACCAAGTTGACGAAGTGGACGAAGTGGAGGAAGTGGACTAAGTGGACGAAGTTGACAAATTGACCAAGTTGACAAAGTGGACGAAGTTGACGAAGTCGACGTAGTGGAGGAAGCGCAGGAAGTGCACTAAGTGGACGAAGTGGATGAAGTGGGCGAAGTGGAGGTAAAGGACGAAGCGGAGGAAGTGGACGAAGTTGCCGAAGTGGACAAAGTGGAAGAAGTTGATGAAGTGGATGAAGTTGACGAAGTTGACGAAGTGGAGGAAGTGGAGGAAGTTGACAAAGTTGACGAATTTTGTGAAGTGGACGAAATGAGGAAGCGGTGGAAGTGGACGAAGGGGACGAAGTGGACGAAGTGGAGGAAGTGGAGGAAGTGGACTAAGTGGAGGAAGTGGACGAAGTGGATGACGTGGAGGAAGTGGAGGAAGTGGACGAAGTTGACGAAGACGACGAAGTGGAGGAAGTGGACGAAGTGGACGAAGCGGACGAAGTGGACGAATTTGACGAAGTGGACTAAGTGGCAGTAGTGGAGAAAGTAGACCAACTTGACGAAGATGACGAAGTTGACGAAGTGGACGAAGTGGAGGAAGTAGACGAAGTGGACGAAGTGGAGGAAGCTAACGAAGTGGACGAAGTGGACGAAATGGACGAAGTGAACGAAGTGAACAAAGTAGACGAAGTGGATGAAGTAGACCAAGTGGAGGAAGTTGACGAAGTTGACGAAGTGGATGAAGTAGACCAAGTGGAGGAAGTGGAGGAAGTGGACTAAGTGGACGAAGTTGACGAATTGACGAAGCTGACAAAGTGGACGAAGTTGACGAAGTGGAGGAAGTGGAGGAAGTGGACTAAGCGGAGGAAGTTGACGAAGTTGACGAAGTTGACAAAGCGGAGGAAGTGGACGAATTTGACGAAGTGGACGAAGTGGAAGAAGTTGACGAAGTGGACGAAGTTGACGAAGTGGAGGAAGTGGAGGAAGTTGACGAAGTGGGTGAAGTGGACGAGGTGGACAAAGTGGATGAAGCGGACGAAGTGGAGCAAGTGGAGGAAGTGGAGGAAGGGGACTGAGTGGACGATTTGGAGGAAGTGGAGGACGTGGAGGAAGTTGACTAAGTGGACAAAGTTGACGAATTGACGAAGTTGACAAAGTGGACGAAGTTGACGAAGTGGACGAAGATGAAGAAGCAGAGGAAGTGGACTAAGTGGACGAAGTGGGCGAAGTGGAGGAAGTGCACGAAGCGGAGAAAGTGCACAAAGTGGACGAAGTGGACGAAGTTGACGAAGTGGACAAAGTGGATGAAGTTGACGAAGTGGACGAAGTTGACGAAGTTGACGAAGTTGACGAAGGTTGTGAAGTGGACGAAGCGGAGAAATTGAACGAAGGGGACGAAGTGGAGGAAGTGGACTAAGTGGACGATTTGGACGAAGTGGAGGACGTGGAGGAAGTGGCGGAAGTGGACTAAGTGGATGAAGTTAACGAAGTTGAGGAAGTTGACGAAGTTGACGAATTTTGTGAAGTGGACGAAATGGAGAAAGCGGTGCAAGTGCATGAAGTGGACGATTTGGACAAAGTGGAGGACATGGAGGAAGTGGAGGAAGTGGACTAAGTGGACGAAGTTGACGAAGTGGAGGAAGTGGAGGAAGTCGACGAAGTGGAGGAAGTGAAGAAAGCAGACGAAGTGGAGGAAGTGGAAGAAGTAGAAGAAGATGACGAAGATGACGAAGTTGACGAAGTGGACGAAGCGGACGAAGTGGACGAAGGGGAGGAAGTGGAGGAAGTTGGCGAAGTTAACGAAGTGGGTGAAGTGGACGAGGTGGATGAAGTGGACGAAGCGGAGGAAGTGGACGAAGCAGACGAAGTGGAGAAAGTGGACGAAATCGAGGAAGTGGAGGAAGTTGACTAAGTGGACGAAGTTGACGAAGTGGAGGAAGTGGACTAAGTGGACGATTTGGACGAAGTGCAGGACGTGGAGGAAGTGGTGGAAGTGGACTAAGTGGATGAAGTTAACGAAGTGGTGGAAGTGGAGGAAGTAGACGAAGTTGACGAAGATGACGAAGTGGACGAAGTGGACGAAGTGGACGAAGAGGACGAAGTCGACGAAGTGGACGAAGTTGACCAAGTTGACCAAGTGGATGAAGTGGTGGAAGTGGAGGAAGTGGAGGAAGTGGACTAAGTGGACGAATTGACGAAGTTGACAAAGTGGACGAAGTTGATGAAGTGGACGAAGTGGAGGAAGCGGAGGAAGTGGACTAAGTGGATGAAGTGGGCGAAGTGGAGGAAGTGCAGGAAGTGCACAAAGCGGTGGAAGTGGACAAAGTGGACGAAGTTGACGAAGTGCACGAAGTGGAAGAAGTGGATGAAGTGGATGAAGTAGATGAAGTTGACGAAGTTGACGAAGTGTAGGAAGTGGAGGAAGTTGACGAAGTTGACGAATTTTGTGAAGTGGACGAAGTGGACGAAATGGAGAAAGCAGTGCAAGTGGACGAAGTGGACGAAGTGGAGGAAGTGGACGAAGTGGAGGAAGCGGAGGATGTGGACGAAGTTGAGTAAGTGGAGGAAGTGGACGAAGCAGAAGAAGTGGGCGAAGTGGAAGAAGTTGACGAAGTGGACGACTTGGATGAAGTCAACGAAGTGGACGAAGTGGAGGAAGCTGACGAAGTGGACGAAGTTGACGAAGTGGACGAAGTGGACGAAATGGACGAAGTGGACAAAGTGGACAAAGTGGACGAAGTGGACGCAGTTGACGAAGTTGACGAACTAGAGGAAATGGAGGAAGTGGGGGAAGTGGACGAAGTTCACGAAGTGGACGAAGTTGACGAACTAGAGGAAATGGAGGAAGTTGGGGTAGTGGAGGAAGTGGACGAAGTTGACGAAGTGGACGAAGTGGACGAAGTTGACGTAGGGGACAAAGTGGAGAAAGTGGACGAAGTGGAGGAAGTGGAGGAAGTGATGGAAGTGGACTAAGTGGACAAATTGACGAAGTTTACGAAGTTGACACAGTGGACGACGTTGGTGAAGTGGAGGAAGTGGAGGAAGTGGACGAAGTGGAAGAAATTGACGAAGTGCACAAAGTTGATGAAGTGGACGAAGTTGTCGAAGTAGATGAAGTGGAGGAAGCGGAGGAAGTGGACGAAGTGGACAAAGCTGTCGAAGTGGACGAAGTGGAAGAAGTTGACGAAGTGGACGAAGTGGACGAAGAGGAAGAAGTTGACGAAGTGCAGGAGGTGGAGGAAGTTGACAAGTATGTGAAGTGGACGAAGTAGACGAAGTGGACGAAGTGGACGACGTTGACGAATTGGACGAAGTTGATGAAGTCGATGAAGTGGACGAAGAGGACGAAGTGGACGAAGTTCATGAAGTGGACAAAGTGGACGAAGTGGACGAAGTGGAAGAAGTTGACGAAGTGGACGAAGTGGACGAAGAGGAAGAAGTTGACGAAGTGCAGGAGGTGGAGGAAGTTGACAAGTATGTGAAGTGGACGAAGTAGACGAAGTGGACGAAGTGGACGACGTTGACGAATTGGACGAAGTTGATGAAGTCGATGAAGTGGACGAAGAGGACGAAGTGGACGAAGTTCATGAAGTGGACAAAGTGGACGAAGTGGAGGAAGCGGAGGAAGTGGGCTAAGTGGACGAAGTTGACGAAGTGGAGGAAGTGGAGGAAGTGGAGGAAGTGGACGAAATGGACGAAGTGAACGAATTGAACGAAGTGGACGAAGTTGACGAAGTGGACGAAGTTGACGAAGTTGATGAAGTTGACGAAGTTGACGAATTTGACATAGTTGACGAAGTGGACGAAGTTGTCGAAGTGGACAAAGTTGACGAAGTGGAGGAAGTGAAGGAGAAGTGAAGGAAGTGGATGATATAGAAGAAGAAGAAGAAGAAGAAGAAGAAGAAGAAGAAGAAGAAGAAGAAGAAGAAGAAGAAGAAGAAGAAGAAGAAGAAGAAGAAGAAGAAGAAGAAGAAGAAGAAGAAGAAGAAGAAGAAGAAGAAGAAGAAGAAGAAGAAGAAGAAGAAGAAGAAGAAGAAGAAGAAGAAGAAGAAGAAGAAGAAGAAGAAGAAGAAGAAGAAGAAGAAGAAGAAGAAGAAGAAGAAGAAGAAGAAGAAGAAGAAGAAGAAGAAGAAGAAGAAGAAGAAGAAGAAGAAGAAGAAGAAGAAGAAGAAGAAGAAGAAGAAGAAGAAGAAGAAGAAGAAGAAGAAGAAGAAGAAGAAGAAGAAGAAGAAGAAGAAGAAGAAGAAGAAGAAGAAGAAGAAGAAGAAGAAGAAGAAGAAGAAGAAGAAGAAGAAGAAGAAGAAGAAGAAGAAGAAGAAGAAGAAGAAGAAGAAGAAGAAGAAGAAGAAGAAGAAGAAGAAGAAGAAGAAGAAGAAGAAGAAGAAGAAGAAGAGGAAGAAGTGGAAGAAGTGAGGAAGTAGAAGAAGTGGAGGAAGTGGACTAAGTGGACGAATTGGACGAAGTTGACGAAGATGACGAAGTTGACGAAGTTGACAAAGTGGACGAAATGGACGAAGTGGACGAGGTGGACGAAGTAGACCAAATGGACGAAGTGGACGAAGTTGACGAAGTGCACGAATTTGACGAAGTGCACGAAGTGGACGAAGCGGAGGAAGTGGGATAAGGGGACGAAGTTGACGAAGTGGACGAAGTGGACGAAGTGGAAGAAGTTGACGAAGTGGACAAAGTGGAAGAAGTGGAGGAAGTGGAGGAAGTAGAGGACATGGAGGAAGTTGGTGAAGTGGACGAAGTGGACGAAGTGGCCGAAGTGGAGGAAGTGAACAAAGTGGACTAAGTGGACGAATTGGACGAAGTGGAGGACATGGGGGAAGTAGAGGAAGTGGAGGAAGTGGAGGAAGTCGAGGAAGTGGCCTAAGTGGACGAAGCGGAGGAAGTGGAGGAAGTGGAGGAAGTGGAGGAAGTGGAGGAAGTGAACGAAGTGGACGAACTTGACGAACTTGACGAACTTGACGAACTTGACGAACTTGACGAACTGGAAGAAGTTGACGAAGTGGACGAAGTGGACGAAACGGAGGATGCGGAGGAAGTGGACTAAGTGGACGAAGTTGGCGAAGTGGACAAGGTGGAGGAAGGGGAGGAAGTGGAGGAAGTGGAGGAGGTGGACTAAATGGACGAAGTTGACGAAGTGGACGAAGTAGAGGAAGTAGAGAAGGTGGACGAAGTGGACGAAGTGAACGAAGTGGACGAAGTGGACTAGGTGGACGAAGTTGACGAATTGGAGGAAGTTGACGAAGTGGACGAAGTTGACGATGTGGAGGAAGTGGAGGAAGTGAGGGAAGTGGACGAAGTGGAGGAAGTGGACGAAGTTGAAGAAGTGGACGCAGTGGACAAAGTGAACGACGTAGAGGACATGGGGGAAGTAGAGGAAGTGGAGGAAGTGGAGGAAGTAGAGGTAGTGGAGGAAGTTGACGAAGTGGACGAAGTTGACGAAGTGGACGAAGCTGACGACGTTGACGAATTAGACGAAATGGAGGAAGCTGACGAAGTTGACGAATTTGACGAAGTTGACGAAGTAGAGGAAGTTGAGGAAGTGGACGAAGTGGACGAAGTGAACGAAGTGGACAAAATTGATGAAGTGGAGGAAGTAGAGGAGGTGGACGTAGGGGAAAAAGTGGACGAAGGAGAAGAAGAAGAAGAAGAAGAAGAAGAAGAAGAAGAAGAAGAAGGAGAAGAAGAAGAAGAAGAAGAAGAAGAAGAAGAAGAAGAAGAAGAAGAAGAAGAAGAAGAAGAAGAAGAAGAAGAAGAAGAAGAAGAAGAAGAAGAAGAAGAAAATGAAGAAGAAGAAGAAGAAGAAGAAAATGAAGAAGAAGAAGAGGAAGAAGTGGAAGAAGTGAGGAAGTAGAAGAAGTGGAGGAAGTGGACTAAGTGGACGAATTGGACGAAGTTGACGAAGTTGACGAAGATGACGAAGTTGACAAAGTTGACAAAGTGGACGAAATAGACGAAGTGGACGAGGTGGACGAAGTGGACGAAGTGGAAAAAGTTGACGAAGTGGACGACATTGACGAAGTTGACGAAGTAGAAGAAGTTGACGAAGATCACGAAGTGGATGAAGTGGAGAAGTGCACGAAGTGGACGAACTGAAATAACTGGACGAAGTTGATGAAGTGGACGAAGTTGACGAAGTGGATGAACGAAGTGGACGAAGTTGACGAATTGGAGGAAGTTGACGAAGTGGACGAAGTGGACGAAGTTAAGGAAGTTGAGCAAGTGGACTAAGTGGACGAAGTTGACGAAGTTGACGATGTGGACGAATTGGACAAAGTGGAGGATGTTGGTGAAGAGGCCGAAGTGGCCGAAGTGGCCGAAGTGGCCGAAGTGGCCGAAGTGGCCGAAGTGGAGGAAGTGAAGCAAATGGACTAAGTGGACGAATTGGACGAAGTGGAGGAGGTGGGGCAAGTGGAGTAAGTGGAGGAAGTGGAGGAAGTGGCCTAAGTGGACGAAGTTGACGAAGTGGAGGAATTGGACGAAGTGGACGAAGTGGAGGAAGTGGACGAAGTAGACGAAGTGGACGAAGTAGACGAAGTTGACGAAGATGACCAAGTTGACGAAGTTGACGGAGTTGACGAAGTGGACAAAGTGGACGAAGACGACGAAGTGGACGAAGTGGTCGAAGTGGAGGACGTGGGGGAAGTGGTGGAAGTGGAGGAAGTGGAGGAAGTGGCCTAAGTGGACGAAGTTGACGAAGTGGACGAAGTCGACAAAGTGGAGGAAGTGGACGATGGGGACGAAGTTGACGAAGATGACGAAGTTGACGAAGGTGAGGAAGTGGACGAACTGTACGATGTGGACGAAGAGGACGAAGTGGACGAAGTTGACGAAATGGATGAAGTTGACGAAGTGGACGAAGTTGACAAAGTGGACAAACGAAGAGGACGAAGTTGACAAAGTTGATGAAGTGGAGGAAGTGGAGGAAGTGGAGGAAGTAGACGTAGGGGAAAAAGTGGATGAAGGAGAAGAAGAAGAAGAAGAAGAAGAAGAAGAAGAAGAAGAAGGAGAAGAAGAAGAAGAAGAAGAAGAAGAAGAAGAAGTAGACGAAAATGAAGAAGAAGAAGAAGAAGAAGAAGAAGAAGAAGAAGCAAATGAAGAAGAAGAAGAAGAGGAAGAAGTCGAAGAAGTGAGGAAGTAGAAGAAGTGGAGGAAGTGGACTAAGTGGACGAATTGGACGAAGTTGACGAAGATGACGAAGTTGACGAAGTTGACAAAGTGGACGAAATGGACGAAGTGGACGAGGTGGACGAAGTAGACCAAATGGACGAAGTGGACGAAGTTGACGAAGTGGACAAAGTTGACGAAGTGGACGAAGTCGAGGAAGCGGAAGAAGTGGACTAAGTGGACGAAGTTGACGAAGTGGAGGAAGTGGAGGAAGTGGACGAAGGGGACAAAGTGAACGAAGTTGACGAAGTGGACAAAGTGGAAGAAGTTGATGAAGTGGACGAAGTGGACGAAGTTGACGAAGTTAACGAATTTGACGAAGTGGAGGAAGTGGAGGAAGTGGAAGAAGTGAAGGAAGCGGAGGAAGTTGACGAAGTGGACGAAGTGGCCGAAGTGGAGGAAGTGAAGGAAGTGGCCTAAGTGGACGACGATGACGAACTGGAGGAAGTGGAGGAAGTCGAAGAAGTGGAGGAACTGGACGAAATTGACGAAGATGACGAAGTGGACTAAGTCGACGAAGTGCACGAAGTGGACGAAGAGGACGAACTGGACGAAGTTGACGAAATGGACGAAGTTGACGAAGTGGACGAAGTTGACGAAGTGGACTAAGTGGATGAACGAAGTGGAAAAAGTTGACGAATTGGAGGAAGTTAACGAAGTGGACGAAGTTGACGAAGTTGACGATGTCGAGGAAGTGGGGGAAGTGGGGGAACTGGAGGAAGTAGACGAAGTGGACGAAGTTGAAGAAGTGGACGAAGTGGACAAAGTGGACGAAGTGGACGAAGTGGACGAAGTGGACGAAGTGGAAGAAGTTGAGGAAGTGGACGAAGTTGACGAAGTGGACGAAGTTGACGAAGTGGACGAAGTTGACGAAGTTGACGAAGTTGACGAAGTGGAAGAAGTAGAGGAAGTAGAGGAAGTGGAAAAAGTGGAGGAAGTGGAGGAAGTTGATGAAGTGGAGGAAGTGGCCGAAGTGGAGGAAGTGAAGGAAGTGGCCTTAGTGGACGACGTTGACGAAGTGGACGAAGTGGAGGAAGTCGACGAAGTGGAGGAACTGGACGAAGTGGACGAAATTGACGAAGATGACGAAGTTCACGAAGTCGACGAAGTGCACGAAGTGGACGAAGAGGACGAACTGGACGAAGTTGACGAAATGGACGAAGTTGATGAAGTGGACGAAGTTGACGAAGTGGACTAAGTGGGTGAACGAAGTGGACAAAGTTGACGAATTGGAGGAAGTTAACGAAGTGGACGAAGTGGACGAAGTTGGCGAAGTTGACGATGTGGAGGAAGTGGAGGAAGTGGGGGAAGTGGAGGAAGTGGACGAAGTTGAAGAAGTGGACGAAGTGCACAAAGTTGACGAAGTGGACGAAGTTGACAAAGTGGACGAAGTAGAAGAAGTTGACGAAGATGACGAAGTTGACGATGTGGAGGAAGTGGACGAAGTGCACGAAGTGAAGGAAGTGGAGGAAGTTGGTGAAGTGGACGAAGTGGCCGAAGTGGAGGAAGTGAAGGAAGTGGCCTAAGTGGACGACGTTGACGAAGTGGAGGAAGTCGACGACTTAGAGGAAGTGGACGAAGTGGACGAAATTGACGAAGATGACGAAGTGGACGAAGTCGACGAAGTGCACGAAGTGGATGAAGCGGACGAACTGGACGAAGTTGACAAAATGGACGAAGTTGACGAAGTGGACGAAGTTGACGAAGTGGACTAAGTGGATGAACGAAGTGGACAAAGTTGACGAATTGGAGGAAGTTAACGAAGTGGACGAAGTTGACGAAGTTGACGATGTGGACGAAGTGGAGGAAGTGGGAGAAGTGGAGGAAGTGGACGAAGTTGAAGAAGTGGACGAAGTGGACAAAGTTGACGAAGTGGACGAAGTTGACGAAGTGGACGAAGTAGAAGAAGTTGACGAAGATGACGAAGTTGACGAAGTGGAGGAAGTGGACGAAGTGCACGAAGTGGACGAAGTGGAAGAAATGGACGAAGTTGATGAAGTGGACGAAGTTGACGAAGTGGATGAAGTTGACGAATTGGAGGAAGTTGACGAAGTGGACGAAGTTGATGAAGTGGACGAAGTTAAGGAAGGTGTGCAAGTGGACTAAGTGGACGAAGTTGACGAAGTGGACGAAGTTAAGGAAGGTGTGCAAGTGGACTAAGTGGACGAAGTTGACGAAGTTGGCGAAGTGGACGAAGTGGAGGATGTTGGTGAAGTGGACGAAGTGGACGGAGTGGCCGAAGTGGGCGAAGTGGACGAATTGGACGAAGGGGAGGACGTGGGGGAAGTGGAGTAAGTGGGAGAAATGGAGGAAGTGGCCTAAGTGGACGAAGTTGACGAAGTGGAGGAATTGGACGAAGTGGACGAAGTGGACGAAGTTGACGAAGATGACGAAGTTGACGAAATTGACGAAGTGGACGAAGTGGACGAAGACGACGAAGTGGACGAAGTGGACGATGTGGAGGAAGTGGACGAAGTGGACGAAGTGGACGAAGTGGTCGAAGTGGAGGACGTGGGGGAAGTGGTGGAAGTGGAGGAAGTGGCCTAAGTGGACGAACTTGTCGAAGTGGAGGAAGTAGACAAAGTGGAGGAAGTAGACGATGGGGACGAAGTAGACGAAGTTGACCAAGATGACGAACATGACGAAGTGGACGAATTGTACGAAGTAGACGAAGAGGACGAAGTGGACGAAGTTGACGAAATGGATGAAGTTGACGAAGTGCATGAAGTAGACGAAGTTGACGAAGTGGACGAACGAAGAGAACGAAGTTGACAAAGTTGGTGAAGTGGAGCAAGTTGACGAAGTGGACGAAATGGATGAAGTGGAGGAAGAGGACTAAGTGGACAAAGTGGATGAAGTTGACGAAGTTGACCAAGTTGGCAAAGTTGACGATGTGGACGAAGTGGAGGAAGTGGAGGAACTGGAGGAAGTGGACGAAGTTGAAGAAGAGGACGAAGTGGACGAAGTTGACGAAGTGGACGAAGTTCACGAAGTTGACGAAGTAGACGAAGTGGAGGTAGTGCAGGAAGTGGAGGAAGTGGACGAAGGGGAAAAAGTGGATGAAGGAGGAGAAGAAGAAGAAGAAGAAGAAGAAGAAGAAGAAGAAGAAGAAGAAGAAGAAGAAGAAGAAGAAGAAGAAGAAGAAGAAGAAGAAGAAGAAGAAGACGAAGAAGAAGAAGAAGAAAATGAAGAAGAAGAAGAAGAAGAAGAAGAAGAAGAAAATGAAGAAGAAGAAGAAGAGGAAGAAGTGGAAGAAGAGGAGGAAGTGGAGGAAGTGGAATAAGTGGACGAATTGGACGAAGTTGCCGAAGTTGACGAAGTTGACGAAGTGGACGAAGTGGAGGAAGCGGAGGAAGCGGAAGAAGGGGACTGAGCGGACGAAAGTTGACGAAGTGGAGGAAGTGGAGGAAGTGGACAAAGTGGAGGAAGTGGACGAAGGGAACAAAGTGAACGAAGTGGACGAAGTGGAGGAAGTGGAAGAAGTTGACGAAGTGGACAAAGTTGACGAAGTGGACGACGTGGACGAAGTGGACGAAGAGGACGAAGAGGACGAAGTGGACGAAATGGACAAAGTTGACGATGTGGACAAAGTTGACGAAGTGAAAGAAGTTGACGATGTGGACGAACCGGAGGAAGTGGACTAAGTGGACTAAGTGGACGAAGTTGACGAAGTGGACAAATTGAAAGAAGTTGACGACGTGGACGAAGTTGACAAAGTGGACGAAGTGGACGAACTTGACGAAGTGGACGAAGTGGACAAAGTTGACGAAGTGGACGAAGTGGAAGAAGTTGACGAAGTGGACGAAGTGGAGGAACCGGAGGAAGTGGACTAAGTGGATGAAGTGGAAGAAGTGGACGAAGTGGATTAAGTGGACGAAGTTGACGAAGGTGACGAAGTTGACGAAGTGGACGAAGTGGACGAAGTTGACGAAAAGGACGAAGTTGACGTAGCGGACAAAGTTGACGAAGTAGACGAAGTGGAGGAAGTTGACGAAGTGGAAGAAGTGGAAAAAGCTGACGAAGTTGACGAAGTTGACGCAATGGACGAAATGGAGGAAATTGACGAACTGGACGCAGTGGACGAAGTGGCAGAAGTGGAAGAAATGGGCGAAGTAGACGAAGTTGACGAAGTGGATGAAGTTGACGAAATGGACGAAGTTGGCGAAATGGACGAAGTTGACGAAGTGGACAAAGTGGAGGAAGTGGATGAAGTGGAGGAAGTGGAGGAAGTGGAGGAAGTGGAGGATGTGGAGAAAGTGGACTAAGTTGACGAATTGACGAAGTTGACGAAGTGGACGAAATTGATGAAGGGGACGAAGTTGAGGAACCGGACGGAGTGGAGGAAACGGACGAAGTGGACGAAGTTGACGAATTTGACAAAGTGGACGAAGTGGAAGAAATTGACGATGTTGACGAAGTGGACGAAGTGGATGATGTTGACGAAGCTGATCAAGTTGAAGAAGTTGACAAAGTGGACGAAGTTGAAGAAGTGCAGGAAGTGGACGAATTGGCGAAAGTGGACGAACTGGAGCAAGTGTACGAAGTAGAGGAAGTGGACGAAGTTGACGAAGTGAAAGAAGTTGACGAAGTGGACGAAGTGGAAGAAGTTGACGAAGTGGACGAATTTGACTAAGTGGACGAAGTTGACGAAGTTGACGAAGTGGACGACGTTGACGAAGTGGAAGAAGTTGACGAAGTGGACGAAGTTGACGAACTGGACGAAGTGGAGGAAGTTGACGAAGTGGACGAAGTGGAAGAAGTGGAAGAAGTTGACGGAGTGGACGAAGTTGACGAAGTGGACGAAGTGGACAAAGTCGACAAAGTGGAGGAAGTGGACTAAGTGGACGAAATTGAAGAAATTTACGAAGTGGAGGAAATGGACGAAGTGGAGGAAGTGGACGAAGTTGGCGAGTGGACGAAGTGGACGAACTAGACGAAGGGGACGAAGTGGACGAAGTTGACGAAGTGGACGAAGTAGACGAAGTGGACGAAGTGGACGAAGTTGACGAAGTGGACGAAGTGGATGAACTTGACGAAGTGGACGAAGTGGACGAAGTTGACGAAGTGGACGAAGTGGACGACGTGGACGAAGTGGACGAAGAGGACGAAGAGGACGAAGTGGACAAAGTTGACGAAGTGGACAAAGTTGACGAAATTGACGAAGTGGACGAAGTCGACGATATGGACGAAATGGTGGAAGTGGACGAAGTGAACGCAGTGGACGAAGTGGACGAAGTGGAAGAAGTTGACGAAGTGGACCAAGTTGACGAAATAGACGAAGTTCACAAAGTTGACGAAGTGGACGAACTTTACGGTGTTGACGAAGTGTTTGAAGTGGAGGAAGTGGACGAAGTGGACGAACTGGACGAAGTGGACGAAGTAGACGAAGTGGACGAAGTGGACGAAGTTGACGAAGTGGACGAAGTTGACGAAGTGGACGAAGATGACGAAGTGGACGAAGTGGACGAAGTTGACGAAGTGGACGAAGTGGACGAAGTTGACGAAGTGGACGAAGTGGACGAAGTGGACGAAGTGGACGAAGTGGACGAAGTGGACGAAGTGGACGAAGTGGACGAAGTGGACGAAGTGGACGAAGAGGACGAAGAGGACGAAGTGGACGAAGTTGACGAAGTGGACAAAGTTGACGAAGTTGACGAAGTGGACGAAGTGGACGAAGTGGAAGAAGTTGACGAAGTGGACGAAGTTGACGAAATGGACGAAGTTCACAAAGTTGACGAAGTGGACGAACTTTACGGTGTTGACGAAGTGGAGGAAGTGGAGGAAGTGGACGAAGTGGACGAAGTAGAGGAAGTGCAGGATGTGGAGGAAGTGGAAGAAGTGGAGGAAGTGAAGGAATTTGACGAAGTGGACGCAGTGGACGAAGTTGAAGATGTGGAAGAAGTTGAGGAAGTGGAGGAAGTACACGAAGTGGACGAAGTGGACAAAGTGGACGAAGTGGACGAAGTTGACGAAGCGGACGAAGTTGACGAAGTTGACGAAGTGGACGAAGTAGAGGAAGTGGAGGAAGATGACGAAGTGGAAGAAGTGGAAGAAGCTGACGAAGTTGACGAAGTTGACGAAGTGGACGAAATGGAGGAAATTGACGAAGTGGACGCAGTGGACGAAGTGGAAGAAGTGGCAGACGTGGAAGAAATGGGCGATGTAGACGAAGTTGACGAAGTGGATGAAGTTGACGAAATGGAAGAAGTTGACGAAATGGACGAAGTTGAGGAAGTGGACAAAGTGGAGGAAGTGGAGGATGCGGAGAAAGTGGACTAAGTGGACGAATTGACGAAGTTGACGAAGTGGACGAAGTTGGTGAAGTGGACGAAGTTGAGGAACCGGACAAAATGAAGGAAACGGACGAAGCGGACCAAGTTGACGAAGTTGACAAAGTGGACGAAGTGGAAGAAATTGACGAAGTTGACGAAGTGGACGATGTTGAAGAAGTTGATGAATTTGACGAAGTTGACAATGTGGACAACGTTGAAGAAGTGCAGGAAGTGGACGAAGTGGAGAAAGTGGACGAAGTGGAGCAAGTGGACGAAGCAGAGGAAGTGAAGGAAGTGGACGAAGTTGACGAGTTGACGAAGTGGTCTAAGTTGGTGAAGTGGAGGAAGTGGACGAAGCGGACGAAGTTGACGAAGTGGAAGAAATTGACGAAGTGGACGAAGTTGACGAAGTGGACGAAGTTGACGAAGTGGACAAAGTTGACGAAGTGGACGAAGTGGACGAAGTTGAAGAACTGGTCGAAGTGGAGCAATCGGAGGAAGTGGACTAAGTGGACGAAGTTGACGAAGTGGAGGAAGTAGACGAAGTGGAGGAAGTGGAGGAAGTGGACGAAGCGGAGGAAGTGGAAGAAGTTGACGAAGTGGACGAAGTTGACGAAGAAGACGAAGTTGAGAAAGTGGACGAAGTTGACGATGTGGACGAAGTGGATGTAATTGACGAAGTGGACGAGGTGGTCGAAGCGGAGGAAGTGGACAAAGTGGACGAAATTGAAGAAATTTACGAAGTGGAGGAAGTGGACGAACTGAAGGAAATGGACGAAGAGGACGAAGTGGACGAAGTTGACGAAGTGAACGAAGTTGACGAAATGGACGAAGTGGACGAAGTTCACGAAGTGGACGAAGTTGACGAAGTGGACGAAGTTGACGATGTTGACGAAGTGGACGAAGTGGACGAAGTGGACGAACTGGACGAAGAGGACGAAGAGGAGGAAGTGGACAAAGTTGACGAAGTGGACAAAGTTGACGAAGTGGACAAAGTTAACGAAGTGGACGAAGTTGACGAAGTGGACGAAGTTGATGTAGTGGACAATGTGGAGGAAGTGGAGGAAGTGGAGGATATGGAGAAAGTGGACTAAGTTGACGAATTGACGAAGTTGACGAAGTGGATGAAATTGGTGAAGTGGACGAAGTTGAGGAACCGGACGGAGTGGAGGAAACGTACGAAGCGGACCAAGTTGACGAAGTTGACAAAGTGGACGAAGTGGAAGAAATTGACAACGTTGACGAAGTGGACGAAGTGGACGATGTTGATGAAGCTGATGAAGTTGACGAAGTTGACAAAGTGGACGAAGTTGAAGAAGTGCAGGAAGTGGACGAAGTGGATAAAGTGGACGAAGTGGAGCAAGTGGACGAAGCAGAGGAAGTGAAGGAAGTGGAAGAAGTTGAGAGTTGACTGATAACAGTTGAAAAACTGTTATTTTCATGCTTAAAATTGATACTAAAAGCAACCTTTAGACTTAGAAACTGGCTTGAAATCATGCTTTTATCCATATTTTCAGAAATAAGAGAGCTGGACAGGTTTATGCTTGATTTAAGTGTTTTTGTGCAGGTTTTAAGGTGAATTTAGTGAAAGAAGTGAAGAAGGAGAGAGATGGAATCATAAAAGGAATCAAAGAGTGCAAAAGGAGAAGCCGAAGGCACCGCTCAGCGGCATTTTACCGCTGAGCGGCACTCAGGAGGTCACGGGAGGTCCGCTGAGGGGCAAACTGGCCGCTGAGGGGAAGAAAAGGGAAGCGTAGTTACCGCTGAGCGGTATTTACCGCTGAGCGCCATTCTTAATAATGGGCTTGGACTCGTTTTCTGGCACTTTTATGGGCTTGGGCTTAGATCTTTTGTAATTCTAAAATAGTATATAAGGACTTACACGTCCTAGAATTAGTATCTTTGGCAGAAACGAGGAAAACACTCTCTCTTCCACCCCTTTGAAGGAGGATCTTGGATGCTCAGGCTACCTCTTCACCTTTATTGGGTTTATTCTTTCATTCTTTCATTGTTATTCATCTAGGTTCACCATGAATATGGTGAACTAAACCTTGTATGTTTGTTGGGGAATCAATGTAATCTCTTGAAGCTCTCATATATGGAATCTGTTGAGTACATCTTTTAATTAAGACATATGCTTTCTTTCATCATTAGTTAGGGTTTTTCCTCTTTGCTCAATGCTTGCATAGTTTAACTCATTCCATGCATGATTATTGGTTTTGTCGATACGGACACGTACGGGGAAGTCTAGATCCGGGGAATTTCTCCCAATATTATACTGACAATATTCTATTGGTTGCCTTTAAGCTCCTGCACTCATGAACTAATCATTAGGAATGCTAGGAATTGTATGAACTCGTGATTAGGGAGAAGCCATCTAGAATGGTACATTAGAGAGTGGCATTAACAATGATGATTTGAATGTTGAATTCCTAAAATATATGAGAGTGGATGAGATGAAATTGACCCCCAACAACATATTCATTCATATAATTCATTGAAAGTGTTTATCTTTTGTCTTTGCCATTGATCAAACTTCATGCATACATGTTTATTTTTTGTCTTGCATTTTAAACTCTAAATATTTCGTTTGTAAGTCCTAGCTAATCAACAAATCATATAACTAAACTAGGCCGTGAGTCCTTTGGGAAGAACGATACTTGGTCTTACCAAGTTTATTACTTGAACGATTCGGTCATACTTGCCGATTGTGAAACAAGTTTGTGACATCATATTTTGGTGCTTACAAATTTGTCCATCAAGTTTTTGGCGCCGTTGTCGGGGAATTGGGGATTGAACCCGAGTCCTAGCAACGGCTAATAAGTTTGGGCCATCAAGTTTTTGGCGCCGTTGCCGGGGGACTCGTGGTTTAACTGGTTAATTTGTGTGATTATTGATTATCTTTGAATTTAATTTTAAATTTCTGTTTTTATTTTCTGTTTTTATTTTTTTCGGTTTTTATTAGATTAGATTAGATTTTATTTTATTTTATTTGATTAGATTAGATTAGATTAGATTAGATTTTATGTTTAGATTAGATTTTATTTTATTTTATTTTATCTTCTATCTTCTAAATCTTTTAACTTCTATCTTCTGAATCTTTTATCTTCTATCTTCTGAATCTTTTATCTTTTTATCTTTTGAATATATATCTTCTCCTATATCTTTTTGTGCTAACACATATTTTGTAGAGTTTTGTGCCTAATGTTTGCAGGATGCAATTCGAACAAGAATTTAATGGGCACTCAATTCTACCAAAGTAATCTCAACCACTGGTGGGAACATGACTCAAGCATGGATCAAAGCCAATTTTGGCAAGCTGCCGGACAATTTGACAACCAACCACAACAACAATGGCAGCAACAAAGCTTTAAAATCAACAAAGGGAAGCAAGAGATCTCTTCATTTAGACAAGGCATGGAAGAATCACTGGGGCATGCATGGGACAGGTACAAAAGCCTATTAAGAAAGACTCCCACGCATGGATTTAACGAAGGAGAAGTAGTCCTAATCTTCCTTGGAGGTCTTGGTTCACAAACCAAGATGATGCTTGACGCCTCAGCAGGAGGAAATATCAAATGGAAAACTTCAGAGGAAGCCGCAGAAATAATTGAAAACATGGCTACTAATGATAATGAGCTACACAGTGAGAGAGGAGCTCCTGTGCAACAAAAAGGAGTTTTGCAGATGCAATCCAATGATGCCTTGCTAGCTCAGAACAAGATACTAACTCAACAGTTGGAGAATCTCACAAAGATACTTGCACAACTACCCAAAGAGTTGAAGACTGTTGCACAGGTACAATCCCAGTTGTGCGAATTGTGTGGAGGCGACCATATCAATGGTCAATGTGCCTTTCCAGTTGAAGCCGTAGAGGATGTAAACTACATGACCAATCAGTATCGTCAAGGGAGCTACAATCAGGGGTGGAAACCACACCCAAGCATTGGTCAAGGGCAAACTGGGCAAGCGGGTCAATATAATAAGCAGCAGCAGCAACCCACCTTATGGCAACAGTTATCTATGCTTAATGAAAGGTCCATGAGGATGGAGGAAATTATTCAGCAATTTATACAGAAAACTGAATCTTCTCAAAAGAGCACTGAAGCTGCTATTAAGAACTTGAAGATTCAAATGGGGCAGATTACCAAGCAGTTGGAAGAAAGGCCTGACACGGATTTTGGGGCTAATACTGAGGTTAACCCCAGGGGAGAGTGTCAAGAGCTAGTGAGTGTAAATGTTGAAAAAGTTGAGTTGGAAAAAGAAGAGAGAAAAGAGAGAGAAGAGAAAGGAGAAGAGAAAATTTGTGTGAAGATTGAGAAAGTGAGTAGAAAAAGAAAAGAAAAAAGGAAAGTGAGAGAAAAGAAAAAGAGGACGAGAGAAAAAAAGAAAGAATCATATGAAAAACCTCTTCCTCATCCAAAGAAGTATCATAGGAAGAAGGAATTTGAGCGCTTTAGGGAAATCTTCAAGAAATTGGAGATTAAAGTTCCTATGATTGAGACACTGCAACAGGTTCCTGGTTTGATCAAATTTCTGAAGAAGTTCAGTAGAAAGAAGAAAAAGAAGAAGGAACTTGAGCTTTACTGGTTCAAGCTAATGACGTTAAAAGAGCGCTTGCTGGGAGGCAACCTAGTGGATTTAAAAACTTTTGATTTGGTTTTGTAACTTTTTGGACATTATTTTGTTAATATTTTGTTGGATACAGCATCTACTGAAGGATGCTAGGTGGTTAAGTATCTACTGAAGGATACTAAGTTTGTAACACCTATTGATGGGTGTTGGTGAGAAGATTTTGCACCTACTGATGGGTGCTGGTAAGTTTGAAACACCTACTGATGGGTGTTGGTGGATTTTGGGTCAGGCTCGTGACGTTAAACAAGCGCTACCTGGGAGGCAACCCAGTTGATTGATTGTTTTTTTTTGTTAGGGTTTGCATAAGCATTTTTAACATTGAATTGCAGGGAACCTATGAGGGGTATGCTAGGAAGGCACGTAGGTCAAGAAAAGAAGGAGAAGGGCACATCACGAAAGTGCCGCTGAGCGGCAATTACCGCTGAGCGGTACTAACGCAGATGGGCTTAAGTTCCCCTTAGCGGAACCCGAGCCCATTGGGGTATTTTTAAACCATAAGCTGCGCGTTTTTACATTCTTTCAAGCTCTTCTCTGCACAAACACTTCCACACCTCTTCTCCTAGGTTTTCCACATCTTTCTACTCTTCCCTCTTTAGAAAATTTATCTTCCACTCACTTTTACACTAGTGTGCCATCAAAGTTTGGGGTTGGAAGAGAGCATTCTAGTTTGGAAGCATTCTCATATCATCTAGCATCTCCACCCAAGTAAGTAAAATGCATTTTGTTCATTCTAGGGTTCTTGAGTTTGAATGTGGTTGTCAAAGCATGAATATTTAGGGGTTTTGATTTCTATGCATGATTTGATGATATATTTGATGTTTGAACCGATTAAATTGCTTGATTATGAACTGGAAAACTGAAAATTGCATTTGGATGGAGTTAGGACAGTTTTAAAACGAGATTTTCAAAAATCTGCAGGTCACCGCTGAGCGGCAATTACCGCTGAGCGGCACTCTGCCAGATTTGTTTTTTGCGTGTTTGAATGTGGTACTGGTGGCGCTGAGGGGAAATTCTGGCCCTCAGCGGTGGTTTAGCTTCGAAAGGAGTTGTGTTCTGTGTTTACTAATGATTAACATCATGTTCTGTGGTTTTGTAATTGTGTTTGAATGCAGGAATGGCATCCTCTTCAGGAAAGAGATTGAAAACCATGGCAACCAAGAGGAAGGAAAAGGAACCAGAGCAGCCCCATAATGGCAGGTTCCTCTCTAGGAAACATGAGAAGCACTTTAGGGTGGTTCAGGACAGGAGACTTCTAATGGAGAGAAAGGTTGGAATGATACCTAACTTTGCTCCTCAATTTGGAGAGCAAGTGTTAGGGAATGATTGGGGGAAGCTAGCCACTTATCCAGCGCCTGCCAACATAGCTGTGGTGAAGGAATTCTACACCAATGCAAAGAAGATTGGTGATTATCCAGTTGAGAATTATTTGGGCTATGTCAGAGGCCATGCTATCAGGTATGATCCTGATTCCATCAACAACTTCCTGGATACTGTGTGGGCTGGTGAGCAATGCCAGTTTGCTCTTAGCATGGAGGAAGGTGCTGACTTTGAGGATGTTGAGAGAGTATTGTGCATACCTGGAGGACACTTCCAAAGGAATAGATCTGGAGCAGTGGTTAACATTAGGAGGACAGATTTGACTCCTCTTGCAAAGTATTGGATGGCATTTTCTCATGCCAACATTCAGCCATGCTCACATGTGTCAGATATCACTCTCAGCAGGGCACTATTCATCTACTGTGCTATCAGAAATTTGAATGTTAATATTGGGCAGGTGATAGCTGATGAGATTAGTGTGTGTGCTAACACCTCAAACAACAAAGCACCACTAGGACATCCTTCTTTGATCACTCACCTCTGCAAGCTAGCTGGGGTGGACACTTCTGTTCCACCATTTGAGAGGCCAAGAAAAGCTATAGATGAGGCCTATTACAGACAGTACTGTGGAGGTGAGGAGGCAGCTCAGCCAGTTCCACCATGCCAGGCTCGTAGAGAGAGAGGGCCAGCACAGAGTCGGACATCTGCTGATACACATGAAGCAGAACCATTCCAGATGAGGGACATGTATATGTCTCTTATAGGTGCTCAGTTGCAGTCCATCCACAGAGGGCAGGTGGCCACGGCTGAGATGATAGTGGGGATGTATGATACCCCTCCAGCACACAGGTGGACTATGGATGAATTCCATAATGTGGTAGCTTGGCCAGAAGAACCATTGCATGGAGGAGCTGAAGCAGCTGAAGCTTCAGCCAGAGATATGGAAGAAGATGAAGCTGAGGAGGAGGATGCATTTGAGGATGATGATGAAGAGGAAGAGGAAGATACAGAGGACAGCTCAGACTGATGAGGAGCTGAGATAGCATTTACTGATGAATGCTATCATATGATTATGCTTTTGTGGTTTAAGTTTTCTGAACTTATTTGTTTTTGTTTTTAGATTAGGGTTTGATGTACTCTATTGAACACCTGGTTTATTATGATGGTTTGCTATTAACTGTGATTGTTTGATAAGTAATGTTTGAATGATGCTTATTGACTGATTGATGTTGAGATGATGTGCACATTAAAATGCTTATACAGGTGATTCACAAGCTTTGTGAACAAATGCATGATATCATGATTGTGATTGTGAAATTAAGCAGGATGTGTATGTCAAATGTGAATGAGCTTATATGTGAGGTTTTGAGCTCCAGAGTTGTTATTGTTGAATGCTATTACTTTGAAAGCATGAATGATTTTGCCCAGGTTTTCTATGATTGAATCAATTGCTTGTTTTGCATCATGTGATCAAGGCCGTTTTTGTTGAAACCCTTTTTATTGGCCAAATTCATAAAGTTAGCCTACTAAAAGAGAACACTTTGTGTTCTATCCTTTGAACCCTTAGCCTTGAACATACACTGAAACCCTTGATTGAAAATCTTTACCTTGAGTTAAGTAGAATATCTTGTGTGGTATTGACAAATGTTCAAGTTTGGGGTTGTTGGGAAAACATGAAAAGCATTGAGCTAAGAGCTAAAAAGTAAGAATATGCAAAGAAAAAGAAAAAGAAAAGCAAAGAAAAAGAAGCAAAGCTCAATGCAAAGGCAAAAGGCAAGTTGGGAATGAATAAGAATAATTGTGTTGTTATGATTCTCTTAACTCAAGGATTTTGTGATCCAGAAAAACCAATTTTCTTGTTAGCCCAGCCACATTATAAGCCATTGAAAAGTCCTTGTGATGATGCATGCTTGTGAATGTTTTTGATTGTGGTTAAATGAAAGGCAAAGTTGATTCATGTGACATTGTGATAGTGGAGTGAATGAGTGAAACACTTTACCTCTTATACACTTGTGTGTTGAGTGAAACACTTTACCTAGTGAGGAAATATTCCATAAGCACATAAACATTCATGCTTAATTGATTGATCATTCATGAAAAATAGCATTTGTTGGAACTTAAATGACTTTGTGAACACTAAAGCATGTGCACATCTTGGTTGAACTCTTGGTCATAAGTTTGAGTGAAGTTATTACTTATCTTGAAAAAGAGGATTTTTGAATGAGTGAACCATCATATGAATTGGTTGGAGATTGAGTTACATTTTGTTTGCTTGAGGACAAGCAAAGTTCCAAGTTTGGGGTTGTGATAACAGTTGAAAAACTGTTATTTTCATGCTTAAAATTGATACTAAAAGCAACCTTTAGACTTAGAAACTGGCTTGAAATCATGCTTTTATCCATATTTTCAGAAATAAGAGAGCTGGACAGGTTTATGCTTGATTTAAGTGTTTTTGTGCAGGTTTTAAGGTGAATTTAGTGAAAGAAGTGAAGAAGGAGAGAGATGGAATCATAAAAGGAATCAAAGAGTGCAAAAGGAGAAGCCGAAGGCACCGCTCAGCGGCATTTTACCGCTGAGCGGCACTCAGGAGGTCACGGGAGGTCCGCTGAGGGGCAAACTGGCCGCTGAGGGGAAGAAAAGGGAAGCGTAGTTACCGCTGAGCGCCATTCTTAATAATGGGCTTGGACTCGTTTTCTGGCACTTTTATGGGCTTGGGCTTAGATCTTTTGTAATTCTAAAATAGTATATAAGGACTTACACGTCCTAGAATTAGTATCTTTGGCAGAAACGAGGAAAACACTCTCTCTTCCACCCCTTTGAAGGAGGATCTTGGATGCTCAGGCTACCTCTTCACCTTTATTGGGTTTATTCTTTCATTCTTTCATTGTTATTCATCTAGGTTCACCATGAATATGGTGAACTAAACCTTGTATGTTTGTTGGGGAATCAATGTAATCTCTTGAAGCTCTCATATATGGAATCTGTTGAGTACATCTTTTAATTAAGACATATGCTTTCTTTCATCATTAGTTAGGGTTTTTCCTCTTTGCTCAATGCTTGCATAGTTTAACTCATTCCATGCATGATTATTGGTTTTGTCGATACGGACACGTACGGGGAAGTCTAGATCCGGGGAATTTCTCCCAATATTATACTGACAATATTCTATTGGTTGCCTTTAAGCTCCTGCACTCATGAACTAATCATTAGGAATGCTAGGAATTGTATGAACTCGTGATTAGGGAGAAGCCATCTAGAATGGTACATTAGAGAGTGGCATTAACAATGATGATTTGAATGTTGAATTCCTAAAATATATGAGAGTGGATGAGATGAAATTGACCCCCAACAACATATTCATTCATATAATTCATTGAAAGTGTTTATCTTTTGTCTTTGCCATTGATCAAACTTCATGCATACATGTTTATTTTCTGTCTTGCATTTTAAACTCTAAATATTTCGTTTGTAAGTCCTAGCTAATCAACAAATCATATAACTAAACTAGGCCGTGAGTCCTTTGGGAAAAACGATACTTGGTCTTACCAAGTTTATTACTTGAACGATTCGGTCATACTTGCCGATTGTGAAACAAGTTTGTGACATCATATTTTGGTGCTTACAAATTTGTCTATCATTGACGAAGTGGACAAAGTTGGTGAAGTGGAGGAAGTGGACGAAGCGGACGAAGTGGACGAAGTGGAAGAAATTGACGAAGTGGACGAAGTGGACGAAGTTGACGAAGTGGACGAAGTGGACGAAGTGGACGAAGTTGAAGAAGTGGACGAAGTGGAGGAATCGGAGGAAGTGGACTAAGTGGACGAAGTTGACGAAGTGGAGGAAGTAGACGAAGTGGAGGAAGTGGACGAAGTGAAGGAAGTGGACGAAGTGGAAGAAGTTGACGAAGTGGACGAAGTTGACGAAGTGGACGAAGTGGAAGAAGTTGACGAAGTGGACGAAGTAAACGAAGAAGACGAAGTTGAGAAAGTGGACGAAGTTCACGATGTGGACCAAGTGGACGAAGTGGACGAAGTGGATGAAGTGGACGAAGTGGACGAAATTGACAAAGTGGACGAGGTGGACGAAGCGGAGGAAGTGGACTAAGTGGACGAAATTGAAGAAATTTACGAAGTGGAGGAAGTGGACGAACTGTAGGAAGTGGACGAAGTGAACGAAGTGGACGAATTGGACGAAGTGGACGAAGTTGATGAAGTGGACAAAGTGGAGGAAGTGGATGAAGTGGAGGAAGTGGAGGAAGTGGAGGATATGGAGAAGGTGGAATAAGTTGACGAATTGACGAAGTTGACGAAGTGCGCGAAATTGGTGAACTGGACGAAGTTGAGGAAGTGGAGAAAGTTGGTGAAGTGGAGGAAGTGGACGAAGCAGACGAAGTGGACGAAGTGGTAGAAATTGACGAAGTGGACGAAGTTGACGAAGTGGACGAAGTGGACGAAGTTGAAGAAGTGGACGAAGTGGAGGAATCGGAGGAAGTGGACTAAGTGGACGAAGTTGACGAAGTGGAGGAAGTAGACGAAGTGGAGGAAGTGAAGGAAGTGGACGAAGCGGAGGAAGTGGACGAAGTGGAAGAAGTTGACGAAGTTGACGAAGTTGACGAAGTTGACGAAGTTGACGTAGTGGATGAAGTGTACGAAGTTGACGAAGAAGATGAAGTTGAGAAAGTGGACGAAGTTGACGATGTGGACCAAGTGGACGAAGTGGACGACGTGGATGAAGTGGACGAAATTGACGAAGTGGATGAGGTGGACGAAGCGGAGGAAGTGGACTAAGTGAATGAAATTGAAGAAATTTACGAAGTGGAGGAAGTAGACGAACTGGAGGAAGTGGACGAAGTGAACGAAGTGGACGAATTGGACGAAGTTGATGAAGTGGACAAAGTGGAGGAAGTGTATGAAGTGGAGGAAGTAGAGGAAGTGGAGGAAGTGGAGGAAGTGGAGGATGTGGAGAAAGTGGACTAAGTTGACGAATTGACGAAGTTGACGAAGTGGACGAAATTGGTGAAGTGGACGAAGTTGAGGAACCGGACGAAGTGGAGGAAACGGACGAAGCGGACCAAGTTGACGAAGTTGACAAAGTGGACGAAGAGGAAGAAATTGACAACGTTGACGAAGTGGACGAAGTTGACGATGTTGACGAAGCTGATGAAGTGAGAAAGTGGACGAAGTTGACGATGTGGACCAAGTGGACGAACTGGACGAAGTGGACGAAGTGGATGAAGTGGACGAAGTGGACGAAGTGGACGAAATTGACGAAGGGGAGGAGGTGGACGAAGCGGAGGAAGTGGACTAAGTGGACGAAATTGAAGAAATTTACGAAGTGAAGGAAGTGGACGAATTGGAGGAAGTGGACGAAGTGAACGAAGTGGACGAATTGGACGAAGTGGACGAAGTTGACGAAGTTGAGGAATTGGACGAAGTGGACGAAATGGACCAAGTGGACGAAGTTTACGAAGTGGAGGAAGTTGACGATGTTGACGAAGTGGACGGAGTGGACAAAGTGGACGAATTGGACGAAGAGGACGAAGTGGACAAAATTGACGAAGTGGACAAAGTTAACGAAGTGGACGAAGTTGACGAAGTGGACGAAGTTGACGAAGTGGACGAAGTGGAGGAACCGGAGGAAGTGGACTAAGTGGACGAAGTTGACGAAGTGGACGAAGTGGAAGAAGTTGACGAAGTGGACGAAGTTGACGAAGTTGACGAAGTGGAGGCTCTGGAGGAAGTGGACTAAGTGGACGAAGTGGACGAAGTGGAAGAAGTTGACCAAGTGGACGAATTTAACGTAGTGAACGAAGTGGACGAAGTTGACCAAGTTGACGAAGTGGACGAAGTGGAAGAAGTTGACGAAGACGACGAAGTTGACGAAGTGGACGAAGTTGAGGAAGTGGACGAAGTGGAGGAAATTGACGAAGTCGACGAAATGGACGAACTGGAAGAAGTGGAAGAAGTTGACGAAGTGGACGAAGTGCACGAAGTGCACGAAGAGGATGAAGAGTACGAAGTGGACAAAGTTGACGAAGTGGACAAAATTGACGAAGTTGACGAAGTGGACGAATTCGACGATATGGACGAAATGGAGGAAGTGGACAAAGTGAACGCAATGGACGGAGTAGACGGAGTGGACGAAGTGGAAGAAGTTGAGGAACTGGACGAAGTTGACGAAGTTGACGGTGTTGACGAAGTGGAGCAAGTGGAGGAACTGGAGGAAGTGGAGGAAGTTGGTGAAGTGGACGAAGTGGACGAAGTGGACGATGTGGACGAAGTAGAGGAAGTGGAGGATGTGGAGTTGGTGGTAGAAGTGGAGGAAGTGGAGGAATTTGACGAAGTGGACGAAGTGGACGCAGTGGATGAAGTGGAAGATGTGGAAGAAGTTGAAGAAGCGAACGAAGTAGACGAAGTGGATGAAGTTGACGAAGTGGACATAGTGGACGAAGTGCACGAAGAGGACGAAGAGGACGAAGGGGACGAAGTGGACAAAGTTGAAAAAGTTGACGAAGTTGACGAAGTGGAAGAAGTTGACGAAGTGGACGAACCGGAGGAAGTGGACTAAGTGGACGAAGTTGACGAAGTGGACGAAGTGGACGAAGTGGACGAAGAGGACGAAAAGGACGAAGTGGACAAAGTTGACGAAGTGTAAGAAGTTGATGAGGTGGAGGAAGTGGAGGAAGTGGACGAAGTGGAAGAACTGGAAGAAGTTGACGAAGTGGACGAAGTGGATAAAGAGGACGAAGTGGAAAAAGTTGACGAAGTGGAAAAAGTTGACGAAGTTGATGAAGTGGACGAAGTTGACGAAGTGGAAGAAGTTGACGAAGTGGACGAAGTGGACGAAGTGGAGGAACCGGAGGAAGTGGAGTAAGTGGACGAAGTTGACGAAGTGGACGAAGTGGAAGAAGTTGACGAAGTGGACGAAGTTGAAGAAGTTGACGAAGTTGACGAAGTTGACGAAGTGGACGAAGTGGAAGAAGTTGACGAAGTGGACGAAGTTGACGAAGTGGACGAAGTTGACGAAGTGGACGAAGTGGACGAAGTGGACGAAGTGGAGGAAGTTGACGAAGTGGACGAAGTGGACGAAGTGGACGAAGTTGACGAAGTGGACGAAGTGGACGAAGTGGACGAAGTTGACGAAGTTGACGAAGTGGACGAAGTGGAGGAAGTTGACAAAGTGGACGAAGTGGAAGAAGTGGAAGAAGTTGACGAAGTGGACGAAGTGGACGAAGTTGACGAAGTGGACGAAATGGAGGAAATTGACGAAGTGGAAGAAGTCGAAGAAGTGGAAGAAATGGAAGAAGTAGACGAAGTTGATGAAGTGGATGAAGTTGCCGAAGTAGACGAAGTGGATGAAGTTGACGAAGTGGACGAAGTTGAGGAGGTGGACGAAGTAGAGGAAGTGGAGAAAGTGGACTAAGTGGACGAATTGACGAAGTGGGCGAAGTTGGTGAAGTGGACAAAGTTGAGGAAGCGGACGAAGTGGAGGAAGCGGACCAAGTTGACGAAGTTGACAAAGTTGACGAAGTGGAAGAAATTTTCATAAGTGGACGAAGTGGACGAAATGAACGAAGTGGACGAAGTTGACGAAGTTTAAGAAGTTGACGAAGTGGACAAAGTTGACGAAGTGGAGGAAGTGGAGGAAGTTGGTGAAGTGGACGAAGTGGACAAAGTAGAGGAAGTGGAGGATGTGGAGGAAGTGGAAGAAGTGGAGGAAGTGGAGGAATTTGACGAAGTGGACGAAGTGCACGCAGTGGACGAAGTGGAAGATGTGGAAGAAGTTGAAGAAGCGGACGAAGTAGATGAAGTGGACGAAGTTGACGAAGTTGACGAAGTGGACGAAGTGGACGAAGTGGACTAAGTGGACGAAGTGGACGAAGTGCACGAAGAGGACGAAGAGGACGAAGTGGACAAAGTTGACGAAGTGGACAAAGTTGAAAAAGTTGACGAAGTTGACGAAGTGGAAGAAGTTGACGAAGTGGACGAACCGGAGGTAGTGGACTAAGTGGACGAAGAGGACGAAGAGGACGAAGTGGATAAAGTTGACGAAGTGTAAGAAGTTGATAAAGTGGAGGAAGTGGAAGAACTAGAAGAAGTTGACGAAGTGGACGAAGTGGACGAAGTGGACGAAGTCGACGAAGTGGACAAAGAGGACGAAGTGGACAAAGTTGACGAAGTAGACAAAGTTGACGAAGTGGACGAAGTTGACGAAGTGGACGAAGTGGAGGAACCGGAGGAAGTGGACTAAGTGGACGAAGTTGACGAAGTGGACGAAGTGGAAGAAGTTGACGAAATGGACGAAGTTGACGAAGTTGACGACGTGGACGAAGTGGAAGAAGTTGACGAAGTGGACGAAGTTGACGAAGTGGACGAAGTTGACAAAGTTGACGAAGTGGGCGAAGTGGAGGATGTTGACGAAGTGGAAGTGGAAGAAGTTGACAAAGTGGACGAAGTTGACGAAGTGGACGAAATGGAGGAAATTGACGAAGTGGACGAAGTGGAAGAAGTGGAAGAAGTGGAAGAAATGGAAGAAGTAGACGAAGTTGACGAAGTGGATGAAGTTGACGAAGTGGACGAAGTTGAGCAGGTGGACAAAGTGGACGAACGGGAGGAAGTGGAGGATGTGGAGGAAGTGGAGAAAGTGGACTAAGTGGACGAATTGACGAAGTTGACGAAGTGGGCGAAGTTGGTGAAGTGGACGAAGTTGAGGAAGCGGACGAAGTGGAGGAAGCGGACGAAGCGGACCAAGTTAACGAAATTGACAAAGTTGACGAAGTGGAAGAAATTTTCAGAAGTGGACGAAGTTGACGAAGCTGATGAAGTTGACGAAGTTGACAAAGTGGACGAAGTTGAAGAAGTGCAGGAAGTGGACGAAGTGGACGAAGTGGATGAAGTGGAGGAAGTGGACGAAGCACAGGAAGTGGAGGAAGTGGACGAAGATGACGAGGTGACTAAGTGGACAAAGTTGGTGAAGTGGAGGAAGTGGACGAAGCGGACGAAGTTGACGAAGTGGAAGAAGTGGACGAAGTTGACGAAATGGAGGAAGTGGACGAAGCGAGGGAAGTGGACGAAGTGGAAGAAGTTGACGAAGTTGACGAAGGGGAAGAAGTTGACGAAGTAGACGAAGTGGATGAAGTGGACGAAGTTGAGGAAGTGGAGGAAGTTGACGAAGTTGGTGACGTGGACGAAGTGGAGGAAGTGGAGGAAATGGACTAAGTGGACGATTTGGACGAAGTGGAGGACAGGGACGAAGTGGAAGAAGTGGAGGGAGTGGACGAGGTGGACGAAGTTGGTGAAGTGGACTAAGTGGAAGACGTTGACGAAGTTGACGATGTGGTGGAAGTGAAGGAAGTGGATTAAGTGGACGAAGTTGACAAAGTGGACGAAGTTAAAGAAGTTGACGAAGTGGACGAAGTGGAGGAAGTGGAGGAAGAGGAGGAAGTCGACGAAGTTGACGAAGTTGACAAAGTTTACGAAGTGGACGAAGTCCAGGAAGTGGAGGAAGTGGACGAAGTTGAAGAAGTTGACGAAGTTGACAAGGTTGACAAAGTTTACGAAATGGACGAAGCAGACCTAGTGGAGGAAGTGGAGGAACTAGAGGAAGTGAAGGAAGTTGACGAAGTTGACGAAATGGACGAAGTGGATGAAGTGTACGAAGTGGACAAAGTGGACGAAGTGCACGAAGTTGACGAAGTTGGCGACATGGACGATGTTGTCGAAGTGGAGGTAGTGGACTAGGTGGACGAAGTTGACGAAGTTAACAAAGTGGAGGAAGTGGACGAAGTGGACGATTTGGACGAAGTGCAGGACGTGGATGAAGTGGAGGAAGTGGAGGAAGTGAAGGAAGTGGACTAAGTGGACAAAGTTGACGAAGTGGAGGAAGTGGAGGAAGTCCACGAATTGGAGGAAGTGGACGAAGTAGACAAAGTTTACGAAGTGGACGAAGTGGACGAAGTGGACAAAGTGGACGAAGAGGACGAAGTGGACGAAGTTGACGAAGTGGTGGATGTTGACGAAGTGGACGAAGTTGACGAATTTTACGAAGTGGACGAAATGGACAAAGTTGACGAATAGGACAAAGTGGAGGAAGTGGAGGAAGTGGAGGAAGTGGACTAAGTGGACAAACTGACGAAGTTGATGAAGTGGACGAAGTTGGTGAAGTGGAGGAAGCGGAGGAAGTGGAGGAAGTGGAGGAAGTGGAGGAAGTCGACGAAGTGGAGGAAGTGGACGAAGTAGACGAAGTTGACGAAGTTGACGAAGATGACGAAGCTGACAAAGTGGACGAAGTGGACGAAGTTAACGAAGTAGACATAGTGGACGAAGTGGACGAAGAGGACGAAGTGGAGGAAGTTGACGGAGTGGACGAAGTTGACGATGTGGAGGAAGTGGACGAAGTTGAAGAAGTGGACAAAGTGGACGAAGTGGAGGAAGCGGAGGAAGTGGACGATGTAGACGAAGTTGAAGAAGTTGACGAAGTGGACGAAGTGAAGGAAGTGGACTAAGTTGACGAAGTGGGGGAAGTTGAGGAAGTGGAGGAAGTCCACGAAGTGGAGGAAGTGGAGGAAGTAGACGAAGTTGACGAAAAAATTACGACGTGGACGAAGTGGACATAGTGGACGAAGAGGACGAAGTGGACGAAGTTGACGAAGTGGACGAAGTTGACGAAGTTGACGAAGTGGACGAAGTGTAAGAAGTTGACGAAGACGACGAAGTTGAAGTGGACAAGTTGACGAAGTGGACGATGTGGAGGAAGTTGACGAAGTGGACGAAGTGGAAGAAGTAGAAGAAGTTGACGAAGTGGACGAAATGCATGAAATTGAAGAAGTGGACGAAGTGCACGAAGCGGAAGAAGTGGAAGAAGTGGAAGAAGTGGAAGAAATGGAAGAAGTAGACGAAGTTGACGAAGTGGATAAAATGGAATAAGTGGACGAAGTGGACGAAGAGGACGAAGTGCACGAAGTGGACGAAGTTGACGAAGTTGGCGATATGGACGAAGTTGACGAAGTGGAGGAAGTGGACAAGGTGGACGAAGTTGACGAAGTTAACAAAGTGGAGGAAGTGGAAGAAGTGGAGGAAGTGGAGGAAGTGGACGAAGTTGAAGAAGTGGACGAAGTGGATGATTTGGACGAAGTGGAGGACGTGGATGAAGTGGAGGAAGAGGAGGAAGTGGACGAAGTGAAGGAAGTGGAGGAAGTGGAGGAAGTGAAGGAAGTGGAGGAAGTCCACGAATTGGAGGAAGTGGTCGAAGTAGACAAAGTTTACGAAGTGAACGAAGTGGACGGAATTATATAATATAAAATTACATGGAATCAACACTACTAAAATCTAAGTCCTATACACTAAACTACAATTATTACAAAAGCTTTCCATAGCAATACAAGTCTTCATAACATCTTGAATCTTGATTTCTCTTGACTTGATTTGGACATCATCAAAACTTCATCTTCATCGTTTTGCTAACATTCTCCCCCTTTTTGATGATGATCAAAAACTCCTTTGCTTTAAAGCTTTTAGTAATAATCTGGATAAAACACAACTTATGGAAGAAAAAGTGCATTAGTGAATAAACACAAATAAGCAAATAAGCTTTAAACATTTTCTCCCCCTTTTTGATCATAATTAAAAATTTGTGTTTGATGTTCTCCCCCTAAGATAATACTCCCCCTTAATAAAAGCATGTATACATATGAGCTAAAAATATTTCAAATTTAAAGATTCATTCAAACATACACAAAAGGATATTTAAAGCAAATAATTTTAGGATAAAGAACTTATAAAACATTGTTTAGATCTTCATCTTGAGGATTGTCATCATTATTCGCTTCATTTGTTGTCTTCTACAATTCTTCAACATTGCCTGCATGTAATTCAATTGACTCAAGAGGTTTTGTCTCAAGGTCTACAATTTCATCAAAGACAACATGCACACATTCTTCTATTTCAAATGTTTTCCGATTGAAAACTATATATGCTTTGTATATTAGAAGATACCCAAAAAAATAGTTTCATCGGCCTTGGAATAAAATTTTCTTGAATTTTGTTTTAAAGAAATTTTAAATATTAAGCAATAGGTACCCAACTACTTGTATGGGTCCTTTGGATTAGAAAAAAAAAATCATTTTACAACCCAAACATATCTACCACTTGGAACACCATAATGCTTAATTTTACATTTATTTGAAGCATGACCCTTTTTCATACAATAAAAGCATGATACAAAGTTTGTGTTCCTATAAGTTGTTCCTTTTTCTACCCATGTTCTACGGGTTCTATTATTATGTTTATTTTTAATTTTAGGAACATACTTATTTTTAACAACCTTATTTTCATTATTTTTACTACATTCTCCTAAGGTTGTGTGTTCTAGTAGTTTCTTAAAATTTTCACAAGAAGCACATTCATCACTACTAGTAAATTTACCTTTTTCAAAAAATAAAACTTTATTTTTCAAATCTTTATTTTCTTCAAAAATATTTTCAAAATTTAATTTTAAATTTTTATTTTCTTCAAGAATATTTTCAAAGTCTGATTTCAAATTTTTATTTTCTTCAGAAATATTTTCAAAATCTAATTTTAAATTTTTGAAATCCTTTTTCAATTTCTTATGAGCTTTATCTAATTTTTCAGATTCTACTATTAAAGCAGCATAAGTTTCATGCAATTCATCTTCACTAATTTGACTATAATTATCAGAATCGCTAGATGTACTTACTTGGCTTCCAGCGTCGTCGTTCACCACTATACAGATGTTTGCTTCTTCATCAGATTCACTCAAATCGGAAATTGTTTCGTTGTCATCGTCCCATGCGATGTAGGCTTTCTTTTTCTTGAAGTTTTTCTTTTCCTTTAATTCTTCACTTTTCTTTTGATTTGGGCAGTCTACTTTTAAGTGCCCCTTTTCTCTGCAACCATAACATTTATACTGTGAGGAAGATCCTTGATTTTCTTTCTTTTCGAATTTTAATCTTCCTTTGTCTTTTGATTTCATGAACCTGTTGAGCCTTTTTATCATGAGTCTCAAATTTTCTTCATCTTCTGAATCTTCATCTTCCATTTTGCTCTTGCTCCTTTCTACCTTAGATTTCAAGGCTAGACTCTTTTTCTTGGTTTTTGCTTTTGCTTCTTCTTCATCTAGTCTTCCGAGGTCAAGTTCATGTTCCCTCAACTTTCCAGAAAGTGCCGCCATAGTCATGGTGTTGAGATTTTGTGACTCCGAGATTGCAGTCACCTTTGGTTGCCACGACCTGTCTAAAGACTTCAAGATTTTAATGTTAAGTTCATCGGTATCAAATGACTTACCCAGTCCAATGAGATGATTGACAATGTTGGTGAAGCGTTTTTGAACGTCTGAAATTGTTTCTCCTTGCTTCATCCGGAACATTTCATACTCTTGGATTAAGGAGTTCTTCCTTGCCCTCTTTACATCATTTGTTCCTTCATGTGTCACTCTGAGTACGTCCCACATTTCTTGAGCAGTTTTGCAGACAGAAACCCTGTAGAACTCATCAACAGTCAATGCTGATGCAATGATATTCCGAGCTTTTACGTCATTTTTAAATCTTTTCTTTTCTTCAATGGTCCATTGACCACGGGGCTTTGGTTCCTGTATATTGTTAGTAGGAACAGAAGAACCAGATGCAATAACATCCCAAATTTCACAATCAATAGATTCAATAAATATTTGCATTCTTACCTTCCAGAATGCATAGTTCTCACCTGTGAATAGTGGGGGTCTATTGATTGATGCACCCTCTGTAAAGGTTTGATGTGATCCTGCCATTTGAATGACTATCAAAGCAAGCTCTGATGATAATTGTTAGAATCGCTGCAGCGGAATTGTTAGCGTGGAATAACAAACCAAGAGGGTTTTTAATACGAACGTGTGCCTTTTAATTTCTACTCAATTAAACTTACCAAGCAAATAATAAAGACAAATAAAGAGAGTAAGGTTGAGAGAAATTTGCACAGATGATTTTATCCTGGTTTGGATCGTACCAATCCTACGTCCAGTCGCTTATCTCAAACAAGATAAACCTTTTTCACTAACACAAAACAATTACAAATTACAATCACAAAGAAACACAATTTGTAAAAGTTTAGAAACCACCTCTCTTGATACCACAAGAGATGAACCTACACCTCCTTTGAGTCTTCACAAAGGATGAACACCTCCTCCGAATACTTCACGAAGGATGATTCTCTTCCGAACACCTCCTTAGACACACCAAGGATGAACCGGCTATTTCCTTTGTCACCGTAGCAGCACTTCACCAGCTCCACAGATAAGAGTTTCACAAGCCGAATAAGAGCACACAAGTCTCAATGATTTATGAGTACTAGAGCACAAGGGAAGAGTTGTTTTTGAGATCAACAAAGAGCCATCTTATAGGCTCAACCAAATACTCTTCCATTCTTCGAAAACGGGCCATCTAACGCATTTAATCGATTAACACAAGTATTAATCGATTAAAATGAGTACAACGACTAGTTTTTCAAATCTGAAATCCCCAACGGTCAGCTTTAATCAATTAAAATGTATTTTAATCGATTAGCTAATAGATTAAAAAAAGTTTTAATCTATTAAAACAGAAAAGGTTGAGTTTTCAACTTTTACTCGTTTTAATCGATTAATACTTGTTTTAATGGATTAAAACAGTGCGATTTTGACTCAGGACATTAATTATATAATATAAAATTACATGGAATCAACACTACTAAAAATCTAAGTCCTAGACACTAAACTACAATTATTACAAAAGCATTCCATAGCAATACAAGTCTTCATAACATCTTGAATCTTGATTTCTCTTGACTTGATTTGGACATCATCAAAACTTCATCTTCATCGTTTTGCTAACAGAAGTGAAGGAAGTGGACGAAGTTGACGAAGTGGACAATGTGAATGAAGTGGACGAAGTGGAGGAAGCGGAGGAAGTGGACTAAGTGGACGAAGTTGACGAAGTGGACGAAGTGGAAGAAGTTTACGAAGTGGACGAAGTTGACAAAGGGGACGAAGTGGAAGAATTAGACAAAGTGGACGAAGTTCACGAAGTGGACGAAGTGGAAGAAGTTGACGAAGTGGACGAAGTGGACGAAGTGGAGGAATATGACAAAGTTGAGGAAGTGGAGGAAGTGGAGGAAATTGGTGAAGTGGAGGAAGTGGATTAAGTGGAGGAAGTGGAGGAAGTGGAGGAAGTGGACTAATTAGACTAAGTGGACGAAATACACGAAGTGGAGGACATGGAGGAAGTCGAAGAAGTCGAGGAAGTGGAGGAAGTTGAGGAAGTGGACGAAGCTGACGAAGTGGAGGAAGTGGAGGAAGTTGACAAAGTGGACGAAATGGACGAAGTGGACAAAGTGGACGAAGTTAACGAAGAGGATGAAGTGCACGAAGTGGACGAATTTGACGACGTTGGCGATATGGACGAAGTTTACGAAATGCAGGAAGTGGATTAGGTGGACGAAGTTGACGAAGTTGAAGAAGTGGACGAAGTGGAGGACGTGAATGAAGTGGAGGAAGAGGAGGAAGTGGAGGAAGTGAAGGAAGTGGACTAAGTGGACGAAGTTGACGAAGTGGAGGAAGTGGAGGAAGTGGAGGAGGTCCACGAATTGGAGGAAGTGAACGAAGTAGACAAAGTTTACAAAGTGGACGAAGTGGACGAAGGGGACGAAGTGGACGAAGAGGACGAAGTGGACGACGTTGACAAAGTTGACGAAGTGGAGGATGTTGACGAAGTGGACGAAGTGGACGAAGTGGACGAAGTGGGCGAAGTGGACGAAGTGGAAGAAGTGGAAGAAGTGGAAGAAGTGGAAGAAATGGGCGAAGTTGACGAAGTTGACGAATTTGAGAAAGTGGACGAAGTTGACAAAGTGGACGAAGTGGACGAAGTGGACGAAGTTGACGAGGTTGACGAAGTTGACGAATTGGACAAAGTGGAGGAAGTGGCGGAAAGGGAGGAAGTGGACGAAGTGGACCAAATGGAGGAAGTGGAGGAAGTGGACTAAGTGGACGAATTGACGAAGTGGACGAAGTTGGTGAAGTGGACGAAGTGGAGGAAGCGGAGGAAGTGGAGGAAGTGGAGGAAGTGGAGGAAGTGGAGAAAGTTGTAGATGTGGAAGAAGTCCACGAAGTGGACGAAGTAGACGAAGTTGACGAAGATGACGATGTTGACAAAGTGGATGAAGTGGACGAAGTTGACGAACTGGACGAAGTAGACATAGTGGACAAAGAGGACGAAGTGGACGAAATAGACGAAGTTGACGAAGATGACGAAATGGACGAAGTGGACGAAGTTGACGAAGTGGACGAAGTGGACGAAGAGGACAAAGTGGACGAAATAGACGAAGTTGACGAAGATGACGAAGTGGACGAAGTGGACGAAGTTGACGAAGTGGACGAAGTGGACGAAGTGGACGAAGAGGACGAAGTTGACGAAGTTGCCAAAGTTGACGATGTCGACGAAGTGGAGGAAGTAGAGGAATTGGACGAAGTTGAAGAAGTGGACGAAGTTGACGAAGTGGACAAAGTGAACGAAGTGGACGAAGTGGAGGAAGTAGAGGAAGTGGACAAAGTGGAGGAAGTTGAGGAAGTGGACGAAGTGGAAGAAGTTGAAGAACTGGACGAAGTTGACGAAGTGAAGGAAGCGGACTAAGTTCACGAAGTGGAGGAAGGTGAGGAAGTGGAGGAAGTCCACGAAGTGGAGCAAGTGGACGAAGTGCACGAAGTTGACGAAGATGACGAAGTGGACGAAGTGGATGAAGTGGACGAAGTGGACGAATTGGACGAAGTGGACGAAGTAGACATAGTGGACGAAGTGGACGAAGTTGACGGAGTGGACGAAGTTGACGAAGTTGACGATGTGGAGGAAGTGGACAAAGTGAACGAAGTCGACGAAGTGGAGGAAGTGGACTAAGTGGACGAAGTTGACAAACATGACGAAGTTGACAAAGTGGACGAAGTGGACAAAGTTGACGAAGTTGACGAAGTGGACGAAGTAGACATAGTGGACGAAGTGGACGAAGAGTACGAAGTGGACGAAGTTGACGAAGTGGACGAAGTTGACGAAGTGGACGAAGTTGACGATGTTGACGAAGGGGAGGAAGTGGACGAAGTTGGTGAAGTGGACGAAGTAGAGGAAGTGGAGGAAGTAGAGCAACTGGAGGAAGTGGAGGAAGTGGACTAAGTGGACGAATTGGACGAAGTGGAGGTAGTGCACGAAGTTGACGAAGTTGACGAAGTGGAGGAAATAGAGGAAGTGGAAGAAGCGGAGGAAGTGGACGAAGTAGACGAAGTTGACGAAGTTGACGAAGATGACGAAGATGACGAAGTGGACGAAATGGACGAAGTTGACGATGTGGAGGAAGTGGAGGAAGTGGACGAAGTTGAAGAAGTGGACAAAGTGGACGAAGTGGACGAAGTGGAGGAAGCGGAGGAAGTGGAAGAAGTGGACGATGTGGACGAAGTTGAAGAAGTTGACGAAGTGGATGAAGTTGACGAAGTGAAGGAAGTGGACTAAGTTGACGAAGTGGCGGAAGTTGAGGAAGTGGAGGAAGTGGAAGAAGTAGAAGAAGTAGAAGAAGTTGATGAAGTGGACGAAGTGGAGGAAGTTGATGAAGTGGACGAAGTGGACGAAGTGGAAGAAGTAGAAGAAGTTGACGAAGTGGACGAAGTTGACGAAGTTGACGAAGTGGACGAAATGCATGAAATTGACGAGGTGGACGAAGTGCACGAAGCGGAAGAACTGGAAGAAGTGGAAGAAGTGGAAGAAATGGAAGAAGTAGACGAAGTTGACGAAGTGGATAAAATGGAATAAGTGGACGAAGAGGACGAAGTGGACGAAGTTGCCGAAGTTGGCGATATGGACGAAGTTGACGAAGTGGAGGAAGTGGACTAGGTGGACGAAGTTGACGAAGTTAACAAAGTGGAGGAAGTGGTGTAAGTGGACGAAGTTGAAGAAGTGGACGAAGTGGATGATTTGGACGAAGTGGAGGACGTGGATGAAGTGGAGGAAGAGGAGGAAGTGGACGAAGTGAAGGAAGTGGAGGAAGTGGAGGAAGTCCACGAAGTGGACGAAGTTGACGAAGTGGACGAAGTGGACGAAAAGGACGAAGTGGACGAAGAGGTCGAAGTCGACGAAGTGGACGAAGTTGACGAAGTTGACGAAGTTGACGAAGTGGAGGATGTTGACAAAGTGGACGAGGTGGACGAAGTGAAAGAAGTGGAAGAAGTGTAAGAAGTGGAAGAAATGGGTGAAGTGGACAAAGTTGACGAAGTGGACGAAGTTTACGAAGTTGACGAAGTTGACGAATTGGACAAAGTGCAGGAAGTGGACTAAGTGGACAAATTTACGAAGTTGACGAGGTGGATGAAGTTGGTTAAGTGGACGAAGTCCACGAAGTGTAGAATGTGGACGCAGTAGACGAAGTTGACGAAGATGACGAAGTGGACGAAGTGGACGAAGTTGATGAAGTAGACATAGTTCACGAAGTGGACGAAGAGGACGAAGTTGACGAAGAGGACGAAGTTGACGAAGTTGACGATGTGGACGAAGTGGAAGAAGTTGACGAAGTGGACGAAGTTGGCGAAGTCGAAGAAGTGGAGGAAGTGGACGAAGTGAACAAAGTTAAAGAAGTGGACGAAGTGGAAAAACAAAGTGGACGATTTGGACGAAGTGGAGGACGTGGATGAAGTGGAGGAAGATGAGGAAGTGGAGGAAGTGGAGGAAGTGAAGGAAGTAGACGAAGTTGACGAAGTGGACAAAGTGAATGAAGTGGACGAAGTGGAGGAAGCGGAGGAAGTGGACTAAGTGGACGAAGTTGACGAAGTGGACGAAGTGGAAGAAGTTTACGAAGTGGACGAAGTTGACAAAGTGGACGAAGTGGAAGAATTAGACAAAGTGAACGAAGTTCACGAAGTGGACGAAGTGGAAGAAGTTGACGAAGTGGACGAAGTGGAGGAATATGAAAAAGTTGACGAAGTGGAGGAAGTGGAGGAAGTTGGTGAAGTGGAGGAAGTGGATTAAGTCGATGAAGTGGAGGAATTGGAGGAAGTGGACTAATTAGACTAAGTGGACGAAATGGACGAAGTGGAGGACATGGAGGAAGTCGAAGAAGTGGAGGAAGTTGAGGAAGTGGACGAAGCTGACGAAGTGGAGGAAGTGGAGGAAGTTGACAAAGTGGATGAAACGGACGAAGTGGACGAAGTGGACAAAGTGGACAAAGTGGACAAAGAGGACAAAGTGCACGAAGTGGACGAAGTTGACTAAGTTGGCGATATGGACGAAGTTTTCGAAGTGCAGGAAGTGGATTAGGTGGACGAAGTTGACGAAGTTGAAGAAGTGGACGAAGTGCAGGACGTGGATGAAGTGGAGGAAGAGGAGGAAGTGGATGAAGTGAAGGAAGTGGACTAAGTGGACGAAGTTGACGAAGTGGAGGAAGTTGAGGAAGTGGAGGAAGTCCACGAATTGGAGGAAGTGAACTAAGTAGACAAAGTTTACGAAGT
Organism: Vigna nakashimae; assembly: GCA_034642375.1. NCBI lineage: Eukaryota > Viridiplantae > Streptophyta > Magnoliopsida > Fabales > Fabaceae > Vigna > Vigna nakashimae. The sequence continues at coordinate 36,279,469 of CM067767.1, forward strand.
GGACGAAGTGGACGAAGTGGACGAAGAGGACGACGTGGACGACGTTGACGAAGTTGACGAAGTGGAGGATGTTGACGAAGTGGACGAAGTGGAAGAAGTGGAAGAAATGAGCGAAGTGGACGAAGTTGACGAATTTGACAAAGTGGACGAAGTTGACAAAGTGGACGAAGTGGACGAAGTTGACGAAGTTGACGAATTGGACAAAGTGGAGGAAGTGGAGGAAAGGGAGGAAGTGGACGAAGTGGACCGAATGGAGGAAGTGGAGGAAGTGGACTAAGTGGACGAATTGACGAAGTGGACGAAGTTGGTGAAGTGGACGAAGTGGAGGAAGCGGAGGAAGTGGAGGAAGTGGAGAAAGTTGTAGAAGTGGAGGAAGTCCATGAAGTGGACGAAGTAGACGAAGTTGACGAAGATGACGATGTTGACAAAGTGGACAAAGTTGACAAATTGGACGAAGTAGACATAGTGGACGAACTGGACAAAGAGGACGAAGTGGACGAAATAGACGAAGTTGACGAAGATGACGAAGTGGACGAAGTTGACGAAGTGGACGAAGAGGACGAAGTTGACGAAGTGGACGAAGTTGACGAAGTTGCCAAAGTTGACGATGTGAACAAAGTGGAGGAAGTAGAGGAATTGGACGAAGTTGAAGAAGTGGACGAAGTTGACGAAGTGGACAAAGTCAACGAAGTGGACGAAGTGGAGGAAGTAGAGGAAGTGGACGAAGTGGGAAGTTGAAGAAGTGGACGAAGTTGACGAAGTGAAGGAAGCGGACTAAGTTCACGAAGTGGAGGAAGGTGAGGAAGTGGAGGAAGTCCACGAAGTGGAGCAAGTGGACGAAGTGCACGAAGTTGACGAAGATGACGAAGTGGACGAAGTGGATGAAGTGGACGAAGTGGACGAATTGGACAAAGTGGACGAAGTAGACATAGTGGACGAAGTGGACGAAGTTGACGGAGTGGACGAAGTTGACGATGTGGAGGAAGTGGAGGAAGTGGAGGAAGTGGAGGAAGTGGACGAAGTGGACAAAGTGAACGAAGTCGACGAAGTTGAGGAAGCGGAGGAAGTGGACTAAGTGGACGAAGTTGACGAAGTAGACGAAGTTGACAAAGATGACGAGGTTGACGAAGTTGACAAAGTGGACGAAGGGGACGAAGTTGACGAAGTGGACGAAGTAGACATAGTGGACGAAGTGGACGAAGTGGACGAAGAGTACGATGTAGACGAAGTTGACGAAGTGGACGAAGTTGACGATGTTGACGAAGTGGACGAAGTTGGTGAAGTGGACGAAGTACAGGAAGTGGAGGAAGTATAGGAAGTGGAGGAAGTGGAGGAAGTGGACTAAGTGGACGAATTGGACGAAGTGGAGGTAGTGGACGAAGTTGACGAAGTGGAGGAAATATAGGAAGTGGAAGAAGCGGAGGAAGTGGACTAAGCGGACGAAGTTGAGGAAATGGACGACGTGGATGAAGTGGACGACGTGGACGAAGTAGAGTGGAGTAAGTGGACGAAGTGGACGAAGTTGACGAAGGGGACGAAGTGGAAGATATTGACGAAGTGCATTAACTTGACGAAGTAGAGGAAGTTGACGAAGTTGACGAAATGGACGAAGTGGAGGAAGTGGAGGGAGTGGACGAAGTGGAGGAAGTTGGTGAAGTGGAGGAAGTGGAGGAAGTGGAGGAAGCTGAGGAAGCAGAGGAAGTGGAGGAAGTGGACGAAGTCGACGAAGAGGACGAAGTGGAGGTAGTGGACGAAGTGGACAAAGTTGAGGAAGTGGAGGAAATAGAGGAAGTGGAAGAAGCGGAGGAAGTGGAGGAAGTGGACTAAGTGGACGAAGTTGAGGAAGTGGACGACGTGGATGAAGTGGACGACGTGGACGAAGTAGAGGAAGTGGAGTAAGTGGACGAAGTGGTCGAAGTTGACGAAGGGGACAAAGTGGAAGACATTGAAGTGCATGAACTTCACGAAGTGGAGGAAGTTGACGAAGTGGAAGAAGTTGACGAAGTGGACGAAGTGGAGGAATATGAAAAGGTTGACGAAGTGGAGGAAGTGGAGGAAGTTGGTGAAGTGGAGGAAGTGGATTAAGTCGATGAAGTGGAGGAATTGGAGGAAGTGGACTAATTAGACTAAGTGGACGAAATGGACGAAGTGGAGGACATGGAGGAAGTCGAAGAAGTCGAGGAAGTGGAGGAAGTTGAGGAAGTGGACGAAGCTGACGAAGTGGAGGAAGTGGAGGAAGTTGACAAAGTGGATGAAACGGACGAAGTGGACGAAGTGGACAAAGTGGACAAAGTGGACAAAGTGGACGAAGTTGACGAAGAGGACAAAGTGCACGAAGTGGACGAAGTTGACTAAGTTGGCGATATGGACAAAGTTTTCGAAGTGCAGGAAGTGGATTAGGTGGACGAAGTTGACGAAGTTGAAGAAGTGGACGAAGTGGAGGACGTGGATGAAGTGGAGGAAGAGGAGGAAGTGGATGAAGTGAAGGAAGTGGACTAAATGGACGAAGTTGACGAAGTGGAGGAAGTTGAGGAAGTGGAGGAAGTCGACGAATTGGAGGAAGTGAACGAAGTAGACAAAGTTTACGAAGTGGACGAAGTGGACGAAGTGGACGAAGTGGACGAAGAGGACGACGTGGACGACGTTGACGAAGTTGACGAAGTGGAGGATGTTGACGAAGTGGACGAAGTGGAAGAAGTGGAAGAAATGAGCGAAGTGGACGAAGTTGACGAATTTGACAAAGTGGACGAAGTTGACAAAGTGGACGAAGTGGACGAAGTTGACGAAGATGACGAATTGGACAAAGTGGAGGAAGTGGAGGAAAGGGAGGAAGTGGACGAAGTGGACCGAATGGAGGAAGTGGAGGAAGTGGACTAAGTGGACGAATTGACGAAGTGGACGAAGTTGGTGAAGTGGACGAAGTGGAGGAAGCGGAGGAAGTGGAGGAAGTGGAGAAAGTTGTAGAAGTGGAGGAAGTCCATGAAGTGGACGAAGTAGACGAAGTTGACGAAGATGACGATGTTGACAAAGTGGACAAAGTTGACAAATTGGACGAAGTAGACATAGTGGACGAACTGGACAAAGAGGACGAAGTGGACGAAATAGACGAAGTTGACGAAGATGACGAAGTGGACGAAGTTGACGAAGTGGACGAAGTGGACGAAGAGGACGAAGTTGACGAGGTGGACGAAGTTGACGAAGTTGCCAAAGTTGACGATGTGAACAAAGTGGAGGAAGTAGAGGAATTGGACGAAGTTGAAGAAGTGGACGAAGTTGACGAAGTGGACAAAGTCAACGAAGTGGACGAAGTGGAGGAAGTAGAGGAAGTGGACGAAGTGGGAAGTTGAAGAAGTGGACGAAGTTGACGAAGTGAAGGAAGCGGACTAAGTTCACGAAGTGGAGGAAGGTGAGGAAGTGGAGGAAGTCCACGAAGTGGAGCAAGTGGACGAAGTGCACGAAGTTGACGAAGATGACGAAGTGGACGAAGTGGATGAAGTGGACGAAGTGGACGAATTGGACGAAGTGGACGAAGTAGACATAGTGGACGAAGTGGACGAAGTTGACGGAGTGGACGAAGTTGACGATGTGGACGAAGTGGAGGAAGTGGAGGAAGTGGACGAAGTGGACAAAGTGAACGAAGTCGACGAAGTTGAGGAAGCGGAGGAAGTGGACTAAGTGGACGAAGTTGACGAAGTAGACGAAGTTGACAAAGATGACGAGGTTGACGAAGTTGACAAAGTGGACGAAGGGGACGAAGTTGACGAAGTGGACGAAGTAGACATAGTGGACGAAGTGGACGAAGTGGACGAAGTGGACGAAGAGTATGATGTAGACGAAGTTGACGAAGTGGACGAAGTTGACGATGTTGACGAAGTGGAGGAAGTGGAGGAAGTGGACGAAGTTGGTGAAGTGGAAGAAGTACAGGAAGTGGAGGAAGTATAGGAAGTGGAGGAAGTGGACTAAGTGGACGAATTGGACGAAGTGGAGGTAGTGGACGAAGTTGACGAAGTGGAGGAAATATAGGAAGTGGAAGAAGCGGAGGAAGTGGACTAAGCGGACGAAGTTGAGGAAATGGACGACGTGGATGAAGTGGACGACGTGGACGAAGTAGAGTGGAGTAAGTGGACGAAGTGGACGAAGTTGACGAAGGGGACGAAGTGGAAGATATTGACGAAGTGCATTAACTTGACGAAGTAGAGGAAGTTGACGAAGTTGACGAAATGGACGAAGTGGAGGAAGTGGAGGGAGTGGAGGAAGTGGAGGAAGTTGGTGAAGTGGAGGAAGTGGAGGAAGTGGAGGAAGCTGAGGAAGCGGAGGAAGTGGAGGAAGTGGACGAAGTCGACGAAGAGGACGAAGTGGAGGTAGTGGACGAAGTGGACAAAGTTGAGGAAGTGGAGGAAATAGAGGAAGTGGAAGAAGCGGAGGAAGTGGAGGAAGTGGACTAAGTGGACGAAGTTGAGGAAGTGGACGACGTGGATGAAGTGGACGACGTGGACGAAGTAGAGGAAGTGGAGTAAGTGGACGAAGTGGTCGAAGTTGACGAAGGGGACAAAGTGGATGACATTGAAGTGCATGAACTTGACGAAGTGGAGGAAGTTGACGAAGTTGACGAAGTTGACGAAATGGACGAAGTGGAGGAAGTGGAGGGAGTGGACGAAGTGGAGGAAGTTGGTGAAGTGGACGAAGTGGAGGAAGTGGAGGAAGTTGAGGAAGTGGAGGAAGTGGAGGAAGTGGAGGAACTGGACGAAGTCGACGAAGAGGACGAAGTGGACGAAGTTGACGAAGTTGACGAAGTGGAGGATGTTGACGAAGTGGACGAAGTGGAAGAAGTGGAAGAAGTGGAAGAAATTGGCGAAGTGGACGAAGTTGACGAATTTGACGAAGTTGACGAAGTGGAGGATGTTGACGAAGTGGACGAAGTGGAAGAAGTGGAAGAAGTGGAAGAAATTGGCGAAGTGGACGAAGTTGACGAATTTGACAAAGTGGACGAAGAGGATGGAGTGGAGGAAGTTGACGAAGTTGATTAAGTGGAGGATGTTGACGAAGTGGACGAAGTGGAAGAAGTGGAAGAAGTGGAAGAAGTGAAAGAAATGGGCGAAGTCGACGAAGTTGACGAATTTGACAAAGTGGACGAAGTTGACGAAGTGGACGAAGTTGACGAAGTTGACGAATGGGACAAAGTGGAGGAAGTGGACGAAAATGAGGAAGTGGACTAAGTGGACCAATTGACGAAGTGGACGAAGTTGGTGAAGTGGAGGATGTGGAGGAAGTAGACGAATTGGACGAAGTAGACATAGTGGACGAAGTGGACAAAGAGGACGAAGTGGACGAAATAGACGAAGTTGACGAAGATGACGATGTTGACGAAATGGATGAAGTGGACGAAGTTGACGAAGTGGACGAAGCGGACGAAGTGGACGAAGTTGACGAAGTGGACGAAGTTGACGAAGTTGGCAAAGTCGACGATGTGGGCGAAGTGGAGGAAGTAGAGGAATTAGACGAAGTTGAAGTAGTGGACGAAGTTGACGAAGTGGACAAAGTGAACGAAGTGGACGAAGTGGAGGAATTAGATGAAGTGGACAAAGTGGAGGAAGTGGACGAAGTGGACGAAGTGGAAGAAGTTGAAGAAGTGGACGAAGTTGACGAAGTGAAGGAAGCGGACTAAGTTGACGAAGTGGAGGAAGGTGAGGAAGTGGAGGAAGTCCACGAAGTGGAGCAAGTGGACGAAGTAGACGAAGTTGACGAAGATGACGATGTGGACGAAGTTGACGAAGTGGACGAAGTTGACGAAGTGGACGAAGTAGACAAAGTTGACGAAGTTGACGAGGTGGACGAAGTGGATGAAGTGGAGGAACGAGAGGAAGTGGACTAAGTTGACGAAGTGGACGAAGTGGAAGAAGTTGACGAAGTGGACGAAGTGTAAGAAGTTGACGAATACGACGAAGTTGACAAAGTGGACAAGTTGACGAAGTTGACGAAGTGGAGGAAGTGGAGGAAGTGGAGGAAGTGGAAGAAGTGGAAGAAGTTGACGAAGTGGACGAAGTGGACGAAGTGGACGAAGTGCACAAAGTTGACGAAGTGGACAAAGTTGACGAAGTTGACAAAGTGGACGAAGTTGACGAAGTGGAAGAAGTGGACGAAGTGGACGAAGAGGACGAAGTCGACGAATTGGACGAAGTTGACGAAGTTGACGAAGTGGAGGATGTTGACGAAGTGGACGAAGTGGAAGAAGTGGAAGAATTGGAAGAACTGGCTAAAGTGGAAGAAATGGGTGACATGGACGAAGTTGACAAATTTGACGAAGTTGACGAAGTTGACGAAGGTGACGAATTGGACAAAGTGGAGGAAGTGGAGGAAAGGGAGGAAGTGGACAAAGTGGTGGAAATGGAGGAAGTGGAGGAAGTGGACTAAGTGGACGAATTGACGAAGTGGACGAAGTTGGTGAAGTGGACGAAATGGAGGAAGCGGAGGAAGTGGAGGAAGTGGAGGAAGTGGAGGAAGTTGTAGAAGTGGAGGAAGTCCACGAAGTGGACGAAGTAGACGAAGTTGACGAAGATGACGATGTTGACGAAGTGGACGAAGTAGACATAGTGGACGAAGTGGACAAAGAGGACGAAGTGGACGAAGTAGACGAAGTTGACTAAGATGACGAAGTTGACGAAGTGGACGAAGTGGACAAAGTGGACAAAGTAGACATAGTGGACAAAGTAGACGAAGAGGACGAAGTGGACGAAGTTGACGAAGTGGACGAAGTTGACGAAGTGGACGAAGTTGACGTAGTTGACAAAGTTGACGATGTGGAGGAAGTGGAGGAAGTAGAGGAATTAGACGAAGTTGAAGAAGTGGACGAAGTTGACGAAGTGGACAAAGTGAACGAAGTGGACGAAGTTGACAAAGTGGACGAAGTGGAAGAATTAGACAAAGTGGACGAAATTGACGAAGTGGATGAAGTGGACGAAGTGGGAGAAGTTGACGAAGTGGACGAAGTGGAGGAATATGACAAAGTTGACGAAGTGGAGGAATATGACAAAGTTGACGAAGTGGACGAAGTGGAGGAATATGACAAAGTTGACGAATTGGACAAAGTGGAGGAAGTGGAGGAAAGGGAGGAAGTGAACGAAATGGACGAAATGGAGGAAGTGGAGGAAGTGGACTAAGTGGACGAATTGACGAAGTGGACGAAGTGGACGAAGTTGGTGAAGTGGAGGAAGTGGAGGAAGCGGAGGAAGTGGAGGAAGTGGAGGAAGTGGAGGAATTGTAGAAGAGGAGGAAGTCCACGAAGTGGACGAAGTAGACGAAGTTGACGAAGATGACGATGTGGACGAAGGGGACGAACTTGACGATGTGGACGAAGTAGACATAGTGGACGAAGTGGACAAACAGGACGAAGTGGACGAAGTAGACGAAGTTGACGAAGATGACGAAGTGGACGAAGTTGACGAAGTGGACGAAGTAGACATAGTGGACGAAGTGGACGAAGAGGACGAAGTTCACGAAGTGGACGAAATTGACGAAGTTGACAAAGTTGACGATGTGGAGGAAGTGGAGGAAGTAGAGGAAGTGGAGGAAGTGGACGAAGTGGACAAAGTGAACAAAGTCGACGAAGTGGAGGAAGCGGAGGAAGTGGACTAAGTGGACGAAGTTGACGAAGTTGACGAAGATGACGAAGTTGACGAAGTTGACAAAGTGGACGATGTAGACATAGTGGACGAAGTGGACGATGTAGACGATGTAGACATAGTGGACGAAGTGGACGAAGTTGACGAAGTGGACGAAGTTGACGATGTTGACGACGGGGAGGAAGTGGAGGAAGTGGACGGAGTAGAGGAAGTGGAGGAAGTAGAGGAAGTGGAGGAAGTGGAGGAAGTGGACTAAGTGGTCGAATTGGACGAAGTGAAGGTAGTGGAGGAAGTGGAAGAAGTTGACGAAGTGGAGGAAATAGAGGAAGTGGAAGAAGCGGAGGAAGCGGAGGAAGTGGACTAAGTGGACGAAGTTGAGGAAGTGGACGACGTGGATGAAGTGGACGACGTGGACGAAGTGGAGGAAGTTGAGTAAGTGGACGAAGTTGACGAAGGGGACCAAGTGGAAGACATTGACGAAGTGCATGAACTTGACGAAGTGGAAGAAGTTGACGAATTGGATGAAGTGGAGGAAGTGGAGGCAGTGGACGAAGTGGAGGAAGTTGGTGAAGTGGACGAAGTGGAGGAAGTGGAGGAAGTGGAGGAAGTTGAGGAAGTGGAGGAAGTGGACTAAGTGGAAGACGTTGACGAAGTTGACGATGTGGTGGAAGTGAAGGAAGTGGACTAAGTGGACGAAGTTAAAGAAGTTGACGAAGTGGAGGAAGTGGAGGAAGTGGAGGAAGAGGAGGAAGTCGACGAAGTTGACGAAGGTGACAAAGTGGACGAAGTTGACAAAGTTGCAAAGTGGACGAAGTGGACGAATGCGATGAAGTGGACGAAGTGGAGGAATTGGAGCAAGTGGACGAAGTGGACGAAATGGACGAAGTGGACTAAGTGGAGGAAGTGGACGAAGTGGACGAAGTGGACGAAGTGGACAAAGTGGACGAAGAGGACGAAGTGCACAAAGTGGACGAAGTTGACGAAGTTAACAAAGTGGAGGAAGTGGAGGAAGTGGACGAATTTGAAGAAGTGGACGGAGTGGACGATTTAGACGAAGTGGAGGACGTGGATGAAGTGGAGGAAGAGGAGGAAGTGGAGGAAGTGAAGGAAGTGGACTAAGTGGACGAAGTTGACGAAGTGGAGGAAGTGGAGGAAGTCCACGAATTGGAGGAAGTGGACGAAGTAGACAAAGTTTACGAAGTGGACGAAGTAGACAAAGTTTACGAAGTGGACGAAGTAGACAAAGTTTACGAAGTGGACGATGTGAACGAACTGGACGAAGTGGACGTAGAGGACGTAGTGGAAGAAGTGTAAGAAGTGGGCGAAGTGGACGAAGTTGACGATTTTATACAGTGGACGAAGTTGACGAATTGGACAAAGTGGAGGAAGTGGAGGAAGTGGAGGAAGTGGAGGAAGTGAAGGAAGTGGAGGAAATGGAGGAAGTGGAGGAAGTGGAGGAAGTGGACTAAGTGGAGGTAGTGGAAGAAGTGGACGAAGTTGACGAAGTGGAGGAAATAGAGGAAGTGGAAGAAGTGGAGGAAGCGGAGGAAGCGGACTAAGTGGACGATGTTGATAAAGTGGAGGACGTGGAGGAAGTGGAGGATGTGGACGAAGTGGACGACGTTGACGAAGGGGACGAAGTGGAAGACGTTGACGAAGTGCACAAAGTTGACGAAGTGGGGGAAGTTGATGAAGTTGACGAAGTGGACGAAGTGGACGACGTGGACGAAGTGGGGAAAGTGGTAGGAGTGGACGAAGTTGGCGAAGTGGACGAAATCGACGAAGTGGAGGAAGTGGAGGAAGTTGAGGAAGTGGAGCAAGTGGACTAAGTGGAAGAAGTTGACGAAGTTGACGAAGCGGTGGAAGTGAAGGAAGTGGACTAAGTGGACGAAGTGAAAGAAGTTGACGAAGTGGAGGAAGTGGAGGAAGTGAAGGAAGAGGAGGAAGTCGACGAAGTTGATGAATTTGACAAAGTGGACGAGGTTCACGAGGTTTACAAAATTTACGAAGTGGACGAAGTCAAGGAAGAGGAGGAAGTGGACGAAGTTGAAGAAGTTGACGAAGTTGACGGAGTTGACGAAGTTGACAAAGTTGACGAAGTGGACTAAGTGGACGAAGTGGACGAAGTGGAGGAAGTGGAGGAATTGGAGGAAGTAGAGGAAGTTGACGAAGTGGACAAAATGGACGAAGTTTACGAAGTTGACGAAATGGACAAAGGGGACGAAGAGGACGCAAAGTGGAGGAAGTAGAGGAAGTGGAGGAAGTATAGGAAGTGGAGGAAGTAGAAGAAGTGGACGAAGTTGAAGAAGTGGACGAAGTGGACGATGTGGAGGAAGTGGAGGAAGTAGAGGAAGTGGACGAAGTGGACGAAGTGAACGCAGTGGACGAAGAGAACGCAGTGGACGAAGTGGAAGAAGTTGACGAAGTGGACGACGTTGACGAAGTGGACGAAGTTGACGATGTTGACGAAGTGGAGGAAGTGGACGAAGTTGGTGAAGTGGACGAAGTAGAGGAAGTGAAGGAAGTAGAGGAAGTGGAGGAAGTGGAGGAAGCGGACTAAGTGGATGAAGTGGAGGTAGTGGAGGAAGTGGACGAAGTTGACGAAGTTGATGAAGTGGAGGAAATAGAGGAAGTCGAAGAAGTGGAGGAAGAGGAGGAAGTGGACTAAGTGGACGAATTTGACGAAGGTTACGAAGTGGAGGAAGTGGATGAAGCGGAAGAAGTGGACGAAATGGAGAAATTGGACGAAGTTGACGAAGTTGACGAAGTGGACGATGATTTGGGCGAAGTGGAGGAAGTGGACGAAGTTGACGAAGTTGACGAAGTGGAGGAAGTAAATGAAGTTGACGAAGTGGAGGAAGTAAATGAAGTTGACGAAGTGGAGGAAGTGGGGGAAGTAGACGAAGATGACAAAGTTGACGAAGTTGACGAAGTGGACGAAGTGCACGAACGAAGTGGACGAAGTTGACAAAGTGGACGAAGTGGAGGAAGCGGAGGAAGTGGACTAAGTGAAGAAAGTTGACGAAGTTGACGAAGTTCACGAAGTGGACAAAGTCGACGAAGTGGAGGACGTGGACGAAGCAGAAGAAGTGGACGAAGTCGACAAAGTTCACGAAGGTGACGAAGTGTACGAAGTGGAAGAAGCTGACGAAGTCGACGAAGCTAACGAAGTTGACGAAGTGGACGAAGTTGAGGAAGTTGACTAAGTTGACGAATTGGACGAAGTGGACGAAGGAGAGAAGTGGAGGAAGTGGAGGAAGCGGTGGAAGTGGAGGAAGTAGAGGAAGTGGAGGAAGCGGAGGAAGTGAAGGAAGTAGACGAAGTTGACGAAGTAGAGGAAGTGGAGGAAGTGCACGAAGTGGACGAAGGGGAGGAAGTGGACGGGGACGAAGTCGACGAAGTTGACGAAGTGGACGAAGTTAACGAAGTTGACGAAGTTGACGAAGCAGACGAAGCAGACGAAGTAGACAAAGTGGAGGAAGTGGACGAAACGGAGGAAGTGGACAAAGTGGAAGTAGTGGACGAAGTTGACGAAGTGGACGAACATTGGGACGAAGTGGAGGAAGTGGAGGAAGTGGACTAAGTGGACGAAGTTGACGAAGTGGAGGAAGTGGAGGAAGTCGACGAAGTGGAGGAAGTGGGGGAAGTAGATGAAGTTGACGAAGATGACGAAGTTGCTGAAGTTGACGAAGTGGACGAAGTAGAAGAAGTTGACGGAGTGGAGGAAGTGGACGAAGTAGAGGAAGGGGACAATGTGGAGGAAGTGGAGGAAGTGGACGAAGTTGACGAAGTTGACGAAGTGAATGAAGCGGACTAAGTTGACGAAGTGGACGAAGTTGACGAAGTGGAGGAAGGTGAAGAAGTGGAGGAAGTCCACGAAGTGGAGCAAGTGGAGGAAGTAGACGAAGTTGACGAAGATGACGAAGTAGACGAAGTGGACAAAGTGGAAGAAGTGGACGAAGTGGACGAAGTGGACGAAGTGGACGAATTGGATGAAGTGGACGAAGTAGACATAGTGGACGAAGTTGACGAGGTGGACGAAGTTGACGGAGTGGACGAAGTTGACGAAGTGGACGAAGTATGACCGAATCGTTCAAGTAATAAACTTGGTAAGACTAAGTATCGTTCTTCCCAAAGGACTCACGGCCTAGTTTAGTTATGTGATTTGTTGATTAGCTAGGACTTACAAACGAAATATTCAAAGTTTAATATGCAAGACAGAAAATAAACATGTATGCATGAAGTTTGATCAATGGCAAAGACAAGATAAACACTTTCAATGAATTATATGAATGAATATGTTGTTGGGGGTCAATTTCATCTCATCCACTCTCATATATTTTAGGAATTCAACATTCAAATCATCATTGTTAATGCCACTCTCTAATGTACCATTCTAGATGGCTTCTCCCTAATCACGAGTTCATACAATTCCTAGCATTCCAATGATTAGTTCATGAGTGCAGGAGCTTAAAGGCAACCAATATAATATTGTCAGTATAATATTGGGAGAAATTCCCCGGATCTAGACTTCCCCGTACGTGTCCGTATCGACAAAACCAATAATCATGCATGGAATGAGTTAAACTATGCAAGCATTGAGCAAAGAGGAAAAACCCTAACTAATGATGAAAGAAAGCATATGTCTTACTTAAAAGATGTACTCAACAGATTCCAAATATGAGAGCTTCAAGAGATTACATTGATTCCCCAACAAACATACAAGGTTTAGTTCACCATATTCATGGTGAACCTAGATGAATAACAATGAAAGAATGAAAGAATAAACCCAATAAAGGTGAAGAGGTAGCCTAAGCATCCAAGATCCTCCTTCAAAGGGGTGGAAGAGAGAGTGTTTGCCTCGTTTCTGCCAAAGATACTAATCCCAAGGACGTGCAAGCCCTTATATACTAATCTAGAGTTACAAAAGATTACAAAAGCCCAAGCCCAAAAAGTGCCGCTCAGCGGTAAATACCGCTCAGCGGTGATTGCGCGTCCTTTTCTTCCCCTCAGCGGCCATTTTGCCCCTCAGCGTGACTCCCGCAACCTCCTGAGTGCCGCTCAGCGGTAAAATACCGCTGAGCGGTGGCTTTGTCTTCTCTTTTTGCACTCTTTCTTGTCTTTTCTAATGTCACTTCTCTCCTTCTTCACTCTTTTCACTAAATTCACCTTAAAACCTGCACAAAAACACTTAAATCAAGCATAAACCTGTCCAGCTCTCTTATTTATGAAAATATAGATAAACTGCATGATTTCAAGCTAGTTTTTAAGTCTAAAGGTTGCTTTTAGTATCAATATTAAGCATGAAAATAACAGTTTTTCAACTGTTATCACAACCCCAAGTGTTCATGTGCTCATGGAATATTTCCTCACTAGGTAAAGTGTTTCACTCACACTCAAGTGTATAAGAGGTAATCACTCATTCACTCTACTATCACAATGTCACATGAATCAACTTTGCCTTTCATTTTACCACAATCAAAAACATTCACAAGCATGCATCATCACAAGGACTTTTCAATGGCTTATAATGTGGCTGGGCTAACAAGAAAATTGGTTTTTCTGGATCACAAAATCCTTGAGTTAAGAGAATCATAACAACACAATCATCTTATTCATTCCCAACTTTCGTTTGCCTTTGCATTTGCATTGAGCTTTACTTCTTTTTCTTTGCTTTTCTTTTTCTTTTTCTTTGCATATTCTTACTTTTTAGCTCTTAGCTCAATACTTTTTCCTTTTTCATGTTTCCCCAATAACCCCAAACTTGAACATTTGTCAATACCACACAAGATCTTCTACTTAACTCAAGGTAAAGATTTTCAATCAAGGGTTTCAGTGTATATTTAAGGCTAAGGGTTCAAAGGATAGAACACAAAGTGTTCTCTTTTAGTAGGCTAACTTTATGAATTTGGCCAATAAAAAGGGTTTCAACAAAAACGGCCTTGATCACATGATGCAAAACAAGTAATTGATTCAATCATAGAAAACCTGGGCAAAATCATTCATGCTTTCAAAGTAATAGCATTCAACAATAACAACTCTGGAGCTCAAAACCTCACATATAAGCTCATTCACATTTGACATACACATCCTGCTTAATTTCACAATCACAATCATGATATCATGCATTTGTTCACAAAGCTTGTGAATCACCTGTATAAGCATTTTATGTGCACATCTATCTCAACATCAATCAATCAATAAGCATCATCAAGTATTACTTATCACACAATCACAATTAATAGCAAACCATCATAAGAAACCAGGTGTTCAATAGAGTACATCAAACCCTAATCTAAAAACAAAAATTTAAAAACAAAAATTACTTACAAAACACTGGGTTGCCTCCCAGTAAGCGCTTGTTTAACGTCCCGAGCCTGACCCAAACTTTTCAAGGATCAACCAACAACATCATTGTAGAACATTGTTGCACCTCTCCCCCTAGATAAGGCTTGAGACGTTGACCATTTACCACCCAACTTCTCTGTGGATTATCAGATGGATTAAATATTTCAATTGCCCCATGCGGATGCACTTCTTTTATCACAAATGGTCCTGTCCATTTTGACTTCAGCTTCCCAGGAAATATCTTCAATCTTGAATTGAACAATAATACCTGTTGTCCTGGATTGAAAACTCTATTCACCAACTTCTTGTCATGAGAAAATTTCATTTTGTCTTTGTACGCCTTGGATGAATCATATGCATGTAAACGCATTTCTTCAAGCTCCAAAATCTGCCGTCTGCGTGTACATTGAGTGTCATAAGGATCAAAATTCAAGAATTTCAAAGCCCATAATGCTCTATGCTCCAATTCGACTGGCAAATGGCATGCTTTCCCATAGACTAATTGAAATGGTGATAATCCCATGGACGTCTTCATTGCTGTTCTATAAGCCCAAAGAGCATCATCCAATTTGAGAGACCAATCCTTTCTTGATGAAGTCACAGTTTTTTCCAGGATTCTTTTTATCTCCCTGTTAGATACCTCAGCTTGTCCATTAGTTTGTGGATGATAAGGTGCAGCTACCTTATGCTTCACTCCATAGTGTTTGAGTACTTTCTCTAGCTGATAATTGCAAAAATGAGATCCTCCATCACTAATCAACACTCTTGGAGTGCCAAAACGTGAGAATATCTGCCTCTTCAGGAATTTAATTACCGTGCTAGCATCATTTTTAGGACAAGCTAATGCTTCCACCCATTTACTCACATAATCCACTGCTACCAGAATATATTCATTGTTGAAAGATGGAGGGAAGGGTCCAACAAAGTCAATACCCCAACAATCAAAAACCTCAACCTCTAAAATACCTTGTAAAGGCATCTCATGACGTTTAGTGATTGTCCCTGCTCTTTGACATTTATCACAATTCCTAGCATGATTATGGGCATCTTTAAATAAAGTTGGCCAATAAAACCCTGATTGAAGGACTTTTGCTGCTGTTCTTTCCCCATTAAAATGTCCTCCATAAGGTGAATCATGACAATGCCAGAGAATTCCTTCTGCTTCTTCATTTGTAACACATCTCCTGAGAAGATTATCTGCTCCAATTTTGAACAAATATGGATCGTCCCACACAAACTGCTTGGCATCATGCAGAAATTTCTTTCTCTGTTGCCAAGTTAAGTCTTCCGGCATGACTCTTGCAGCTTTGAAATTTGCCATATCAGCAAACCAGGGCCTCTGCTGAATATACATGAGTGATTCATCTGAAAAAGATTCCCAGATTTCAGACTCCCTGCTAGTGACCTCATTGTTGACTAACCGTGACAAATGATCAGCAATTAAGTTCTCACTTCCTTTCTTATCACAGATTTCTACATCAAATTCTTGCAACAGTAATACCCATCTAATCAAACGTGGCTTAGAATCTGGTTTTGTCAACAAATATTTGATAGCTGCATGATCTGTGTAGACAATCACCTTAGACCCAATAAGATAAGGTCTAAATTTCTCTAGAGCATATACAATGGCAAGAAACTCTTTCTCTGTGGTAGCATAATTCAATTGAGCATCATTCAGCACCTTGCTAGCATAGTAAATTGGATGAAACTTTTGTTCTTTCCTTTGGCCAAGGACAACTCCTATTGCATAATCACTTGCATCACACATCAATTCAAAATTTTGATTCCAATCTGGTGCTACAATTACTGGAGCTGACACTAGCTTCTGCTTCAATATATCAAAAGCTTTCAGACAGTCTTCATTCATCACAAAAGGAGCATCCTTCATCAAAAGATTACTCAATGGTTTAGCAATTTTTGAGAAATCTTTGATGAATCTTCTATAGAACCCAGCATGACCAAGAAAACTCCTAATCCCCCTTACATTTGTTGGTGGGGGAAGTTTCTCAATGACTTCTACTTTGGCTTTATCCACCTCAATTCCTTTAGCAGAAATTTTATGCCCCAGTACAATCCCTTCAGTTACCATGAAATGACATTTCTCCCAATTCAAAACCAGATTTGTCTGAACACATCTTTTGAGGACAGTGTTCAAATTAGCTAAACATCTTTGGAAAGAATTTCCAAAAACTGAGAAGTCATCCATGAATACTTCAATGCATTTTTCTAAAAGATCAGAAAAGATTGCCTGCATACACCTCTGAAACGTAGCTGGAGCATTACATAATCCAAAAGGCATCTTTCTATATGCAAAGATACCAAAAGGACAAGTAAAAGTCGTCTTCTCCTGGTCTTTTGGATCTACCACAATTTGATTATATCCAGAATATCCATCTAGAAAACAATAGAAAGCCTGTCCTGATAACCTTTCTAGCATCTGATCCATGAAGGGAAGAGGAAAATGATCTTTCCTAGTAGCTTTATTCAGTTTCCTATAATCAATGCACATACGCCAGCCAGTAACTGTCCGAGTAGGAATAAGCTCATTCTTATCATTATAAATTACTGTCATCCCACCTTTCTTTGGAACCACTTGTACTGGACTCACCCATTCACTATCAGAGATTGGATAGATGATACCAGCTTCTAGCAGTTTCAACACTTCTTTTCTGACCACCTCCTTCATGACAGGATTTAACCTTCTCTGAGGTTGAGCACTTGGTTTATAGTCTTCTTCCATAAAAATCCTGTGCATGCAATAAGTTGGGCTTATACCTTTGAGATCGGATATTGACCACCCAATTGCTTCTTTGTTGGCTTTCAGAATTTCTATCAACTGCTCTTCTTCTTGCAAAGATAAAGAGTTATTGATGATGACTGGCTTTGTTTCACCCTCTTCTAAAAACACATATTTCAGATGTGGTGGCAATCTTTTTAATTCTGGTGACTGTGCTTTGATTGTTTCTTCCTTATCAATTGTTTCAAATATTGGATATTCCTCTGGACTCTTTTTCAATGTTTCCAAATCCATCAGACATTCATCAATCAATTTTTCTTCTTCCTCATCCAAATCTTCACATGCATCAATGAGAGTTTTTTCCAATGGAGAAATATTACGCACCATTCTCTCCTGAACCATACAAACTTCATCAAGTTCATCAAATTGAAAACATGCTTTGTCATCATTTGGATATGTCATGGCCTTGGATACATCAAAAGTGACCTCTTCATCATCAACTCTCAGTTTAAGCTTACCATTCTCTACATCAATCAGAACTCTAGCAGTCTTCATAAAAGGTCTCCCCAGAATAAGAGGAACATCACTAGTTCCTTCCATCTCCATCACAATAAAATCCACTGGGAATACAAATTTGTCGACCTTCACTAGAACATCTTCAACCACTCCATATGGATATTTAAGAGACCTGTCTGCCAATTGAAGAGCCATTCTGGTTGGTTTAATTTCCAGCCCCTGAATTGTTCTGCACATGGCTAGCGGCATTAGATTAATGCTAGCTCCCAAATCAATCAATGCTCTTCCAACTTTCACATCTCCTATGGTGCATGGAATAGTGAAGCTTCCTGGGTCTTTAAGTTTAGGAGGTAGTTTCTGTATGATTGCACTGCAATTGCCCTGTATATTGATAGTTTCCTTCTCAATGTACTTGTGTTTCTTTGTGAGAAGTTCCTTCAAGAATTTTGCATATGCTGGCATCTGTTGCAATGCTTCAGAGAATGGTATAGTAATCTCCAGCTTCTTAAACAGTTCCATAAATCTTTCCAATTGCTTTTCTTTCTCCTTCCTTGAATAACCCTTTGGATAAGGAAGTGGCTTTTCATACTCTTTTTCTTTCTGTCTCTCTTCTCTCTCTTTTTTTTCTCTCCTCTCTTCTTCTTCTTTTTTCTCTTTTTCTCTCTCAATTCTTTCTTTCCACTCACATGATTCTTTTTCACTCTCACTCTCATTTTTTTTCTCTCCTCTCTCTTTTTGTCTCTCCTCTAACACTCTACCACTTCTAGTCACAACAGTTTTACATTCCTTTCCAAGATTATCATGTTTAATCTTGTCAACTATTCTCTCAACATGACCCTCCAATTTTTTAAATGCAGCATCCACATTATGACAATAGGACGCATTTGTCTTCAAGAATCTCTGGAAAGTCTCTTCAAGCTTTGTTGTTTTCTCAACTGGAGTAAATTGCATCTGCCATTTTTGTTGCTCTTGAACCATTGAGACCTGTTGTATTTCCTGTGGTATTTGAGAAAGTTTCATGGTTACTTCCTCAAGCTGTTGAGAGAGCGTTCTATTTTGGACAAGCAGAGCCTCATTTAATTTTGACAACTCCTTCTGATTAAGATCTCCTGTGTCAATATTGAGTTCGTTGTCACTAGTAGCCATATTTTCAATAATTTCAGTTGCTTCCTCTGGAGTCTTCCATTTGATATTGCCTCCTGCTGAGGCATTCAGCATCATCTTGGTTTGTGAACCAAGCCCTCCAAGGAAAGTTAAGACTACTTCATGTTCTTTAAAGCCATGCATGGGAGTTTTACGTAACAAGCTTTTATATTTGTCCCATGCATGCCCTAGTGATTCTTCCATGCCCTGCTTGAATGAAGATATCTCTTGCTTTCCTTTAGTCACCTTAGATTGTGGGAAGTATTTGTTTAAGAATTTTGTAACCACTGCTTCCCACTCTGTGAAACTTTCTTCTGGAAAAGAGTTCAACCAAAGCTTAGCATTGCCTCCCAATGAGAAAGGAAACAAGCTAAGTTTGATTGCTTCGTCTGACACCCCATTAATCTTGACTGTATTGCAAATCTCATTAAAGGTAGTGAGGTGCTCATATGGGCTTTCATGAGATAACCCATTAAATTGATTACTCTTCACCAGTTGAATCAGTGCTGGTTTGACCTCCATGTTGGCTGCATTGACTCTAGGTCTAGCTATGCTATTGAAATGCTGAGGTCCAGCAAGATTAGTGTAATCTGCAAGAGTTCTTCTACCATTATTGTTCTCCATACTCCTAGTTCGAATTGCTTCCTGCATGCACAAGAAAACAAAACCCTAGAGAAGATTTGTTAGCACAAAAAGATATAAGAGAAGATATATATTCAAAAGATAGAAAGATAAAAGATTTAGAAAATAAGAAGATAAAAGATTTAGAAGATAGAAAGATAAAAGATAAAATAAAAATAAAATCTAATCTAAAAATAAAATCTAAAAAGATAAAATCTATTCTAAAAAGATAAAATAAAATCTAACCTAATCTAAAAGATAAAGATAAAAAAAAGATAAAATAAAATCTAACCTAATCTAAAAAGATAAAGATAAAAAATAAAATCTAACCTAATCTAAAAAGATAAAAAGATAAAATAAAATAAAAACAGAAAAAATAAAAACAAAAATTCAAAATTAAAGTCAAAGATAATCAATAATCACACAAATTAACCAGTTAAACCACGAGTCCCCGGCAACGGCGCCAAAAACTTGATGGACAAATTTGTAAGCACCAAATTATGATGTCACAAACTTGTTTCACAATCGGCAAGTATGACCGAATCGTTCAAGTAATAAACTTGGTAAGACCAAGTATCGTTCTTCCCAAAGGACTCACGGCCTAGTTTAGTTATGTGATTTGTTGATTAGCTAGGACTTACAAACGAAATATTCAAAGTTTAATATGCAAGACAGAAAATAAACATGTATGCATGAAGTTTGATCAATGGCAAAGACAAAAGATAAACACTTTCAATGAATTATATGAATGAATATGTTGTTGGGGGTCAATTTCATCTCATCCACTCTCATATATTTTAGGAATTCAACATTCAAATCATCATTGTTAATGCCACTCTCTAATGTACCATTCTAGATGGCTTCTCCCTAATCACGAGTTCATACAATTCCTAGCATTCCTAATGATTAGTTCATGAGTGCAGGAGCTTAAAGGCAACCAATATAATATTGTCAGTATAATATTGGGAGAAATTCCCCGGATCTAGACTTCCCCGTACGTGTCCGTATCGACAAAACCAATAATCATGCATGGAATGAGTTAAACTATGCAAGCATTGAGCAAAGAGGAAAAACCCTAACTAATGATGAAAGAAAGCATATGTCTTACTTAAAAGATGTACTCAACAGATTCCAAATATGAGAGCTTCAAGAGATTACATTGATTCCCCAACAAACATACAAGGTTTAGTTCACCATATTCATGGTGAACCTAGATGAATAACAATGAAAGAATGAAAGAATAAACCCAATAAAGGTGAAGAGGTAGCCTAAGCATCCAAGATCCTCCTTCAAAGGGGTGGAAGAGAGAGTGTTTGCCTCGTTTCTGCCAAAGATACTAATCCCAAGGACGTGCAAGCCCTTATATACTAATCTAGAGTTACAAAAGATTACAAAAGCCCAAGCCCAAAAAGTTCCGCTCAGCGGTAAATACCGCTCAGCGGTGATTGCGCGTCCTTTTCTTCCCCTCAGCGGCCATTTTGCCCCTCAGCGTGACTCCCGCAACCTCCTGAGTGCCGCTCAGCGGTAAAATACCGCTGAGCGGTGCCTTTGTCTTCTCTTTTTGCACTCTTTCTTGTCTTTTCTAATGTCACTTCTCTCCTTCTTCACTCTTTTCACTAAATTCACCTTAAAACCTGCACAAAAAGACTTAAATCAAGCAGAAACCTGTCCAGCTCTCTTATTTATGAAAATATAGATAAACTGCATGATTTCAAGCTAGTTTTTAAGTCTAAAGGTTGCTTTTAGTATCAATATTAAGCATGAAAATAACAGTTTTTCAACTGTTATCAATGGAGGAAGTCCACGAAGTGGAGCAAGTGGACGAAGTAGACGAAGTTGACGAAGATGACGAAGTAGACGAAGTGGACAAAGTGGACAAAGTGGACAAAGTGGACGAAGTGGACGAAGTGGACGAATTGGATGAAGTGGACGAAGTAGACATAGTGGACGAAGTGGACGAAGTTGACGAGGTGGACGAAGTTGACGGAGTGGACGAAGTTGACGAAGTGGACGAAGTATGACCGAATCGTTCAAGTAATAAACTTGGTAAGACCAAGTATCGTTCTTCCCAAAGGACTCACGGCCTAGTTTAGTTATGTGATTTGTTGATTAGCTAGGACTTACAAACGAAATATTCAAAGTTTAATATGCAAGACAGAAAATAAACATGTATGCATGAAGTTTGATCAATGGCAAAGACAAGATAAACACTTTCAATGAATTATATGAATGAATATGTTGTTGGGGGTCAATTTCATCTCATCCACTCTCATATATTTTAGGAATTCAACATTCAAATCATCATTGTTAATGCCACTCTCTAATGTACCATTCTAGATGGCTTCTCCCTAATCACGAGTTCATACAATTCCTAGCATTCCTAATGATTAGTTCATGAGTGCAGGAGCTTAAAGGCAACCAATATAATATTGTCAGTATAATATTGGGAGAAATTCCCCGGATCTAGACTTCCCCGTACGTGTCCGTATCGACAAAACCAATAATCATGCATGGAATGAGTTAAACTATGCAAGCATTGAGCAAAGAGGAAAAACCCTAACTAATGATGAAAGAAAGCATATGTCTTACTTAAAAGATGTACTCAACAGATTCCAAATATGAGAGCTTCAAGAGATTACATTGATTCCCCAACAAACATACAAGGTTTAGTTCACCATATTCATGGTGAACCTAGATGAATAACAATGAAAGAATGAAAGAATAAACCCAATAAAGGTGAAGAGGTAGCCTGAGCATCCAAGATCCTCCTTCAAAGGGGTGGAAGAGAGAGTGTTTGCCTCGTTTCTGCCAAAGATACTAATCCCAAGGACGTGCAAGCCCTTATATACTAATCTAGAGTTACAAAAGATTACAAAAGCCCAAGCCCAAAAAGTGCCACTCAGCGGTAAATACCGCTCAGCGGTGACTGCGCGTCCTTTTCTTCCCCTCAGCGGCCATTTTGCCCCTCAGCGTGACTCCCGCAACCTCCTGAGTGCCGCTCAGCGGTAAAATACCGCTGAGCGGTGCCTTTGTCTTCTCTTTTTGCACTCTTTCTTGTCTTTTCTAATGTCACTTCTCTCCTTCTTCACTCTTTTCACTAAATTCACCTTAAAACCTGCACAAAAACACTTAAATCAAGCATAAACCTGTCCAGCTCTCTTATTTATGAAAATATAGATAAACTGCATGATTTCAAGCTAGTTTTTAAGTCTAAAGGTTGCTTTTAGTATCAATATTAAGCATGAAAATAACAGTTTTTCAACTGTTATCAGTGGAGGAAGTCCACGAAGTGGAGCAAGTGGACGAAGTAGACGAAGTTGACGAAGATGACGAAGTAGACGAAGTGGACAAAGTGGACGAAGTGGACGAATTGGATGAAGTGGACGAAGTAGACATAGTGGACGAAGTGGACGAAGTTGACGAGGTGGACGAAGTTGACGGAGTGGACGAAGTTGACGATGTGGACGAAGTGGAGGAAGTGGAGGAAGTGGAGGAAGTGGAGGAAGTGGAGGAAGTGGACAAAGTGAACAAAGTCGATGAAGTGGAGGAAGCGGAGGAAGCGGACTAAGTGGACGAAGTTGACGAAGTAGACGAAGTTGACGAAGATGACGAAGTTGACGAAGTTGACAAAGTGGACGATGTGGACATAGTGGACGAAGTGGACGATGTAGACGATGTAGACGATGTAGACATAGTGGACGAAGTGGATGAAGAGTACGAAGTGGAGGAAGTTGACGAAGTGGACGAAGTTGACGATGTTGACGACGGGGAGGAAGTGGAGGAAGTGGAGGAAGTGGACGGAGTAGAGGAAGTGGAGGAAGTAGAGGAAGTGAAGGAAGTGGAGGAAGTGGACTAAGTGGACGAATTGGACGAAGTGAAGGTAGTGGAGGAAGTGGAAGAAGTTGACGAAGTGGAGGAAATAGAGGAAGTGGAAGAAGCGGAGGAAGCGGAGGAAGTGGACTAAGTAGACGAAGTTGAGGAAATGGACGGCGTGGATGAAGTGGACGACGTGGACAAAGTGGAGGAAGTGGAGTAAGTGGACGAAGTTGACGAAGGGGACGAAGTGGAAGACATTGACGAAGTGCATGAACTTGACGAAGTGGAAGAAGTTGACGAAATGGACGAAGTGGAGGAAGTGGAGGGAGTGGACGAAGTGGAGGAAGTTGGTGAAGTGGAAGAAGTGGAGGAAGTGGAGGAAGTGGAGGAAGTTGAGGAAGTGGAGGAAGTGGACTAAGTGGAAGACGTTGACGAAGTTGACGATGTGGTGGAAGTGAAGGAAGTGGACTAAGTGGAGGAAGTGGACGAAGTTGACGAAGTGGACGAAGTTAAAGAAGTTGACGAAGTGGACGAAGTGGAGGAAGAGGAGGAAGTCGACGAAGTTAACGAAGGTGACAAAGTTGCAAAGTGGACGAAGTGGACGAATGCGATGAAGTGGACGAAGTGGAGGAATTGGAGCAAGTGGAGGAAGTGGACAAAGTGGACGAAATGGACGAAGTGGAGGAAGTGGAGGAAGTGGACGAAGTGGAGGAAGTGGACAAAGTGGACAAAGTGGACGAAGAGGACGAAGTGCACAAAGTGGACGAAGTTGACGAAGTTAACAAAGTGGAGGAAGTGGAGGAAGTGGACGAAGTTGAAGAAGTGGACGATTTAGACGAAGTGGAGGACGTGGATGAAGTGGAGGAAGAGGAGGAAGTGGAGGAAGTGAAGGAAGTGGACTAAGTGGACGAAGTTGACGAAGTGGAGGAAGTGGAGGAAGTCCACGAATTGGAGGAAGTGGACGAAGTAGACAAAGTTTACGAAGCTGACGAAGTAGACAAAGTTTACGAAGTGGACGATGTGAACGAACTGGACGAAGTGGACGTAGAGGACGTAGTGGAAGAAGTGGAAGAAGTGGAAGAAGTGGAAGAAGTGGAAGAAGTGGGCGAAGTGGACGAAGTTGACGATTTTATGAAGTGGACGAAGTTGACAAATTGGACAAAGTGGAGGAAGTGGAGGAAGTGGAGGAAGTGGAGGAAGTGAAGGAAGTGGAGGAAATGGAGGAAGTGGAGGAAGTGGAGGAAGTGGAGGAAGTGGACTAAGTGGAGGTAGTGGAAGAAGTGGACGAAGTTGACGAAGTGGAGGAAATAGAGGAAGTGGAAGAAGTGGAGGAAGCGGAGGAAGCGGACTAAGTGGACGATGTTGACGAAGTGGAGGACGTGGAGGAAGTGGACGACGTTGATGAAGGGGACGAAGTGGAAGACGTTGACGAAGTGCACAAAGTTGACGAAGTGGAGGAAGTTGATGAAGTTGACGAAGTGGACGAAGTGGACGACGTGGACGAAGTGGAGAAAGTGGTGGGAGTGGACGAAGTTGGTGAAGTGGACGAAATCGACGAAGTGGAGGAAGTTGAGGAAGTGGAGCAAGTGGACTAAGTGGAAGAAGTTGACGAAGTTGACGAAGCGGTGGAAGTGAAGGAAGTGGACTAAGTGGACGAAGTGAAAGAAGTTGACGAAGTGGAGGAAGTGGAGGAAGTGAAGGAAGAGGAGGAAGTCGACGAAGTTGATGAATTTGACAAAGTGGACGAGGTTCACGAGGTTTACGAAATTTACGAAGTGGACGAAGTCAAGGAAGAGGAGGAAGTGGACGAAGTTGAAGAAGTTGACAAAGTTGACGGAGTGGACGAAGTTGACAAAGTTGACGAAGTGGACGAAGTGGACGAAGTGGAGGAAGTGGAGGAATTGGAGGAAGTAGAGGAAGTTGACGAAGTGGACAAAATGGACGAAGTTTACGAAGTGGACGAAATGGACAAAGGGGACGAAGAGGACGCAAAGTGGAGGAAGTAGAGGAAGTGGAGGAAGTAGAGGAAGTGGACGAAGTTGAAGAAGTGGACGAAGTGGACGATGTGGAGGAAGTGGAGGAAGTAGAGGAAGTGGAGGAGGTGGACGAAGTGAACGCAGTGGCCGAAGAGAACGCAGTGGACGAAGTGGAACAAGTTGACGAAGTGGACGACGTTGACGAAGTGGACGAAGTTGACGATGTTGACGAAGTGGAGGAAGTGGACGAAGTAGAGGAAGTGAAGGAAGTAGAGGAAGTGGAGGAAGTGGACTAAGTGGATGAAGTGGAGGTCGTGGAGGAAGTGGACGAAGTTGACGAAGTTGATGAAGTGGAGGAAATAGAGGAAGTCGAAGAAGTGGAGGAAGCGGAGGAAGTGGACGAATTTGACGAAGGTTACGAAGTGGAGGAAGTGGATGAAGCGGAAGAAGTGGACGAAATGGAGAAATTGCACGAAGTTGACGAAGTTGACGAAGTTGACGAAGTGGACGATGATTTGGGCGAAGTGGAGGAAGTGGACGAAGTTGACGTAGTTGACGAAGTGGAGGAAGTAAATGAAGTTGATGAAGTGGAGGAAGTGGGGGAAGTAGACGAAGTTGACGAAGATGACAAAGTTGACGAAGTTGACGAAGTGGACGAAGTGCACGAACGAAGTGGACGAAGTTGACAAAGTGGGCGAAGTGGAGGAAGCGGAGGAAGTGGACTAAGTGAAGAAAGTTGACGAAGTTGACGAAGTTCACGAAGTGGACAAAGTGGACAAAGTCGACGAAGTGGAGGACGTGGACGAAGCAGAAGAAGTGGACGAAGTCGACGAAGTTCACGAAGGTGACGAAGTGGAAGAAGCTGACGAAGTCGACGAAGCTGACGAAGTTGACGAAGTGGACGAAGTTGAGGAAATTGACTAAGTTGACGAAGTGGACGAAGTGAACGAAGTGGACGAAGTGGACGAAGTGGACGAAGGAGAGAAGTGGAGGAAGTGGAGGAAGCGGTGGAAGTGGAGGAAGTAGAGGAAGTGGAGGAAGCGGAGGAAGTGAAGGAAGTAGACGAAGTTGACGAAGAAGAGGAAGTGGAGGAAGTGCAGGAAGTGGACGAAGGGGAGGAAGTGGACGGGGACGAAGTCGACGAAGTTGACGAAGTGGACGAAGTTAACGAAGTTGACGAAGTTGACGAAGCGGAGGAAGCGGACGAAGTTGACGAAGTAGACGAAGTGGAGGAAGCAAAGGAAGTGGACTAAGTTGACGATGTGGAGGAAGTGGACGAAGTGGAGGAAGTGGAGGAAATGGACGAAGTGGAGGAAGTGGACGAAACGGAGGAAGTGGACGAAGTGGAAGTAGTGGACGAAGTTGATGAAGTGGACGAACATTGGGACGAAGTGGAGGAAGTGGAGGAAGTGGACGAAGTTGACGAAGTGGAGGAAGTGGAGGAAGTCGACGAAGTGGAGGAAGTGGGGGAAGTAGATGAAGTTGACGAAGATGACGAAGTTGATGAAGTTGACGAAGTGGACGAAGTAGAAGAAGTTGACGGAGTGGAGGAAGTTGACGAGGTTGACGAAGTGGACGAAGTTGACGAAGTGCACGAACGAAGTGGACGAAGTTGACGAAGTGCAAGAACGAAGTGGACGAAGTTGACGAAGTGACGAAGTGGAGGAAGTGGACTAAGTGGAGAAAGTTGACGAAGTTGACGAAGTGGACGAAGTGGACGAAGTGGAGGACGCGGAGGAAGTGGACTAAGTGAAGAAAGTTGACGAAGTTGACGAAGTGGACAAAGCTGACGAAGTGGAGGACGTGGACGAAGCAGAGAAGTTGGACGAAGTTCACGAAGGTGACGAAGTGGAAGAAGCTGACGAAGTCGACGAAGTCGACGAAGCTGGCGAACTTGACGAAGTGGACGAATTTGAGGAAGTTGACTAAGTTGACGAAGTGGACGAAGTGGAGGAAGGAGAGAAGTGGAGGAAGTGGAGGAAGGAAAGGAAGTGGAGGAAGTGGAGGAAGTGGTGGAAGCGGAGGAGGTGAAGGAAGTAAACGAAGTTGACGAAGTAGAGGAAGTGGAGGAAGTGGAGGAAGTGGACGAAGGGGAGGAAGTGGACGACGTGGACGAAGTTGACGAAGTGGACGAACTTAACGAAGTTGACGAAGTTGACGAAGTGGACGAAGCGGACGAAGTTGACGAAGTAGACGAAGTGGAGGAAGCAAAGGAAGTGGACTAAGTTGACGAAGTTGACGAAGTGGAGGAAGTGGACGAAGTGGAGGAAGTGGACGAAGTGGACGAAGCGGAGGAAGTGGACGAAGTTGATGAAAAGGACGAAGTTGACGAAGTAGAAGGAGTGGACGAACTTAACGAAGTGGACGAACATTGGGACGAAGTGGAGGAAGTGGAGGAAGTGGACTAAGTGGACGAAGTTGACGAAGTGGAGGAAGTGGAGGAAGTCGATGAAGTGGAGGAAGTGGGGGAAGTAGTGGAAGTTGACGAAGATGACGAAGTTGATGAAGTTGACGAAGCAGACGAAGTGGACGAAGTGGACGAAGTGGACGAAGTTGACGAAGTGGAGGAAGTTGACGAGGTTGACGAAGGGGACGAAGTTGACGAAGCGGAGGAAGTGGACTAAGTGGAGAAAGTTGACGAAGTTGACGAAGTGGACGAAGTGGAGGAAGTGGAGGAAGTTCAGGAAGTGGACGAAGAGGACTAAGTGGAGGAAGTGGACGAAGTTGACGAAGTGGACGAAGTGGAAGAAGTTGACGAAGCGGACGAAGCTGACGAAGTTGACGAAGCGGATGAAGTTAAGGATTTTGACTAAGTTGACGAAGTGGATGAAGTGGACGAAGTGGAGGAAGTGGAGGAAGTCGACGAAGTGGAGGAAGTGGGGGAAGTAGATGAAGTTGACGAAGATGACGAAGTTGATGAAGTTGACGAAGTGGACGAAGTGAACGAAGTTGATGAAGTGGAGGAAGTTGACGAGGTTGACGAAGCGGACGAAGTTGACGAAGTGCACGAAGGAAGCGGAGGAAGTGGACAAAGTTGACGAAGTGACAAAGTGGAGGAAGCGGAGGAAGTGGACTAAGTGGAGAAATTTGACGAAGTTGACGAAGTGGAGGAAGTGGACGTAGTTGAGGAAGTGGACGAAGTGGACTAAGTGGAGGAAGTGGACGAGGTGGAAGAAGTTGACGAAGTGGACGAAGCTGACGAAGTTGACGAAGCGGATGAAGTTAAGGATTGTGACTAAGTTGACGAAGTGGATGAAGTGGACGAAGTGGAGGAAGTGGACGAAGTGGAAGAGGTCGATGAAGTGGACGAAGTTGGTGAAGTGGACGAAGTGGACGAAGTGGACGACTCGGACGAAGTGGATGAAATGGAGGAAGTGGACTAAGTGGACGAAGTTGACGAAGTTGATGAAGTGGAGGAAGTGGACGAAGTGGACGAAGTTGACGAACTGGACGAACTGGACGAACTGGACGAAGTTGACGAAGTGGACGAAGTGGACGAAGTGGACGAAGTGGACGAACATTTAGACGAAGTGGATGAAGATTAGGACGAAGTGGAGGAAGTGGAGGAAGTTGACGATATTGACGAAGGGGAAGAAGTTGACGAAGTGCACGAAGTGGAGGAAGTGGACAAAGTGAACGAAGTGGACGAGGTTGAAGAAGTTGACGAAGTGAACGAAGCGGAGAAGAAGTTGACGAAGTGGATGAAGCTGACGAAGTTGACGAAGTGGACGAAGTTGAGGTAGTTAACGAAGTGGACGAAGTGGACGTACTGGACGACGTGGAGGAAGTGGAGAAGTGGAGGAAGTGGATGAAGTTGGTGAAATGGACTAAGTGGACGACGTGGAGGAAGTGCAGGAAGTGGCGGAAGTGAAGGAAGTGGACGAAGTGAAGGAAGTGGACTAAGTGGACGAATTGGACGAAGTGGAGGACGTGGAGGAAGTGGAGGAAGTGGAGGAAGTGGACGAAGTTGATGAAGTTGACGAAGTGGAGCAAGTGGAGGAAGGGGAGGAAGTCGAC
The DNA here is from genome assembly GCA_034642375.1 of Vigna nakashimae. Lineage (NCBI taxonomy): Eukaryota > Viridiplantae > Streptophyta > Magnoliopsida > Fabales > Fabaceae > Vigna > Vigna nakashimae. Next base: position 36,308,262 of record CM067767.1, read on the forward strand.
GAAGTAGAGAAAGTGGACAAACTGGACGAGGTGGACGAAGTTGACATAGTTCATGAAGTTGCCGAAGATGACGAGGTGGACGAAGTTGACGAAGTTCTGATGTTGACGAAGTTGACGAAGTGGAGGAAGTTGACAAAAAAGACGAAGTGGAGGAAGTGGACTAAGTGGACGAAATGGACGATGTTGACAAAGTGGACGAAGTTGACGAAGTTGAGGAAGTGGATGAAGTTGACGATGTGGACGAAAATGACGAATTGGACGAAGCGAACGAAGTCGACGAAGTGGACGAAGTGGACGAAGTTGACGAAGTAGACAAAGTAGAGGAAGTGGACGGAAGTAGAGGAAGTGGACGAAGTGGAGGAAGTGGAGGAAGTGACCGAAGTTGACGAAGTGGACGAATTTGACGAACTGGACGAAGTGGAAGAAGTGGACGAAGTGGACGATGATTTGGACGAAGTGGAGGAAGCGAAGGAAGTGGACTAAGTGGAGGAAGTTGACGAAGTGGACGAAGTGGAGGAAGTGGAGGAAGGGGAGGAAATGGAGGAAGTGGAGGAAGTGGAGGAAGTGAACGAAGTAGAGGAAGTGAAGGAAGTGGAGAAAGTGGAGGAAGTGGACGAAGTGGACGAAGTGGACGAAGTTGACGATGTGCACGAAGTGGAGGAAATGGACGAACTTGACGAAGTGGACAAAGCTGACGAAGTTGACGAAGCGGAGGAAGTGGACTAAATTGACGAAGTTGACGATGTGGACGAAGTGGAGGAAGTGGACGAAGCGGAGGAAGTTGAGGAAATGGACGAAGTTGAAGTAGTTGACGAAGTGGACAAAGTGGACAAAGTTGACGAAGTGGACGAAGTTGACGAAGTGGACGAAAAGGAAGAAGTGGAGGAAGTTGACGAAGTGGACGAAGTGGACGAAGTGGACGACGTGGACGAAGTTGGTGAAGTGGAAGAAGTATACGAAGTGGAGCAAGGGGACGAAGTGTAGAAAGTGAGGGAAGTGGACGAAGTGGAGGAAGTGGACGAAGGTGCGGAAGTGGACTATGTGGAAGAAGTGGAGGACGTGGAGGAAGGGGAGGAAGATGATGAAGTGGACTAAGTGGACGAAGTTGACGAAGTGGAGGAAGTGGAGGAAGTCCTCGAAGTGGAGGAAGTGGACGATGTAGACGAAGTTGTCGAAGTTGACGAACTTGACGAAGTTGACGAAGTGCAAGAAGTGAACGAAGTGGCGAAGTAGACAAAGTGGACGAAGTGGAGGAAGCGGAGGAAGTGGGCTAAGTAGACGAAGTTGACTAAGTTGACGAAGTGATTGAAGTGGACGAAGTGGAGGAAGTGGACGAAGTGAAGGAAGAGGACGAAGAGGACGAAGTGAACAAAGTGGACGAAGTTGACGAATTGGACAAAGTGGAAGAAGTTGACGAAGTGAAAGAAGGTGACAAAGTGAAGGAAGTGGAGGAAGTGGAGGAAGTGGAGGAAGTTGGTGAAGTAGACGAAGTGGCCGTAGTGGCCGAAGTCGAGGAAGTGAAGGAAGTGGACTAAGTGGACGAATTGGACGAAGTGGAGGACGTGGGGGAAGTGGAGGAAGTGGAGGAAGTGGAGGAAGTGGAGGGAGGAAGTGGAGGAAGTGGCCTAAGTGGACGAAGTTGACGAAGTTGACGAAGTGGAGGAAGTGGAGGAAGTGGAGGAAGTGGAGGAAGTGGAGGAAGTGGAGGAAGTGGAGGATGTGAATGATGTGGACGAAGTTGACGAAGTGGACGAAGTTGACGAAGTGGACGAATTGAGGAAGTTGACGAAGTGGACAAAGTGGAGAAAGTGGAGGAAGTGGACGAAGTGGACGAAGTGTTGGAAGTGGACCAAGTGGACGAAGTTGATGAAGTGGACGAAGTGGACGAAGTTCACGAAGTTGACGAAGTGGACGAAGTGGAAGAAGTTGACGAAGTTGACGTAGTTGACGAAGTGGACGAAGTTGAAGAAGTGGACGAAGTGGAAGAAGCGGAGGAAGTGGACTAAGTGGACGAAGTGGACAAGGTGGAGGAAAGGGAGGAAGTGGAGGAAGTGGAGGAAGTGGAGGAAGTGGACGACGTGGACGAAGTTGAGGAAGTCGAGGAAGTGGACGACGTGGATGAAGTGGACGAAGTTGACGAAGTGGAGGAAGTTGACAAGGTTGACGAAGTGGACGAAGTAGACAAAGTTGACGAAGTGGACGAAGTGGAGGATGCGGAGGAAGTGGACTAAGTGGAGAAAGTTGACGAAGTTAACGAAGTGGACAAAGTGGAGGAATTATACGAAGTGGAGGAAGTGGAGGAAGTGGAGGAAGTGGAGGAAGTGGACGAAGTGGAGGAAGGGGACGAAGTGGACGAAGTGGACGAAGTTGTCGAAGTTGACGAAGTGGAGGAAGTGGAACAAGTTGATGAAGTGGACGAAGCTGACGAAGTGGAAGAAGTGGAGGAAGCGGGGGAAGTGGACTAAGTGGACAAAGTTCGTGAAGTGGACGAAGTATACGAAGTAGAGGAAGTCGACGAAGTGTAGAAAGTGGCGGAAGTGGAGGAAATGGATGAAGTGGAGGAAGGTGAGGAAGTGGACTATGTGGACGAATTGGACGAAGTGGAGGACGTGGAGGAAGTGGAGGATGTGGAGGAAGTCCTCGAAGTGGAGGATGTGGAGGAAGTGGACAAAGTGGAGGAAGTGGAGGAAGTCCTCGAAGTGGAGGAAGTGGACAAAGTAGACGAAGTTGACGAAGTGGACGAAGTGGACGAACAGGACGAAGTGGCCGAAGTGTACGAAGTTGACAAAGTTGACGAAGTGGAGGAAGTGGAGGAAGTGGCCTAAGTGGACGAAGTTGGCGACGTTGACGAAGTGGAGAAGTGGAGGAAGTGGACAAAGTTGACGAAGTGGACGAAGTTCATGAAGTTGACGAAGTGGAGGAAGTGGAGGAAGTGGAGGAAGTGGAGGAAGTGGAGGACGTGGAGGAAGTGTTGGAAGTGGACGAAGTGAACGAAGTGGACGAAGTTAACGAAGTGGACGAAGTGAAAGAAGTTGACGAAGTGGACGAAGTGGAAGAAGTTAACGAAGTTGTTGAAGTCGACGAAGTGGACGAAGTGGGCGAAGTTGAAGAAGTGGACGAAGTGGAGGAAGTGGAGGAAGTGGACGAAGCGGTGGATGTGGACGAAGTGGACGAAGTTGATGAAGTGGACGAAGTTGACGAAGTGGACGAAGTGGAAGACGTGGACGAAGTTGACGAAGTGGACGAACATTTGGAGGAAGTGGAGAAAGTGGAGGAAGTGAACTAAGTGGATGAAGTTGAAGAAGTGGACGAAGTGGAGGAAATGGAGGAAGTAGACGGAGTGGACGAAGTGGAGGAAGTCGACGAAGATGACGAAGTTGACGAAGTGGACGAACTGGACGAAGTGGACGACGGGGACGAAGTGGAGGAAGTTGACGAGGTTGACGAAGTAGACGAAGTGGAGGAAGCGGAGGAAGTGGACTAAGTGGAGAAAGTTGATGAAGTTAACGAAGTGGACGAAGTGGAGGAATTGGACGAAGTGGAGGAAGTGGACGAAGTGGAGGAAGTGGACGAAGTGGACGAAGCTGACGAAGTTGACGAAGCGGATGAAGTTAAGGAAGTTGACTAAGTTGGCGAAGTGGTTGAAGGGGACGAAGTGGAGGAAGTGGAGAAGTGCAAGAAGTGGAGGAAGTGGACGAAGTTGGTGAAGTGGACGAAGTGGACGACGTGGACGAAATGGAGGAAGTGGACTATGTGGACGAAGTTGACGAAGTGGACGAAGTGGAGGAAGTGGGGGAAGTGGACGAAGCGGAGGAAGTGGACGAAGTTGACGAAGTGGACGAAGATTTTAACGAAGTGGCCGAAGATTTGGACGAAGTGGAGGAAGTGGATGAAGTGGAGGAAGTGGACTAAGTGGACGAAGTTGACAAAGTTGACAAAGTGGAGGAAGTGGAGGAAGTAGACGAAGTTGACGAAGATGACGAAGTTGACGAAGTGGACGATGTGGAAGAAATTGACCAAGTGGAGGAAGTTGACGAGGTTGACGAAGTGGACGAAGTTGACGAAGTGCACGAACGAAGTGGACGAAGTGCACGAAGTGGAGGAAGTGGACGAAGTGATCAAAGTGGACGAAGTTGACGAAGTGGACAAAGCTGACGAAGTGGACGAAGTTGAGGACGTTAACGAAGTGGACGAACTCGACGAAGTGGAGGAAGTGGAGAAGTGGAGTTAGTGGACGAAGTTGGTGAAGTGGACGAAGTGGACGACGTGGAGGAAGTGGAGGAAGTTGAGGTACTGGAGGAAGTGAAGGAAGTGGACTAAGTGGACAAAATGAACGAAGTGGACGAAGTAGAGGAAGTGGAGGAAGTGAAAGAAGTGGAGGAAATGGAGGAAGTGGACGAAGTGGACAAAGTGAACGAAGTGGACGAATTTGACGAAGTGGACGAAGTTGACGAAGTGGAGGAAGCGGACGAAGTGGACTAAGTAGACGAAGTTGACGAAGTGGAGGAAGTGGAGGAAGTGGAGGAAGTGGAGGAAGTGGAGGAAGTTGGAGGAAGTGGAGGAAGTGGCCTAAGTGGACGAAGTTGACGAAGTGGAGGAAGTGGAGAAGTGGACGAAGTGGCGGAAGTGGAGGAAGTGGAAGAAGTGGAGGAAGTTGACGAAGTTGACGAAGTGAACAAATGGAGGAAGTTGACGAAGTTGACGAAGTGGACGAAGTAGAGAAAGGGGAGGAAGTGGAGGAAGTGGAGGAAGTGTTGGAAGTGGACGAAGTGAACGAAGTGGACGAAGCTGATGAAGTGGACGAAGTGGACGAAGTGGAAGAAGTTGACGAAGTCGACGAAGTTTACGTAGTTGACGTAGTTGACGAAGTGGACGAAGTTGAAAAAGTGGACGAAGTCGAGGAAGCGGAGGAAGTGGACTGAGTGCACAAAGTTGACGAAGTAGACGAAGTGGACGAGGTGGAGGAAGGGGAGGAAGTAGACGAAGTGGAGGAAGTGGACTAAGTGGTCGAAGTTGACGAAGTAGATGAAGCGGAGGAAGTGGAGGAAGTGGACGAAGAGGACGAAGTGAACGAAGTGGACGAAGTAGAGGAAGTGGAGGAAGTGGAGGAAGGGAAGGAAGTGGAGGAAATGGAGGAAGTTGACGAAGTGGAAGAAGTTGACGAAGTGGACGAAGTTGACGAAGTAGAGGAACTGGAGGAAGCGGAGGAGGTGGAGGAAGTGGACGAAGTTGACGAAGTGGAGGAAGTGGACGAAATTGACGAAGTGGAGGAAGTGGACGAAGTTGACGAAGTGGACGAAATTGACGTAGTTGACGAAGTGGACGAAGTTGAAAAAGTGGACGAAGTGGAGGAAGCGGAGGAAGTGGACTGAGTGCACGAAGTTGACGAAGTAGACGAAGTGGACGAGGTGGAGGAAGGGGACGAAGTTGACGAAGTAGAGGAGGTGGAGGAAGCGGAGGAGGTGGACTAAGTGGACGAAGATGACGAAGTTGACGAAGTGGAGGAAGTGGACAAAGTGGAGGAAGTGGACGAAGTGGACGAAGTGGAGGAACTGGACGAAGCGGAGGAAGTGGACGAAGTGGACGAAGTTGATGAAGTGGACGAAGATGACGAAGTGGAGGAAATCGATGAAGTGGAGGAAGTGGAGGAAGTGGAGTAAGTAGACGAAGTTTACGAAGATGACGAAGTTGACGAAGTGTACGAAGTGGACGAAGTGGACGAAGTGGACGAAGAGGACGAAGTGGACGAAGTCAACGAAGTGGACGAAATTGACGAAGTGGACGAAGTGGAGGAAGTGGACAAAGTGGACGAAGTTGACAAATTGACGAAGTTGACAAAGTGGGCGAAGTGGACGAAGCGGATGAAGTGGACTAAGTGGACGAAGTGGATGAAGTGGAAGAAGTTGACGAAGTGGATGAAGTGAACGAAGTTGACGAATTTGATGAAGTCGACGAAGTCGAGGAAGTGGAGGAAGTTTACGAAGTTGACGAATTTTGTGAAGTGGACGAATTGGACGAAATGGAGGAAGCGCTGGAAGTGGACGAAGGGGACGAAGTGGAAGAAGTTGACGAAGTGGATGACGTGGATGAAGTTGACGAAGCTGACGAAGTGGAGGAAGTTGACGAATTTTTTGAAGTGGACGAAGTGGACGAAATGGAGGAAGCGGTGGAAGTGGACGAAGGGGACGAAGTGGACGAAGGGGACGAAGTGGACGAAGGGGAGGAAGTGGAGGAAGTGGAGGAAGTGGAGGAAGTGGACTAAGTGGACGAAGTTGACGAAGTTGACGAAGTGGAGGAAGTAGAGGAAGTCGACGAAGTGGAGGAAGTGGAGGAAGCGGAGGAAGTGGATGAAGTAGACGAAGTTGATGAAGTGGAGGAAGTGGAGGAAGTGGAGGAATTGGAGGAAGTGGACGAAGCGGAGGAAGTGGACAAAGTGGACGAATTTGACGAAGTGGACAAAGAGGAAGAAGTTGACGAAGTGGACGAAGTGGACGAAGTTGACGAAGTTGCTGAAGTGGACGAGGTGGACGAAGCGGAGGAAGTGGACGAAGTGGAGCAACTGGAGGAGGTAGAGGAAGTGGAGAACGTGGAGGAAGTGGACTAAGTGGGCGAAGTTGACGAAGTGGAGGAAGTGGAGGAAATCGATGAAGTGGAGGAAGTGGAGGAAATCGATGAAGTGGAGGAAGTGGAGGAAGTAGACGAAGTTTACGAAGATGACGAAGTTGACGAAGTGTACGAAGTGGACGAAGTGGACGAAGAGGACGAAGTGGACGAAGTTGACGAAGTGGACGAAATTGACGAAGTTGACGAAGTGGACGAAGTGGACGAAGTTGACAAATTGACGAAGTTGACAAAGTGGACGAAGTTGACGAAGTGGAGGAAGTGGAGGAAGTGGAGGAAGTAGACGAAGCGGAGGAAGTGAACGAAGTGGACGAATTTGACGAAGTGGACGAAGAGGAAGAAGTTGACGAAGTTGCTGAAGTGGACGAGGTGGACGAAGCGGAGGAAGTGGATGAATTTGACGAAGTGGACGAAGTTGACCAAGTGGAGGAAGTGGAGGAAGTGGACCAAGTGGACGAAGTTAACGAATTGACGAAGTTGATAAAGTGGACGAAGATCACGAAGTGGACGAAGTGGACGCAGCAGAGGAAGTGGACTAAGTGGACGAAGTGGACGAAGTGGACGAAGTGGATGAAGTGGACGAAGTGGAGGAAGTGGACGAAGTGGAGGAAGTGGACGAAGTTGACGAAGTGGACGAAGTGGAAGAAGTTGACGAAGTGGACGAAGTGGAAGAAGTTGACGAAGTGGATGAAGTTGACGAAGCTGACGAAGTGGAGGAAGTTGACGAAGTTGACGAATTTTCTGAAGTGGACGAAATGGAGGAAGCGGTGGAAGTAGACCAAGGGGACCAAGTGGACGAAGTGGAGGAAGTGGAGAAAGTGGACTAAGTGGACGATTTGGACGAAGTGGAGGACGTGGAGCAAGTGGAGGAAGTGGACTAAGTGGAGGAAGTTGATGAAGTGGAGGAAGTGGAGGAAGTAGACGAAGTTGACGAAGATGACGACCAAGTGGACGTAGTGGACGAAGTTGACGAAGTGGACGAAGTGGAGGACGTGGAGGAAGTGGAGAAATGGGACGAAGTGGAGGAAGTGGAGGAAGTGAATGCAACGGCCGAAGTGGAGGAAGTGGACGAATTTGACGAAGTGGAGGAAGTGGAGGAAGTTGACGAAGTTTGTGAAGGGGACGAGGTCGACGAAGTGGACGAAGCGGAGGAACTGGACTAGGTGGACGAAGCGGAGGAAGTGGACGAAGTTGACGAAGTGGAGCAAGTGGAGGAAGTGGAGGACGGGGAGGAAGTGGAGGAAGTGGACTAAGTGGACGAAGTTGACGGAGTTGACGAAGTGGATGAAGTTGACGAAGTTGATGAAGTGGACGAAGTGGAGGAAGTGGAGGAAGCGGAGGAAGTCGACGAAGTTGACGAAGTAGACGAAGTTGATGAAGTGGAGGAAGGGGAGGAAGTGGACGAAGTGGAGGAAGTGGACGAAGCGGAGGAAGTGGACGAAGCGGAGGAAGTGGACCAAGTGGACTAATTTGAATAAGTGGACGAAGAGGAAGAAGTTGACGAAGTGGACGAAGTTGACGAAGTTGCTGAAGTGGACGAGGTGGACGAAGCGGAGGAAGTGGACGAAGTGGAGCAAGTGGACGAGGTGGAGGAAGTGGAGAACGTGGAGGTAGTGGACTAAGTGGGCGAAGTTGACGAAGTGGAGGAAGTGGAGGAAGTGGAGGAAATCGATGAAGTGGAGGAAGTGGAGGAAGCAGATGAAGTTTACGAAGATGACGAAGTTAACGAAGTGTACGAAATGGACGAAGTGGACGAAGTGGACGAAGTGGACGAAGTGGACGAAGAGAACGAAGTGGACGAAGTCAACGAAGAGGACGAAATTGACGAAGTTGACGAAGTGGAGGAAGTGGAGGAAGTGGACTAAGTGGACGAAGTTGACAAATTGACGAAGTTGACAAAGTGGACGATGTTGACAAAGTGGAGGAAGCGGATGAAGTGGACTAAGTGGACGAAGTGGATGAAGTGGAAGAAGTTGACGAAGTGGATGAAGTTGACGAAGTTGACGAAGTGGAGGGAGTGGATGAAGTTTACGAAGTTCACGAATTTTGTGAAGTGGAGGAAGTGGACGAAATGGAGGAAGCGCTGGAAGTGGACAAAGGGGACGAAGTGGAAGAAGTTGGCGAAGTAGATGAAGTGGATGAAGTTGACGCAGCTGACGAAGTGGAGGAAGTTGACGAAGTTGACGAATTTTGTGAAGTGGACGAAGTGGACGAAATGGACGAAGCGGTGGAAGTGGACGAAGGGGACGAAGTGGACTAAGTGGACGATTTGGACGAAGTGGAGGACATGGAGGAAGTGGAGGAAGTGGAGGAAGTGGACTAAGTGGACGAAGTTGACGAAGTTGACGAAGTGGAGGAAGTGGAGGAAGTGGAGGAAGTGGAGGAAGTGGACTAAGTGGACGAAGTTGACGAAGTTGACGAAGTGGAGGAAGTCGACGAAGTGGAGGAAGTCGACGAAGTCGACGAAGTGGAGGAAGCAGAGGAAGTGGACGAAGTAGACGAAGTTGATGAAGTGGAGGAAGCGGAGGAAGTGGAGGAAGTGGACGAAGCGGAGGAAGTGGACGAAGTGGACGAATTTGACGAAGTGGACGAAGAGGAAGAAGTTGACGAAGTGGACGAAGTTGATGAAGTTGACGAAGTTGCTGAAGTGGACGAGGTGGACGAAGCGGAGGAAGTTGACGAAGTGGAGCAAGTGGAGGAGGTGGAGGAAGTGGAGGAAGCTGACGAAGTGGATGAAGTGGAGGAAGTTGATGAAGTTGACGAATTTTTTGAAGTGGACGAAATGGAGGAAGCGGTGGAAGTGGACGAAGGGGACGAAGTGGACGAAGGGGAGGAAGTGGAGGAAGTGGACTAAGTGGACGATTTGGACGAAGTGGAGGACATGGAGGAAGTGGAGGAAGTGGAGGAAGTGGACGAAGCGGAGGAAGTGGACGAATTTGACGAAGTGGACGAAGAGGAAGAAGTTGACGAAGTTGCTGAAGTGGAGAAGGTGGACGAAGCGGAGGAAGTGGACGAAGTGGAGCAAGTGGAGGAGGTGGAGGAAGTGGAGGAAGCTGACGAAGTGGATGAAGTGGACGAAGTTGAGGAACTTTGTGAAGTGGACGAAGTGGACGAAATGGAGGAAGCGGTGGAAGTGGACGAACGGGACGAAGTGGACGAAGAGGAGGAAGTGGAGGAAGTGGACTAAGTGGACGATTTGGACGAAGTGGAGGACATGGAGGAAGTGGAGGAAGTGGAGGAAGTGGACTAAGTGGACGAAGTTGACAAAGTTGACGAAGAGGAGGAAGTGGAGGAAGTCGACGAAGTGGAGGAAGTGGAAGAAGTAGACAAAGTTGACGAAGATGACCAAGTTGACGAAGTGGACGAAGTGGACGAAGCAGACGAAGCGGACGAAGCAGACGAAGCGGACGAAGCGGACGAAGCGGACGAAGCGGACGAAGCGGACGAAGCGGACGAAGCGGACGAAGCGGACGAAGCGGACGAAGCGGACGAAGCGGACGAAGCGGACGAAGCGGATGAAGCGGACGAAGTGGACGAAGTGGAGGAAGTGGACTAAGCGGAGGAAGTGGACTAAGTGGACGAATTTGACGAATTGGACGAAGTGGAAGAAGTGGAGGAAGCAGACGAAGTTGACGAAGATGACGAAGTTGACGAAGTTGACGAAGTAGACGAAGTGGAGGAAGTGGACGAAGAGGACGAAGTGGACGAAGTCGACGAAGTGGAGGAAGTGGAGTGATGAGTCGTTATTTCTTGAATTATATTTAGTTTATTGCACTTAAATAAACCAGGGAATTGTGTTTAATTGTTCGGACGAAGCAGACGAAGCGGACGAAGCGGACGAAGCGGACGAAGCGGACGAAGCGGACGAAGCGGACGAAGCGGACGAAGCGGACGAAGCGGATGAAGCGGACGAAGTGGACGAAGTGGAGGAAGTGGACTAAGCGGAGGAAGTGGACTAAGTGGACGAATTTGACGAATTGGACGAAGTGGAAGAAGTGGAGGAAGCAGACGAAGTTGACGAAGATGACGAAGTTGACGAAGTTGACGAAGTAGACGAAGTGGAGGAAGTGGACGAAGAGGACGAAGTGGACGAAGTCGACGAAGTGGAGGAAGTGGAGTGATGAGTCGTTATTTCTTGAATTATATTTAGTTTATTGCACTTAAATAAACCAGGGAATTGTGTTTAATTGTTTGTTATTTCCCCGTTTTCCGAATTGTGCTTAATTTGGTCGGAAATTTGTAATTGCGCTAGTTTGGGTTTTCTGAGCTGATTAAGTGCATTTTTGAAAGGAAAATTTCGGAAATACATTTTGGGACATCAGGAAGAATGCCAAATAAATCCAAGACTCTGCACAAAGACATTTTAGAATTAATTAAATTGTAATTCAGTAGTTTAGAATTTCTGTATCAACTTTTACATTTTGGGACAATTTTTGGTAAAGTAGACTAGACCCAAAATGTGAAGGAAAAATGACTTGGCACCTTAGGGTTTTTGTGTGGACCCCACCCTTATTAAAGGTTACCCACGGCCCTTGGAAATGGCCAGCCGCCACACTCTGTTACGTTTTCTTTGGTTTTTTTTTTTCTTTTCTCGGGCGGTGGAAAACACTTTCTTATTTTTGAGGGGGAATGTGAAACCCTGAATAATTAGTAGTAATTATTCTCTGACACATCACCACTAATACACACACCACGTCACTGCTACGGGTAATTAAAAACCCATTCCCAACTCTGATTTTTCATCTCTGCTGTGCACGGAAAGCTGAGCCGCAATCATTCCTCTACAACATTAAAAACGCACCAATCTTTGCATGCAAGCACGCCACGTGTTGCGGAAGAAGTTTCCTAATCAGAGTTTGGTGTGCAGGTGTCGGCTTGAGACACGTTCGTTCAAACGAACAAGAATTTAACAAAACTCTAGGTTTCAGAAAACCCTTTCACCTGCACACTCACTCATCTTCTTCCTCAGAACCCAAACCCTTCATCTTCTCCAACTTCTCTCTAAAACCAGTAAACTTTTCTCTAGAAGATAACTCACCATCATCTACTCCTAATCCATTTCAGATACCGCAGAAACGTTCCCTGCACCGTGAGCAGCGTTCTGAACCGAACAGAACTAAGATCTGAACCGGTAAGCTCTCAAACCCTAGAAACCCTTTTCTAAGTTGCATGCGGACCTTGATACAGCTGCATGTTAGAATATACACTAAGTTTTCCTACGTTTCTTCTGGTTAGAGTTAGTGAAACGTTTGAGAAGCACGTTGCGGGTAGGAAATTTTATTTGGGCAAGTTAACAAGTGTTTGCATAGGGAGTTCACTGCTAGACCAGGTAAGGGAAGCTTATATGTTTAATTTATACTGTATGTTATATGATTTGATGTGCATGTATGAACTGTATGATGTTTGAGCTGTATGGATGACCACTGCTATGGAATCTGGTTTCTGATTTTGATTGATCTGCATGATGGTTTGATACGTATGAAGAATGGATGTTTTGGTGTATGAAGTAAATCTGAATATTGATGTTGAATATGAAGTTACTGGAATGAAATTTTAAAGTTCATAAATTTGAGAATCCTACGAATTATAAAGTATAAAGTTTAAATGTTGAAATCTGGAAAATTTGCTAAGGTTGAGAAATCTGAAATTTTATTCATCCCCATGGATAAATGACGCTCGTCACTGTACGGTCTTAGACCGTTCGGTTTTCCTTAAAATCACTTAGAATGGAAATCTTTCATTTGGAAAGAATTCTGCTCGAGAACGAGCGTCCCCAATTGAATGTCTGAGCGTTCGTCTAGCTCAGCAGTATTTAAATATTTAAAACTTTATGAATAAGTAACACTCGGTCTTATACCGAAGTGTTCGTCCTAAATAGCGTTCGTCCTTATGTCGAACGTTCGTCTTTGATAGCGTTCGGCCTTATGACGAGCGTTCGTTCTAAATGGTGCTTGGTCTTTTATCAAGCGTTCGTCATGATTGGTGCTCGGTCATACACTGAGCGTTCGCTCTAATAAAGTGTACGGTCTTAAACCGTACGTTCGTCCTTATCCTTAATTCCTTAACGAACGTAAATAGCGTTCGTCCAAATGTTACTATATTCATTCTCTTACGTTCGTTCACATCCTGGCATCAGTTCTGTATATACAAAATTTTACAAAGAAAATTCTAAGTGTTATTGACCATCCTTGATACATTGAATCTGGCCCAAGATCTATATTATGAAATTTTCTAAGTATCATTATACCTTCAGTATAGTCAGTTCATTTAACTGGTCAAACAGAGAGTCACGTCCGTTCACCCAGTACTGTATTTGGACGTTCGTCCTATTTTCTTCAAAGGACTGAACGTTCGTCCTTTTGTACTCTTAAAGTTAAAGATGAGATTGATTATGAATTATGATGAATTACAGTGCGAACGTTATATTAAGAGATTTTATGATTATGGAATTTGAACGAGCGTTCCAAGGAGGAACGTCTCAGATGTGTTGAATGTGAAATTTGGTAAAGTATGAACCTGGATAAGTTAAGCCTCGCGGTCCATCCTGATATTCCGTGATACTCCTCTTCAAGTAGAAGGGGGTAGTCATGCGTGGGAATGGCAGGAGGCCCTAGTCCGCTTGAGTACTTTGGACAGATAGGGTTAACCTCGAGTGGCAGCTGTGAGATTAGATCAGTTACTACACCACTCGGGTGCAAGGACGCTTGTAACTACATGGTTCATACGGTCCGGACGGTCTGTCTTTATATACATATTTCTATGATTAATTGTATGTTAAGTTACTTGCTGTATGTGTGAATTGAATTACGAACTGTATGTGTGTTGTATGAATTAAATAATATAAGCTTACCCTTGCATTTCCATTGTGTTGTCTCTTGTATATGTACGTCCGTCTTGTCAAATGCAATGATCATCCGTTGTGGATGTGAGCAGATGGTGGTACGTCCCTTGAAGAAATGCTGGAAGAAGAAAATTTGGATGAAGCTAATCTGGTGGAAGTAGAAGTAAAAGTCGAGCCTTAGAACGCTCTTTGGATTAGAACTGTACATGTTAGCATAAGTTGAACGTTCGGCTAGATGTTTTGTAAAGCTGTTCGTTTTATTTATCTCTGCTTTTATTTAGACGTACGTTAGTATATTTATCTAAGAACGTTCACTCTTGGATTCCCTTGTATGCGTTTATGCGCGTTCTCTTGTACTGATGTCGTTCGGCTTTTGAATCTGAATTAATGCAAAGACTGTTGGTGTTACTGTTAATTGTAATTAATTCTGATTTATGGTAATTACTATATTTTGGGATGTTACAGGGAACAAATGAAGAATGGGCACGCTGTTACTGTGGATTATGGATGCAATTGATGAACACATTTTCTTTTCTTTTAGTATGTTAAGGTAATTTCATTCAGCTTTTAGAAAGCAAGCGACGCCGATTTCATCTTGGTATGTGCATATGGTGTAGGGTCAGAAAGAAAGAAATGCTGTTACATTTTGAATTCGCCATTTAATTTCATTTTGATCGTAAAATTTTTAGGGAAGCTTCAGTCCAGTAATGCTTCATTATGGGACTGCACGGTGACTTTCCTTTTCTTTTTAGCTGCACAGTGCATTTATTTATTTTATTGAGAAATTGAAAAAGGGATGCTAGAACGAGGTGGGCTGTTGTGTTTCGATTTAGGGAAGGAGCACTGATACACTTTAGAGAAGTTGGTGCACGGGAATGTGAGCTGAAAGTAGCTAAGCTTTTGGAATTTCTTTTCTTTAGGAAATTAAGAAGTGGATTAGGTGAGAGTTGGCAGGGATATGTCACGTCCAAAGGGCTGGAAGAGCAGCACGGTGATGGTTTTTTTTCTTTGCATTTGGATTTAGTTTATGAATGCTGCACAAAGAAACTGCTGGAAGAAAAGAGAGGGCACGGCTGGAAGGTTTTATTTAAGAGTTTATCATTGAATGAAAACGGTAAACGGTGCCATCTTGGGGAAGCAGCACGTGGATCTTCATTTTGGCAGCAGCACGCAGGATTTTTCTTTCTTTTAATTAGAAGCACATGGATATTGAGATGGAAGGAGGTGTGACGGTTGAGCTGGCTGCTGATTCATTGGCTGGAAGAAAAGCACACGCTGATCACTTAGTCTTGAAGAAGGACGTGCATATGTGCATACGGAAGCAGCTCACTCATGGATTCAACATTCACGGTTTTCATTTAGCATTTTACTTCTTAGTTCAACATTGAATTTTAAGAGTATTGAACGTATTTCTTTAGCGCCGTGCATTTTAATTGGTTCAAGCACTTTATGAATTTACCTTGAAATTTTATTCGAAGTTGCAATGTGCATTTCGTTATTAGGCAAACGTACTTTTTATTATTATTACTGTATTTTAATTAGTTCACACATCTCGTTTTAGAATTGTTCATCACTTTATTGTTTTTTTTCACTGCCTATTATGTTTGGTTTAGTGTTTCCGTTCACTTTAATGTTGTCTATTATGTTCGGTTTCTTTATCTTCTTGTATTTTCAATTTCCTCACTTGCTTTAGAGACCGTTTGGTCGCAATGGAGAACAGTTCGATTTTCATGCTTTGTCAATTTATTTCAATGTTTTCAATTATGTTTGGTTGTATTTAATTTCCCATTTTAATTTAGTTCATTTCCAAAGCACAAAAACACTTTCAACCCCCCCACTATGTGTTTGATCTAAGACTGAATCCAAATTGGTCCTTGAGAGACGACCTAGGAGTCACTTCCTAGTCTATACTGCATTATTCTATGCACAACTTTTGTGGGAGGTGCGACCCTCTCATCAAAATGGCGCCGTTGCCGGGGACCAACGGTTCAGTCTTAGGTCTTTTGTTGTGTTAGTGTCTTTTGTTGTGTTAGTGTTGTGTTGTGTGATGTGTTTTAGGATGTTTAGTTAGTCTTGTTTGAGTTTACTTCTTTTATCGATTTTTGTGTTTTTAGATTTTTATCATTTTTTTTTTGTATTTTGTGCATTTAGTTGTTGTTTCTGGAAGTTTCAAATTATGTAAATAATGGTTTTCCCCCATGTTATGTTTCTATATGTTTGGTTTAATCTTTGTTTGAAGTGGAAGTCCAGGTCTGAGACAGGTTTTGCACTACAATAGAGGAGATGACAGATTCTCAAGACTGGATATATGATCTTATCAAGAGTCTTCCCAAATTCCATGGGTTGGCACATGAAGATCCATACAGGCACCTCAAGGAGTTTTGTTTGGCGTGTTTGTCGATGAGGCCTCCTGGTGTTTCAAAGGAGACAATGTTGATGAAAGTGTTTCCAATGTCCCTTCAAGGTGCAGCAAGAGACTGGTTCCTATACCAGTATCCTTTTGATAATTGGCAGGAAACACAACAGAGATTCCTCAACAAGTTCTTCCCAGCAGCAAAGGTAATCAGCATTAGGAGGGAGATCACTACCATTGAGCAATTTCAAGAAGAAAGCCTGGCAGATTATTGGGAGAGGTTTAACAGGCTCTGCACAGCCTGTCCAAACCACCAAATTTCAGAGCATTTGCTCTTGATTTACTTTTATGAAGGGCTCTTGGACAATGAAAGGATATTAGTGGATGTAGCTGCTGGTGGATCTTTGATGGGCAGAACTCCAACAGAGGCAAAGAAGTTGCTCTGCAAGCTGGCGGGTCAAAATCCAAGTGAGGTAGTAAAGGAAAAGCCTGAGCAGGTTTACTGTAAACTTGAAATCCCTACTCATGTATCTGAGGTTCAAGTAAATTTTAATGCTTTTGAATTGGTAAAACTTGAACCATTTAAGCCTGTTCTGGATTCTGATATTGATATACATGTGCACACTCATGTTGTGGATTCATTATTCCCTGTAGAGCACATTGACATACCTGATGTTCACTATCCTTGCACTGATCTTGATTTAAATGATAGCCTTGAGGATGCAGCTGATGACCTGGAGATTGGTAAGAAAAATTTCAGTGAGCAAAAACAGGCGGACGAAGCGGACGAAGCGGACGAAGGGGACGAAGTGGAGGAAGTGGAGGAAGTGGACGAAGTGGAGGAAGCTGACGAAGTGGACGAAGGGAACGAAGTGAACAAAGTAGACGAAGTTGACGAAGTTGACGAAGTGGAAGAAGTTGAGGAAGTGGACGAAGTTGACGAAGTGGACCAAGTGGACCAAGTGGAGGAAAGTGGACGAAGTTGACGAAGTTGACAAAGTGGACGAAGTGCACGAAGTGGAGGAAGCGGAGGAAGTGGACTAAGTGGACGAAGTAGACGAAGTGGGTGAACCGGGCGAAGTGGAGGAAATGGACGAAGCGGAGGAAGTGGACGAAGTTGACGAAGTGGACGAAGTGGAAGAACTTGACGAAGTGGATGAAGTGATTGAAGTTGACGAAGTGGAGGAAGTTGACGAAGCGGAGGAAGTGGACTAAGTGGACGAAGTGGACGACGTGGATGAAGTGGGCAAAGTGGAGGAAGTGGATGAAGCGCAGGAAGTGGACGAAGTTTACGAAGCGGACGAAGTTGACGAAGTGGACGAAGTGGAAGAAGTTGACGAAGTGGATGAAGTGGATGAAGTTGACCAAATGGAGGAAGTGGAGGAAGTTGACGAAGTTCACGAATTTATTGAAGTGGACGAAATGGAGGAAGCGGTGGAAGTGGACGAAGTGTACGAAGTGGACGAAGTGGACAAAGTGGACGAAGTGGACAAAGTGGACGAAGTGGACAAAGTAGACGAAGTGGACGAAGTGAATGAAGTGAACAAAGTAGATGAAGTTGACGAAGTGGAAGAAGTTGACGAAGTGGACGAAGTGGACGAAGTGGACCAAGTGGACGAAATGGAGGAGGTGGAGGAAGCGGATGAAGTTGACGAAGTTGACGAAGTAGAGGAAGTGGAGGAAGTTGACGAAGTTGACAAATTTTTTAAAGTGGACGAAGTGGACGAAATGGAGAAAGCGGTGGAAGTGGACGAAGGGGATGAAGTGGACGAAGTGGAGGAATTGGAGGAATGGACTACGTGGACGATTTGGACAAAGTGGAGGACGTGGAGGAAGTGGAGGAAGTGGACTAAGTGGATGAAGTTGACGAAGTGGAGGAAGTGGAGGAAGGCGACGAAGTGGAGGAAGTGAAGGAAGTAGACGAAGTTGACGAAGATGACGAAGCTGACGAAGTGGACGAAGTGGACGAAGTGGAGGAAATGGAGGAAGTGGAGGAAGTGGACGTAGTGGAGGAATTGGAGGAAGTGGACGAAGCGGAGGAAGTGGACGAAGTGGAAGAAGTGGAGGAAGTAGACGAAGTTGACGAAGATGACGAAGTTGACGAAGTGGACGAAGTGGACGAAGAGGACAAAGTGGACGATGTCGACGAAGTGGAGGAAGTGGACGAAGTGGAGGAAGTTGATGAAGTGGACGAAGTGGAGGAAGTGGACGAAGCGGACAAAGTGAACATAGTGAAGAAAGTAGACGAAGTTGACGAAGTGGAAGAAGTTGACAAAGTGGTCGAAGTTGACGAAGTTGACGAAGTGGACCAAGTGGAGGAAGTGGAGGAAGTGGAGGAAGTGGATTAAGTGGACGAAGTTGACGAATTCACGAAGTGGACAGAGTGGACGAAGTTGATGAAGTGGACGAAGTTGAGGAAGCGGAGGAAGTGGACTAAGTGGACGAAGTGGACGATGTGGATGAAGTGGGCGAAGTGGAGGAAGTGGATGAAGCGGGGGAAGTGGACGAAGTTGACGAAATGGATGAAGTGGAAGCAGTTGACGAAGTGGATGAAGTTGACGAAGTTGACGAAGTGGAAGAAGTTGATGAATTTGACGAATTTTGTGAAGTGGACGAAGTGGACGAATTGGAGGACGCGGTGGAAGTGGACGAAGGGAACGAAGTGGAGGAAGTGTTGGAAGTGGACGAATTTGACGAAGTGGAGGAAGTTGACGAAGTGGACGATGTGGACGAAGTTGACGAAGTGGAGGAAGTGGACGAAGTGGAGGAAGCTGACGAAGTGGACGAAGTGGATGAAGTGAACGAAGTTGACGAAGTGGACGAAGTCGACGAAGTGGAGGAAGGGGAAGAAGTTGACAGAGTGGACGAAGTTGATGAAGTTGACGAAGTGGACGAAGTGGACGAAGTGGAGGAAATGGAGGAAGTGGACTAAGTGGACGAAGTTGACGAATTGACGAAGTTTATAAAGTGGACGAAGTGGACGAAGTTGACGAAGTGGACGAAGCGGAGGAAGTGGACTAAGTGGACGAAGTGGATTAAGTGGGCGAAGTGGAGGAAGTGGACGAAGCGGAGGAAGTGGATGAATTTGACGAAGTGGACGAAGTGGAAGAAGTTGACGAAGTGGATGAAGTGTATGAAGTTGATGAAGTTGACGAAGTGGAGGAAGTGGAGGAAGTAGACGATTTGGACGAAGTGGAGGACGTGAAGGACGTGGAGGAAGTGGAGGAAGTGGAGGAAGTGGACTAAGTGGACGAAGTGGATGAAGTGGGCGAAGTGGAGTAAATGGACGAAGCGGAGGAAGTGGATGAAGTTGACGAAGTGGACGAAGTGGACGAATTTGACGAAGTTGACGAAGTGGACGAAGTGGAGGAAGTCGAGGAAGTGGACGAAGTGGACGTAGTGGACGCAGTTGACGAAGTGGACGAAGTAGAGGAAATGGAGGAAGTGGATGAAGTGGAGGAAATGGAGGAAGTGGACAAAGTGGACGAAGTTGACGAAGTGGACGATATTGATGAATTGGACGAACTTGATGAAGGAGACAAAGTGGAGGAGGTCGAGGAAGTGAAGGAAGTGGAGGAAGTAGACTAAGTGGACGAAGTTGACGAAGTTGGTGAAGTGGACGAAGTGGACGAAGTGGAGGAAGTGGACTAAGTGGACGAAGTGGAGGAAGTGGGAAAAGTGGAGGAAGTGGACGAAGCGGAGGAAGTGGACGAATTGGACGAAGTTGACGAAGTGGACGAAGTGGACGAAGTGGACGAAGTGGACGAAGTGGACGAAGTTGACAAAGTGGGATTAAGTGGATGAAGTTGACGAAGTGGAGGAAGTGGAGGAAGTTGACGAAGTTGATGAATTTTGTGAAGTGGCGGAAGTGGACGTAGACGAAATGGAGGAAGCGGTGGAAATGGACGGAGGGGACGAAGTGGAGGAAGTGGAGAAAGTGGAGGAAGTAGAGGAAGTGGAGGAAGTCGACAAAGTCGACGAAGTGGTCGAAGTTGACGAAGTGGACGAAGTGGAGGAAGCGGAGGAAGTGGACTAAGTGGAGAAAGTTGACGAAGTGGACGAAGTGGACGAAGTGGAGGAAGCTGACGAAGTGGACCAAGTGGACAAAGTGGACGAAGTGGACGAAGTCGACGAAGTGAACAAAATGAACGAAGTAAACAAAGTAGACGAAGTGGAAGAAGTTGACGAAGTGGACGAAGCTGACGAAGTTGACAAAGTGGAGGAAGTGGACGAAGTGGACGAATTTTGTAAAGTGGACGAAGTGGACGAAATGGAGGAAGCGGTGGAGGTGGACGAAGGGGACGAAGTGGAGGAAGTGGAGGAAGTGGAGGAAGTGGACTAAGTGGACGATTTGGACGAAGTGGAGGACGTGGAGGAAGTGGAGGAAGTGGAGGAAGTGGACTAAGTGGACGAAGTGGATAAAGTGGGCGAAGTGGAGGAAATGGACGAAGCGGAGGAAGTGGACAAAGTGGTTGAAGTTGACGAAGTGGACGAAGTGGAAAAAGTGGAAGAAGTTGACGAAGTGGATGAAGTGGATGAAGTTGACGACGTTGACGAAGTGGAGGAAGTTGACGAAGTTGACGAATTATTTGAAGTGGACGAAGTGGACGAAATGGAGGAAACGGTGGAAGTGGACGAAAGGGGCGAAGTGGGGGAAGTGGACGAAGTGGACGAAATGGACGAAGTGGAGGAAGTGGAGGAAGTGGATGAAGGGGAGGAAGTGGACGAAGCGGAGGAAGTAGACGAAGGGGACGAATTTGACGAAGTGGACGAAGTGGAAGAAGTTGACGAAGTAGACGAATTTGACGAAGTTGACGAAGTGGACGAAGTAGAGGAAGCTGACGAAGTGGAGGAAGTGAACGAAGTGGAGGACGAGGAGGAAGTGGAGGAAGTGGAGGAAGTGGAGGAAGTGGAGGAAGTGAACGAAGTGGATGAAGTGGACAAAGTGGACGAAGAGGACGAAGTGGACGAAGACGACGAAGTGGACGAAGTCGACGAAGTCGACGAAGTGGAGAAAGTGGACTAAGTGGACAAAGTAGACGAAGTTGACGACGAAATGGACGAAGTTGACGAAGTGGACGAAGTGGAGGAAGTCGACAAAGTGGACGAAGATGACGAAGTGGACGAAGTGGACGAAGTTGACGAAGTTGACGAAGTTGACGAAGTGGACATAGTGGACGAAGTGGAGGAAGTGGACGAAGTGGACTAAGTGGACGAAGTTGACGAATTGACGAAGTTGACAAAGTGGACGAAGTGGAGGAAGTGGAGGAAATGGACTAAGTGGAGGAAGGGGAGGAAGTGGAGGAAGTGGGCGAAGTAGAGGAAGTGGACGAAGTTGACGAAGCTGACGAACTGGAATAAGTGGACGAAGTGGATGAAGTGGATGAAGTTGACGAAGTGGACAAAGTGGAGGAAGTTGACCAAGTTGACGACTTTTGTGAAGTGGACGAAGTGGACGAAATGGAGGAAGCGGTGGAAGTGGACGAAGGGGACGAAGGGGACGAAGTGGACGAAGTGGAGGAAGTGGAGGAAGTGGAGGAAGTGGAGGAAGTGGACTAAGTTGACGAAGTTGACGAAGTGGAGGAAGTGGAGGAAGTCGACGAAGTGGAGGAACTGGAGAAGGTAGACGAAGTTGACGACGAAGTGGACGAAGTTGACGAAGTTGACGAAGTGGACGAAGTGGAGGAAGTCGACGAAGTGGACGAAGATGACGAAGTGGACGAAGTGGACGAAGTGGACGAAGTTGACGAAGTTGACGAAGTGGACATAGTGGACGAAGTAGAGGAAGTGGACGAAGTTGACGAATTGACGAAGTTGACAAAGTGGACGAAGTGGAGGAAATGGACTAAGTCGAGGAAGGGGAGGAAGTGGAGGAAGTGGGCGAAGTGTAGGAAGTGGACGAAGTTGACGAAGCTGACGAAGTGGAATAAGTGGACGAAGTGGTTGAAGTGGATGAAGTTTACGAAGTTGACGAAGTGGACAAAGTGGAGGAAGTTGACCAAGTTGACGACTTTTGTGAAGTGGACGAAGTGGACGAAATGGAGGAAGCGGTGGAAGTGGACGAAGGGGACGAAGTGGACGAAGTGGAGGAAGTGGAGGAAGTGGAGGATTTGGACGTAGTGGAGGAAGTGGAGGAAGTGGACTAAGTTGACGAAGTGGACAAAGTGGAGGAAGTTGACGAAGTTGACGAAGTGGACAAAGTGGAGGAAGTTGACCAAGTTGACGACTTTTGTGAAGTGGACGAAGTGGACGAAATGGAGGAAGCGGTGGAAGTGGACGAAGGGGACGAAGTGGACGAAGTGGAGGAAGTGGAGGAAGTGGAGGAAGTGGAGGAAGTGGACTAAGTTGACGAAGTTGACGAAGTGGAGGAAGTGGAGGAAGTCGACGAAGTGGAGGAATTGGAGAAGGTAGACGAAGTTGACGACGAAGTGGACGAAGTTGACGAAGTTGACGAAGTGGAGGAAGTCGACGAAGTGGACGAAGATGACGATGTGGACGAAGTGGACGAAGTTGACGAAGTTGACGAAGTTGACGAAGTGGACATAGTGGACGAAGTGGAGGAAGTGGACGAAGTGGACTAAGTGGACGAAGTTGACGAATTGACGAAGTTGACAAAGTGGACGAAGTGGAGGAAGTGGAGGAAATGGACTAAGTCGAGGAAGGGGAGGAAGTGGAGGAAGTGGGCGAAGTGTAGGAAGTGGAGAAGTTGACGAAGCTGACGAAGTGGAATAAGTGGACGAAGTGGTTGAAGTGGATGAAGTTGACGAAGTTGACGAAGTGGACAAAGTGGAGGAAGTTGACCAAGTTGACGACTTTTGTGAAGTGGACGAAGTGGACGAAATGGAGGAAGCGGTGGAAGTGGACGAAGGGGACGAAGTGGACGAAGTGGAGGAAGTGGAGGAAGTGGACGAAGTGGACGAAGTGGAGGAAGTGGAGGAAGTGGACGAAGTGACGACGAAGTGGAGGAAGTGGAGGAAGTTGACGAAGTTGACGAAGTGGACAAAGTGGAGGAAGTTGACCAAGTTGACGACTTTTGTGAAGTGGACGAAGTGGACGAAATGGAGGAAGCGGTGGAAGTGGACGAAGGGGACGAAGGGGACGAAGTGGACGAAGTGGAGGAAGTGGAGGAAGTGGAGGAAGTGGACTAAGTTGACGAAGTTGACGAAGTGGAGGAAGTGGAGGAAGTCGACGAAGTGGAGGAACTGGAGAAGGTAGACGAAGTTGACGACGAAGTGGACGAAGTTGACGAAGTGGACGAAGTGGAGGAAGTCGACGAAGTGGACGAAGATGACGAAGTGGACGAAGTGGACGAAGTTGACGAAGTTGACGAAGTTGACGAAGTTGACGAAGTGGACATAGTGGACGAAGTGGAGGAAGTGGACGAAGTGGACTAAGTGGACGAAGTTGACGAATTGACGAAGTTGACAAAGTGGACGAAGTGGAGGAAGTGGAGGAAATGGACTAAGTCGAGGAAGGGGAGGAAGTGGAGGAAGTGGGCGAAGTGTAGGAAGTGGACGAAGTTGACGAAGCTGACGAAGTGGAATAAGTGGACGAAGTGGTTGAAGTGGATGAAGTTGACGAAGTTGACGAAGTGGACAAAGTGGAGGAAGTTGACCAAGTTGACGACTTTTGTGAAGTGGACGAAATGGAGGAAGCGTTGGAAGTGGACGAAGGGGACGAAGTGGACGAAGTGGAGGAAGTGGAGGAAGTGGACGATTTGGACGAAGTGGAGGAAGTGGACTAAGTTGACGAAGTTGACGAAGTGGAGGAAATGGAGGAAGTGGAGGAAGTCGACGAAGTGGAGGAACTGGAGGAGGTAGACGAAGTTGACGACGAAGTGGACGAAGTTGACGAAGTTGACGACGAAGTGGACGGCGTGGAGGAAGTGGAGGAAGTGGAGCAAGTGGAGGAAGTCGACGAAGTAGAGGAAGTGGACGAAGTGAATGAAGTGGACAAAGTGGACCAAGTGGACAAAGAGGACGAAGCTGACGAAGAGGACGAAGTGGACGAAGTCGATGAAGTGGACGAAGTCGACTAAGTGGACGAAGTGGAGGAAGTGGACTGAGTGGACAAAGTAGACGAAGTTGACGAAGTGGACGAAGTGGACAAAGTCGACAAAGTGGACGAAGTGGACGAAGTTAACGAAGTTGACGAAGTGGACGAAGTGGAAGAAGTTGACGAAGTTGACTAAGTTGACGAAGTGGAGGAAGTGGACGAAGTGGAGGAAGCGGAGGAAGTGGACGAAGTGGATGAAGTGGGCGAAGGGGAGGAAGTGGAGGAAGTGGACGAAGTTGACGAAGTGGAAGAAGTTGACGAAGTTGACGAAGTGGACGAAGTGGATGAAGTGGACTTAGTGGATGAAGTTCACGAAGTGGACGATGTTGACGAAGTGGACGAATTTGACGAAGTTGACGAAGTGGAGGAAGTGGAGGAAGTGGAGGAAGTGGACGCAGTTGACGAAGTTGACAAAGTAGAGAAAAAGGAGGAAGTGGGGGAAGTGGACGAAGTGGACGAAGTGGCCAAAGTGGCCGAAGTGGACGAAGTTGACGAAGTGGAGGAAGTGGACGAAGTTGACGAAGGGGACGAAGTTGACGTAGGGGACAAAGTGGAGGAAGTGGACTAAGTGGAAGAATTGACGAAGTTGACGAAGTTGACACAGTGGACGTAGTTGGTGAAGTGGAGGAAGTGGACGAAGCGGACCAAGTTGATGAAGTTGATGAAGTGGACGAAGTGGAAGAAATTGACGAAGTTGACGAAGTGGACGAAGTGGAAGAAGTTGACAAAGTGGACGAAGTTGACGAAGTGGAGGAGGTGGAGGAAGTTGACGAAGTATGTGAACTGGATGAAGTGGACAAAGTTGACGAAGTGGACGACGTTGACGAAGTGGACGAAGTTAATGAAGTCGACGAAGTTGAGGAAGTGGACAAAGTTGACGAAGTGGACGAAGTAGACAAAGTGGACGAAGTGGACGAGGTGGACGAAGTTGACGAAGTGGAGGAAGTGGAGGAAGTGGAGGAAGGGGAGGAAGGGGAAGAAATGGGCGAAGAAAAAGAAGCAGAAGAAAATGAAGAAGAAGAATAAGAGGAAGAAGTGGAAGAAGTGATAGAAATGGACGAAGTTGACGCATTTGACGAAGTGGACGAAGTTGACGAAGTGGACGTAGTGGACGAAGTTGACGAAGTGGACGAAGTTGACGAAGTGGACAAAGTTGACGAAGTGGAAGAAATTCTAGAAGTGGACAAAGTTGACGACGAAGTGGAGGAAGTTGACGAAGTGGACGAAGTGGACGAAGTGGAGGAAGTCGAGGAAGTGGAGGAAGTTGGTGAAGTGGACGAAGTGGAGGAACTGGAGGAAGTTGGTGAAGTCGAATAAGTGGAGGAACTGGACGAAGTGGAGGACGTGGAGGAAGTGGAGGAAGTGGAGGAAGTGGTGGAAGTGGACTAATTGGACGAAGTTGACAAAGTTGACGAAGTGGAGGAAGTTGAGGAGGTGGAGGAAGTCGACGAAGTGGAGGAAGTACACGAAGTTGACGAAGATGACGAAGTTGACGAAGTGGACGAAGAGGACGAAGTGGGAAAAGTTGACGAAGTGGACGAATGAAGCGGTCGAAGTGGACAAAGTTGACGACGTGGACGACGTTGACAAAGTGGACGAAGTTGATGTAGTCGACAAAGTTGAGGAAGCGGACAAAGTTGACGAAGTGGATGAAGAGGACAAAGTGGACGGAGTGGACGAGGTGGACGACGTTGACGAAGTGGAGGAAGTGGAAGAAGTGGAGGAAGGGGAAGAAGTGTGGGAAGAAGAAGAAGCAGAAGAAAATGAAGAAGAAGAATAAGAAGAAGTGGAAGAAGTGGAAGAAGTGGAAGAAGTGAAAGAAATGGACGAAGTTAACGAATTTGACGAAGTGGACGAATTTGACGAAGTGGACAAAGTTGACGAAGTGGACGAAGTTGACGAAGTGGACAAAGTTGACGAAGTGGAAGAAATTCTAGAAGTGGACGAAGTTGACGACGTAGTTGAAGAAGTTGACGACGAAGTTGACGAAGTAGAGGAAGTGGAGGAAGTGGAGGAAGCGGACTAACTGGACAAAGTTGACAAAGTTGACATAGTCGAGGAAGTTGAGGAGGTGGAGGAAGTGGAGGAAGTACACGAAGTTGACGAAGATGACGAAGGTGACGAAGTGGTTGAAGTGGACGAAGTGGACGAAGTGGACGAAGAGGACGAAGTGGAAAAAGTTGACGAAGTTGAGGAAGTTGACGAAGTGGACGAACGAAGCGAACGAAGTGGACGACGTTGACGAAGTGGATGAAGTTGATGAAGTCGACGAAATTGAGGACGTGGACAAAGTGGACGTAGTGGACAAAGTGGACGAGGTGGACGAAGTTGACGGTGTGGAGGAAGTGGAGGAAGGGGAAGAAATGGGCGAAGAAAAAGAAACAGAAGAAAATGAAGAAGAAGAATAAGAGGAAGAAGTGGAAGAAGTGAAAGAAATGGATGAAGTTGACGAATTTGACGAAGTGGACGAAGTTGACGACGTGGACGAAGTGGACGAAGTTGACGAAGTGGACGAATTTGACGAAGTTGACGAAGTGGACGAAGTGGAGGAAGTCGAGGAAGTAGACGAAGTGGACGTAGTGGACGCAGTTGACGAAGTGGACGAAGTAGAGGAAATGGAGGAAGTGGATGAAGTGGAGTGATGAGTCGTTATTTGTTGAATTATATTTAGTTTATTGCACTTAAATAAACCAGGGAATTGTGTTTAATTGTTTGTTCTTTCCCCGTTTTCCGAATTCTTCTTAATTTGGTCGGAAATTTGTAATTTCGCTAATTTGGATTTTCTGAGCTGATTAAGTGCATTTTTGAAGTGCAGGAAAATTTCGGAAATACATTTTGGGACATCAGGAAGAATGCCAAATAAATTCAAGACTCTCCACACAGACATTTTTGAATTAATTAAATTGTAATTCAGTAGTTTAAAATTTCTGTATCAACTCTTATATTTTGGGTCAATTTTTGGTAAATTAGAGTAGACCCAAAAATTAGAAGTTAGTGATTTGGACCTAGGATTTTTGTATGTGTGGACCCTACCCTAAAAAGGGACACACGGCCCTTAGAAAAAGTGCCCCAGCCGCCACACATTTTGGGCAATTTTTTTTATTTCTCTCGGTTTTGGTTTTTTGGCTTTGGCTTTGAACGTTTGGGAATGTGAGAGCCGGGGAGTGTATTCACGTTGGAAATGGATGAAAGAACTTCATTTTAATTTGGCTGATTTACTCATTGGCATATTCATTTCTTTGGTTCAAGCAATTTTTTTTTCTTTTAGAGAAACGTTGAACGTTGGGTACACCGTGAGAAGCACTCGGTTCCTTGGGAAAGCTCTCGTTTTTTTTTTTCATTCCAGTAGCTCCCTTCCTTTCTCGGTTTGCATCCTTGGAGAAGAATGAATGCTGAAACGGTGAAGGAGCATACAGCTGCTCAGTTAAGTGTTTTGGATTTTGGAGATTTCGTTTTTTTTATTTTGAACAGCTCACGGGATTGATTTTGCTGGAAAAGATATTTCATTATTGGAGAGCTCTTGTTACGGCTAAGCTGGGTCCAGTAGGAGAATGTAGTAGGAAGTGGTGGTTGATGAAGTGTTGAGGCCATTTGAAGTAGCTGCGTGGAGACGGCTGGAAAGAAAAAAAGGCACAAGATGATTCACGGTTTGGAGGGAGAGAAGCGGTGCAGCAAGGATTGTGCTGGATGGGGGCTGGAATGATGAGCCCATGATGCAGCACGTTAATAGGTGTGTTGTGCTGGAAGAAAAGAGAATGCTCCAGGAGGTCTCGGTTTGGAAAGCATAGCACGGTGTATGTTTCTTTTGGCTTGGAGCACACACCTGGATGTCCTGGAAGAAGTGGGCAGCACGCGGTCTTCATTTTGGCAGCAGCTGTCACGGTTGGAAGAGTGCACGGGAGAGAGGCAAGCTGCACGGTGTCACGGCTTGGTCTTGGAGAAAGAGCACCCACCATCTTTGAAGAAAGCAAACGGCCCACATAATAGAAAAAGCTAGGAATGCTGAAGACTTCAATGGAGGGGACCACCACTTGGTTGATTGAAAGCTCACAATGAATTCCAAAATGCTAAGGGAATGCCACGGCACAAGAAGGAAACATCCAGTAGCTGCCCCCTACGTGTTACACACATATATTTTTCATTTTGAAGAAGCATAAATTTTGTTCCAGCAAGCATTCTGTTTAGTAGCTATGGAGTTTTCACGGTCTTCATTCCGGAAGGAGCAACAAGCAACAAGTGCAGCCACCACCTATGAACGATCACGATTTCTTTGATGAAGCTGCCAATAGTTTCACGTGCAGCACCTTGGTCCAGTTTGGAGTAGTTTACTTGTTTAGTTTATTTCATTTGCCACGTTTGATTCCTTTACTGTTCATGCATTGTTTTTGATATCGTTTCAATGACGGATGTACTTCATCTAGATGATTACAAAGTGCATTTAATTTTTTAGCTCATCATTGCATTTTAATAGTTTTGGATTCCTTTTTCTTATTTCTCTAATGCATTTAAATTAGTTTTGGCTTTAGGAATATTTAATTTACTGTTATCATGTTGTCTGTTCTGTTCAGTTTATTTATCTTCTTGCATTTCCAATTTCCTCACTTATTTTAGAAACCGTTCGGTATTCATGCTTTGTTAATTCATTTCACTGTTTTCAATTATGTTTGGTTGTATTTAATTTCCAGTCTTACTTTACATCATTTTCGAATCACAAAAACACTTTCAAAACCCCCCTTTTTTTCCGTATGTGATCTGAGACTGAACCGCAATATTGGTCCTTGAGAGACAACCTAGGAGTCACTTCCTAGTACTATACTGCATTCTTTTATGCACAACTTTTGTGGGAGGTGCGACCCTCTCATCATGGAGGAAGTGGACAAAGTGGACGAAGTTGATGAATTGGACGAACTTGATGAAGGGGACAAAGTGGAGGAGGTCGAGGAAGTGAAGGAAGTGGAGGAAGTAGACTAAGTGGACGAAGTTGACGAAGTTGGTGAAGTGGACGAAGTGGAGGAAGCGGAGGAAGTGGACTAAGTGGACGAAGTGGGAAAAGTGGAGGAAGTGGACGAAGCGGAGGAAGTGGACGAATTGGACGAAGTTGACGAAGTGGACGAAGTTGACGAAGTGGACGAAGTGGAAGAAGTTGACAAAGTGGGATTAAGTGGATGAAGTTGACGAAGTTGACGAAGTGGAGGAAGTGGAGGAAGTGGAGGAAGTTGACGAAGGTGATGAATTTTGTTAAGTGGAGGAAGTGGACGAACTAGACCAAATGGAGGAAGCGGTGGAAATTGACGGAGGGGACGAAGTTGACGAAGTGGAGGAAGTAGAGGAAGTGGAGGAAGTGGACAAAGTCGACGAAGTGGACGAAGTTGACGAAGTGGACGAAGTGGAGGAAGCGGAGGAAGTGGACTAAGTGGAGAAAGTTGACGAAGTGGATGAAGTGGACGAAGTGGACGAAGTGGAGGAAGCTGACGAAGTGGACAAACTGGACAAAGTGGATGAAGTGGACGAAGTCGACGAAGTGAACAAAATGAACGAAGTGAACAAAGTAGACGAAGTTGACGAAGTGGAAGAAGTTGACGAAGTGGACGAAGTTGATGAAGTTAACAAAGTGGAGGAAGTTGGCTAAGTTAATGAAGTGAACGAAGTGGAGAAGTGGAGGATGTGGAGGAAATGGACTAAATGGATGAATTGGAGGAAGTGGAGGACGTGGAGGAAGTGGACTAAGTGGACGAAGTTGAAAAACATTGACGAAGTAGAGCAAGTGAAGGAAGTGGAGGAAGTCGACGAAGTAGAGGAAGTGGACGAAGTAGACGAAGTTGACCAAGATGATGAAGTTGACGAAGTGGACGAAATGGATGAAGTGGACTAAGTGGACGAAGTTGACGAAGAGGACGAAGTCGAGGAAGTGGAGGAAATGGACTAAGTAGATGAAGTTGACGACGAAGTGGACGAAGTTGACGAAGTGGAGGAAGTGGAGGAAGTGGACTAAGTGGACGAAGTTGACAAAGTTGACGAAGTGGATGAAGTGGAGGAAGTGGAGGAAGTCGACGAAGTGGACAAAGTGGACGAAGTTGACGAAGTGGAGGAAGTGGAGGAAGCGGAGGAAGTGGACTAAGTGGAGAAAGTTGACGAAGTTGACGAAGTGGACGAAGTGGATGAAGTGGACGAAGTGGAGGAAGCAGATGAAGTGGAAGAAGTGGACTAAGTAGACGAAGTTGACGACGAAGTGGATGAAGTTGACGAAGTGGAGGAAGCGGAGGAAGTGGACTAAGTGGACGAAGTTGACGATTTGACGAAGTTGACGAAGTGGACGAAGTAGAGGAAGTGGAGGAACTGGAGGAAGTGGAGGAAGTGGACGAAGCGGACGAAGTGAACTAAGTGGACGAACTTGACGAAGTTGATGAAGTGGACGAAGTGGAGGAAGCGGAGGAAGTGCAGTAGGTGGACGAAGTTGACGAAGGGGACGAAGTCGACGAAGTGGACGTAGTGGAAGAAGTGGAGGAAGTGGACGAAGATGAGCAATTTGAAGAACTGCACGAAGTTGACGAATTTGACGAAGTGGACGAAGTGAAGGTAGTTGGTGAAGTGGACGATGTGGACGAAGTGGAGGAAGTGAAGGAAGTGGACTAGGGTGACGAATTAGAGGAAGTGGAGGACGCGGCAGAAGTAAAGGAAGTGGAGGATGTGGCCTAAGTGGACGACGTTGACGAAGTGGAGGAAGTGGACGTAGACAAAGTTGACGAAGATGACGAAGCTGACGAAGTGGACAAAGTGCACGAAGTGGACGAAGAGGACGAAGTGGACGAAGTTGACGAAATGGATGAAGTTGACGAAGTGGACGAAGTTGACGAAGTGGATGAACGAAGTGGACGAAGTAGACGAAGTTGACGATGTGGAGGAAGTGGGGGAAGTGGAGGAAGTGGGGGAAGTGGAGGAAGTGGACGAAGTGGACGAAGTGGACGAAGTGGACGAAGTGGACGAAGTTGAAGAAGTGGACGAAGTGGACGAAGTTGACGAAGTGGACGAAGTTGACGAAGCGGAAGAAGTGGACGAGGTGGAGGAAATGGACGAAGGGAACGAAGGGGAAAAATTGGATGAAGGAGAAGAAGAAGAAGAAGAAGAAGAAGAAGAAGAAGAAAAGAAGAATAAAATGAAGAAGTGGAAGAAGTGGAAGAAGTGGAAAATGTGGAAGTGGAAGAAGTGGAGGGAGTGGAGGAAGTGGACTAAGTGGACGAATTGGACAAAGTGGAGGACGTGGAGGAAGTGGACGAAGTTGACGAAGTGGAGGAAGTGAAGTAAGTGGAGGAAGTCCTCGATGTGGAGGAAGTGGACGAAGTAGACGAAGTTTACGAAGATGACGAAATTGACCAAGTGGACGAAGTGGACGAAGAGGATGAAGTCAACGAAGTTGACGAAAATGACGAAGTGGACGAACGAAATCCACGAACGAAATGGACGAAGTTGATGAAGTAGACGAAGTGGAGGAAGTTGATGAAGTGGACGAAGTGAAGGAAGTGGAGGAAGTGGACTAAGTGGACGAAGTGGACGAAGTTGACGACGAAGTTGACGAAGTGGACGAAGTCGACGAAGTGGAGGAAGCGGAGGAAGTGGACAAAGATGACGAATTGACGAAGTGGACGAAGTGAAGGAAGTGGAGGAAGTGGAGGAAGTGGAGGAAGTGTAGGAAGTGGAGGAAGTGGAGGAGGTGGAGGAGGTGGAGGAAGTGGAGGAAGTGGAGGAAGTGGAGGAAATGGACGAAGTGAACGAAGTGGACGAAGTTGAGGAAGTTGACGAAGTGGACGATGTGGACGAAGTGGACGAAGTAGACGAAGAGGACGAAGTGGACGAAGAGGACGGAGTGGATGAAGTTGACGAAGTGGACGAAGTTGACGAATTTGACGAAGTGGACAAAGTAGACGAAGAGGACGAAGTTGACGAAGTGGACGAAGTTGACGAAGTGGACGAAGCGGAGGAAGCGGAGGAAGTGGAGGAAGTGGACTTAGTGGACGAAGTTGACGAAGTGGACGAAGTGCACGAAGTGGACGAAGAGGACAAAGTTGACGAAATGGACGAAGTTGACGAAGTGGATGAACGAAATTGACGAAGTCGACGAATTGGAGGAAGTTCACGAAGTTGATGAAGTTGACGAAGTTGACGATATGGAGCAAGTAGAGGAAGTGGAGGAAGTGGGGGAAGTTGAGGAAATGGAGGAAGTGGACGAAGTTGACGAAGTGGACTAAGCGGAGGAAGCGGAAGAAGTGGACATAGTGGATTTAGTGGACGAAGTTGACGAAGTTGAGGAAGTGGAGGAAGTGGAGGAAGTGCACGAAGTGGAGGAAGTGGACGAAGTTGAGGAAGAGAATGAACTGAACGAAGTTGACGAAGTTGACGAGTTGACGAAGTGGAGGAAGTGAAGGAAGTGGACGAAGTTGACGAAGTGGACGAAGTTGACGAAGTGGACGAAGTTGACGAAGTGGACGAAGTTCAAGAAGTTGACGTAGTGGACGAAGTGGAAGAAGTTGACGAAGTGGACGAAGTAGACCAAGTGGTCGAAGTGGATGAAGAGGACGAAGTGGACGAAGTTGAGGAAGTTAACGAAGTTGACGAAGTGGATGAAGTGGACGAAGTGGACGAAGTGCAGGAAGTGGACGAAGTAAACCAAGTGGACAAAGTTGACGAAGTTGACGAGCTTGACGAAGTTGACGAAGTTGACGAGGTTGACGAAGTCGACGAAGGGGAAGAAGTTGACGAAGTGGACGAAGTTCACGAAGTGGAGGAAGTGAAGGAAGTGGACTAAGTGGACGAATTGGACGAAGTGGAGGACGTGGGGGAAGTGGAGGAAGTGGACGAAGTGGAGGAAGTCGACGAAGTAGACGAAGATGACGAAGATGATGAAGTTGACGAAGTGGAAGAAGTGGACGAAGAGGACAAAGTGGACAAAGTTGACGAAATGGATGAAGTTGACGAAGTGGACGAACGAAGTGGACTAATTTGACAAAGTTAATGAAGTGGAGGAAGTTGACGAAATGCACGAAGTTGACGAAGTGGACAAACAAAGTGAACGAATTTGACGAAGTTGACGAAGTGGACAAACCAAGTGGACGAACCAAGGGGACAAAGTTGAGGAAGTTGACGAAGTTGAGGAAGTGGACGGAGTGGAGGAAGTGGAGCAAGTGGAGGAAGTTGGTGAAGTGGAGGAAGTGGTCGTAGTGAGGAAGTGAAGGAAGTGGACGAAGTGCAGGACGTGGGGGAAGTGGAGGAAGTGGAGGAAGTGGCCTAAGTGGACGAAGTTGACGAAGTTGAGGAAGTGGAGGAAGTGGAGGAAGTCGACGATGCGGAGGAAGTGGACGATGTGGACAAAGTTGACGAAGATGAAGAAGTTGACGAAGTGGATGAACTGTACGAAGTGGACGAAGAGGACGAAGTGGACGAACAAAGTGGACGAAGTTGACGAATTGGAGGAAGTTGACGAAGTGAACGAAGTTGACGAAGTTGACGATGTGGAGGAAGTGGAGGAAGTGGGGCAAGTGGAGGAAGTGGAGGAAATGGACGAAGTGGACGAAGTTGAAGAAGTGGACGAAGTGGACGAAGTGGACAAAGTAGACGAAGTGGACGAAGTTGACGAAGTGGACGAAGTGGACGAGGTGGACGAAGTGGACAAAGTGGGGGAAGGGGAAAAAGTGGATGAAGGAGAAGAAGAAGAAGAAGAAGAAGAAGAAGAAGAAGAAGAAAATGAAGAAGAAGAAGAAGAAGACGAAGAAGTGGATGAAGTGGATGAAGTGGAAGAAGTGGAAGTAGTGGAGGAAGTGGAGGAAGTGGACTAAGTGGACGAATTGGACGAAGTGGAGGAAGTCCTCGAAGTGGATTAAGTAGACGAAGTTGACGAAGATGAGGAAGTTGACGAAGTGGACGAATTGGACGAAGTAGACCAAGTGGACCAAGTGGACGAAGAGGACGAAGTGGACGAAGTTGACGAAGTGGACGAAGTTGACGAAGTGGACGAAGTGGACGAAGCGGACGAAACGGAGGAAGTGGAGGAAGTGGACTTAGTGGACGAAGTTGACGAAGTGGACGAAGTGCACGAATTGGACGAAGAGAACGAAGTGGACGAAGTTGACGAAATGGACGAAGTTGACGAAGTGGACGAAGATGACAAAGTTGATGAAGTTGAGGAAGTGGATGAACGAAGTGGACGAAGTAGACGAATTGGAGGAAGTTCATGAAGTGGACGAAGTTGATTAAGTTGACGAATTTGACGAAGTTGACGAAGTGGAGGAAGTGGAAGAAGTGGAGGAAGTAGGGGAAGTGGAGGAAGTGGAGGAAGTGGACGAAGTTGAAGAAGTGGACGAAGTGGACGAGGTGGACGAAGTTGACGAAGTGGATGAAGTTGACGAAGTGGACGAAGTAGACGAAGTTGACGAAGATGACGAAGTTGACGAAGTGAAGGAAGTGGACGAAGTGCATGAAGTGGGCGAAGAGAACGAAGTGGACGAAGTTGACGAAAT
Organism: Vigna nakashimae; assembly: GCA_034642375.1. Classification (NCBI taxonomy): domain Eukaryota; kingdom Viridiplantae; phylum Streptophyta; class Magnoliopsida; order Fabales; family Fabaceae; genus Vigna; species Vigna nakashimae. The sequence continues at coordinate 36,342,640 of CM067767.1, forward strand.
GGACGAAGTTGGCGAAGTGGACGAAGTTGACGAAGTGGATGAACGAAGTGGACGAAGTTGACGACTTGGAGGAAGTTGACGAAGTGGACGAAGTGGACGAAGTTGACGAAGGTGCCGATGTGGAGGAAGTGGAGGTAGTGGTGGAAGTGGAGGAAGTGGAGGAAGTGGAGGAAGTGGAGGACGTTGAAGAAGTGGACGAAGTGGACAAAGTTGACGAAGTGGATGAAGCTGACGATGTGGACGAAGTTGACGAAGTGGACGAACGAAGTGGACGAAGTTCATGAAATGGAGGAAGTTGATGAAATGCACGAAGTTGACGAAGTGGACGAACGAAGTGAACGAATTTGACGAAGTTGACGATGTGGACGAACCAAGTGGACGAAGTTGAGGAAGTGGAGGAAGTGAAGGAAGTGGAGGAAGTTGGTGAAGTGGAGGAAGTGGCCATAGTGGAGGAAGTGAAGGAAGTGGACGAAGTGAGAGGAAGTGGAGGAAGTGGCCTAAGTGGACGAAGTTGAGGAAGTGGAGGAAGTCGACGAAGTGGAGGAAGTGGACGATGTGGACAAAGTAGACGAAGTTGACGAAGATGAAGAAGTTGACGAAGTGGACGATTTGTACGAAGTGGACGAAGAGGACGAAGTTGACGAATTGGAGGAAGTCGACGAAGAGGACGAAGTTTTCGAAGTTGACGATGTGGAGGAAGTGGAGGAAGTTGGGGAAGTGGAGGAAGTGGAGGAAGTGGAGGAAGTGGACAAAGTTGACGAAGTGGATGAAGTTAACGAAGTGGACGAAGTGGACGAAGTGGACGAGGTGGACGAAGTGGGGGAGGAGAAAAAGTGGATGAAGGACGTGAAGAAGAAGAAGAAGAAGAAGAAGAGGAAGATGAAGAAGTGGAAGAAGTGCAAGAAGTGGAAAATGTGGAAGAAGTGGAGGAAGTGGGGGAAGTCGACTAAGTGGACGAATTGGACGAAGTGGAGGACGTGGAGGAAGTGGAGGAAGTGGACTAAGTGGACGAAGTTGACGAAGTGAAGGAAGTGGAGGAAGTGGAGGAAGTCCTCGAAGTAGAGGAAGTAGACGAAGTTGACGAAGTAGACGAAGTGGACGAAGTGGACGAAGTGGACGAAGTAGACGAAGTGGACGAAGTGGACGAGGTGGACGAGGTGGACGAAGTGGACGAAGTTGACGAAATGGACGAAGTGGACGAAGTAGACCAAGTAGACCAAGTGGACGAAGAGGACGAAGTTGACGAAGTGCACGAAGTTGACGAAGTCGACGAAGTGGAGGAAGCGAAAGAAGTGGACAAGGTAGACGAAGTTCACGAAGTTGACGAAGTGGAGGAAGTGGATGAAGTGGACGAAGTGAACGAAGTTGACGGAGTGGACGAAGTTGACGAAGTGGACGAAGTGGACGAAGTTGACGAAGTTGACGAAATGGATGAAGTTGACGAAGTGGACGAACTTGACGAAGTGGACGAAGTGGACAAAGATGATGAAGTGGAGGAAGTTGACGAAATGGACGAAGTTGACGAAGTGGACGAATGAAGTGAACGAATTTGACGAAGTTGACGAAGTGGACGAACCAAATGGAGGAAGTGGAGGAAGTTGACGAATTTGAGGAAGTGGACGAAGTGGAGGAAGTTGAGGAAGTTGGTGAAGGGGACGAAGTGGACGAAGTGGTCGTAGACAACGAAGTGGACGAAGTGGAGGAACGAAGTCAACGATTTTGACGAAGTTGACGAAGTGGACGAACCAAGTGGATGATGTTGAGGAAGTTGAGGAAGTTGAGGAAGTGGAGAAGTGGAGGAAGTGGAGGAAGTGGAGGAAGTGGAGGAAGTGGAGGAAGTTGGTGAAGTGGACAAAGTGGACGAAGTGGACGAAGTGAACGAAGTGGACGAAGTGAACGAAGTAGACAAAGTGGACGAAGTGGCCGTAGTGGAGGAAGTGAAGGAAGTGGACTAAGTGGACGAATTGGACGACGTGTGATGAGAGGGTCGCACCTCCCACAAAAGTTGTGCGTAAAAGAATGCAGTATAGTACTAGGAAGTGACTCCTAGGTCGTCTCTCAAGGACCAAATTGGGTTCAGTCTCAAATCAAACACGCAGTGGGGGGGTGTTTGCGAAAGGTTTGTGAATGCAATTGAACTAAATTAAAATTTGAAAATCGAACACAACCGAATATAATTAATGGTATTCAAGTGCATAAAAACACTAAACTGAACACAACAACAGATAAATTTCCCAACACCATTTCATGCTATTAAAATGCAACACTTAATTAAAAAGATGACAAGCAGTTTCACATATAATGTAAAATATCCTAAGGCAAAAAATAAGAAAAGATAAATTTTTTTTCTAGAACAATTGCCTCCTTTTTCCAAAATGTAGGGTGAATATACTAGGATATAATATGTGGCAAGGGGCACCGTGCATATGGAAATAAATAAAAGAAGCCGAGAGCTCCTTCTCTTGTTACCGTGTTCTCTGTCCAAAAATTAAAAGCCAAGAACCAAAATGACAATCACCGTGCAGCTGCTAAATTTAATTCCATCATCAGCCGAAATGAGCATGATCCACCGAGTGCACCAGCTCCTTGCTTCACCTTTTCATTCTCCAAGTAATAAAAGAAATGCATTGTTGTGCACTGCTGCCAACGTCCCATCTTCTCCCACCTAATGTACTACTCATTTCATAAAAACAAAAACCATTCTCTTTTCTTCCAGCAGGGCCGTGACATGTGCACCTTTTTGCTCCCATCAATCAGCACTTTTGCCTTCAAAGAAAATGAAAGCTAAATATGCTAAAAAGAATTCCATCCAGGCCGTGACACCTACACTTTCTAAATCTCCGTGCACACCACCAACTCCTTTCAAATCAGCTTTCTTACTTCCCTTCTCCACGTTTCAGCACACCATTTCTTCATCCTGCTACATTCAAAAGCCAGCACCGTGCTTCACTTCTTCAATGACCGAGAGTCCCCTCCATTAAAATGAGAATAAATTCTTGTGCACCACTTTTGTGCTCCTTCCAAGGCTAAATGTAACAACTCTTCTTCTTCTTAAAAGCCAAAATAAAAATGTGCTTCCTTTCTTCAATTATCCAAGCCGTGACAAGACACTATGTTCCCCATTCCAAGCTGGCACCGTGTGCTTCTGTGACATCCCAAAAATACAGCATAAACCATAAAATCAGAAAATCACATTTAATAATATTTCAATACAGTTTTCCAACTAAAAACAAAACAACGCTCAAGGACGAACGTCCTTGAGTACAGTCTTACAATAATAACAAAACAGACGCGCAAAGCCGCACGTCTTCAGAGTTACAAATGAAAAAGCTGAACGTACACGAAACTTGACCGAACGGTTTACACGGCACAAATACCGAACGGTCTATCAGAATAAAATAACAAGACAAGATGGTCGAACGATCACTCTAATACAGGCTACATAACTGGCCGAGCGCCTCACTGCTCGGTCTTCACTTCGACATCAACCAGGTTCTCTTCATTCAGCGCCTCTTCCAAACGCTCGTCTCCCTCTGCTCACATCCACACGGATGATCATTGCAATGACAAGACGGACGTACAAGGACAATAGACAACACAAGGAAACGAAAGGGTAAGCTTACTTAATTTAACTCATGCATCAACATGTAATTTCAGGTGAATAATTCAACATACATGCATATCTCAACATACACATTCATTACATAACAATCCACTTTAACATATTCACAAATTAAAACTCAACACGACTGACAGTCCGGACTACAAGGATTTTGTGTAGCTTCGGTGTTCGTGCACCCGGGTGATGTAGTAACTGGAACTCTCATCAGCTGCCACCCGAGGTTAATCCTATCTGTCCATATAATTATCAGGACTAGGACCTCCTGCCATTCCCACACATGACGTACCCTCTCTACGTGAGAACGAGTACTCACGGAATATCAGGATGAACGACCGGCTAAGCTTACCACATTCATACATTACAAATCTCAATAATCAATTCTTGAGTTGTTCCTCCCCGGAACGCTCTTTCAAAAGTCACAATATTTCCATTCATCTCATGTAATCTTCATCATTTACTATTTGTCATTTTACTATTCATCATTTACTGTTCATCATGAACTATTCCTCATTTAAATACCGAACGTCCCATCACAAGGGGAAAGAGGACGAACGCTATCCGCGAGACCAAAAGACGTTCGTCGGATCGAATGCCGAACGCTAAAAGCGAGACCGAAAGACGCTCGTTCGGAACAAAGAACGAACGGCAAAATCTGCAGAAATTCCAATAGTACTGTTCAGTGGACGAACGCTAATTTTTAGGAAAAGTGTACGAGCGCTCAAACTAATACTGAGCGTCATTCGGGACGAACGCTCAGCATAAGGCCGAGCCTCACTTTGAGCGAGCGCTCGGTTTAAGACCGAGCCTCATTTATAGCAAACGCACGGTATGAGACCATACGTCACTTTGAGCGTACGTTCGGTGTAAGACCGAACGCTTTCCACAACGATCGTCCGGTGTGAGACCGAACGTTCAATAACTTAAATTAACAGATATTGATAAATAAACTAAAGCATATTTGAAGAAGTAATACGAACGGGAACATGCACTGTTACATATAATTACACAAGTACAAAAGAGAGAATTTATCAAACGAACCAGATTCAACAGTGCCAGACCGAACGCTCAAACAGAGCATTCTAGGATGAGGACGTTCGTCCTCAACCAGGGACTTTATCATTTTGACCAAGAAAACCGAGCGGTCAGAGACCGTCTCAGTAACGAACGTAAAATATCATGGGAATTAAAAAGGGCAGATCAAAACAGTGCTTGGCCGAACGCTCAAGCATGGCAATTTAGGGCGAGGACGCTCGTTCTCAACCCTATGTTCAAATAGATGAAAGAATCAACATTTAACCATATTCATAAGAAGAACCGAATGGTCAATGACCGTCCAGTACGAACGTAAAACTTTTCATGGAAGGTTCCTTTCTCATTAAAATCATATCATGTCATTTGTTCATATCAACTCCAAATCTCAGATTTCGTACATTCCATTCCACCCAACATCTCATGCATCATATATAACATAGCCATATATCATTTTCATTCCATAAAAACGAACGTTCACATAACTCAATCATAACAACTTCATTCAATCAAAATAACGAACGTTCATGCAAATCATCTAGCACATCATACAGTGAAATAACGGACGTTCCTACTATCATTTATATCATTCATCATGCATCACTTTTATTTAGTACAATAACGAACGTTCATACATAACATACATCAAGAACAGTTAAATTAGTAAGCTTCCCTTACCCGGAAATGACGAACGTTCACAGATTCTCTACTCAAATTCCACTAACTAGCGCTCGTTAATCCACTGTACGGGCGAACGAACCCCAACACCAAACTCAGAATCACGCTACTCTGAGAAAAGACGAACGTACAACTCAGAATGAGTTTGCGTACGCAGAAAACGAACGTCAGCAGCGAAGAGAAAGACTTACCGGCCCTGATTCACGAACGAACGGTTCTTCTGTGGAAATCCTTGACGCCGAGCGTCCTTCAACAGTGCCGGAGTGTAGAACGGAGGAGGTGCAGTGGTGGTTTCTTAGAGAGAGAAGGGTGCAGAGAGTGAAGAGAGAAGGAGGAGAGAATTGAGTCTGAGAAACTGAAGGAAAGAGGGTGAAGAGAGAGATCTATCAGAATTAAATTAAGAGGTGAGTGCTCCACTCAGCCGAACGCACGTCTCCACTATACCAGTGCGCGCTCGGCCAGACGCACTACACCAACCCACTCTGGACGGTCGACCACTGTACTGTTGCCACGCGTCTTCCACCATCGCCGACGCTCGTTCAGCTGGGCGGCACACTGTTCCCCACTACCAGACGTCCACTCTGCGCTCGCCACGTGTAATCCACCACGCCGAACACATGTTCACAGGCTGGCAGGCGGCGCTCCACTGACGCTGCTGACTCACCTGAACGTGTGGCGGCTGGCGTCCGTCAGTGGCTGTCGGGCACTGTTGTCGGCCATGCAGACTGCTGACGTGGCGCGCTCTCCTGCCGCCACGTGGACGCACTTTTTTTTTTTTTAAGGTCCTCACAGCTTCCATGTGGACGTGATATTTGTGGTTGAAACATTCAATAAAAAAAACCACATAAAACCAAATGGAAATTTCAATCAACATTCAGCAAAAAGAAATAACATTTCAACTCTTCATCCTCACATTCAAGCGTTCAGCCCCCAAGAAAAGTGCAAAAACACCATCCGCCCAAAACCAAAAGAGAACCGAGAATTTTTGAGAGAGTGGGTCGCCCCAAAATGTGTGGCGGCTGGACCCCTTTTCTAAGGGCCGTGTGTCCCTTTTTAATAAGGGTAGGGTCCACACAAAAAAATTAAAAACCCTAACCTAAAAGGCATATGTCCTACAAATGATATTTTTTTTTTTACAAAATTACCCCTAAAAGGGTCCAAAACACCTAATTCTAATTAAGGGCGTCTAGAAAACGAAATTACAACTTTAATTAGAATCTAAATGACTAAATGTTGAGCCTTTGAGTGTGTCACTCCATATCCCAACGCTCCAGATGATGTTTCCACAACTTCCCTGCAACCAGAAATGCACTTCATCAGCTCAGAAAAACCCAAATTAGCACAATTACGAATTTCCGACAAAATTAAGCAGAATTCGGAAAACGGGGAAATAACAAACAATTAAACACAATTCCCTGGTTTAATTAAGTGCAATAGACCAAATATAATTTAAGAAATAACGACTCATCAACGTGCGGGACGTGGGGGAAGTGGAGGAAGTGGAGGAAGTGGAGGATGTGGACAAAGTAGACGAAGTTCACGAAGATGACGAAGTTCACGAAGTGGACGAACTGGACGAACTGGACGAAGAGGACGAAGTGGACGAAGTTCACGAAATGGATGAAGGGGAAAAAGTGGATGAAGGAGAAGAAGAAGAAGAAGAAGAAGAAGAAGAAGAAAAAGAAAACGAAGAATAAGAAGAAGAGGAAGAAGTGGAAGAAGTGGAGGAAGTGGAGGACGTGGTCGAATTGGACGAAGTTGACGAAGAGGACGAAGTTGACGAAGTTGACGAAGTGGACGAAGAGGATGAAGTGGACAAAGTGGAAGAGGTGGACGAAGTAGACCAAGTGGACGAAGTGGACGAAGAGGACGAAGTGGACGAAGTGGACAAAGTTGACGAAGTGGACGATGTGGAGGAAGCGGAAGAAGTGGACTAAGTTGACGAAGTTGACGAAGTGGACGAAGTGGAGGAAGTGGAGGAAGTGGAGGAAGTGGACGAATTGGAGGATGTGGAGGATGTGGAGGAAGTCCTCAAAGTGGAGGAAGTGGACGAAGTTGACTAAGATTACGAAGTTGACGAAGTGGACGAAGTTGACGAAGTGGACGAAGAGGACGAAGTGGACAAAGTTGACGAAGTTGACGAAGTTGACGAAGGTGACGAAGGTGACGAAGTGGACGAAGTGGAGGAAGCGAGAGAAGGGGACTAGGTGGACGAAGTTGACGAAGTGGACGAAGTGGACGAAGTGGACGAAGTGGACGAAGTGGACGAAGTGAAGGAAGTGGATGAAGTGGACGAAGTGGAGGTAGTGGACGAAGTTGACGAAGTTGTAGAAGATGAGGAAGTTGACGAAGTGGACGAAGTTGGCGAATTTGACGACGTGGACGAAGTGGAGGAAGTGGAGGAAGTGGAGGAAGTTGAGGGAGATGGTGAATTGGACGAAGTGGCCGAACTGGAGGAAGTGAAGGAAGTGGACTAGGTGGACGAAGTGGACGAAGTTGACAAAGTGGACGAAGTGCATGAAGTGGACGAAGATGACGAAGTGGACGAAGTTGACGAAATGGATGAAGTTGACGAAGTTGACGAAGTGCATGAACAAAGTGGACGAAGTTGACGAATTGGAGGAACTTGACGAAGTGGATGAAGTTGACGAAGTTGATGATGTGGAGGAAGTGGAGGAAGTGGCCTAAGTGAACGAAGTGGCCGTAGTGGAGGAAGTGAAGGAAGTGGACGAATTGGACGAAGTGCAGGACGTGGGGGACGTGGAAGAAGTGGAGGAAGTAGAGGAAGTGGCCTAAGTGAACGAAGTTGACGAAGTGGAGGAAGTGGAGGAAATCGACGAAGTGGAGGAAGTGGACGATGTGGACAAAGTAGACGAAGTTGACGAAGATGATGAAGTTGACGAAGTGGACGAACTGTACGAAGTGGACGAAGAGGACGAAATGGACGAAGTTGACGAAATGGATGAAGTTGACGAATGGACCAAGTTGACGAAGTGGCCGAACGAAGTGGACGAAGTTGACAAAGTTGATGAAGTGGAGGAAGTTGACGAAGTGGACGAAGTGGAGGAAGTGGAGGAAGTGGACTAAGTGGACGAAGTTGACGAAGTTGACGAAGTTGACGATGTGGACGAGGTGGAGGAAGTGGAGGAAGTGGAGGAACTGAAGGAAATGGACGATGTTGAAGAAGTGGATGAAGTGGACGAAGTTGACGAAGTGGAAGAAGTTCACGAAGTGGACGAAGTTGACGAAGTGGAAGAAGTGGACGAAGTGGACGAAGTGAACGAAGTGGACGAAGTGGAGGATGTGGATGAAGTGGAGGAAGTGGACGAAGGGGAAAAATTGGATGATGGAGAAGAAGAAGAAGAGGAAGAAGAAGAAGAAGAAGAAGAAAATGAAGAAGAAGAAGAAGAAGAGGAAGAAGTGGAAGAAGTGGAGGAAGTGGAGGAAGTGGACGAATAGGACGAAGTTGACGAAGATGACGAAGTTGACGAAGTGGACGAAGAGGACGAAGTGGAAGAAGTGGACGAAGTGGCCTAAGTGGACGAAGTGGACAAAGTTGACGAAGTGGACGAAGTGGAAGAAGTTGATGAAGTGGACGAAGTTAAGGAAGTGGACGAAGTGGAGGAAGCGAAAGAAGTGGACTAGGTGCACGAAGTTGACGAAGTGGACGAAGTGGACGAAGTGGAGGAAGTCGACGAAGTGGAGTAAGTGGAGTAAGTGGAGGAAGTGGAGTAAGTGGAGGAAGTGGAGGAAGTTGACGAAGTTGGGGAATTTGACGAAGTGGAGGAAGTGGAGGAAGTGGAGGAAGTTGGTGAAGTGGACGAAGTGGCCAAAGTGGAGGAAGTGAAGGAAGTGGCCTAAGTGGACGAAGTTGACGAAGTTGACGAAGTGGAGGAAATGGAGGAAGTGGAGGAAGTCGACGAAGTGGACGATGGGGACGAAGTAGACGAAGATGACGAAGTTGACGAAGTGGACGAACTGGACGAAGAGGACGAAGTGGACGAAGTTCACGAAATGGATGAAGTTGACAAAGTGGACGAAGTTGTCGAAGTGGCCGAACGAAGTGGACGAAGTTGACAAAGTTGATGAAGTGGAGGAAGTTGAGGAAGTGGACGAAGTGGAGGAAGTGGAGGAAGTGAACTAAGTGGACGAAGTGGACGAAGTTAACGATGTGGACGAAGTGGAGGAAGTGGAGGAAGTGGAGGAATTGGAGGAACTGGAGGAACTGGAGGAAGTGGACGAAGTTGAAGAAGTGGACGAAGTGGACGAAGTTGACGAAATGGACGAAGTCCACGAAGTGGACGAAGTGGAGGAAGTGGATGAAGTGGAGGAAGTGGACGAAGGGGAAAAAGTGGATGAAGGAGAAGAAGAAGAAGAAGAAGAAGAAGAAGAAGAAGAAGAAGAAGAAGAAGAAGAAGAAGAAAACGAAGAATAAGTGGAAGAAGAGGAAGAAGTGGAAGAAGTGGAGGAAGTGGAGGAAGTGGACGAATTGGACGAAGTTGACGAAGATGACGAAGTTGACAAAGTTGACGAAGTTGACGAAGTGGACGAAGAGGATGAAGTGGACGAGGTGGACGAAGTAGACCAAGTGGACGAAGTGGACGAAGAGAACGAAGGGGACGAAGTTGACGAAGTTGACAAAGTTGACGAAGTGGACGATGTGGAGGAAGCGGAAGAAGTGGACTAAGTTGACGAAGTTGGCGAAGTGGAGGAAGTGGAGGAAGTGGACGAAGTGGACGAAGTGCACGAAGGGAACGAAGTGGACGAAGTTGACGAAGTGGACGAAGTGGAAGAAGTTGACGAAGTGGACGAAGTTGAGGAAGTGGACGAAGTTGAGGAAGTTGACGAAGTGGACGAAGTAGACAACGTGGATGAAGTGGAGGAAGTGGACTAGGTGGATGATGAGAGGGTCGCACCTCTCACAAAAGTTATGCATAAAAGAATGCAGTATAGTACTAGGAAGTGACTCCTAGGTCGTCTCTCAAGGACCAAATTGGGTTCAGTCTCAAATCAAACACGCAGTGGGGGGTGTTTGCGAAAGGTTTGTGAATGCAATTGAACTAAATTAAAAATTGAAAATCGAACACAACCGAATTTAATTAACGGTATTCAAATGCATAAAAACATGAAACTGAACACAACAACAAATAAATATCCAAACACAGTTCAAACTACAGACATGCAACATTCAAGCTAAAACATCAAATACACAATGTTGTAGGCTAAACATAAACATAAAAAAAACAATTTATCACATAAATAACAAGAAACGCTTGGAGATAATTCAAATTGTGCTTCCAAAATCCATCCGCGTGTTGCCAACTTCCTACAAATACTTCTAAAATAAATTTGCAAAGTGTTCTTAACCTTCTAAAATTGACGTGACAAGGGAATAAATTTCCATGACCGTGCACTACTTCGCTTCATCTAATCTCCCTCTTCATTCTTAAACAAATAAAAGAAACACATTGCTACACCTCCTGTTACCACATGTCCCATCATCTAGACTTTATCCTAATCTACTACTCATTCCATTAAAGCCAAATTGAATGCACCTTGTGCTGCACCAAACGAAATCACTGTCCATGCTTTCAAGTAAATCACCTTCTGCATAAAAATAAAACCAAGACCCACGTGCACAGTAAAATGCTAGAATGAAAACTTTAATAAATAAAAATAAAATGCTTGAACACAGAAAAATGAAAAGGACAATGTGTAATCTGCAACATGAAAATAAAGTAAACTTTTTCCTAACACCGTAACATCATTCACATCTTTTTCTTCAAAGATAAAAACGTTCCAGCAGGCCAATACACCACTCAAATTGACTCATCTCCATGTGCCCTCCTTTCTCTCGGTGGTTCTCCCTCCATTTGTACCATCATTCTCCGTGCAGCACAAATGAAACAAAAGAGTAATAAATGAAATCAGCGTTCACTTCTTTGCTTCGAGCTGTAACCGTATGCACAAGACCGTGTGTCTTCAAGCTAGCCGTAATCCATCTCCCCCTGCTCTACGTGCTACTACCCTCCTTCAAAGCAAAGAAAGCCAAACTAATAGGTGGCGGCTGCAGCCCTCCGTAACTCCCTGACCTTACTTACTTCGTGCCCTTTATCTCTGAACGTGTTGCCCTTTTTTTTTTCTTTTTGCCAAAACGAAATTACCCTCATGAAGCCCTCCAAACTGCTGGGCCTGCTTCTTGCGTGTTGCTGCTGCTTTACGTGTGCACCCCTTCAAGCTTGAAGGTCTTCTCCTGACTTGGGCCGTGGTGGGCCTCACTAGACAGTGCACCCCTACATTTCTGGACGTGCGCTGTAGTGTGCTGGGCGTGCGCTGTCTTCCACTCTGCTGGACGTGCGCGTGAGCCCAAGTGGATCAGCACCTCTTTCCTCAAGCTGCTGGCTTCCCTTCTCTTCAACGCCGGATAGGTGTTGCATCTTCTCATGCTTCCAGCATCAAAGTGTTGTGTGCTCTCCATCCATGCCGTGACAACCTTGGACGTGTGCTTGTGCTTCTCATGTGGTCCGCAGTCCTCTCTAAATGGAATCAAGCTACTGCTCTGGATGGAAGTTGTTGGACCGTGAATTGCTCCATGCTGGACGTGCTCTGCAGCTCCAGGGTCGTGTGCTTTCCAACACCAGTTGCCTTTCCCAAGCTGCTGTAACCAAGCTTTCTCATGCAGTGTGCTGCCCATTCCGAACGCGTGCGTTCTCACAGAGGATGCCACTCCACTGGACGTGCGTTGTGCTGGACGTTTGTTGTGTGTACGCTCGTGCTGGATGCGTGAATGAAGATGTGGGCCGCGCTGGACACTGCTGGACGCTCGTGCTGGATGTGTGCGGACGTGCGCTGTGGAGTGTGCTGGACGTGCGCTGTGCTGGACCGCCAAATGAAGGTCTTCTCGCTTCCCCAGCTGGACGCTCGTGCTATCCGCGTGAAGCCAAATCAGGACATGCGTTCTCTCTAAGTTGTTGGACCGTTCGCTTCTTCAATTGCTTTTTCTCTGCTGGACCGTAAAGCTCCTTCTGGTGATGCCTCCTGGCTTTTTGGACTGCGTAACGTGCAGGCTTCACTTCCACTTGTGCACCTCCCAGATGAAGAACGTGCTGGACCGTGAGCGTGGACTTCCCTCATCTCCGTGCAGCCCATTTTTCCCTACACCGCTTGCTCTCCTTGCTGGACCGTGGACGTGCTTCTCTCCTCTGGACACAACGCTGCTGGGACGTGGCTTTCATCCAAGCTGGACGTCTTCCGTGTGTGCTTCCAGATGTGGGCTTTTGGGACGCGTGCTGCTGAATGGTGGAGATGGATGTCCTGGACGTGTGCAGCCCCAAGTGTGGGACGTGGAAGCTGCTGGAAAATGAATGAATGTGGCTGTTTCTCATGTGGGCTGCGTGGCGTGTGCACCTCCCAGATGTGCGCATATCTTTTTTTCTCCAAATGCTGGATGCCACCCGTGTGCGTGGACCGGTTTCCCATTTCTCTCCCCGCACCTCCTAAGATGATTCCCAAGAACTCCTTTATCCATTGTGGGCCGTGTGTGTGTGCAGCATGGAGCTGGCAGCTAGACCGAAAACCTCCCACATGACAGCACCGCTTCTTGATGTGCACCCCTAAAATTGAAATCCACACCTCCTCTGTCATCTTAGTTTAAAATAAAATTGATGTGACATTTTCTTTTTACCTCCAAATATCCCAAATATTATCCAACAATTTTCCCTGTAATTAATAATGCAAATAATTAACTCAAATAATTCAAATTAATTAAAATAAGAATTTTTGGTCAAATTAAGCACAATTAACAAAAACGGAAAAATACTGGACATTTAAGCACAATTCCCTGATTAATTTTAGCACACTAAACTAAGTGAAGTGAATAAAATATTGACTCATCAGTGGATGAATTGGAGGATGTGGAGGATGTGGAGGAAGTTGATAACAGTTGAAAAACTGTTATTTTCATGCTTAAAAGTGATACTAAAAGCAACCTTTAGACTTAAAAACTAGCTTGAAATCATGCTTTTATCTATATTTTCATAAATATGAGAGCTGGACAGGTTTATGCTTGATTTAAGTGTTTTTGTGCAGGTTTTAAGGTGATTTTAGTGAAAAGAGTGAAGAAGGAGAGAGATGACATTAGAAAAGACATGAAAAAGTGCAAAAGAAGAAGCCGAAGTCACCGCTCAGCGGCAATTTACCGCTGAGCGGCACTCAAGAGGTTGCGGGAGTCACGCTGAGGGGCAAAATGGCCGCTGAGGGGAAGAAAGGAGACGCGCACTCACCGCTGAGCGGTAAATACCGCTGAGCGGTAAATACCGCTGAGCGGTAAATACCGCTGAGCGGTAAATACCGCTGAGCGGTAAATACCGCTGAGCGGTAAATACCGCTGAGCGGCACTTTTTGGGCTTGGGCTTTTGTAATCTTTTGTAACTCTAGATTAGTATATAAGGGCTTGCACGTCCTAGAATTAGTATCTTTGGCAGAAACGAGGCAAACACTCTCTCTTCCACCCCTTTGAAGGAGGATCTTGGATGCTCAGGCTACCTCTTCACCTTTATTGGGTTTATTCTTTCATTCTTTCATTGATATTCATCTAGGTTCACCATGAATATGGTGAACTAAACCTTGTATGTTTGTTGGGGAATCAATGTAATCTCTTGAAGCTCTCATATATGGAATCTGTTGTTTACATCTTTTAATTAAGACATATGCTTTCTTTCATCATTAGTTAGGGTTTTTCCTCTTTGCTCAATGCTTGCATAGTTTAACTCATTCCATGCATGATTATTGGTTTTGTCGATACGGACACGTACGGGGAAGTCTAGATCCGGGGAATTTCTCCCAATATTATACTGACAATATTATATTGGTTGTCGTTAAGCTCCTGCACTCATGAACTAATCATTAGGAATGCTAGGAATTGTATGAACTCGTGATTAGGGAGAAGCCATCTACAATGGTACATTAGAGAGTGGCATTAACAATGATGATTTGAATGTTGAATTCCTAAAATATATGAGAGTGGATGAGATGAAATTGACCCCCAACAACATACTCATTCATATAATTCATTGAAAGTGTTTATCTTTTGTCTTTGCCATTGATCAAATTTCATGCATACATGTTTATTTTCGTCTTTGCATATTGAACTCTAAATATTTCGTTTGTAAGTCCTAGCTAATCAACAAATCACATAACTAAACTAGGCCGTGAGTCCTTTGGGAAGAACGATACTTGGTCTTACCAAGTTTATTACTTGAACGATTCGGTCATACTTGCCGATTGTGAAACAAGTTTGTGACATCATATTTTGGTGCTTACAAATTTGTCCATCAGAAGTCCTCGAAGTGGAGGAAGTGGACGAAGTTGACGAAGATTACGAAGTTGACGAAATGGACGAAGTGGACGAAGTAGACCAAGTGGCCGAAGAGGACGAAGTGGACGAAGTGGACGAAGTTGACGAAGTTGACGAAGGTGACGAAGTGGACGAAGTTGACGAAGTTGACGAACGTGACGAAGTGGACGAAGTGGAGGAAGCGAAAGAAGAGGACTAGGTGGACGAAGTTGACGAAGTGGACGAAGTGGAGGAAGTGGATGAAGTGGACGAAGTGGAGGTAGTGGACGAAGTTGACGAAGTGGTAGAAGTTGAGGAAGTTGACGAAGTGGACGAAGTTGACGAAGTTGGCGAATTTGACGACGTGGGCGAAGTGGAGGAAGTTGGTGAAGTGGACGAAGTGGCCGAAGTGGAGGAAGTGAAGGAAGTGGACTAGGTAGACGAAGTTGACGAAGTGGACGAAGTGGAGGAAGTGGACGAAGTGCACGAAGTGGACGAAGATGACGAAGTGGACGAAGTTTACGAAATGGATGAAGTTGTCAAAGTTGACGAAGTGCATGAACAAAGGGGACGAAGTTGACGAATTGGAGGAAGTTGACGAAGTGGATGAAATTGACAAAGTTGATGATGTGGAGGAAGTGGAGGAAGTGGCCTAAGTGAACGAAGTGGCCGTAGTGGAGGAAGTGAAGGAAGTGGACGAATTGGACGAAGTGCAGGACGTGGGGGAAGTGGAACAAATGGAGGAAGTGGCCTAAGTGAACGAAGTTGACGAAGTAGAGGAAGTGGAGGAAGTGGAGGAAATCGACGAAGTGGAGGAAGTGGACGATGTGGACAAAGTAGACGAAGTTGACGAAATGGATGAAGTTGACGAAGTGGCCGAACGAAGTGGACGAAGGTGACAAAGTTGATGAAGTGGAAGAAGTTGACGAAGTGGAGGAAGTGGAGGAAGTGGACTAAGTGGACGAAGTGGACGAAGTTGACGAAGTTGACGATGTGGACGAAGGGGAGGAAGTGGAGGAATTGGAGGAAGTGGAGGAAATGGACGAAGTTGAAGAAGTGGACGAAGTTGACGAAGTGGAAGAAGTGGACGAAGTGGACGAAGTGGAGGATGTGGATGAAGTGGAGGAAGTGGACGAAGGGGAAAAAGTGGATGAAGGAGAAGAAGAAGAAGAAGAAGAAGAAGAAGAAGAAAATGAAGAAGAAGAAGAAGAGGAAGAAGTGGTAGAAGTGGAGGAAGTGGACGAAGGGGAAAAAGTGGATGAAGGAGAAGAAGAAGAAGAAGAAGAAGAAGAAGAAAATGAAGAAGAAGAAGAAGAGGAAGAAGTGGAAGAAGTGGAGGAAGTGGAGGAAGTGGACGAATAGGACGAAGTTGACGAAGATGACGAAGTTGACGATGTGGACGAAGTGGAAGAATTGGACGAAGTGACCTAAGTTGACGAAGTTGACGAAGTGGACGAAGTGGACGAAGTGGAAGAAGTTGATTAAGTGGACGAAGTTAAGAAAGTGGACGAAGTGGAGGAAGCGAAAGAAGTGGAC
Source organism: Vigna nakashimae (assembly GCA_034642375.1). NCBI lineage: Eukaryota > Viridiplantae > Streptophyta > Magnoliopsida > Fabales > Fabaceae > Vigna > Vigna nakashimae. Next base: position 36,358,839 of record CM067767.1, read on the forward strand.
TAGGTGCACAAAGTTGACGAAGTGGACGAAGTGAATGAAGTGGACGAAGTCGACGAAATGGAGGAAGTGGAGGAAGTAGACGAAGTTGACGAAGTGCACGAAGTGGTAGAAGTTGAGGAAGTTGATGAAGTGGACGAAGTTGACGAAGTTGGGGAATTTGACGAAGTGGACGAAGTGGAGGAAGTTGGTGAAGTGGACGAAGTGGCCGAAGTGGAGGAAGTGAAGGAAGTGGACTAGGTGGACGACGTTGACGAAGTGGAAAAAGTGGACGAAGTAGACGAAGAGGACGAAGTGGGCGAAGTGAACGAAGTGCACGAAGTGGACGAAGATGACGAAGTGAACGAAGTGCACGAAGTGGACGAAGATGACAAAGTGGACGAAGTTTACGAAATGGACGAAGTTGACGAAGTGCATGAATGAAGTGGAGGAAGTTGACGAAGTGGACGAAGTTGAAGAAGTTGATGATGTGGAGGAAGTGGAGGAAGTTGACGAAGTTGAATAAGTGGACGAAGTGCACGAAGTGGACGAAGTGCACGAAGTGGACGAAGTTTACGAAATGGACGAAGTTGACAAAGTGCATGAACGAAGTGGACGAATTGGAGGAAATTGACGAAGTGGACGAAGTTGACGAAGTTGACGAAGTTGACGAAGTTGATGACGTGGAGGAGGTGGAGGAATTGGGGGAAGTAGAGGAAGTGGAGGAAGTGGACGAAGCTGAAGAAGTGGACGAAGTGGACAAAGTTGACGAGGTGGACGAATTGGATGAGGAGGACGAAGTTGACGAAATGGACGAAGTTGACAAAGTGGACGAATGAAGTGGACGAAATTGAGGAAGTTGACGAAGTGGAGGAAGTGGAGGAAGTGGAGGAAGTGCACGAATAGGACAAAGTTGACGAAGATGACGAAGTTGACGAAGTGGACGAAGAGGACGAAGTGGAAGAAGTGGACGAAGTGGCCTAAGTGGACGAAGTGGACGAAGTTGACGAAGTGGAAGAAGTTGATGAAGTGGACGAAGTTAAGGAAGTGGACGAAGTGGAGGAAGCGAAAGAAGTGGACTAGGTGCACGAAGTTGACGAAGTGGAGGAAGTGGACGAGTGGACGAAGTTGGCGAAGTTCACGAAGTGGTAGAAGTTGAGGAAGTTGACGAAGTGGACGAAGTTGGGGAATGTGACGAAGTGGACGAAGTGGAGGAAATGGAGGAAGTGGAGGAAGTTGGTGAAGTGGACGAAGTGGCCGAAGTGAAGGAAGTGGACTAGGTGGACGACGTTGACGAAGTGGAAAAAGTGAACGAAGTGGAGGAAGTCGACGAAGTGGAGGAAGTGGACGAAGTTGACGAAGTGAGCGAAGTGAACGAAGATGACGAAGTGGACGAAGATGACGAAGTGGACGAAGTTTACGAAATGAATGAAGTTGACGAAGTTGACGAAGTGCATGAATGAAGCGGACGAAGTTGACGAATTGGAGGAAGTTGACGAAGTTGACGAAGTGGACGAAGTGGACGAAGTGGAGGAAGCGAAAGAAGTGGACTAGGTGCACGAAGTTGACGAAGTGGAGGAAGTGGACGAAGTGGACGAAGTTGGCGAAGTTCACGAAGTGGTAGAAGTTGAGGAAGTTGACGAAGTGGACGAAGTTGGGGAATGTGACGAAGTGGACGAAGTGGAGGAAATGGAGGAAGTGGAGGAAGTTGGTGAAGTGGACGAAGTGGCCGAAGTGAAGGAAGTGGACTAGGTGGACGACGTTGACGAAGTGGAAAAAGTGAACGAAGTGGAGGAAGTCGACGAAGTGGAGGAAGTGGACGAAGTTGACGAAGTGAGCGAAGTGAACGAAGATGACGAAGTGGACGAAGATGACGAAGTGGACGAAGTTTACGAAATGAACGAAGTTGACGAAGTTGACGAAGTGCATGAATGAAGCGGACGAAGTTGACGAATTGGAGGAAGTTGACGAAGTTGACGAAGTGGACGAAGTGGACGAAGTGGAGGAAGCGAAAGAAGTGGACTAGGTGCACGAAGTTGACGAAGTGGAGGAAGTGGACGAAGTGGACGAAGTTGGCGAAGTTCACGAAGTGGTAGAAGTTGAGGAAGTTGACGAAGTGGACGAAGTTGGGGAATGTGACGAAGTGGACGAAGTGGAGGAAATGGAGGAAGTGGAGGAAGTTGGTGAAGTGGACGAAGTGGCCGAAGTGAAGGAAGTGGACTAGGTGGACGACGTTGACGAAGTAGACCAAGTGGACGAAGAGGACGAAGTGGACGAAGTTGACGAAGTTGATGAAGTGGACGAAGTGGAGGAAGTGGATGAAGTGGACGAAGTGGAGGTAGTGGACGATGTGGACGAAGTTGACAAAGTTGACGAAGTTGACGAAGTGGATGAAGTTGACGAAGTGGACAAAGTGGACGAAGATGAAGAAGTGGACGAAGTTTACGAAAGGGACGAAGTTGACGAAGTACATGAACGAAGTGGACGAAGTGGACGAATTGGAGGAAGTTGACGAAATGGACGAAGTTGACGAAATGGACCAAGTTGACGAAGTTGACGAAGTTGATGATGTGGAGGAGGTGGAGGAATTGGGGGAAGTGGACGAAGTTCAAGAAGTGGACGAAGTCGACAAAGTTGACGAATTGGACGAAGTGGACGAGGTGGACGAAGTGGACGAAGCGGAGGAAGTGGAGGAAGTGGAGGAAGTGCAGGAAGTGGACGAAGTGGACGAAGTGGAGGAAGTGGACGACGTGGAGGAAGTGGCGAAGTTGACAAAGTGGATGAAGTGGAAGAAGTTGACGAAGTGCACGAAGTTGAAGAAGTTGACAAAGTGGACGAAGTGGAAAAAGTTCACGAAGTGGACGAAGTTGACGAAGTCGACGAAGTTCACGAAGTTGACAAAGTGGACGAAGTGGATGAGGAGGACGAAGTTGACGAAATGGACGAAGTTGACAGAGTGGACGAACGAAGTGGACGAAATTGACGAAGTTCACGAAGTGGAGGAAGTGGAGGAAGTGGACGAAGTGGAGGAAGTTGACGAAGAGGACGAAGTTGACGACGTGGACGATGTGGATGAAGTGGATGAAGTGGACGAAGTGGACGAAGCGGACGAAGTGGACGAAGCGGACGAAGTGGACGAAGTGGAGGAAGTGTAGGAAGTTGAGGAAGTGGAGGCAGTTGGTGAAGTGGTCAAAGTGGAGGAAGTGGCCGAAGTGGAGGAAGTGAAGGAAGTAGACTAAGTGGACGAATTGGACGAAGTGGAGGATGTGGGGGAAGTGGAAGAAGTGGCGTAAGTGGACGAAGTTGTCGATGTTGATGAAGTGGAGGAAGTGGGGGAAGTGGAGGAAGTGGAGGAAGTGGAGGAAGTTGACGAAGTTAATGAAGTGGACGGAGTGGACGAAGTGGACGAAGTGGAAGAAGTTTACGAAGTTGACGTAGTTGACGAAGTGGTCGAAATGGACGAAGTGGAGGAAGCGGAGGAAGTGGACCAAGTGGACAAACTTGACGAAGTTGACGAAGTGGACGAAGTGGACGATGGGGAGGAAGGGGAGGAAGTGGAGGAAGTGGAGGAAGTGGAGGAAGTGGACTAACAGGACAAAGTGGATGAAGTTGACGAAGCGGACGAAGCAGAGGAAGTGGGGGAAGTGGAGGATATGGAGGAAGTCCTCGAAGTGGAGGAAGTGGACGAAGTAGACGACGTTGACGAGGATGACGAAGTGGACAAAGTTGACGAAGTGGACGGAGTGAACGAAGTGGACGAAGTAGACCAAGTGGACGAAGTGGACAAAGAGGACGAAGTTGACGAAGTGGACGAAGTTGACGAAGTGGACGAAGTGCACGAAGTGGACGAAGATGACGAAGTGGACGAAGTTTACGAAATGGACGAAGTTGACGAAGTGCATGAACGAAGTGGACGAAGTGGACGAATTGAAGGAAGTTGACGAAGTGGACGAAGTTGACGAAGTTGACGAAGTCGACGGAGTTGATGATGTGGAGGAGGTGGAGGAATTGGGGGAAGTGGAGGAAGTGGACGAAGTTGAAGAAGTGGACGTAGTGGACAAAGTTGACGAAGTTGACGAGTTGGACGAAGTGGACGAAGTGGACGAGGTGGACGAGGTGGACGAAGTGGACGAAGCGGAGGAAGTGGAGGAAGTGGACTTAGTGGACGAAGTTGACGAAGTGGAGGAAGTGGAGGAAGTGGAGGAAGTGGAGGAAGTGGAGGAAGTGGAGGAAGTGGACGAAGTGGACGACGTGGAGGAAGTGGACGAAGTTGACAAAGTGGATGAAGTGGAAGAAGTTGACGAAGTGGACGAAGTTGACGAAGTTGTCAAAGTGGACGAAGTGGAAAAAGTTCACGAAGTGGACGAAGTTCACGAAGTGGACAAAGTGCACGAAGTGGATGAGGAGGACGAAGTTGACGAAATGGACGAAGTTGACAAAGTGGACGAACGAAGTGGACGAAATTGACGAAGTTGACGAAGTGGAGGAAGTGGAGGAAGTGGACGAAGTGGACGAAGTGGACGAAGTGGAGGAAGTTGACGAAGAGGACGAAGTTGACGACGTGGACGTTGTGGACGAAGTGGATGAAGTGGACGAAGTGGACGAAGCGGACGAAGTGAACGAAGCGGACGAAGTGGAGGAAGTGGAGGAAGTGGAGGAAGTTGAGGAAGTGGAGGCAGTTGGTGAAGTGGCCGAAGTGGAGGAAGTGGCCGAAGTGGAGTAAGTGAAGGAAGTAGACTAAGTGGACGAATTGGACGAAGTGGAGGACATGGGGGAAGTGGAAGAAGTGGCGTAAGTGGACGAAGTTGTCGATGTTGATGAAGTGGAGGAAGTGGGGGAAGTGGAGGAAGTGGAGGAAGTGGAGGAAGTTGATGAAGTGGACGGAGTGGACGAAGTGGACGAAGTGGAAGAAGTTTACGAAGTTGACGTAGTTGACGAAGTGGACGAAGTGGACGAAGTTGACGAAGTGGTCGAAATGGACGAAGTGGAGGAAGCGGAAAAAGCGGACCAAGTGGACGAACTTGACGAAGTTGACGAAGTGGACGAAGTGGACGATGGGGAGGAAGGGGAGGAAGTGGAGGAAGTGAAGGAAGTGGAGGAAGTGGACTAACTGGACGAAGTGGATGAAGTTGACGAAGTTGACGAAGCGGACGAAGCAGAGGAAGTGGAGGAAGTGGAGGAAGTGGAGGAAGTCCTCGAAGTGGAGGAAGTGGACGAAGTAGACGACGTTGACGAGGATGACGAAGTGGACAAAGTTGACGAAGTGGACGGAGTGAACAAAGTGGACGAAGTAGACCAAGTGGACGAAGTGGACAAAGAGGACGAAGTTGATGAAGTGGACGAAGTTGACGGAGTGGACGAAGTTGACGAAGTGGTCGAAATGGACGAAGTGGAGGAAGCGGAGGAAGTGGACCAAGTGGACGAACTTGACGAAGTTGACGAAGTGGACGAAGTGGACGATGGGGAGGAAGGGGAGGAAGTGGAGGAAGTGGACTAACTGGACGAAGTGGATGAAGTTGACGAAGTTGACGAAGCGGACGAAGCAGAGGAAGTGGAGGAAGTGGACAAAGTTGACGACGTTGACGAGGATGACGAAGTGGACAAAGTTGACGAAGTGGACGGGTTGAACGACGTGGACGAAGTAGACCAAGTGGACGAAGTGGACAAAGAGGACGAAGTTGACGAAGTGGACGAAGTTGACGAAGTGGACGAAGTTGACGAAGTGGACGAAGTTGACGAAGTGGACGAAGTGCACGAAGTGGACGAAGATGACGAAGTGGACGAAGTTTACGAAATGGACGAAGTTGACGAAGTGCATGAACGAAGTGGACGAAGTGGACGAAGTGGACGAAGTTGACGAAGTTGAAGAAGTGGACGAAGTGGAAGAAGTTGACGTAGTTGACGAAGTGGACGAAGTGGAGGAAGCGGAGGAAGTGGACTAAGTGGACGAACTTGACGAAGTGGACGAAGGGGAGGAAGGGGAGGAAGATGAGGAAGTGGAGGAAGTGGAGGAAGTGGATGAAGTTGACAAAGTTGACGAAGTTGACGAAGTGGACGAAGCAGAGGAAGTGGAGGAAGTGGACGAAGTGGAGGAAGTGAACGAAGTGGACGAAGTTGAAGAAGTCGACGAAGATGACGAAGTTGACGAAGTGGACGAAGTGGACGAAGTGGACGAAGTTGACGTAGTTGACGAAGTTGAAGAAGTGGATGAAGTGGACGAAGTTGACGAAGTAGACGAAGTAGACGAAGTGGACGAAGTTGACGAAGTTGACGAAGTTGACGTAGTTGACGAAGTGGACGAAGTTGACGAAGTAGACGAAGTGGAGAAAGCGGAGGAAGTGGACTAAGTTGACGAAGTGGACGAAGTGGACGAAGTTGACGATGTAGACGAAGTGGACGAAGTCGAGGAAGTGGAGGAAGTGGAGGAAGTGAACGAAGCAGAGGAAGTGGACAAAGTGGACGAAGTTGACGAAATGGACGAAGTTGACGAAGTTGACGAAGTGGACGAAGTTGACGAAGTGGAGGAAGTGGACGTAGTGGGAGACGTGGACGATGTTAGTGAAGTGGACGAAGTGGAGAAAGTGGAGAAAGTGGACGAAGTAGAGGAAGTGGAGGTAGTGGAGGAAGTGGACTAAGTGGACGAATTGGACGAAGTGGAGGACGTGGAGGAAGTGAAGGATCTAGAGGAAGTGGAGGAAGTGGACTAAGTGGACGAAGTTGACGAAGTGGAGGAAGTCGAGGAAGTCCTCGAAGTGGAGGAAGTGGACGAAGTAGAGGAAGTGAAGGAAGTGGACTAAGTGGACGAATTGGAGGAAGTGGAAGACGTGGGGGAAGTGGAGGAAGTGAAGGAAGTGGGGGAAGTGGACGAAGTTGGCGAAGTTGACGAAGTGGAGGAAGTAGAGGAAGTGGAGGAAGTGAACGAAGTAGACGAAGTAGACGAAGATTACGAAGTGGACGAAGTGGACTAAGAGGACGAAGTGGACTAAGAGGACGAAGTGGACGATGTTGACGAAATGGACGAAAATGATGAAGTTGACGAACGAAGTGAACGAAGTTGACGAAGTTGACGAAATGGACGAACCAAATGGACGAAGTTGAGGAAGTTGAGGAAGTGGAGGAAGTGGAGGAAGTTGGTGAAGTGGACGAAGTAGACGAAGTGGCCATAGTGGAGGATGTGAAGGAAGTGGACTAAGTGGACGAATTGGATGAAGTGGAGGACGTGGGTGAAGTGGAGGAAGTGGAGGAAGTGGAGGAAGTGGAGGAAGTGGATGAAGTGGAGGAAGTGAACAAAGTGGACGAAGTTGACGAAGTGGACGAGGTTGATGAAGTGGACAAAGTGGTAGAAGTTGACAAAGTGGACGAAGTTGACGAAGTGGAGGAAGTGGAGGAAAGACGAAGTGGAGGAAGTGGACGAAGTTGGTGAAGTGGACGAAGTGGATGAAGTGTAAGAAGTGACCAAAGTGGAGGAAGTGAAGGAATTGGACTAAAGGGACGAATTGGACGAAGTGGAGGACGTGGGGGAAGTGGAGGAAGTAGGGGAAGTGGAGGAAGTTGACGAGAGGAAGTGGAGAAAGTGGAGGAAGTCCTCGAAGTGGAGGAAGTGGACGAAGTAGACGAAGTTGACGAAGATGACGAAGTTAACGAAGTGGAAGAAGTTGACCTTGTGGTCGAAGTGGAGTAAGAGGACGAAGTGGCCGAAGTTGAAGAAGTGGACGAAGTGCAGAAAGCAGAGGAAGTGGACTAAATGAACGAAGTTGACGAAGTTGACGAAGTGGAGGAAGTGGACGAAGTGGAGGAAGTGGACGAACTGGAAGAAGTGGACGAAGTGGACAAACTGAACGAAGTGGAAGAAGTTGACGAAGTGGACGAAGTGAGGAAGTGGAGGTAGTGGAGGAAGTGGAGGAAGTGGAGGAAGTGGACTAAGTGGAAGAATTGGACGAAGTTGAGGAACTACAGGAAGTGGGGGAAGTGGAGGAAGTCTACTAAGTGGGCAAAGTTGATGAAGTGGAGGAAGTGGACTAAGTGGAGGAAGTGGAGGAAGTAGTCGAAGTTGACGAAGTAGACGAAGTGGATGAAGTGGACAAAGTAGACCAAGTGGTCGAAGTTGAGGAAGTGGACGAAGTGGACGAAGTTGACGAAGATGACGAAGTTGACGAAGTGGACGAAGTGTAGGAAGCGGAGGAAGTGGACTAAGTGGACGAAGTTGATGAAGTGGACGAAGTTGACGAAGTGGAGGAAGTGGAGGAAGTGGACGAAGTGGACGAAGTGGAGGAAGTGGACGAAGTGGACGAAGTGGACGAAGTGGACGAAGTGGACGAAGTTGACGAAGTGGACGAAGTGGAAGAAGTTGACGAAGTGGAAGAAGTTGACGAAGTGGACGAAGTAGACGAAGTGTAAGCACCAAAATATGATGTCACAAACTTGTTTCACAATCGGCAAGTACGACCGAATCGTTCAAGTAATAAACTTGGTAAGACCAAGTATCGTTCTTCCCAAAGGACTCACGGCCTAGTTTAGTTATGTGATTTGTTGATTAACTAGGACTTACAAACGAAATACTTAAATTTTAATATGCAAGACAGAAAATAAACATGTATGCATGAAGTTTGATCAATGGCAAAGACAAAAGATAAACACTTTCAATGAAATATATGAATGAATATGTTGTTAGGGATCAATTTCATCTCATCCACTCTCATACATTTTAGGAATTCAACAATCAAATCATCATTGTTAATGCCACTCTCTAAAGTACCATTCTAGATGGCTTCTCCCTAATCACGAGTTCATACAATTCCTAGCATTCCTAATGATTAGTTCATAAGTGCAGGAGCTTAACGACAACCAATATAATATTGGGAGAAATTCCCCGGATCTAGACTTCCCCGTACGTGCCCGTATCGACAAAACCAATAATCATGCATCGAATGAGTTAAACCATGCAAGCATTAAGCAAAGAGGGAAAACCCTAACTAATGATGAAAGAAAGCATAAATCTTAGATTAAGATGCAAGCATAAATTCCATATATGAGAGCTTCAAGAGATTACATTGATTCCCTAACAAACATACAAGGTTTAGTTCACCATATTCATGGTGAACCTAGATGAATATCAATGAAAGAATGAAAGAATAAACCCTAAAAAGGTGAAGAGGTAGCCTGAGCATCCAAGATCCTCCTTCAAAGGGGTGGAAGAGAGAGTGTTTTCCTCGTTTCTGCCAAAGATACTAATTCTAGGACGTGCAAGTCCTTATATACTATTCTAAAAGTACAAAAGATCTAAGCCCAAGCCCATAAAAGTGCCGCTCAGCGGTAAATACCGCTCAGCGGTGACTGCGCGTCCCTTTTCTTCCCCTCAGCGGCCAGTTTGCCCCTCAGCGGACCTCCCGTGACCTCCTGAGTGCCGCTCAGCGGTAAAATGCCGCTGAGCGGTGCCTTCGGCTTCTCCTTTTGCACTCTTTGATCTCTTTTCTGATTCCATCTCTCTCCTTCTTCACTTCTTTCACTAAATTCACCTTAAAACCTACACAAAAACACTTAAATCAAGCATAAACCTGTCCAGCTCTCTTATTTCTGAAAATATGGATAAAAGCATGATTTCAAGCCAGTTTCTAAGTCTAAAGGTTGCTTTTAGTATCAATTTTAAGCATGAAAATAACAGTTTTTCAACTGTTATCACAACCCCAAACTTAGAACTTTGCTTGTCCTCAAGCAAACAAAATGTAACTCAATCTCCAACCAATTCATATGATGGTTCACTCATTCAAAAATCCTCTTTTTTAAGATAAGTAACAACTTCACTCAAACTTATGACCAAGAGTTCAATCAAGATGTGCACATGCTTTAGTGTTCACAAAATCATTTAAGTTCCAACAAATGCTATTTTTCATGAATGATCAATCAATTAAGCATGGATGTTCATGTGCTTATGGAATATTTCCTCACTAGGTAAAGTGTTTCACTCAACACACAAGTGTATAAGAGGTAAAGTGTTTCACTCATTCACTCCACTATCACAATGTCACATGAATCAACTTTGCCTTTCATTTTACCACAATCAAAAACATTCACAAGCATGCATCATCACAAGGACTTTTCAATGGCTTATAATGTGGCTGGGCTAACAAGAAAATTGGTTTTTCTGGATCACAAAATCCTTGAGTTAAGAGAATCATAACAACACAATTATTCTTATTCATTCCCAACTTTCTTTTGCCTTTGCATTTGCATTGAGCTTTGCTTCTTTTTCTTTTCTTTTCTTTTTCTTTTTTTTTTCTTTGCATATTCTTACTTTTTAGCTCTTAGCTCAATGCTTTTCCTTTTTCATGTTTTCCCAACAACCCCAAACTTGAACATTTAACAATACCACACAAGATCTTCTACTTAACTCAAGGTAAAGATTTTCAATCAAGGGTTTCAGTGTATATTCAAGGCTAAGGGTTCAAAGGGTAGAACACAAAGTGTTCTCTTTTAGTAGGCTAACTTTATGAATTTGGCCAATAAAAAGGGTTCCAACAAACGGCCTTGATCATATGATGCAAAACAAGCAATTGATTCAATCATAGAAAACCTGGGCAAAATCATTCATGCTTTCAAAGTAATAGCATTCAACAATAACAACTCTGGAGCTCAAAACCTCACATATAAGCTCATTCACATTTGACATACACATCCTGCTTAATTTCACAATCACAATCATGATATCATGCATTTGTTCACAAAGCTTGTGAATCACCTGTATAAGCATTTTAATGTGCACATCATCACAACATCAATCAATCAATAAGCATCATCAAGCAGTACTTATCACACAATCACACTTAATAACAAACCATCATAACAAACCAGGTGTTCAATAGAGTACATCAACCCTAATCTAAAAACAAAAACAAATAAGTTCAGAAAACTTAAACCACAAAAGCATAATCATATGATAGCATTCATCAGTAAATGTTATCTCAGCTCCTCATCAGTTTGAGCTGTCCTCTGTATCTTCCTCTTCCTCCTCATCATCAAATGCATCCTCCTCCTCAGCTTCATCCTCTTCCATGTCTCTAGCTGAAGCTTCAGCTGCTTCAGCTCCTCCTCCATGCAATGGTTCTTCTGGCCAAGCTACTACATTATGAAATTCATCCATAGTCCACCTGTGGGCTGGAGGTGTGTCATACATCCCCACTATCATCTCAGCAGTGGCCACCTGCCCTCTGTGAATGGACTGCAACTGAGCACCTATAAGAGACATATACATGTCCCTCATCTGGAATGGTTCTGCTTCATGTGTATCAGCAGATGTCCTGCTCTGTGTTGGCCCTCTTTCTCTACGAGCCTGGCGTGGTGGAACTGGCTGAGCTACATCCTCACCTCCACAGTACTGTCTGTAATAAGCCTCATCAATAGCTTTTCTTGGCCTCTCAAATGGTGGAACAAAAGTATCCACCCCAGCTTGCTTGCAAAGGTGAGTGATCAAAGAAGGATGTCCTAGTGGTGCTTTGTTGTTTGAGGTGTTAGCACACACACTAATCTCATCAGCTATCACCTGCCCAATATTAACATTCAAGTTTCTGATAGCACAGTAGATGAATAGTGCCCTGCTGAGAGTGATATCTGACACATGTGAACATGGCTGAATGTTGGCATGAGAAAATGCCATCCAATACTTTGCAAGAGGAGTCAAATCTGTCCTCCTAATGTTAACTACTGCGTCAGATCTATTCCTTTGGAAGTGTCCTCCAGGTATACACAACACTCTCTCCACATCCTCAAAATCAGCACCTTCCTCCATGCAAAGAGCAAACTGGCATTGCTCACCAGCCCACACAGTATCCAGGAAGTTGTTGATAGAATCAGGATCATACCTAATAGCATGGCCTCTGACATAGCCCAAATAATTCTCAGCTGGATAATCACCAATCTTCTTTGCATTGGTGTAGAATTCCTTTACCACAGCTATGTTGGCAGGTGCAGGATAAGTGGCTAGCTTTCCCCAATCATTCCCTAACACTTGCTCTCCAAATTGAGGAACGAAGTTAGGTATCATTCCAACCTTTCTCTCCATCAGAAGTCTTCTGTCCTGAACCACCCTAAAGTGCTTCTCATGTTTCCTAGAGAGGAACCTGCTATTATGGGGTTGCTCTGGTTCCTTTTCCTTTCTCTTGGTTGCCATGGTTTTCAATCTCTTTCCTGAAGAGGATGCCATTCCTACATTCAAACACAATTACAAAACCACAGAACATGATGTTAATCATTAGTAAACACAGAACACAACTCCTTTCGAAGCTAAACCACCGCTGAGGGCCAGAATTTCCCCTCAGCGCCACCAGTGCCACATTCCAACACGCAAAAATTCAAAAGAACCAAATCTGGCAGAGTGCCGCTCAGCGGTAAATGCCGCTCAGCGGTAGCTCTGCAGATTTTTGAAAAATCTGTTTTAAAGCTTTCCTAACTCCACCCAAATGCAATTTTCAGTTTTCCAGTTCATAATCATGCAGTTTAATCGGTTCAAACATCAAATATATCATCAAATCATGCATAGAAATCAAAACCCCTAAATATTCATGCTTTGACAATCACATTCAAATTCAAGAACCCTAGAATGAACAAAATGCATTTTACTTACTTGGGTGGAGATACTAGATGCAATGATAATGCTTCCAAGCTAGAATGCTCTCTTCCAACCCCAAACTTTGATGGCACACTAGTGAAAAAGTGAGTGGAAGAGAAATTTTTCTTAAGAGGTAAGAGTGAAAAGATGTGGAAAACCTAAGAGAAAGTATGTGGGAGTGCTTGTGCAGAGAAGAGCTTGAAAGAATGAAAAATCGCGCAGCTTAGGGTTTAAAAATTACCCCAATGGGCTCAGATTCCGCTAAGGGGAACTTAAGCCCATCTGCGATAGTACCGCTCAGCGGTAATTGCCGCTCAGCGGCACTTTCGTGATGTTCCCTTCTCCTTCTTTTCTTGACCTACGTGCCTCCTAGACATACCCCTCACTGGTTCCCTGCAATTCAATGTTAAAAATGCTTATGCAAACCCTAACTAAAATAAACAAACAGAAAACAATCAATCAACTGGGTTGCCTCCCAGGTAGCGCTTGTTTAACGTCACGAGCCTGACCCAAAATCCACCAACACCCATCAGTAGGTGTTTCAAACTTACCAGCACCCATCAGTAGGTGCAAAATCTTCTCACCAACACCCATCAGTAGGTGTTACAAACTTAGTATCCTTCAGTAGATACTTAACCACCTAGCATCCTTCAGTAGATGTTGTATCCAACAAAATATTTACAAAATAATGTCCACAAATTAAAAGTTACAAAACCAAATCAAAAGTCAAAAGTTTGTAAATCACTGGGTTGCCTCCCAGCAAGCGCTCTTTTAACGTCATTAGCTTGACCCAGTAAAGCCCAAGTTCCTTCTTCTTTTTCTTCTTTCTACTGAACTTCTTCAGAAATTTGATCAAACCAGGAACTTGTTGCAGTGTCTCAATCATAGGAACTTTAATCTCCAATTTCTTGAAGATTTCCATAAAGCACTCAAATTCCTTCTTCCTATGATACTTCTTTGGATGGGGACGAGATTTTTCATATGATTCTTTATTTTTTTCTCTCGTCCTCTTTCTCTTTTCTCTCACTTTCTTTTTTTCTTTTCTTTTTCTACTCACCTTCTCAATCTTCACACAAATTTTCTCTTCTTCTTTCTCTTCTCTCTCTTTTCTTTCCTCTTTTTCCAACTCAACTTTTTCAACATTTACACTCACTAGCTCTTAACACTCTCCCCTGGGGTTAACCTCAGTATTAGCCCCAAAATCCGTGTCAGGCCTTTCTTCCAACTGCTTGGTAATCTGCCCCATTTGAATCTTCAAGTTCTTAATAGCAGCTTCAGTGCTATTTTGAGAAGATTCAGTTTTCTGTATAAATTGCTGAAGAGTTTCTTCCAACCTTATTGATCTTTCATTAAGTATAGAAATTTGTTGCCATAAGGTTGGTTGTTGTTGTTGCTTGTTAAATTGCCCAGTTTGTCCAGCTTGCCCACTTTGTCTTTGACCAACACTTGGGTGTGGTTTCCACCCTTCATTGAAATTCTCCTGACTGTATGGAAATTGATTGGCCATGAAGTTAACATCCTCTAAAGCTTCTGCCGGACAGGCGCATTGACCATTGATATGATCACCTCCACATAATTCACACAACTGTGATTGAACCTGTGCAACAGTCTTTAACTCTTTTGGCAGTTGTTCAAGTATCTTTGTGAGATTCTCCAATTGTTGAGTTATTAACTTGTTTTGAGCTATCAAGGCATATTTGAATTGCAACTGTAGAACTCCTTTTTGTTGAATAGGAGCTCCTCTTTCACTGTTCCACTTATTGTCATTAGTAGTCATGCTTTCAATTATTTCTGTGGCTTCCTCTGGAGTCTTCCATTTGATATTGCCTCCAGCTGAGGCGTCAAGCATCATCATGGTTTGTGAACCAAGACCTCCAAGGAAGATTAGGACTACTTCTCCTTCGTTAAATCCATGCGTGGGAGTCTTTCGTAATAGGCTTTTATACCTGTCCCATGCATGCCCCAGTGATTCTTCCATGCCTTGTCTAAATGAAGAGATCTCTTGCTTCCCTTTGTTGATTTTAAAGCTTTGTTGCTGCCATTGTTGTTGTGGTTGGTTCTCAAATTGTCCGGCAGCTTGCCAAAATTGGCTTTGATCCATGCTTGAGTCATGTTCCCACTAGTGGTTGAGATTACTTTGGTAGAATTGAGTGCCTATTAAATTCTTGTTCGAATTGCATCCTGCAAACATTAGGCACAAAACTCTAGAAAATATTTGTTAGCACAAAAAGATATAGGAGAAGATATATATTCAGAAGATAAAAGATTCAGAAGATAAAATAAAATAAGATAAAATAAAATAAAATCTAATCTAATCGAATAAAATCAAATCAAATCAAATCTAATCAAATAAGATAAAATCAAATCAAATCAAATCAAATCTAATCTAAGCAAATAAAATAAAATCTAATCTAATCAAATAAGATAAAATAAAATAAAAACAGAAAAATAAAAACAGAATTTCAAAATTAAAGTCAAAGATAATCAATAATCACACAAATTAACCAGTTAAACCAGAGTCCCCGGCAACGGCGCCAAAAACTTGATGGACAAATTTGTAAGCACCAAAATATGATGTCACAAACTTGTTTCACAATCGGCAAGTATGACCGAATCGTTCAAGTAATAAACTTGGTAAGACCAAGTATCGTTCTTCCCAAAGGACTCACGGCCTAGTTTAGTTATGTGATTTGTTGATTAGCTAGGACTTACAAACGAAATACTTAAATTTTAATATGCAAGACAGAAAATAAACATGTATGCATGAAGTTTGATCAATGGCAAAGACAAAAGATAAACACTTTCAATGAAATATATGAATGAATATGTTGTTGGGGATCAATTTCATCTCATCCACTCTCATACATTTTAGGAATTCAACAATCAAATCATCATTGTTAATGCCACTCTCTAAAGTACCATTCTAGATGGCTTCTCCCTAATCACGAGTTCATACAATTCCTAGCATTCCTAATGATTAGTTCATAAGTGCAGGAGCTTAACGACAACCAATATAATATTGGGAGAAATTCCCCGGATCTAGACTTCCCCGTACGTGCCCGTATCGACAAAACCAATAATCATGCATCGAATGAGTTAAACCATGCAAGCATTAAGCAAAGAGGAAAAACCCTAACTAATGATGAAAGTAAGCATAAATCTTAGATTAAGATGCAAGCATAAATTCCATATATGAGAGCTTCAAGAGATTACATTGATTCCCCAACAAACATACAAGGTTTAGTTCACCATATTCATGGTGAACCTAGATGAATATCAATGAAAGAATGAAAGAATAAACCCTAAAAAGGTGAAGAGGTAGCCTGAGCATCCAAGATCCTCCTTCAAACGGGTGGAAGAGAGAGTGTTTTCCTCGTTTCTGCCAAAGATACTAATTCTAGGACGTGCAAGTCCTTATATACTATTCTAAAAGTACAAAAGATCTAAGCCCAAGCCCATAAAAGTGCCGCTCAGCGGTAAATACCGCTCAGCGGTGACTGCGCGTCCCTTTTCTTCCCCTCAGCGGCCAGTTTGCCCCTCAGCGGACCTCCCGTGACCTCCTGAGTGCCGCTCAGCGGTAAAATGCCGCTGAGCGGTGCCTTCGGCTTCTCCTTTTGCACTCTTTGATCTCTTTTCTGATTCCATCTCTCTCCTTCTTCACTTCTTTCACTAAATTCACCTTAAAACCTACACAAAAACACTTAAATCAAGCATAAACCTGTCCAGCTCTCTTATTTCTGAAAATATGGATAAAAGCATGATTTCAAGCCAGTTTCTAAGTCTAAAGGTTGCTTTTAGTATCAATTTTAAGCATGAAAATAACAGTTTTTCAACTGTTATCAGGTGGACTAAGTGGACGAAGTTGACGAAGTGGACGAAGTAGAGAAAGTGGACGAAGTGGGCGAAGTTGACAAAGTTGACGAAGTTGACAAAGTTGACGATGTTGACAAAGTGGACGAGGTGGACGATGTTGACGAAGTGGACGAAGTGGGCGAAGTTGACAAAGTTGACGAAGTTGACGAGGTGGACGAAGTTGACGAAGTGGACAAAGTGGACGAAGTGGATGACGTAGATGAAGTTGATGAAGTGGACGAAGTTGGTGAGATGGACTAAGTGGACGAAGTTGACGAAGTGGACGAAGTAGACGAAGTGGACGAAGTGGGCGAAGTGGACGAAGTTGACGAAGTGGACGAATTGGACGAAGTTGACGAAGTGGACGAATTTGACGAAGTGGACGAAGTTGGCGAAGTGGGCGAAGTTGACGAAGTGGACGAATTGGACGAAGTGGACAAAGTGGACGAAGTCGATGAAGTGGACGAAGTTGACCAAGTGGACAAAGTTGACTAAGTGGACCAAGTTGACGAGGTGGACGAAGTAGAAGAAGTTGACGAAGTGCACGGAGTTGACAAAGTTGACGAAGTGGACGAAGTTGGCGAAGTGGACGAAGTTGACGAAGTTGACGAAGTGGACGAAGTTGACGAAGTGGACCAAGTTGACGAAGTTGAAGAAGTCGACGAAGTCGACGAAATTCACGAAGTTGACAAAGTGGACGAAGTTGACAAAGTGAACGAAGTTCACGAAGGGGACGAAGTGGACGAAGTGGGCGAAGTTGACGAAGTGAACGAAGTGAACGAAGCGGACGAAGTTGACGAAGTGGACGAAGTTGGCCAAGTGGACGAAGTGGACAAAGTGGACGAATTTGACGAAGTTCGCGAAGTGGACGAAGTGGGCGAAGTGGACGAAGGTGACGAAGTTGACGAAGTGGACAAAGTGGACGAAGTGGACCAAGTTGACGAAGTTGACGAAATTCACGAAGTTGACGAAGTGGACGAAGCGAACGAAGTGTACGAAGTGAACGAAGTGGACGAAGTTGATGAAGTGGACGAAGTTGGCCAAGTGGACGAAGTGGACAAAGGGGACGAAGTTGACGAAGTGGACAAAGTGGACGAAGTGGACGACGTAGACGAAGTTGACGAAGTGCACGAAGTTGGTGAGGTGGACTAAGTGGACGTAGTTGACAAAGTGAACGAAGTTGACGAAGGGGACGAAGTGGACGAATTGGCAAAGTTGACGAAGTGGACGAAGTTGACGAAGTGGACGAAGTTGGCCAAGTGGACGACGTGGACAAAGTGGACGAAGTTGACGAACTGGACAAAGTGGACGAAGTTGACGAACTGGACAAAGTGGACGAAGTTGGCGAAGTGGGCGAAGTTGGCGAAGTGGACGAAGTGAACGAAATTGACGAAGGAGACAAAGTGGACGAAGTAGGGCGAAGTAGACGAAGTTGACGAAGATGACGAAGTGGACGAAGTTTGCGAAATGGACGAAGTTGGCCAAGTAGACGAAGTGGACGAAGTGGGAGAAGTTGACGAAGTTGAAGAACTGGAAGAAGTGGAGGAAGTGGAGGAAGTGGACGAAGTGGACAAAGTTGGCGAAGTGGACGAAGTGGGCGAAGTTGACAAAGTTGACGAAGTGAACTAAGTTGACGAAGTGGACAAAGTGGACGAACTGGACGACGTAGACGAAGTTGACGAAGTGGACAAAGTTGGTGACGTGGACTAAGTGGACGAAGTTGACGAAGTGGACGAAGTTGACGAAGTGGACGAAGTTGACGAAGTGGACGAATTGGACGAAGTTGACGAAGTGGACGAAGTGGACAAAGTTGACGAAGGGGACGTAGTGGACGAAGTGGGCGAAGTTAACAAAATTGACGAAGTTGACGAAGTTTACGAAGGGGACAAAGTGGACGAAGTTGACGAAGTTGACAAAGTTAACGAGGTGGACGAAGTAGATGAAGTTGACGAAGTGGACAGAGTTGACAAAGTTGACGAAGTGGACGAAGTTGGCGAAGTGGACGAAGTTAACGAAGTGGACGAAGTTAACGAAGTGGACGAAGTGGACCAAGTTGACGAAGTTGACAAAGTCGGCGAAATTCACGAAGTTGACGAAGTGGACGAAGTTGACAAAGTTGACAAAGTGAACGAAGTTGACGAAGGGGACGAAGTGGGCGAAGTTGACGAAGTGGACGAAGTAGACGAAGTTGACGAAGTTGGCCAAGTGGACGAAGTTGACGAAGTGGACAAAGTGGACGTAGTTGGCGAAGTGGACGAAGTTGGCGAAGTGGACGAAGTGGACGAAGTTGACGAAGTGGACGAAGTTGACGAAGGAGAGAAAGTGGACGAAGTGGGCGAAGTGGACGAAGTTGACGAATTTGACGAAGTGGACGAAGTTTGCGAAGTGGATGAAGTTGGCCAAGTGGACGAAGTGGACGAAGTGGACGAAGTGGGCGAAGTTGACGAAGTTGAAGAACAGGAAGAAGTGGAGGAAGTGGACGAAGTGGAGGAAGTAGGCGAAGTGAACGAAGTGAACGAATTAGACGAAGTGGACGAAGTTGGCGA
The DNA here is from genome assembly GCA_034642375.1 of Vigna nakashimae. Lineage (NCBI taxonomy): Eukaryota > Viridiplantae > Streptophyta > Magnoliopsida > Fabales > Fabaceae > Vigna > Vigna nakashimae. Next base: position 36,377,814 of record CM067767.1, read on the forward strand.
AGTGGACGAATTGGACGAAGTAGGCGAAGTGAACGAATTAGACGAAGTGGACGAAGTTGGCGAAGTGGACGAAGTTGACGAAGTGGACGAATGGGACGAAGTTGACGAAGGGGACGAAGTGGACAAAGTGGGCGAATGTGACGAAGTTGACGAATTTGACGAAGTTGACGAAGTGGATAAAGCGGACGAAGTTGGCGAAGTGGACGAAATTTGCCAAGTGGATGAAGTGGACGAAGTGGGCGAAGTTGACGAAGTTGACAAATTTGACGAAGTTCACGAAGTTCACGAAGTGGACGAAGTGGACGAAGTTGACGAAGAGGACGAAGTTGACGACGTTGACAAAGTGGACGAAGTGGACGATGTTGACGAAGTGGACGAAGTGGACGAAGTTGACAAAGTTGACGAAGTTGACGAGGTGGTCGAAGTTGACGAAGTGGACAAAGTGGACGAAGGGGACGTAGTGGACGAAGTGGGCAAAGTTGACGAAGTTGACGAAATTGACGAAGTTGACGAAGGGGACGAAGTGGACGAAGTTGACGAAGTTGACGAGGTGGACGAAGTAGATGAAGTTGACGAAGTGGACGGAGTTGACAAAGCTGACGAAGTGGACGAAGTTGGCGAAGTGGACGAAGTTGACGAACTGGACGAAGTTGACGAAGTTGACGAAGTGGACCAAGTTGACGAAGTTAACGAAGTCGATGAAATTCACGAAGTTGACGAAGTGGACGTAGTTGACAAAGTGAACGAAGTTGACGAAGGGGACGAAGTGGACGAATTGGCGAAGTTGACGAAGTGGACGAAGTGGACGAAGTTGACGAAGTGGACGAAGTTGGCCAAGTGGACGACGTGGACAAAGTGGACGAAGTTGACGAAGTGGACAAAGTGGACGAAGTTGGCGAAGTGGACGAAGTTGGCGAAGTGGACGAAGTGAACGAAATTGACGAAGGAGACAAAGTGGACGAAGTAGGGCGAAGTAGACGAAGTTGACGAAGTTGACGAAGATGATGAAGTGGACGAAGTTTGCGAAGTGGACGAAGTTGGCCAAGTGGACGAAGTGGACGAAGTGGACGAAATGGCCGAAGTAGACGAAGTTGAAGAACTCGAAGAAGTGGAGGAAGTGGAGGAAGTGGAGGAAGTGGACAAAGTTGACGAAGTTGGCGAAGTGGACGAAGTGGGCGAAGTTGACAAAGTTGACGAAGTGGACGAAGTTGACGAAGTGGACAAAGTGGACGAAGTGGACGACGTAGATGAAGTTGACGAAGTGGACAAAGTTGGTGACGTGGACTAAGTGGACGAAGTTGACGAAGTGGACGAAGTGGACGAAGTTGACGAAGTGGACGAATTGGACGAAGTTGACGAAGTGGACGAAGTGGACAAAGTTGACGAAGGGGACGTAGTGGGCGAAGTTGACGAAATTGACGAAGTTTACGAAGGGGACAATGTGGACGAAGTTGACAAAGTTGACAAAGTTAACGAGGTGGACGAAGTAGATGAAGTTTACGAAGTGGACAGAGTTGACAATGTTGACGAAGTGGACGAAGTTGGCGAAGTGGACGAAGTTGACGAAGTGGACCAAGTTGACGAAGTGGACCAAGTTGACGAAGTTGACGAAGTTGACGAAGTCGACGAAATTCACGAACTTGACGAAGTGGACGTAGTTGACAAAGTGAACGAAGTTGACGAAGGGGACGAAGTGGACGAATTGGCGAAGTTGACAAAGTGGACGAAGTGGACGAAGTTGACGAAGTGGACGAAGTTGGCCAAGTGGACGACGTGGACAAAGTGGACGAAGTTGGCGAAGTGGGCGAAGTTGGCGAAGTGGACGAAGTGGACGAAGTGAACGAAATTGACGAAGGAGACAAAGTGGACGAAGTAGGGCGAAGTGGACGAATTGGACAAAGTTGACGAAGTGGACGAAGTGGACAAAGTTGACGAAGGGGACGTAGTGGACGAAGTGGGCGATGTTGACGAAGTTGACGAAATTGACGAAGTTGACGAAGTTGACGATGGGCACGAAGTGGACGAAGTTGACGAAGTTGACGAGGTGGACGAAGTAGATGAAGTTGACGAAGTGGACGGAGTTGACAAAGTTGACGAAGTGGACGAAGTTGGCGAAGTGGACGAAGTGGACGAAGTTGACGAAGTGGACGAAGTTGACGAAGTGGACGAAGTGGGCGAAGTAGGCGAAGTGGACGAAGTGGACGCATTGGACGAAGTGGACGAAGTGGACAAAGTTGACGAAGGGGACGTAGTGGACGAAGTGGGCGAAGTTGACGAAGTTGACGAAATTGACGAAGTTGACGAAGTTGACGAAGGGGACGAAGTGGACGAAGTTGACGAAGTTGACGAAGTTGACGAGGTGGACGAAGTAGATGAAGTTGACGAAGTGGACGGAGTTGACAAAGTTGACGAAGTGGACGAAGTTGGCGAAGTGGACGAAGTTGACGAAGTGGACGAAGTTGACGAAGTGGACCAAGTTGACGAAGTTGACGAAGTCGACGAAATTCACGAACTTGACGAAGTGGACGTAGTTGACAAAGTGAACGAAGTTGACGAAGGGGACGAAGTGGACGAATTGGCGAAGTTGACGAAGTGGACGAAGTTGGCCAAGTAGACGACGTGGACAAAGTGGACGAAGTTGACGAACTGGACAAAGTGGACGAAGTTGGCGAAGTGGGCGAAGTGGACGAAGTGGACGAAGTGAACGAAATTGACGAAGGAGACAAAGTGGACGAAGTAGGGCGAAGTAGACGAAGTTGACGAAGTTGACGAAGATGACGAAGTGGACGAAGTTTGCGAAATGGACGAAGTTGGCCAAGTGGACGAAGTGGACGAAGTGGGAGAAGTTGACGAAGTTGAAGAACTGGAAGAAGTGGAGGAAGTGGACGAAGTGGAGGAAGTGGACGAAGTGGACAAAGTTGACGAAGTTGGCGAAGTGGACGAAGTGGGCGAAGTTGACAAAGTTGACGAAGTGAACGAAGTTGACGAAGTGGACAAAGTGGACGAAGTGGACGACGTAGACGAAGTTGACGAAGTGGACAAAGTTGGTGACGTGGACTAAGTGGACGAAGTTGACGAAGTGGACGAAGTTGACGAAGTGGACGAATTGGACGAAGTTGACGAAGTGGACGAAGTGGACAAAGTTGGGGACGTAGTGGACGAAGTGGGCGAAGTTGACGAAATTGACGAAGTTGAAGAAGTTTACGAAGGGGACAAAGTGGACGAAGTTGACGAAGTTGACAAAGTTAACGAGGTGGACGAAGTAGATGAAGTTGACGAAGTGGACAGAGTTGACAAAGTTGACGAAGTGGACGAAGTTGGCGAAGTGGACGAAGTTAACTGATGGACAAATTTGTAAGCACCAAAATATGATGTCACAAACTTGTTTCACAATCGGCAAGTATGACCGAATCGTTCAAGTAATAAACTTGGTAAGACCAAGTATCGTTCTTCCCAAAGGACTCACGGCCTAGTTTAGTTATGTGATTTGTTGATTAGCTAGGACTTACAAACGAAATATTTAGAGTTTAAAATGCAAGACAGAAAATAAACATGTATGCATGAAGTTTGATCAATGGCAAAGACAAAAGATAAACACTTTCAATGAAATATATGAATGAATATGTTGTTGGGGTCAATTTCATCTCATCCACTCTCATATATTTTAGGAATTCAACATTCAAATCATCATTGTTAATGCCACTCTCTAATGAACCATTCTAGATGGCTTCTCCCTTATCAAATAGTTCATACAATTCCTAGCATTCCTAATGATTAGTTCATGAGTGCAGGAGCTTAAAGCCAACCAATAGAATATTGTCAGTATAATATTGGGAGAAATTCCCCGGATCTAGACTTCCCCGTACGTGTCCGTATCGACAAAACCAATAATCATGCATGGAATGAGTTAAACTATGCAAGCATTGAGCAAAGAGGAAAAACCCTAACTAATGATGAAAGAAAGCATGTCTTACTTAAAAGATGTATTCAACAAATCCATATATGAGAGCTTCAAGAGATTACATTGATTCCCCAACAAACATACAAGGTTTAGTTCACCATATTCATGGTGAACCTAGATGAATAACAATGAAAGAATGAAAGAATAAATCCAATAAAGGTGAAGAGGTAGCCTGAGCATCCAAGATCCTCCTTCAAAGGGGTGGAAGAGAGAGTGTTTGCCTCGTTTCTGCCAAAGATACTAATCCCAAGGACGTGCAAGCCCTTATATACTAATCTAGAGTTACAAAAGATTACAAAAGCCCAAGCCCAAAAAGTGCCGCTCAGCGGTATTTACCGCTCAGCGGTGATTGCGCGTCTTCTTTCTTCCCCTCAGCGGCCATTTTGCCCCTTAGCGGTTCCAACGTCACCTCTTGAGTGCCGCTCAGCGGTAGTTTGCCGCTGAGCGGTGCCTTTGACTTCTCTTTTTGCACTCTTTCTTGTCTTTTCTAATGTCATCTCTCTCCTTCTTCACTCTTTTCACCAAATTCACCTTAAAACCTGCACAAAAACACTAAAATCAAGCATAAACCTGTCCAGCTCTCTTATTTATGAAAATATGGATAAAAGGCATGATTTCAAGCTAGTTTCTAAGTCTAAAGGTTGCTTTTAGTATCAATTTTAAGCATGAAAATAACAGTTTTTCAACTGTTATCACAACCCCAAACTTAGAACTTTGCTTGTCCTCAAGCAAACAAAATGTAACTCCATCTCCAACCAATTTATATGATGGTTCACTCATTCAAAGTCCTCTTTTCAAGATAAGTAACAACTTCACTCAAACTTATGACCAAGAGTTCAATCAAGATGTGCACATGCTTTAGTGTTCACAAAGTCATTTAAATTCCAACAAATGCTATTTTTCATGAATGATCAATCAATTAAGCATGGATGTTCATGTGCTTATGGAATATTTCCTCACTAGGTAAAGTGTTTCACTCAACACACAAGTGTATAAGAGGTAAAGTGTTTCACTCATTCACTCCACTATCACAATGTTACATGAATCAACTTTGCCTTTCATTTTACCACAATCAAAAACATTCACAAGCATGCATCATCACAAGGACTTTTCAATGGCTTATAATGTGGCTGGGCTAACAAGAAAATTGGTTTTTCTGGATCACAAAATCCTTGAGTTAAGAGAATCATAACAACACAATTATTCTTATTCATTCCCAACTTTCTTTTGCATTTGCATTTGCATTGAGCTTTACTTCTTTTTCTTTTCTTTTCTTTTTCTTTGCATATTCTTACTTTTTAGCTCTTAGCTCAATGCTTTTCCTTTTTCATGTTTCCCCAATAACCCCAAACTTGAACATTTGTCAATACCACACAAGATCTTCTACTTAACTCAAGGTAAAGATTTTCAATCAAGGGTTTTCAGTGTATATTCAAGGTTAAGGGTTCAAAGGATAGAACACAAAGTGTTCTCTTTTAGTAGTCTAACTTTATGAATTTGGCCAATAAAAAGGGTTCCAACAAACGGCCTTGATCACATGATGCAAAACAAGCAATTGATTCAATCATAGAAAACCTGGGCAAAATCATTCATGCTTTCAAAGTAATAGCATTCAACAATAACAACTCTGGAGCTCAAAACCTCACATATAATCTCATTCACATTTGACATACACATCCTGCTTAATTTCACAATCACAATCATGATATCATGCATTTGTTCACAAAGCTTGTGAATCATCTATATAAGCATTTTATGTGCACATCTATCTCAACATCAATCAATCAATAAGCATCATCAAGCATTACTTATCACACAATCACAGTTAATAGCAAACCATCATAAAAAACCAGATGTTCAATAGAGTACATCAAACCCTAATCTAAAAACAAAAACAAATAAGTTCAGAAAACTTAAACCACAAAAGCATAATCATATGATAGCATTCATCAGTAAATGCTATCTCAGCTCCTCATCAGTCAGAGCTGTCCTCTGTATCTTCCTCTTCCTCTTCATCATCATCATCATCAAATGCATCCTCCTCCTCAGCTTCATCTTCTTCCATATCTCTGGCTGAAGCTTCAGATGCTCCAGCTCCTCCATGCAATGGTTCTTCTGGCCAAGCTACCACATTATGGAATTCATCCATAGTCCACCTGTGTGCTGGAGGGGTATCATACATCCCCACTATCATCTCAGCCGTGGCCACCTGCCCTCTGTGAATGGACTGCAACTGAGCACCTATAAGAGACATATACATGTCCCTCATCTGGAATGGTTCTGCCTCATGAGTATCAGCAGATGTCCTGCTCTGTGTTGGCCCTCTCTCTCTACGAGCCTGGCGTGGTGGAACTGGCTGAGCTGCCTCCTCACCTCCACAGTACTGTCTGTAATAGGCCTCATCTATAGCTTTTCTTGGCCTCTCAAATGGTGGAACAGAAGTGTCCACCCCAACTTGCTTGCAAAGGTGAGTGATCAAAGAAGGATGTCCCAGTGGTGCTTTGTTGTTTGAGGTGTTAGCACACACACTAATCTCATCAGCTATCACCTGCCCAATATTAACATTCAAGTTTCTGATAGCACAGTAGATGAATAGTGCCCTGCTGAGAGTGATATCTGACACATGTGAGCATGGCTGAATGTTGGCATGAGAAAATGCCATCCAATACTTTGCAAGAGGAGTCAAATTTGTCCTCCTAATGTTAACCACTGCTCCAGATCTATTCCTTTGAAAGTGTCCTCCAGGTATGCACAACACTCTCTCAACATCCTCAAAGTTAGCACCTTCCTCCATGCTAAGAGCAAACTGACATTGCTCACCAGCCCACACAGTATCCAGGAAATTGTTGATGGAGTCAGGATCATACCTGATAGCATGGCCTCTGACATAGCCCAAATAATTCTCAGCTGGATAATCACCAATCTTCTTTGCATTGGTGTAGAATTCCTTCACCACAGCTATGTTGGCAGGCGCTGGATAAGTGGCTAGCTTTCCCCAATCATTCCCCAACACTTGCTCTCCAAATTGAGGAGCAAAGTTAGGTATCATTCCAACCTTTCTCTCCATTAGAAGTCTCCTGTCCTGAACCACCCTAAAGTGCTTCTCATGTTTCCTAGAGAGGAACCTGCCATTATGGGGCTGCTCTGGTTCCTTTTCCTTCCTCTTGGTTGCCATGGTTTTCAATCTCTTTCCTGAAGAGGATGCCATTCCTGCATTCAAACACAAATCCAAAACCACAGAACATGATGTTAATCATTAGCAAACACAGAACACAACTCCTTTCGAAGCTAAACCACCGCTGAGAGCCAGAATTTCCCCTCAGCGCCACCAGTGCCACATGCAAAAACCAGAAAAAACCAAGTCTGGCAGAGTGCCGCTCAGCGGTAAATGCCGCTCAGCGGTGACCTGTAGATTTTTGCAAATCTCGTTTTTAAACTGTCCTAACTCCACCCAAATGCAATTTTCAGTTTTCCAGTACATAATCAAGCAGTTTAATCGGTTCAAACATCAAATATATCATCAAATCATGCATAGAAATCAAAACCCCTAAATATTCATGCTTTGACAATCACATTCAATTTCAAGAACCCTAGAATGAACAAAATGCATTTTACTTACTTGGGTGGAGATGCTAGATGATATGAGAATGCTTCCAAACTAGAATGCTCTCTTTCAACCCCAAACTTTGATGGCACACTAGTGAAAAAGTGAGTGGAAGAGAAATTTTTCTAAGAGGGAAGAGTAAAAAGATGTGGGAAACCTAAGAGAAGATATGTGGAAGTGTTTGGCAGAGAAGGGCTTGAAAGAATGTAAAACCGCGCAGCTTTGGGTTTAAAAATACCCCAATGGGCTCGGGTTCCGCTAAGGGGAACTTAAGCCCATCTGCGATAGTACCGCTCAGCGGTAATTGCCGCTCAGCGGCACTTTCGTGATGTGCCCTTCTCCTTCTTTTCTTGACCTACGTGCCTTCCTAGCATACCCCTCATAGGTTCCCTGCAATTCAATGTTAAAAATGCTTATGCAAACCCTAATTAAAATAAAACAAACAAAAACAATCAATCAACTGGGTTGCCTCCCAGGTAGCGCTTGTTTAACGTCACGAGCCTGACCCAAAATCCACCAACACCCATCAGTAGGTGTTTCAAACTTACCAACACCCATCAGTAGGTGCAAAATCTTCTCACCAACACCCATCAGTAGGTGTTACAAACTTAGTATCCTTCAGTAGATACTTAACCACCTAGCATCCTTCAGTAGATGCTAAATCCAACAAAATAATGTCCAGAATAATGTTCACAAATTACAAATTACAAAACCAAATCAAAAGTTTGTAAATCTACTGGGTTGCCTCCCAGCAAGCGCTTCTTTAACGTCACTAGCTTGACCCTGTTAAGCTCAAGTTCCATCTTCTTTATGGTTGATGTTGTCCTTCCACCAACCTTTCAACTGCTTCCTTTGGACTGTCTTAGATTCTCTAGAATATGGAGACTCTATCTCTATCATCTCCTTCTCTTTAAAGCCTTTTATAACCCACAACTTGTTCTTGAGTCTTACAGGTGTGCCAAGTTGGGGTCTTCTTTTCTTCCAGTCTCTAGGAACTTTTTCTCCTTTTCCAATCTCTTCTACCTTGGGTACCTGAAAAAACAAACAATGGTTATCAGAAACCTCAAAATTTTCATTTTTACCTCTAGTTATGGGTGCATCTCGAAATGCAGCTTTATAACTGGCTTCTTCCTCCTTTGCTTGTATCTCATCTTTGAACACATCCACCACCACTCTCTCCTCTCTGTCCTGGAGCACCACTATACCTTCATTAACATCTATGATTGCCCGGGCCGTTTTCATAAACGGTCTTCCCAGTATGAAAGGTATTTTTTCGGTCTCCATCTTCATCACCACAAAGTCTGCCAAAAACTGAAGTTTGCCAACACAAACTACAATGTCTTCTGCAATCCCATATGGCTCCTTTGAAGATCCATCAGCCATTACAAGATTAACCTTTACAGGTTTTATTTTAACATGGCCAATTTGCTCCAATAGAGAATAAGGCATCAAGTTAACACTTGAGCCTAAATCAAGGAGAGCTTTCTTTACCTTTTTCTTCCCTATAGTGCAAGGGATAGAAAAACTACCTGGATCTGCTGCTTTTGGTGGGAATGATTCTTTCTTAACAGTTATACACTTTTCTTCCTCATCATCTCTTCGTCTTCTTTTTGTAGAGGGTCCTTCATCAGATTTTGTGTAAACTGCTATTTTTTGTAAAATTTGTTCCCAAGGAGCTTCATTATCAACCATTCTGAATAAATCTGTGAAATCCATTGGTTTCTCCTGATTTGTTAGAAAAGGAAAAGTGTCATTTCTTTCTTCTTCTCTTCTCTCTTCTATTTCATCTTCTTCTAATTCAATAATCTCTTCATTCACACTCTTGACCACTTTGCACTCTTCTCTGGGGTTAACCTCAGTATTAGCCCCAAAGTTTCTGTTTGGCCTTTCTTCCAATTGCTTGGTGATCTGACCCATCTGAATCTCCAAATTCTTTATAGCAGCTTCAGTGCTCTTTTGAGAAGATTCAGTTTTCTGTATGAATTGCTGAAGAGTTTCTTCCAACCTTGTTGATCTTTCATTAAGCATAGATAATTGTTGCCACACGGTTGGTTGCTGCTGCTGCTTATTATACTGATTAGCTTGCCCAGTTTGTCCTTGGCCAATACTTGGATGTGGTTTCCAACCCTGATTATAATTCCCTTGACGGTATGGAAACTGATTAGCCATGAAATTAACATCCTCCACGGCTTCCACAGGAAAAGCACATTGGCCATTGATGTGATCTCCCCCACATAATTCGCACAACTGGGTTTGTACCTGTGCAGCAGATTTTAACTCTTTGGGTAATGAAGCAAGAGTTTTGGTCAGAGTTTCCAGCTGTTGAGTTAGAATTTTATTCTGTGCTAGCAAGGCATCGTGGGTTTGTAATTGAAGAACCCCTTTCTATTGCAAAGGAGCTCCTCTTTCATTGTGAAGCTCATTATCACTTGTAGCCATATTTTCAATAATTTCAGTTGCTTCCTCTGGAGTCTTCCATTTGATATTGCCTCCTGCTGAGGCATCCAACATCATCTTGGTTTGTGAACCAAGCCCTCCAAGGAAAGTTAGGACTACTTCTTGATCTTCAAAGCCATGCGTGGGAGTTTTACGTAACAAGCTTTTATACATGTCCCATGCATGTCCCAGTGATTCTTCCATGCCCTGCTTGAATGAAGAAATCTCTTGCTTGCCTTTAGTTACTTTAGATTGTGGGAAGTATTTATTTAAGAATTTTGTGACCACTGCTTCCCACTCTGTGAAACTTTCTTCTGGAAAAGAGTTCAACCAAAGCTTAGCATTGCCTCCCAATGAGAAAGGAAACAAGCTAAGTTTGATTGCTTCGTCTGGCACCCCATTAATCTTGACTGTATTGCAAATCTCATTAAAGGTAGTCAGGTGCTCATATGGGCTTTCGTGAGATAACCCATTGAATTGATTACTCTTTACCAGTTGAATCAGTGCTGGTTTGACCTCCATGTTGGCAGCATTGACTCTAGGTCTAGCTATGCTATTGAAGTGCTGAGGTCCAACAAGATTAGTGTAATCTGCAAGAGTTCTTCTAACATTATTGCCATCCATACTTCCTGTGCTATGAACAGAACCTTGTGGTGATGATTGCAAGAGAGTTTCTGGAGAAGGGAAAAGTTCTCTAGACGTTCTGATTCTTCTCCTCCTGCTACTCTCTTCTAGACCTTCAAGAAGTGGTTCTGTTGTTTTCTTACTCCTAGTTCGAATTGCTTCCTGCATGCACAAGAAAACAAAACCCTAGAAAATATTTGTTAGCACAAAAAGATATAAGAGAAGATATATATTCAAAAATAAAAAGATAAAAGATTCAGAAGATAAGAAGATAAAAGATTTAGAAGATAGAAAATAAAATAAAATAAAATCTATTCTAAAAAGATAAAATAAAATCTAACCTAATCTAAAAGATAAAGATAAAATAAAATCTAATAAAATCTAACCTAACAAAATAAAGTCAAATCTAATCTAATCTAAAAAGATAAAGATAAAAAATAAAATCTAACCTAATCTAAAAAGATAAAAAGATAAAATAAAATAAAAACAGAAAAAATAAAAACAGAAATTCAAAATTAAAGTCAAAGATAATCAATAATCACACAAATTAACCAGTTAAACCACGAGTCCCCGACAACGGCGCCAAAAACTTGATGGACAAATTTGTAAGCACCAAAATATGATGTCACAAACTTGTTTCACAATCGACAATTATGACCGAATCGTTCAAGTAATAAACTTGGTAAGACCAAGTATCGTTCTTCCCAAAGGACTCACGGCCTAGTTTAGTTATGTGATTTGTTGATTAGCTAGGACTTACAAACGAAATATTTAGAGTTTAAAATGCAAGACAGAAAATAAACATGTATGCATGAAGTTTGATCAATGGCAAAGACAAAAGATAAACACTTTCAATGAAATATATGAATGAATATGTTGTTGGGGGTCAATTTCATCTCATCCACTCTCATATATTTTAGGAATTCAACATTCAAATCATCATTGTTAATGCCACTCTCTAATGTACCATTCTAGATGGCTTCTCCCTAATCAAATAGTTCATACAATTCCTAGCATTCCTAATGATTAGTTCATGAGTGCAGGAGCTTAAAGCCAACCAATAGAATATTGTCAGTATAATATTGGGAGAAATTCCCCGGATCTAGACTTCCCCGTACGTGTCCGTATCGACAAAACCAATAATCATGCATGGAATGAGTTAAACTATGCAAGCATTGAGCAAAGAGGAAAAACCCTAACTAATGATGAAAGAAAGCATATGTCTTACTTAAAAGATGTATTCAACAAATCCATATATGAGAGCTTCAAGAGATTACATTGATTCCCCAACAAACATACAAGGTTTAGTTCACCATATTCATGGTGAACCTAGATGAATAACAATGAAAGAATGAAAGAATAAACCCAATAAAGGTGAAGAGGTAGCCTGAGCATCCAAGATCCTCCTTCAAAGGGGTGGAAGAGAGAGTGTTTGCCTCGTTTCTGCCAAAGATATTAATCCCAAGGACGTGCAAGCCCTTATATACTAATCTAGAGTTACAAAAGATTACAAAAGCCCAAGCCCAAAAAGTGCCGCTCAGCGGTGATTGCGCGTCTTCTTTCTTCCCCTCAGCGGCCATTTTGCCCCTCAGCGGTTCCAACGTCACCTCTTGAGTGCCGCTCAGCGGTAGTTTGCCGCTGAGCGGTGCCTTTGACTTCTCTTTTTGCACTCTTTCTTGTCTTTTCTAATGTCATCTCTCTCCTTCTTCACTCTTTTCACCAAATTCACCTTAAAACCTGCACAAAAACACTAAAATAAAGCATAAACCTGTCCAGCTCTCTTATTTCTGAAAATATGGATAAAAGGCATGATTTCAAGCTAGTTTCTAAGTCTAAAGGTTGCTTTTAGTATCAATTTTAAGCATGAAAATAACAGTTTTTCAACTGTTATCATTAACGAAGTGGACGAAGTGGACGAAGTGGACCAAGTTGACGAAGTTGACAAAGTCGGCGAAATTCACGAAGTTGACGAAGTGGACGAAGTTGACAAAGTTGACGAAGGGGACGAAGTGGGCAAAGTTGACGAAGTGGACGAAGTTGACGAAGTGGACGAAGTTGGCCAAGTGGACGAAGTGGACGAAGTTGACGAAGTGGACAAAGTGGACGTAGTTGGCGAAGTGGACGAAGTTGGCCAAGTTGACGAAGTGGACGAAGTTGACGAAGGAGAGAAAGTGGACGAAGTGGGCGAAGTGGACGAATTTGACGAAGTGGACGAAGTTTGCGAAGTGGACGAAGTTGGCCAAGTGGACGAAGTGGGCGAAGTTGACGAAGTTTAAGAACTGGAAGAAGTGGAGGAAGTGGACGAAGTGGAGGAAGTAGGCGAAGTGAACGAATTAGACGAAGTGGACGAAGTTGGCGAAGTGGACGAAGTTGACGAATTGGACGAAGTAGGCGAAGTGAACGAAGTGAACGAATTAGACGAAGTGGACGAAGTTGGCGAAGTGGACGAAGTTGACGAAGTGGACGAATGGGACGAAGTTGACGAAGGGGACGAAGTGGACAAAGTGGGCGAATGTGACGAAGTTGATGAATTTGACGAGGTTGACGAAGTGGACAATATGGACGAAGTGGACGAAGTTGACTAATTTGACGAAGTTGACGAAGTGGATAAAGCGGACGAAGTTGGCGAAGTGGACGAAATTTGCCAAGTGGATGAAGTGGACGAAGTGGGCGAAGTTGACGAAGTTGACAAATTTGACGAAGTTGACGAAGTTGACGAAGTGGACGAAGTGGACGAAGTTGACGAAGAGGACGAAGTTGACGAAGTTGACGATGTTGACAAAGTGGACGAAGTGGACGATGTTGACGAAGTGGACGAAGTGGACGAAGTGGGCGAAGTTGACAAAGTTGACGAAGTTGACGAGGTGGTCGAAGTTGACGAAGTGGACAAAGTGGACGAAGGGGACGTAGTGGACGAAGTGGGCGAAGTTGACGAATTTGACGAAATTGACGAAGTTGACGAAGGGGACGAAGTGGACGAAGTTGACGAAGTTGACGAAGGTTACGAGGTGGACGAAGTAGATGAAGTTGACGAAGTGGACGGAGTTGACAAAGCTGACGAAGTGGACGAAGTTGGCGAAGTGGACGAAGTTGACGAACTGGACGAAGTTGACGAAGTGGACCAAGTTGACGAAGTTAACGAAGTCGATGAAATTCACGAAGTTGACGAAGTGGACGTAGTTGACAAAGTGAACGAAGTTGACGAAGGGGACGAAGTGGACGAATTGGCGAAGTTGACGAAGTTGACGAAGTTGACGCAGTGGACGAAGTTGGCCAAGTGGACGACGTGGACAAAGTGGACGAAGTTGACGAAGTGGACAAAGTGGACGAAGTTGGCGAAGTGGACGAAGTTGGCGAAGTGGACGAAGTGAACGAAATTGACGAAGGAGACAAAGTGGACGAAGTAGGGCGAAGTAGACGAAGTTGATGAAGATGACGAAGTGGACGAAGTTTGCGAAGTGGACGAAGTTGGCCAAGTGGACGAAGTGGACGAAGTGGACGAAATGGCCGAAGTAGACGAAGTTGAAGAACTGGAAGAAGTGGAGGAAGTGGACGAAGTGGAGGAAGTGGACGAAGTGGACAAAGTTGACGAAGTTGGCGAAGTGGACGAAGTGGGCGAAGTTGACAAAGTTGACGAAGTGGACGAAGTTGACGAAGTGGACAAAGTGGACGAAGTGGACGACGTAGATGAAGTTGACGAAGTGGACAAAGTTGGTGACGTGGACTAAGTAGACGAAGTAGACGAAGTGGACGAAGTGGACGAAGTTGACGAAGTGGACGAATTGGACGAAGTTGACGAAGTGGACGAAGTGGACAAAGTTGACGAAGGGGACGTAGTGGGCGAAGTTGACGAAATTGACGAAGTTTACGAAGGGGACAATGTGGACGAAGTTGACGAAGTTGACAAAGTTAACGAGGTGGACGAAGTAGATGAAGTTTACGAAGTGGACGGAGTTGACAAAGTTGACGAAGTGGACGAAGTTGGCGAATTGGACGAAGTTGGCGAAGTGAACGAAGTTAACGAAGTGGACGAAGTGGACCAAGTTGACGAAGTCGGCGAAATTCACGAAGTTGACGAAGTGGACGAAGTTGACAAAGTGAACGAAGTTGACGAAGGGGACGAAGTGGGCGAAGTTGACGAAGTGGACGAAGTTGACGAAGTGGACGAAGTTGGCCAAGTGGACGAAGTGGACAAAGTGGACGAAGTTGACGAAGTGGACAAAGTGGACGTAGTTGGCGAAGTGGACGAAGTTGGCGAAGTGGACGAAGTTGACGAAGTGGACGAAGTTGACGAAGGAGACAAAGTGGACGAAGTGGGCGAAGTGGACGAAGTTGACGAATTTGACGAAGTGGACGAAGTTTGCGAAGTGGACGAAGTGGACGAAGTGGGCGAAGTTGACGAAGTTGAAGAACTGGAAGAAATGGAGGAAGTGGACGAAGTGGAGGAAGTGGACGAAGTGGACAAAGTTGACGAAGTTGACGAAATTCACGAAGTTGACGAAGTGGACGAAGTTGACGAAGTGGAAGAAGAGAACGAAATGGACGAAGTGGACGAAGTTGACGAAGGGGACGAAGTGGGCGAAGTTGACGAAGTCGACGAATTTGACGAAGTTGACGAAGTGGACGAAGTGGAAGAAGTTGGCCAAGTGGACGAAGTGCACGAAGTTGACGAAGTGCACGAAGTTGACGAAATTGACGAAGTTGACGAAGTGGACGAAGTTGACAAAGTTGACGAAGTTGACGAAGTGGACGAAGTGGACGAAATGGACGAAATGGACGAAGTTGAGGAAGTGGACGAAGTGGACCAAGTGGACGAAGAGGGCGAAGTTGACAAATTTGACGAATTTAACGAAGTTGACGATGTGGACGAAGGTGGCAAAGTGGACGAAGTTGACGAAGTGGACGAAGTAGGCGAAGTGAACGAAGTGAACGAATTTCACGAAGTGGACGAAGTTGGTGAAGTGGACGAAGTTGACGAAGTGGACGAATGAGACGAAGTTGACGAAGGGGACGAAGTGGACAAAGTGGGCAAATGTGACGAAGTTGACGAATTTGACGAAGTTGACGAAGTGGACAATATGGACAAAGTGGACGAAGTTGACTAATTTGACGAAGTTGACGAAGTGGATAAAGCAGACGAAGTTGGCGAAGTGGACGAAATTTGCCAGGTGGATGAAGTGGACGAAGTGGGCGAAGTTGACGAAGTTGACAAATTTGACGAAGTTGATGAAGTTGACGAAGTTGACGAAGTGGACGAAGTGGACGAAGTTGACGAAGTTGACGAAGAGGACGAAGTGGACGAAGTTGACGAAGTTAACGATGTTGACAAAGTGGACGAAGTGGACGATGTTGACGAAGTGGACGAAGTGGACGAAGTGGGCGAAGTTGACAAAGTTGACGAAGTTGACGAGGTGGTCGAAGTTGACGAAGTGGACAAAGTGGACGAAGTGGATGACGTAGATGAAGTTGATGAAGTGGACGAAGTTGGTGAGGTGGACTAAGTGGACGAAGTTGACGAAGTGGACGAAGTAGATGAAGTAGACGAAGTGGGCGAAGTGGACGAAGTTGACGAAGTGGACGAATAGGACGAAGTTGACGAAGTGGACGAAGTTGACCAAGTGGACGAAGTTGGCAAAGTGGGCGAAGTTGACGAAGTGGACGAATTGGACGAAGTTGACGAAGTGGACAAAGTGGACGAAAAGGACGAAGTTGACGAAGTTGACCAAGTGGACAAAGTTGACGAAGTGGACCAAGTTGACGAGGTGGACGAAGTAGAAGAAGTTGACGAAGTGGACAGAGTTGAAAAAGTTGACGAAGTGGACGAAGTTGGCGAAGTGGACGAAGTTGACAAAGTTGACGAAGTGGACGAAGTTGACGAAGTGGACCAAGTTGATGAAGTTGAAGAAGTCGACGAAATTCACGAAGGTGACAAAGTGGACGAAGTTGACAAAGTGAACGAAGTTGACGAAGGGGGCGAAGTGGAAGAAGTAGGCGAAGTTGACGAAGTGGACGAAGTGAACGAAGAGGACGAAGTGGACGAAGTTGGCCAAGTGGACGAAGTGGACAAAGTGGACGAAGTGGACGAAGTTGGCGAAGTGGACAAAGTGGGCGAAGTGGACAAAGTTGACGAAGTTGACGAAGAGGACAAAGTGGACGAAGTGGACGAAGTTGACGAAGTTGACGAAGTCGACGAAGTCGACGAAATTCACGAAGTTGACGAAGTGGACGAAGTTGACAAAGTGAACGAAGTTGACGAAGGGGACGAAGTGGATGAAGTGGGCGAAGTTGACGAAGTGGACGAAGTGAACCAACCGGACGAAGTGTACGAAGTGAACGAAGCGGACGAAGTTGACGAAGTGGACGAAGTTGGCCAAGTGGACGAAGTGGACAAAGTGGACGAAGTTGACGAAGTGGACAAAGTGGACGAAGTTGGCGAAGTGGACGAAGTGCGCGAAGTTGACAAAGTTGACGAATTTGACAAAGTGGACGAAGGGGACGTAGTGGACGAAGTGGGCGAAGTTGACGAAGTTGACGAAATTGACGAAGTTGACGAAGTGGACGAAGGGGACGAAATGGACGAAGTTGACGAAGTTGACGAAGTTGACGAGGTGGACGAAGTATATGAAGTTGACGAAGTGGACGGAGTTGACAAAGTTGACGAAGTGGACGAAGTTGGCGAAGTAGACGAAGTAGACCAAGTTGACGAAGTTGACGAAGTCGACAAAATTCACGAAGTTGACGAAGTTGACGTAGTTGACAAAGTGAACGAAGTTGATGAAGGGGACGAAGTGGAGGAAGTGGGCGAAGTTGGCGAAGTGGACGAAGTGAACGAAATTGACGAAGGAGACAAAGTGAACGAAGTAGGGCGAAGTAGACGAAGTTGACGAAGATGAGGAAGTGGACGAATTTTGCGAAGTGGAAGAAGTTGGCCAAGTGGACAAAGTGGACGAAGTGGGCGAAGTGGACAAAGTTGACGAAGTTGGCGAAGTGGACGAAGTGGGCGAAGCTGACAAAGTTGACGAAGTGGACGAAGTTGACGAAGTGGACAAAGTGGACGAAGTGGACGACGTAGACGAAGTTGACGAAGTGGACAAAGTTGGTGACGTGGACTAAGTGGACGAAGTTGACGAAGTGGACGAACTTGACGAAGTGGACGAAGTGGGCGAAGTGGACGAAGTTGACGAAGTGGACGAATTGCACGAAGTTGACGAAGTGGACGAAGTGGACAAAGTTGACGAAGGGGACGTAGTGGACGAAATGGGCGAAGTTGACGAAGTTGACGAAATTGACGAAGTTTACGAAGGGGACAAAGTGGACGAAGTTGACGAAGTTGACAAAGTTGACGAGATGGACGAAGTAGTTAAAGTTGAAGAAGTGGACGGAGTTCACAAAGTTGACGAAGTGGACGAAGTTGGCGAAGTGGACGAAGTTAACGAAGTGGACGAAGTTGACGAAGTGGACCAAGTTGACGAAGTTGAGGAAGTCGGCGAAATTCACGAAGTTGACGAAGTGGACGAAGTTGACAAAGTGAACGAAGTTGACGAAGGGGACGAAATGGGCGAAGTTGACGAAGTGGACGAAATGGACGAAGTTGACGAAGTGGACGAAGGTGGCCAAGTGGACGAAGTGGACAAAGTGGACGAAGTGGACAAAGTGGACGTAGTTGGCGAAGTGGACGAAGTTGGCAAAGTGGACGAAGTGGACGAAGTTGACGAAGGAGACAAAGTGGACGAAGTGGGCTAAGTGGACGAAGTTGACGAATTTGACGAAGTTGACGAAGTGGACGAAGTTTGCGAAGTGGACGAAGTTGGCCAAGTGGACGAAGTGGACGAAGTGGGCGAAGTTGACGAAGTTGAAGAACTGGAAGACATGGAGGAAGTGGACGAAGTGGACAAAGTTGACGAAATTCACGAAGTTGACGAAGTAGACGAAGTTGACGAAGTGGAATAAGAGAACGAAATGGACGAAGTTGACGAAGTTGATGAAGGGGACGAAGTGGGCGAAGTTGACGAAGTCGACGAATTTGACGAAGTTGACGAAGTGGAGGAAGATGGCCAAGTGGACGAAGTGGACGAAGTGGACGAAGTGGACGAAGGGGATGAAGTGGACGAAGTTGACGAAGTTGACGAAATTGACGAAGTGGACGAAGTTGACGAAGTGGACGAAGTTGGCGAAGTGGACAAAGTTGACGGAGTTGACGAAGTGGACGAAGTTAACGAAGTTGAGGACGTTGACGAAGTTGATGAAGTGGACGAAGTGCACGAAGTGGACGAAGTGGACGAAGTGGTCGAAGTGGAAGAAGTGGACGAAGTGGAGGAAGTTGACAAAGTTTACGAAGGTGACGAAGTTTACGAAGTGCACGAAGTTGACGAAGTGGACGAAGTTGACGAAGTGCACGAAGTTGACGAAGTAGACGAAGGGGACGAAGTGGTCGAAGTGGACGAAGTTGACGAATTTGACGAAGTGGACGAAGTAGGCGAAGTGGACGAAGTGGACGAAGTTGGCGAAGTGGACGAAGTTGACGAAGTCGACGAATTGGACGAAGTTGACGAAGTTGATGAAGTGAACAAAGTGGACGAAGTAGACGAAGTTGATGAAGTGGACGAAGTTGACGAAGTGGAGGAAGTGGACGATGTTTGCCAAGTAGACGAAGTTGACGAAGTGGACGAATTGGACAAAGTTGAAGAAGTGGAAGATGTGGAGGAAATGGACGAAGTGGAGGAAGTGGATGAAGTGGACAAAGTTGACCAAGTTGACGAAGTGGACGAAGTTGACGAAGTACACGAAGAGAACGAAATGGACGAAGTGGACGAAGTTGACGAAGTGGACGAAGTGGACGAATTTGGCCAAGTGGACGAAGTGGACAAAGTGGACGAAGTTGACGAAGTGGAGAAAGTGGACGAAGTTGGTGAAGTGGACGAAGTTGGAGAAGTTGACGAAGTGGACAAAGTGGACGAAGTGGACGAAGAGGGCGAAGTTGACGAATTTGATGAAGTTGACAAAGGTGACGAATTGGACGAAGTTGGCGAAGTGGACGAAGTGGGCGAAGTGGACGAAGTTGGCGAAGTGGACGAAGTTGACGAAGTCGACGAATTGGACGAAGTTGACGAAGTGGACGAAGTTGACGAAGTGGACAAAGTGGACGAAGTACACGAAGTTGATGAAGTGGACGAGTTTGACGAAGTGGACGAAGTTGACAAAGTGGAGGAAGTGGCTGATGTTTGCCAAGTAGACGAAGTTGACGAAGTGGACGAAGGGGACGAAGTTGACGAAGGGGACGAAGTGGACAAAGTGGGCGAATGTGACGAAGTTGACGAATTTGACAAAGTTCACGAAGTGGACAAAGTGGACGAAGTTGACGAAGTCGACGAAGTGGACGAAGTTGACGAAGGGGATGAAGTGGACGAAGTTGACGAAATTGACGAAGTGGACGAAGTGGACGAAGTTGTCGAAGTGGTCGAAGTTGGCGAAGTGGACAAAGTTGACGGAGTTGACGAAGTGGACGAAGTTAACGAAGTTGAGGACGTTGACGAAGTTGATAAAGTGGACGAAGTGGACGAAGTGGTCGAAGTGGAAGAAGTGGACGAAGTCGAGGAAGTGGAGGAAGTGGAGGAAGTTGACAAAGTTTGTGAAGGTGACGAAGTTGACGAAGTTGACGAAGTGGACGAAGTTGACGAAGTGCACGAAGTGGACGAAGTGGACAAAGTTGATGAAGTGCACGAAGTTGACGAAGGGGACGAAGTGGGCGAAGTGGACGAAGTTGACGAATTTGACGAAGTGGACGAAGTTGGCGAAGTGGGCGAAGTTGGCCAAGTGGACGAAGTGGACGAAGTTAACCAAGTTGAAGAAGTGGAAGATGTGGAGGAAATGGACAAAGTGGAGGAAGTGGACAAAGCTGACGAAGTTGACGAAGTGGACGAAGTTGACGAAGTGGACGAAGAGAACGAAATGGACGAAGTGAACGAAGTTGACGAAGTGGACGAAGTTGGCCAAGTGGACGAAGTGGACAAAGTGGACGAAGTTGACGAAGTGGACAAAGTGGACGAAGTTGGCGAAGTGGACAAAGTAGGCGAAGTGGACGAAGTTGACGAAGTGGACGAAGTGGACGAAGTGGACGAAGTGGACGAAGTGGACGAAGTGGACGAAGTGGACGAAGTGGACGAAGTGGACGAAGTGGACGAAGTGGACGAAGAGGGCGAAGTTGACGAATTTGACGAATTTGACGAAGTTGACGAAGTGGACGAAGTGGACGAAGTGGACGAAGTGGACGAAGTGGACGAAGTGGGTGAAATGGACGAAGTAGGCGAAGTGGACGATGTTGGCGAAGTGGACGAAGTTCGCGAAGTGGACGAAGTTGACGAAGTGGACGAACGAAGTTGACGAAGTGGACGAAGTTGGCGAAGTGGACGAAGTTGGCGAAGTGGACGAAGTTGACGAAGTCGACGAAGTGGACGAAGTTGATGAAGTGGACGAAGTGGGCGAAGTTGACGAATTTGACGAAGTTGACGAAGTGGACGAAGTGGACGAAGTGGACGAAGTGGACGAAGTGGACGAAGTGGACGAAGTGGACGAAGTGGGTGAAATGGACGAAGTAGGCGAAGTGGACGAAGTACGCGAAGTGGACGAAGTGGTCGAAGTTGGCGAAGTGGACGAAGTTGGCGAAGTGGACGAAGTTGGCGAAGTGGACGAAGTTGACGAAGTCTGGACAAAGTGGACAAAGTGGACGAAGTGGACGAAGTTCACGAATTTGACGAAGTTGACGAAGTGGATAAAGTCGACGAAGTTGGCGAAGTGGACGAAGTGGATGACGTTGGCCAAGTGGATGAAGTGGACGAAGTGGGTCAAGTTGACGAAGTTGACAAATTTGACGAAGTTCACGAAGTTGACAAATTAGACGAAGTTGAAGAAGTGGACGAAGTTGACGAAGTTGACGAAGTGGACGAAGTGGACGAAGTTGGCGAAGTGGACGAAGGGGACAAAGTGGACGAAGTTGACGAAGTGGACAAAGTGGACGAAGTGGGCGAAGTGGACGAAGTTGGCGAAGTGGACGAAGTGGACGAAGTTGATGAAGTGGACGAAGTGGACGAAGTTGGACAAGTGGACGAAGTGGACAAAGTGGACGAAGTTGAGGAAGTGGACAAAGTGGATGAAGTTGGCGAAGTGGACGAAGTTGGCGAAGTGGACGAAGTTGACGAAGTGGACGAAGTGGACGAAGTTGACGAAGGGGACGAAGTTGACGAAGTGGGCGAAGTAGACGAAGTTGACGAATTTGACGAAGTTGACGAAGTGGACGAAGTTGGCGAAGGGGACGAAGTTGGCCAAGTGGACGAAGTGGGCGAAGTTGACGAAGTTGAAGAAGTGGAAGAAGTGGAGGAAGTGGACGAAGTGGACAAAGTTGACGAAATTCACGAAGTGGACGAAATGGACGAAGTTGAAGAAATGGACGAAGGTCGCCAAGTGGACGAAGTGGACAAAGTGGACGAAGTTGACGAAGTGGACAAAGTGGACGTAGTTGGCGAAGTGGACGAAGTTGGCAAAGTGGACGAAGTGGACGAAGTTGACGAAGGAGACAAAGTGGACGAAGTGGGCTAAGTGGACGAAGTTGACGAATTTGACGAAGTTGACGAAGTGGACGAAGTTTGCGAAGTGGACGAAGTTGGCCAAGTGGACGAAGTGGGCGAAGTTGACGAAGTTGAAGAACTGGAAGACATGGAGGAAGTGGACGAAGTGGACAAAGTTGACGAAATTCACGAAGTTGACGAAGTGGACGAAGTTGACGAAGTGGAAGAAGAGAACGAAATGGACGAAGTGGACGAAGTTGACGAAGGGGACGAAGTGGGCGAAGTTGACGAAGTCGACGAATTTGACGAAGTTGACGAAGTGGACGAAGTGGAGGAAGATGGCCAAGTGGACGAAGTGGACGAAGTTGACGAAGTCGACGAAGTGGACGAAGTTGACGAAGGGGATGAAGTGGACGAAGTTGACGAAGTTGACGAAGTTGACGAAATTGACGAAGTGGACGAAGTGGACGAAGTTGACGAAGTGGACGAAATTGGCGAAGTGGACAGAGTTGACGGAGTTGACAAAGTGGACGAAGTTAACGAAGTTGAGGACGTTGACGAAGTTGATGAAGTGGACGAAGTGGACGAATTGCACGAAGTGGACGAAGTGGACGAAGTGGTCGAAGTGGAAGAAGTGGACGAAGTGGAGGAAGTGGAGGAAGTGGAGGAAGTTGACAAAGTTTACGAAGGTGACGAAGTTTACGAAGTGCACGAAGTTGACGAAGTGGACGAAGTTGACGAAGTGCACGAAGTTGACGAAGTAGACGAAGGGGACGAAGTGGTCGAAGTTGACGAATTTGACGAAGTGGACGAAGTTGGCGAAGTGGGCGAAGTGGACGAAGTAGGCGAAGTGGACGAAGTTGACGAAGTGGACGAAGTTGGCGAAGTGGACGAAGTTGACGAAGTCGACGAATTGGACGAAGTTGACGAACTGGACGAAGTTGACGAAGTGGACAAAGTGGACGAAGTAGACGAAGTTGATGAAGTGGACGAATTTGACGAAGTGGACGAAGTTGACGAAGTGGAGGAAGTGGACGATGTTTGCCAAGTAGACGAAGTTGACGAAGTGGACGAATTGGACAAAGTTGAAAAAGTGGAAGATGTGGAGGAAATGGACGAAGTGGAGGAAGTGGACGAAGTGGACAAAGTTGACCAAGTTGACGAAGTGGACGAAGTGGACGAAGTTGACGAAGTACACGAAGAGAACGAAATGGACGAAGTGGACGAAGTTGACGAAGTGGACGAAGTGGACGAATTTGGCCAAGTGGACGAAGTGGACAAAGTGGACGAAGTTGACGAAGTGGACGAAGTTGTTGAAGTGGACGAAGTTGGAGAAGTTGACGAAGTGGACGAAGTGGACGAAGAGGGCGAAGTTGACGAATTTGACGAAGTTGACAAAGGTGACGAAGGTGGCGAAGTGGACGAAGTAGGCGAAGTGGACGAAGTAGGCGAAGTGGACGAAGTGGACGAAGTTGGCGAAGTGGACGAAGTTGGCGAAGTGGACGAAGTTGGCGAAGTGGACGAAGTTGACGAAGTCGACGAATTGGACGAAGTTGACGAAGTGGACGAAGTTGACGAAGTGGACAAAGTGGACAAAGTACACGAAGTTGATGAAGTGGACGAGTTTGACGAAGTGGACGAAGTTGACGAAGTGGAGGAAGTGGCTGATGTTTGCCAAGTAGACGAAGTTGACGAAGTGGACGAAGGGGACGAAGTTGACGAAGGGGACGAAGTGGACAAAGTGGGCGAATGAGACGAAGTTGACGAATTTGACGAAGTTCACGAAGTGGACAAAGTTGACGAAGTTGACGAAGTCGACGAAGTGGACGAAGTTGACGAAGGGGATGAAGTGGACGAAGTTGACGAAATTGACCAAGTGGACGAAGTTGTCGAAGTGGTCGAAGTTGGCGAAGTGGACAAAGTTGACGGAGTTGACGAAGTGGACGAAGTTAACGAAGTTGAGGACGTTGACGAAGTTGATAAAGTGGACGAAGTGGACGAAGTGGTCGAAGTGGAAGAAGTGGACGAAGTGGAGGAAGTGGAGGAAGTGGAGGAAGTGGAGGAAGTTGACAAAGTTTATGAAGGTGACGAATTTGACGAAGTGCACGAAGTTGACGAAGTGGACGAAGTTGACGAAGTGCACGAAGTTGACGAAGTGGACGAAGTTGACGAAGTGGACGAAGTTGACGAAGGGGACGAAGTGGACGAAGTGGACGAAGTTGACGAAGTTGACGAAGTGGACGAAGTTGGCGAAGTGGGCGAAGTTGGCCAAGTGGACGAAGTTGACGAAGTTAACCAAGTTGAAGAAGTGGAAGATGTGGAGGAAATGGACAAAGTGGAGGAAGTGGACAAAGCTGACGAAGTTCACGAAGTGGACGAAGTTGACGAAGTGGACGAAGAGAACGAAATGGACGAAGTGAACGAAGTTGACGAAGTGGACGAAGTTGGCCAAGTGGACGAAGTGGACAAAGTGGACGAAGTTGACGAAGTGGACAAAGTGGACGAAGTTGGCGAAGTGGACAAAGTAGGCGAAGTGGACGAAGTTGACGAAGTGGACAAAGTGGACGAAGTGGACGAAGTGGACTAAGTGGACGAAGTGGACGAAGTGGACGAAGAGGGCGAAGTTGACGAATTTGACGAAGTTGACGAAGTTGACGAAGTGGACGAAGTGGACGAAGTGGGTGAAATGGACGAAGTAGGCGAAGTGGACGATGTTGGCGAAGTGGACGAAGTTCGCGAAGTGGACGAAGTTGACGAAGTGGACGAACGAAGTTGACGAAGTGGACGAAGTTGGCGAAGTGGACGAAGTTGGCGAAGTGGACGAAGTTGACGAAGTGGACGAAGTGGACGAAGTTGACGAAGTGGACGAAGTGGACGAAGTGGACGAAGTGGACGAAGTGGACGAAGAGGGCGAAGTTGACGAATTTGACGAAGTTGACGAAGTGGACGAAGTGGACGAAGTGGACGACGTGGGTGAAATGGACGAAGTAGGCGAAGTGGACGAAGTAGGCGAAGTGGACGAAGTGGTCGAAGTTGGCGAAGTGGACGAAGTTGGCGAAATGGACGAAGTTGGCGAAGTGGACGAAGTTGAGGAAGTCTGGACAAAGTGGACGAAGTGGACGAAGTTCACGAATTTGACGAAGTTGACGAAGTGGATAAAGTCGACGAAGTTGGCGAAGTGGACGAAGTGGATGAAGTTGGCCAAGTGGATGAAGTGGACGAAGTGGGTGAAGTTGACGAAGTTGACAAATTTGACGAAGTTCACGAAGTTGACAAATTTGACGAAGTTGAAGAAGTGGACGAAGTTGACGAAGTTGACGAAGTGGACGAAGTTGACGAAGTGGACGAAGTGGACAAAGTGGACGAAGTTGACGAAGTGGACGAAGTGGACGAAGTTGGCGAAGTGGACGAAGTTGGCGAAGTGGACGAAGTTGACGAAGTGGACGAAGTGGACGAAGTGGACGAAGTTGGACAAGTGGACGAAGTGGACAAAGTTGAGGAAGTGGACAAAGTGGATGAAGTTGGCGAAGTGGACGAAGTTGGCGAAGTGGACGAAGTTGACGAAGTGGACGAAGTTGACGAAGGGGACGAAGTTGACGAAGTGGGCGAAGTAGACGAAGTTGACGAATTTGACGAAGTTGACGAAGTGGACGAAGTTGGCGAAGGGGACGAAGTTGGCCAAGTGGACGAAGTGGGCGAAGTTGACGAAGTTGAAGAAGTGGAAGAAGTGGAGGAAGTGGACGAAGTGGACAAAGTTGACGAAATTCACGAAGTTGAGGATGTGGACGAAGTGGACGAAGTTGACGAAGTGGACGAAGAGAACGTGATGGCAACCCCTTTAGGGACTTCCCATCCAAAGAAGTATCAACTACAACTAAGACTAAAGAAAGGGAAGTAGAATAAAGATTTGGAAAACTCTTTCCTTATCTAAGTCTTAGACAGATTCTCTTTTAAACTAAATACCTTTACTTTGTTTTGTAGGTCACCAATAAAGGTGTGGAAACCATGTGTACACATCCTAAGGAAGACTTGGAACCTATAGCAAACAACCAAGAAGCCTTGCTGCTATTAGTCACCAAATAGCCAAGTTGGAAGTACATTTTACATGTGCATCATGTGGAACACAAGCCAACCGTGTGGCTTCCCTAATTCAGCACATGTTCAATAAAGTGCACATGAAACACATGGCCTGGAAGGAGCTCCTGCACGTTTGGATTCAGCACGTTTTAAATGTAGCTGATGTAGCTTTCATTTTACATTTCCAAGCTCATCTTTGCCTATAAAAAGATAGATTCATCATTTGTAAACTTAACTTGAATTGAATAAAGAAATGTTGTTGAATTGGTTCCAGCCACTTCTTCTTCAAGTTCATTGACTTGTGCCTTCTTAGCACACTTATCTCTAGCTTCCTTCCCTCTTGGAAGGCTGTCTGAGCTAGATACACTGCAAACACACCTCCAAAACCGCACCAAACTTTCCATCGAACACCTGGTGTGCACCTCCGTTTGCCATTCATCCAACCAGTCCGCTGTGTCATTCTGTCCAAGGAGCTGCTCCATTCTTGAAGCTTGGAGTTGCTTCCATCAGAACGAAATGGACGAAGTGGACGAAGAGGACGAAGTGAGCGAAGTTGACGAAGTCGACGAATTTGACGAAGTTGACGAAGTCGACGAATTTGACGAAGTTGACGAAGTGGACGAAGTTGACGAAGTGGACGAAGTGGATGAAGTTGGCCAAGTAGACGAAGTGGACGAAGTTGACGAAGGGGACGAAGTTGATGAAGTTGACGAAGTTAATGAAATTGACGAAGTGGACGAAGTTGACGAAGTGGACGAAGTTGGCGAAGTGGACAAAGTTGACGGAGTTGACGAAGTGGACGAAGTTGAGGACGTTGACGAAGGTGATGAAGTGGACGAAGTGCACGAAGTGGACGAACTGGTCGAAGTGGAAGAAGTGGACGAAGTGGATGAAGTGGAGGAAGTAAAGGAAGGGGAGGAAGTGGAGGAAATTGACGAAGTTTCCGAAGGTGACGAACTTGACGAAGTGCACGAAGTTGACGAAGTGGATGAAGTTGACGAAGTGCATAAAGTTGACGAAGTAGACGAAGGGGACGAAGTGGGCGAAGTAGACGAAGTTGACGTATTTGACGAAGTTGGCGAAGTGGACGAATTAGCCAAGTGGACGAAGTGGGCGAAGTGGATGAAGTGGAGCAAGTGGAGGAAGTGGACGAAGTGGACAAAGTTGACGAAATTCACGAAGTTGACGAAGTGGACGACATTGACGAAGTGGACGAAGTTGACGAAGTAGACGAAGAGAACGAAATGGACAAAGTGGACGAAGTTGACGAAGGGGACGAAGTTGGCGAAGTTGACGAAGTCGACCAAGTGGACGAAGTGGACGAAGTGGATGAAGTTGGCCAAGTGGACGAAGTGGACGAAGTGGAGGAAGTTGACGAAGTCGACGAAGTGGACGAAGTGGACGAAGTTGACGAAGGGGAGGAAGTGGACGAAGTTGACAAAATTGATGAAGTTGACGAAGTTGACGAAATTGACGAAGTGGACGAAGTGGACGAGGTGGACGAAATGGACGAAGTGGACGAAGTTGGCGAAGTGGACAAAGTTGACGGAGTTGACGAAGTTGACGAAGTTGAGGACGTTGACGAAGTTGATGAAGTGGACGAAGTGGATGAAGTGGACGAAGTGGTCGAAGTGGAAGAAGTGGACGAAGTGGCGGAAGTGGGGAAGTGGAGGAAGTTGACGAAGTGTACGAAGGTGACGAAGTTGACGAAGTGCCCGAAGTTGACGAAGTGCACGAAGTTGACGAAGTGCACGAAATTGAGGAAGTGGACGAAGTTGACGAAATGGACGAAGTTGACGAAGTCGACAAAGTTGACGAAGTGGACGAAGTGGATGAAGTTAACGAAGTGGACGAAGTGGATGAAGTTGACGAAGTGGACGAAATGGACGATTGGGTGAAGTTGACGAAGTTGACGAAGTTGATGAATTTGATGAAGTTGACAAAGTGGACGAAGTTGACAAAGTGGACGAAGTTGGCGAAGTCGACGAAGTTGACGAAGTGGACGAAGTTGACAAAGTTTACGAAGTGGACGAAGTGGACGAAGTTGACGAAGTTGGCCAAGTGGATAAAGTGGACGAAGTGGGCGAAGTTGACGAAGTTGACAAATTTGACGAAGTTGACGAAGTGGACGAAGTGGACGAAGGTGACGAAGTTGACGAAGTTGACAACGTGGACAAAGCAGACGAAGTGGACGAAGTGGACGAAGGGGACGAAGTCGACGAAGTGGGTGAGTGTGACGAAATTGACGAAGTGGACGACGTGGACGAAGTTGACGAAGTTGACACAGTGGACGAAGTGGACGAATTGGACGAAGTGGACGAAGTTGACGAAGTGGACGAAGTTGACGAAGTGGACGAAGTGGATGAAGTTGGCCAAGTGGACGAAGTTGACGAAGTGGACGAAGTTGACGAAGGGGACGAAGTGGACGAAGTTGACAAAGTTGACGAAGTTGACGAAAATGACGAAGTGGACGAATTGGACGAAGTTGTCGAAGTGGACAAAGTTGACGGAGTTAACGAAGTGGACGAAGTTTACGAAGTGGACGAAGTGGACGAAGTTGACGAAGTTGACGAAGTTGAGGACGTTGACGAAGTTGATGAAGTGGACGAAGTGCACGCAGTGGACGAAGTGGTCGAACTGGTCGAAGTGGAAGAAGTGGACAAAGTGGAGGAAGTTGACGAAATTTACGAAGGTGACGAAGTTGACGAAGTGCACGAAGTTGACGAAGTGGACGAAGTTGACGAAATGGACGAAGTTGACGAAGTGGACAAAGTGGACGAAGTTAACAAAGTGGATGAAGTGGACGAAGCTGACGAAGTGCACGAAGTAGACGAAGTGGACAAAGTGGGCGAAGTTGACGAAGTTGATGAATTTGATGAAGTTGACAAAGTGGACGAAGTTGACAAAGTGGACGAAGTGGACAAAGTGGACGAAGTTGACAAAGGTGAGGAAGTGGACGAAGTTGACGAAGTGGAGGAAGTTGGCGAAGTGGAGGAAGTTGACGAAGTGGACGAAGTTGGCGAAGTGGACGAAGTTGACGAAGTGGAGGAAGTGGACGAAGTGGACGAAGTGGACGAAGTTTACGAAGGTGACGAAGTTGAAGAAGTGGACGAAGTGGACGAAGTTGTCGAAGTGGACAAAGTTGACGGAGTTAACGAAGTGGACGAAGTTTACGAAGTATATGAAGTTGACGAAGTTGAGCACGTTGACGAAGTTGATGAAGTGGACGAAGTGCACGCAATGCACGAATCGGACGAACTGGTCGAAGTGGAAGAAGTGGACGAAGCTGGCGAAGTGGACGAAGTTGACGAAGTGGATGAAGTTGACGAAGTTGACGAAGTTGACGAAGTGGACGAAGTTGACAAAGGTGAGGAAGTGGACGAAGTTGACGAAGTGGAGGAAGTGGACGAAGTGGACGAAGTTTACGAAGGTGACGAAGTTGAAGAAGTGGACGAAGTGGACAAAGTTGTCGAAGTGGACAAAGTTGACGGAGTTAACGAAGTGGACGAAGTTTACGAAGTGGATGAAGTTGACGAAGTTGAGGACGTTGACGAAGTTGATGAAGTGGACGAAGTGCACGCAATGGACGAAGTGGACGAACTGGTCGAAGTGGAAGAAGTGGACGAAGTTTACGAAGGTGACCAAGTTGACGAAGTGCACGAAGTTGACGAAGTGCACGAAGTTGACGAAGTGGACGAAGTTGACGAAATGGACGAAGTTGACGAAGTGGACGAAGTGGACGAAGTTAACAAAGTGGATGAAGCTGACGAAGTGGACGAAGTGGACGAAGTGGACGAAGTGGGCGAAGTTGACGAAGTTGATGAATTTGATGAAGTTGACAAAGTGGACGAAGTTGACGAAATGGACAAAGTTGACGAAGTTGGCGAAGTTGACGAAGTTGACAAAGTGGACAAAGAGGACGAAGTTGACGAAATTGACGAAGTTGACGAAGTGGAGGAAGTTGACGAAGTTGGCATAGTGGACGAAGTGGGAGAATGTGACGAAGTTGACAAATTTGTTGAAGTTGACGAAGTGCACGAAGTTGGCCAAGTGGACGGAGTGGACGAAGTTGACGAAGTGGACGAAGAGGACGAAGTGGACGAAGTGGACGAAGGGGACAAATTGGACGAAGTGGGCGAAGTTGACGAATTTGACGAAGTGGACGAAGGGGAGTTTTTCCTGTTCATTCTTCCCTTAATTTTCTTGGTTTGCGAATTAGGGGAGAATTCTGATTTTCTTAGTTTATGATTTTTTTATAAAAAAAAAAAATAAAAATAAAAATAAAAATAAAATAAAATAAAAATAAAATAAAAAATAAAAAAATAAAAAATTTTGTGTTCTGTTTTAGGTCTGTTATTTTGTATTTTGTAAATATGTGTTTTGTTTGCTATTTTTGAAATATGTGTTTTATTTGGTTTGATATTTTGATTCAGTATTAGGTCTTTTGTTTCGTTAATATGTGTTCTGTTTTTATTTATTTATTTAGTTTTTTTTTGTTATAATAATAATAATAAAAAAATCAACAGAGGGCAAAATTGTAGTAAAAGGCAGATAGGTGTAATTTGAGCTGAAACTATCTGAGTGCTTTTATTGAAATAACCAAGTTCACCGATAACATGCTGTCTTACTCTGTTAATTATGGATAATAATAAAAAAAAAAAAAAAAAAAAAAAAACATAATAAGATAGTAAGGGCAGTAGTCGATCATTAGTGATCGTTTAGGATTACAGTCCAACAAATAAAAAAAAAAACAAACATAAGCGTAATAATGATGTTCGGGGTTCGATCTTTAGTGATCGTTAATATTACAGACCTGAATAAAAACAAAAAAAACATAAAAAAAATAAAAAAAAAAACACAAAACATTAAAAATGATAGAATTCACGAGCTGGTTGTGGTGGTCTAAGGGAGAGCTCCGTTGAGGGAGCTCTGGTTCGAAAAGTCACGAGCGGAGGCTTTGGTGGAGGAATTTCTCGTTCATTTCTGTCGTCATCGATAATGATCGGAACTGGAAACAAATTCAGCAGCCTCGGTGCCCTCATTATCACCCAGTTGTTTTCTTTCAAACAAAAAATAAAAAAATAAATAAATAAATAAAAAATAAAAAACTTGTGTTAATAATAGAAGAGGAATGGAAAATTCAATGGAGGTGTGATCAGAGGTCTTACCGTACATGTATAGCGGCAGTTGTGAAAAGAGAGTGCCTGTGGGGTCTATCTCCGCTTGCCAGCGCCTAACCCGATTGCCATGGTTGTTAAACCAGCAGTGCACGTTGTATTCAGTGGCTTCGCCGAAGGTCCTTAGTCGAGACGCGATCTCGACGACTTGCGCTCGGCTTGGGTGTGTGACCCCATAGTTGTAGATTTTGGTCATCATCGTGATCTGATCATCTGTAGGACGCCATCGTTGACTGGTATATCTCTCTTATTCCATATCACTCATCCTTCCTCTCGTAATATACAAATACATAAATAAAAAATAAATACATATAAAAAGAACAAAAACAAGAAAAAAAGCATAACATAAAAAAAAAATAAACATAAAAACATTAGATTCTTAATTCAGTGTTTTCTTTATTTGTTCTTGTTTCCTTTCAGATTTATTTTGTCCAGTCTGTATTTGATGTTTCAGTGTCTGGTCTCAGATCTGTTTCACGGTCCTTGCAAAAGGGTCCTAAACGGATCTACGTCCAGTTGTCCAGTTGTCCTTGTCCATATTGTTCTTGTATATTATGTTTATGTGTTTATTTAGTTTTAAGTGGGGTACGTGGCGTTGTTCTACCCGATTGTCTCTGCAATACCTTCAATCGAAGGGAGATTAACGTCTGGTTTCCAGCCGATATACCCCTTAAGTTTTTAGACAATTGTGTTTTATGTGTTTAAGTGTTTTAAGTTTAAAAAAAATGAAAAAATTGAAAAGGAGAAGATAGATCGGGCAGGGGGAGAGGACAAGTATTGCAGCAAAGAAAAAAAAAATAAATAAATAACAGGAAAGCAGGACAAGGGAGAGGGAAAGAGAACAAGCAAAGAAAAATAAAGAGAGCAGGGCAGAAAAAGGAAATACTGAAAGGGAAAGACTGGAAGGCAGGAAAAGTAAAAAAAAAAAAAAAAGCAGAGAAAGCGTAAAGGAAGGAAATTACATGAAGGAAAGGAAAGAAGGAGTTACTAAGTTCTGAGGACTTACCTGGAGAAGTAGGGCTTGCAGAAGCTTGTTGTAGATCTTAGACGCTCCGAAGGCACACTGGGCAGATGCTCCTCGCGGATCTCACTCGTACACCTTCAGAGCACGCGGACGCGGGGGGGAGAGGCTCCCTACAGAGATCCAGACGCTCGAGAGAGTAGAGAGAGGAGAGAGCAGAGAAGAGAGTAGAGAGAGTGAGGGATCAGAAATGGCGCTGGACGCGGAGGAGTGCCTCATTTATAGCCAGATTTCTTTCCACTGTAGCAACAGTTCCGGTCTTTGCCACCGAGACTGTTGCCACAGTACCGGTCTTCTCCTTTTCCAAAAAAAAAAAAATTAATTAATAAATAAAAAATAATAAAAATTATTAGCATCTACTGATGGGTGCTAGGTGTTTAAGACATCTGCTGATGGATGTCCCTGATAACATCTGCTGATGGATGTTACTGAAAAATTTCTTCCCATTTTTCCTAACTTTTTATTGCACTTGTCTATATTATTTGCTGCTCTGAAATTGATAATCTGATGATTGTGACACACTGAGGACATTGTGTGATTTAAGTGTGGTCTACTGGGGAGAAATTCTGATTTTTCTGTTAGTTCTGTTAGTATTTATTTCGTGTGTTAAATTTTTTGTTTTTAAGTGTTAAATTTTTTCTGTTTTAAGTTGTTTTAGTGTGTCTTGAGTGCAATAAATTTTACATTTTTCTCTTGATTTCTGGATGAGGTCTAAGTTGTAGATTTTTCCTTCACTTACTTAATACTTATAGTTTGTAATCCTTGCTTTTCTCTGCCTGGAAAGATGATTATACGTTTGAGAGGTTGATTTGATTGTGACAAATACCCTGTGTGAGATTTGAGCCACTTTATTTTCTTTCTTGTGTGATATGTATCTTGATTGCTTGCACATATGCCTTGGCTTGATTCTTTTTGATATACTTGATTGATATGCATGTTCAGACGTGATAAAGGCATTTTTGTTCTTAAGCCTCTTTAGCCAAATAAGCCTACCTTGTTATTATCCTTTGATAACCCCTTTGAGCCTATACTGTATATATTTCTTTGTGTTGAAGCTCATACACTGATCCTAAGTGAAAAACAAATGATTACCTTAACCTTAGGAAAGTCTGGAGCTATAGAAGTATTTTGAGAATAAGTGTGGTCTCCTTGGGAATTCTGATAAATTGGCTAGTTGGTTCCTCATCTTGTTCTGAAAATATGAATTCTATCCTGTTGTGTGATAAAGAGAGAAAAGAAAAGAGACAGGATGAAAAAAAAAATGATGAGAAAAAGAGAAAAATGATGAAAAACAATTTTGTGAATAATGGAGTCGAGAAGAGGATTGAATTAGTGGTTTGGGCGTAATTTCACTGTATTTACACTTGTTCCTCAGTATTCCTCTAATTTCTTCTGGTCTACACCTACTTATCCATATTTTATCCTCCCCTGTCCTTGGCCCCATTACAACCCTGAAAGACCTTTAGATCTGAACATGCATATGTTTTAAGTGTTGATATTAGAAGCTTGTCAAGTCTACTTGTGTTTGTTTTCTTGATTACATTGAGTTCAAATTATCTACCTTAAACACTTGAGAGAAACACTATTAGTGCATATGTGAGGTTATGTTACTTTTAAATCACCTCTTGAGCTGATTAATTATTTTGACATACTGTGAATTGCTTGGATGATTTCTGTAAGTATCTGCTTTCTTTGATTTTGTGTTGGATATTGTCTACATCTTTTCGTTATTCAGATTTCTTGAGAACTCTGTAAATCTGTTTTTCTTACGAGTCTTTGTTTTCTCTATGCTGCATTTATGTCACGTCCTTTGATGTCCTTTTAATTATTCCCTGATTTGCGTCTTGATTTTGCCCAGGAGTGCAAAAGACTAAGTGTGGTCTATTTTGATAAGTCAATATTTTATTCACTTCACTTAGTTTATTGTGCTAGAATTAATCAGGAAATTGTGCTTAAATGTCCGGTATTTTCCCGTTTTCACTAATTGTGCTTAATTGACTAGTAATTCTAATTTTGATTAATTTGAATTATCTAAGCTAATTATTTGCACTATAAATTACAGGGAAAATTTTGGATAAAATTAGGGACTAAGTTCTTTTGCAAGGAAATTAATTAGAAGCTCTTGGATTTTAATTTTAATTTGGAAATAAAGAAAAGAATGATGGCATATATGAAATGGTCATTTTAATTTGAAGCCAACACATTAAGGTGAAGTGATCATAAGGTGCGTTTTCTTTTAGTACTCATCAACATAAATATTGAGAAGTGAAATGGCTTGTCACGGCTTTGGAGTTTGAAGGCAGTAGTGATTATTCCTACATGTGGGGCTGCTAATGTCACGTTGAGATGAGAACACCAAAAGAGATAAAATTCTTCATGGATTAACAGAATGCAGATGGGCACATGAGAGTGCAACAATTTCTTCAAGTTATTTAATTGGAAGAAGCACAACATCCACCTAAACACATGCCTTTCACGTATGGTTGCCTCCTCCTAAAGACAAAATGGAGAATTCTTTTATTCCTTTTAAAAGGAATTGGGAGACACCAAAGTAAAGGAGGGACCACCTTGAAATGAGACTCGGTTTTAGTACTGGAAAAATGTGCTGCCATATTTTCTAAAAAGCACACGGCCCATGCACTGGAAAGCATCTAGCACACATGCAACAAAAGTTGGGGCCACCACATTTTAGTGTTGGCTGGAAACGTGGTTCTAAATTGGTTTTAGGATGGCTTGAAAATGGAAACCGAACTCTTCACGCTCCCATCTAGCAACTTCAAGCATCCTCCACCAGTGCAATACACATCCATCACAACCAAGGCAGCACATGTTCACCTTGATGATCACCCGACCAGCAGCCACCAATAGGAAGCCTTCACGTTCAGCAAGCATCCAGGCTGTGACGGAAATGACTGATGACAGCAGAAAAGCTTGGAGAGCACATGGTCCAGCCACCAAAGAAGCATGAGCAACCAGTAGCCAATTGAGAGAAGAAAAGAGAGAGATGCACTGTGAAGCAAAGAAAGACATGGCTGGAAGAGAAAGCTGGAGCACACCACCGTCCAGCAAGCTCACGGCTGCTACAAGAAAGCAGTGGTGGGGTTCCTCTTTTATTTGGTGCGCACGGAGAAGTGAAGTAGACAGCACATCCAGCTGTCTTTGAAGGCATACACACTTCACGGCCACATGGAAAAGACTGTCACGGCCCTGGTCCAGTGTTGAAAACGGAAGAGAAGATTGAAGCTTGGAGAGCTCATTCCAGCAGCTGCCATTCACGGGAATGGGGAGAGAAAGCATCTACGTCCATAGCATCCATCTCTCCACACAGCAGCAGCTCACAGATCAACTCACGATGCAGCAGAGAAAGTAGAAGTTCACGGCAAAGTGGTGAACAAGATGACAAGAGTAGGTGAAAAATGGAGGGGCCCTCACCCTATTTTCTCACGGGAAGGATTCTAAACAAACAGGGAGATGCTCACGGGAGGAGATTGGTGAGAAAAATTGCTTATAAAATGGAGCAGTAGAGAAGGAAGAAGATCATCAGAATTTAGAGTAGAATTTGCAGTAGATTTTAGGAGTAGAA
The DNA here is from genome assembly GCA_034642375.1 of Vigna nakashimae. Taxonomy (NCBI): domain Eukaryota; kingdom Viridiplantae; phylum Streptophyta; class Magnoliopsida; order Fabales; family Fabaceae; genus Vigna; species Vigna nakashimae. The sequence goes on from CM067767.1 coordinate 36,413,858, forward strand.
GTAGGTATCAGTAGAGTAGTGGCACGGTTTCAATTTTTCCTTTCCCCTTGGACCGGTTTTGGGGTTGTTTTTAGTTTCCAGGAGTGAAGTCTACTTGATGTTAATTGCAATGTTTACTCTGCGTTCTTCAGTTGTTGAATCTTGATTTTCATCTGCAAATTACCTTCTGTTTACAATTCCATTGCACATTTAAAATTTTGATCCAATCACTGTCATTTTCTAATTTGCTGCATGTTTCTATGCAAATTAAATCTAAGTTTCATGATTGCAAATTTTAATTCTGTCAAAGTTTAGTTTTCAGCTTTATTTTTACCGCACTGTTTGATTTACATTTTCATCAACTTAATTTTCATTGCAGGTTCTATTTTGGTTTTATTTACTTTTATGGTTAAAAAGTTAAATTCCATTTTACCGTTCTTTGAATTTTACTATTTTTGTACTTTCTTTATTTACAGTATTTTCATTTTACTATTTTAATCCTGTTTTTACAGTCTGTTAAAATTTTACTGATTTCAGCATTTAATTTTTCCATACAAAATCATTCAAACCCCCCCCCCCCCAACTTTGTGTTAAATCTAAGACCGAACCACAATATTGGTCCTTGAGAGACGACCTAGGAGTCACATCCTAGTAACTATACTGCATATTTTCGTGCAATCAAATTTTGTGAGCGGTGCGACCCGCTTAATCAGTGACGAAGTTGACGAAGTGGACGAAGTGGATGCAGTGGACGAAACAGACGAAACAGACGAAGTTGACGAAGTGGACGAAGTGGATGAAGTGGACGAAGACGGCGAAGTTGACGAATTTGACGAATTTGACGAAGTTGACAAAGTGGACGAAGTTGGCGAGGTGGACAAAGTTGACGAAGTGGACGAAGTTGGACGAAATGGACGAAGTGGAGGAAGTGGACGAAGTTGGCCAAGTGGACGAAGTGGACGAAGTTCACGAAATGGACGAAATTGACGAAGTGGAGGAAGTGGACGAAGTGGACGATGTGGACGAAGTGGACTAAGTGGACGAAGTTGACGAAGGGGACGAAGTGCGTGAATGTGACGAAGTTGACGAATTTGACGAAGTTGACGAAGTTGACGAATTTGACGAAGTTGGCCAAGTGGACGAAGGCGGCGAAGTTGACGAAGTGGGCGAAGTGGACGAAGTAGACGAAGTTGACGAAGTGGACGAAGTGGACGATGTTGACGAAGTGGACGAAGTGGACGAAGTTGACGAAGTGGACGAAGTTCGGGAAATGGACGAAGTTGACGAAGTGGAGGAAGTGGACGAAGTTGACCAAGTGGAGGACGTGGACGAAGTTTGCCAAGTGGACGAGGTTGACGAAGTTGACGAAGAGGACGAAGAGGACGAAGTGGGCGAAGTTGACGAAGGGAACGAAGTGGACGAATTGGGCGAATGAGACGAAGTTGACGAAGTTGACGAATTTGACGAAGTAGACGAAGTGGACGAAGTTGACGAAGTTGAGGATGTTGACGAAGTTGACAAAGTGGACGAAGTTGACGAAGTGGACGAAGTGGACGAAGTGGACGGAGTGGACGAAGTGGACGAAGTGGGCGGAGTGGACGAAGTGGGCGAAGTTGACAAAGTGAACGAAGTTTACGAAGTTGACGAAGTTGACGAAGTGGATGAAGTTGACGAAGTGAACGAAGTGGACGAATTGGACGAAGTTGGCCAAGTGGACGAAGTCGACGAAGGGGACGAAGTGGACGAAGTTGACGAAGGGGGCGAAGTGGGCGAAGTGAACGAATTTGACGAAGTTAACCAACTGGACGAAGTTGACGAAGTTGACGAAGTGGACGAAGTTGACGAAGTGGACGAAGTTGACGAAGTGGACGAAGTTGACGAAGTGGACGAAGTTCGGGAAATGGACGAAGTTGACGAAGTGGAGGAAGTGGACGAAGTTGACGAAGTGGAGGACGTGGACGAAGTTTGCCAAGTGGACGAGGTTGACGAAGAGGACGAAGTGGACGAAGTTGACGAAGGGAACGAAGTGGACGAATTGGGCGAATGAGACGAAGTTGACGAATTTGACGAAGTAGACGAAGTGGACGAAGTTGACGAAGTTGAGGACGTGGACGAAGTTGACAAAGTGGACGAAGTTGACGAAGTGGACGAAGTGGACGAAGTGGACGAAGTGGACGAAGTGGACGAAGTGGACGAAGTGGGCGAAGTGGACGTAGTGGACGAAGTGGGCGGAGTGGACGAAGTGGGCGAAGTTGACGAAGTTGATGAAGTTGACGAAGTGGACGGAGTTTACGAAGTTGACGAAGTTGACGAAGTGGATGAAGTTGACGAAGTGAACGAAGTGGACGAATTGGACGAAGTTGGCCAAGTGGACGAAGTCGACGAAGTCGACGAAGGGGACGTAGTGGACGAAGTTGACGAAGGGGACGAAGTGGGCGAAGTTAACGAATTTGACGAAGTTGACCAAGTGGACGAAGTTGACGAAGTGGACGAAGTTGACGAAGTGGACGAAGTTTTGAAGGTGACGAACTGGACGAAGTTGGCCAAGTGGATGACGAAGTGGACGAAGTGGACGAACTTGACGAAGGGGACGAAGTGGACGAAGTGGGCGAAGTTGACGAACCAGACGAAGTGGGCGAAGTTGACGAAGTTGACGAAGTTGAAGAATTTGACGAAGTTGAAGAATTTGACAAAGTTGACAAAATAGATGAAGTTGACGAAATGAACGAAGTGGACAAAATGGACGAAATGGACGAAGTTGGCAAAGTTGACGAAGTTGACAAAGTGGACGAAGTGGACAAAGTTCACGAAGTGGACGAAGTTGACGAAATGGACGATGTTGACGAAGTGGACGAAGTTGACGAAGTGGACGAAGTGGACGAAGTTGACGAAGTGGACGAAGACGGCGAAGTTGACGAAGTGGACGAAGTGGGCGAAGTTGACGAAGTGCACGAAGTTGACGAAGTGGACGAAGTGGACGAAGTGGATGAAGTGGACGAACTTGAAGAAGTTTACAAAGTTTACGAAGGTGACGAACTGCACGAAGTGGACGAAGTGGTCGAAGTGGACGAAGTGGAAGAAGTGGACGAACTGGACGAAGTAGAGGAAGTGGACGAAGTTGACGAAGTTTACGAAAGTGACGAAGTTGACGAAGTGCACGAAGTTGACGAAGTGGACGAAGTTGACAAAGTGGACGAAGTGGACAAAGTGGACGATATGGAAGAATGGGACGAAGTGGACGAAGGGGTCGAAGTGGAGGAAGTGGATGAAATGGACGAAGTTGACAGAGTTTACGATGACGAAGTGGACGAAGGTTACGAAGTGGACGAAGGGGACGAATTGACGAAGGGGACGAAGTTGACGAAGTGGACGAAGTTGGCGATGTTGGCGAAGTGGACGAAGTTGACAAAGTGGACGAAGTTGGCGAAGTGGACGAAGTTGACGAAGTTGACGAAGTGGACGCAGTCGACGAAGTGGACCATGTGGACGAAATGGACGAAGTGGGCGAAGTTGACGAATTGGACGAAGTCGACGAAGTGGACGAATTGACGAAGTGGACGAAGTTGACGAAGTTGACGAAGTGGACGAAGGTGCCGAAGTGGACGAAGTGGGCGAAGTGGACGAAGGTGCCGAAGTGGACGAAGTGGGCGAAGTTGACGAAGTGGACGAAGTTAACGAAGTGGACGAAGTTGACGAAAGGGACGAAGTTGACGAAGTGGACGAAGTGGACAAAGTGGACGCAATGGACGAAGTGGACGAATTGACAAAGTGGACAAAGGGGAGGAAGTGGAGGAAGTGGAGGAAGTGGAGGAAGTGGAGGAAGTGGAGGAAGTGGAGGAAGTTGACAAAGTTGACGAAGTGGACGAAGTTGACGAAGTTGACGAAATGGACAAAGTGGAGAAAAGGGAGGAACTGGACGAAGTGGAGGAAGTGGAGGAAGTGGAGGAAATGGAGGAAGTGGAGACAATGGACGAAGTTGATGAAGTTTATGAAGTTTATGAAGGTGACGAAGTTGAGGAAGTGGACGAAGTTGAAGAAGTGGACGAAGTGGACGAAGTGCACAAAATGGACGAAGTGAACGAAGTGGACGAAGTGGACCAAGTCGATGAAGTGGAGGAAGGGGACGAAATCGACGAAGTCGACGACGTGGAACAAGTGGACGAAGTGGAGGCAGTGGACGAAGTGGATGAAGTGGACGCAGTCGATGAAGTGGACGAAGTAGACGAAGTGGACGAAGTTGACGAAGTCGACGAAATGGACGAAGTTGACGAAGTGGACGAAGTGGGCGAACTTGGTGAAGTTGACGAAGTTGACGAATTTGATGAAGTTGACGAAGTGGACGAAGTTGACGGAGTTGACGAATGGAACGAAGTTGAGGAAGTTGAGGAAGTTGACGAAGTAGACGAAGTTGACGAAGTTGACGAAGTTGACGAAGTTCACGTAGTTGACGAAGTTGACGAAGTGGACGAAGTTGGACGAAGTGGACGAATTTGACGAAAGGGACGAAGTGGACGAAGTGGGCGAAGGGGACGAAGTTGACGAAGTGGACGGAGTTGAAGAATGGAACGAAGTTGACGAAGTTGACAAAGTTGACGAAGTTGAGGAACTGGACAAAGTGGACGAAGTTGGCAAAGTGGACGAAGTTGACGAAGTGGACGAAGTTGACGAAAGGGACGAAGTTGACGAAGTGGAGGAATTGGCCAAAGTGGACGCAACGGACGAAGTGGACGAGGTTGACGAAGTGGAGAAAGTGGAAGAAGTGGAGGAAGTGGACAGAGTTGACGAAGTGGACGAAGTGGACGAAGTTGACGAAGTTGACGAAATGGACGAAGTGGAGGAAGGGGAGGAACTGGACGAAATGGACAAAGTGGACGAAGTAGAGAGAGTGGAGGAAGTGGATGAAGTGGACAATGTTGACGGAGTTTACGAAGGTGACGAAGTTGAGGAACTGGTCGAAGATGACGAAGTGGACTAACTCGACGAAGTTGACGAAGTGGAGGAAGTGGAGGAAGTGGAGAAAGTGGACGAAGGGGAGAAAGCGGACAAAGTTGACGAAGTTTACGAACCTGACGAAGTTGAGGAAGTGGACGAAGTTGGCAAAGTGGACGAAGTGGAGGAAGTGGAGCAAATGGAGCAAGTGGACGAAGTTGACGAAGTTTACTAATGTGACGAAGCTGAGAAAGTGGACGAAGTTGACGAAGTTGGTGAAGTGGACGAAGTTGAAGAAGTTGACGAAGTTGAGGAAGTGGATGAAGTTGGCAAAGTGGACGAAGTGGAGGAAGTGGAGCAAATGGAGCAAGTGGACGAAGTTGACGAAGTTTACTAATGTGACGAAGCTGAGAAAGTGGACGAAGTTGGTGAAGTGGACGAAGTTGAAGAAGTTGACGAAGTTGACGAAGTTGACGAAGTGGACGAAGTGGACGAAATGGACGAAGTGGATAAAGGGGACGACGTCGACGAGGTCGACGAAGTGGACGCAGTCGACGAAGTGGACGAAGTCAACGATGTGGACGAAGTGGGCGAAGTTGGCGAAGTTGACGAATTTGGCGAAGTTGCCGAAGTTGACGAATTGAACGAAGTTGACGAAGTTGACGAAATTGAAGAAGTTGACGAAGAGGACGAAGTTGACGAAGTGCACGAAGAGGACGAAGTGCACGAAATGGACGAAGTTGGCAAAGTGGACGAAGTGGACGAAGTTGACGAAATGGACGAAGTTGACGAAGTTGACGAATTTGACGAAGTGGACGAAGTTGACGAAGTTGACAAAGTTGACGAAGTGGATGAAGTGGACGAAGTTACCGAAGTGGACGAAGTTGACGAAGTGGACGAGGTTGGCGAAGTGGACGAAGTTGACGAAGTGGACGAAGTTGACGAAGTGGACGAAGTGGACAAAGTCGACGAAGTCGACGAAGTGGACGAAGTGGACGAAGTGGACGCAGTTGACGAAGTAGACGATGTGGACGAAATGGACGAAGTGGACGAAGTGGGCGAAGTTGGCGAAATTAACGAAGTTGACGAAGTGGACAAAGTTGGGCAAGTGGACGAAGTTGATGAAGGGGCCGAAGTGGACGAAGTGGACGAAGTGGGCGAAGTTGACGAAGTTGACGAAGTTGACTAAGTGGACGAAGTGGACGAAGTTGACGAAGTGGACGAAGTTGACGAAAGGGACGAAGTTGAGGAAGTTGACGAAGTGCACGAAGTGGACAAAGTGGGCGCAATGGACGAAGTTGACGATGTTGACGAAGTGGACAAAGTGGATGAAGTGGAGGAAGTGGACGAAGTGGACAAAGTTGACGAAGTGGACCAAGTTGACAAAGTTGACGAAATGGACGAAGTGGACGACGTGGACGAAGTTGACTAAGTTGACTAAGTGGACGAAGTGGGTGAAGTTGATGAAGTTGACGAAGTTGACGAATTTGAGGAAGTTGAGGAAGTTGACGAAGTGGACGAACTGGACGAACTGGACGAAGTTGACGAAGTGGACGAAGTGGACGAAGTTGGCGAAATGGACGGAGTTGACGAAGTGGACGAAGTGGCGAACTGGACGAAGTGGACGAAGATGGCCAAGTGGACGAAGTTGACGAAGTCGACGAAGAGTACGAAGTGGACGATGTCGACGAAGTGGACGAAGTTGACGAAGGGGCCGAAGTGGACGAAGTGGGCGAAGTTGACGAAGTAGACTGATAACAGTTGAAAAACTGTTATTTTCGTGCTTGAAATTGATACTAAAAGCAACTTTTAACACTTAGAAACTAGCTTGAAATCATGCTTTTATTCATATTTTCAGAAATAAGAGAGCTGGACAGGTTTATGCTTGATTTCAGTGTTTTTGTGCAGGTTTTAAGGTGAATTTGGTGAAAGAAGTGAAGAAGGAGAGAGATGAAATCAGAAAAGACATCAAAAAGTGCAAAAGGAGAAGCCGCAACTGCCGCTGAGCGGCAGTTTACCGCTGAGCGGCACTCAGAAGCTCACGGGGGATCCACTGAGGGGTAAAATGGCCGCTGAGGGGAAGAAACCAACTCACGCACTTACCGCTGACCGGTACTTTACCGCTGAGCGGCACACTTATGGGCTTGGGCCTAAATTTTCTGTAATTTTAGAATAGTATATAAGCTTTAGGACGTCCTAGGGTTTATATCTTTGGCAGAAACGAACAAACACTCTTATATTTAAGACCTATGCTTTCTTTCGTCATTAGTTAGGGTTTTTCCTCTTTGCTCAATGCTTGCTTTGTTTAACTCATTCAATGCATGATTATTGATTTTGTCGATACGGGAACGTACGGGGAAGTCTAGATCCAGGGAATTTCTCCCAATAGTATATTGGTTGCCGTTAAGCTCCTGCACTAAAAGAACTAATTATTAGGAATGCTAGGAATCATATGAACTCGTAATTAGGGATAGGCCTTCTTGCAAGGTAATTTAGAGAGTGGCATTAACAATGATGAAAAGAATGTTGAATTCCTAAAGTATATGAGAGTGGATAAGATGAAATTGATAACCCCAACAACATACTTATCCATATATTCCATTGAAGTGTTTGTATTTTGTTGGCTTAATTACCTACTTAGTCCCCATGTTAGGAGGTAATTTTCTGTTTAGTACCCGGTTTTAAAAATGTAGGCATTTGGTACCTATGTTTTGAAATTTGTATCAATTCAATCCTATCCAGTTAACGACGTTATAATTGATGCGAGAAATTAAGGACGTTAATGAAGATGCATTCAAACATTTGATAGCTATTCCACCCAGGCTATTCCACGAAGTTGACGAAGTGCACGAAGAGGACGAAGTTGGCAAAGTGGACGAAGTTGACAAAGTGGACGAAGTTCACGAAATGGACGAAGTTGACGACGTTTACGAATTTGACGAAGTGGACGAAGTTGACGAAGTTGACGAAGTGGACGAAGTGGACGAAGTTGACGAAGTTGACGAAGTGGACGAAGTTGACGAAGTGGACGAAGTTGACGAAGTGGACGAAGTTGGCGAAGTGGACGAAGTTGACGAAGTGGACGAAGTTGACGAAGTGGACGAAGTGGACGAAGTTGGCGAAATGGACGATGTCGACGAAGTGGACGAAGTTGACGAAGGGGCCGAAGTGGACGAAGTGGGCGAAGTTGACGAAGTTGGCGAAGTTGACGATGTCGACGAAGTTGACAAGGTTGACGAAGTGGACGAAGTGGATGAATTTGACGAAGTGGAGGAAGGGGAGGAACTGGACAAAGTCGAGGAAGTGGACAAAGTTGACGAAGTTTCCGAAGGTGACGAAGTTGAGGAAGTGGACGAAGTTGACGAAGTTGCCGAAGTTGGTGAAGTGGACGAAGTTGAAGAAGTTGACGAAGTTAACCAAGTGGACGAAGTGGACGAAGTGGAAGAAGTGGACAAAGTGGACGAAGGGGACGAAGTGGACGAAGTTGGCGAAGTGGACGAAGTTGACGAAGTGGACGAAGTGGGCGAAGTGGACGAAGTAGTCGAAGTGGACGAAGTGGACGAAGTTCGCCAAGTGGACGAAGTGGAGGAAATTGATAAAGTTGACGAAGTGGACCAAGTGGACGAAGTTGACGAAGTTGACGAAGATGACGAAGTTGACGAAGTGGACGAAGTGGACGAAGTTGACGAAGTGGACGAAGTGGAGGAAGGGGAGGAACTGGACGAAGTGGAGGAAGTGGAAGAAGTGGAGCAAGTGGACGAAGTTGACGAAGTTTACGATGGTGACGAATTTGAGGAAGTGGACGAAGTTGACGAAGTTGGTGAAGTGGACGAAGTTGAAGAAGTTTATGAAGTTGACGAAGTGGATGAAGGGACCGAAGTCGACGAAGTGAACAAAGTGGACGAAGTGAATGAGGTGGACGAAGTGGACGAAGTTGACGAAGTGGACGAAGTGGACGCAGTCGACGAAGTGAACGAAGTGGACGAGGTGGACGAAATGGAAAAAGTGGACGAAGTGGGAGAAGTTGGCGAAGTTGACGAATTTGATGAAGTTGACGAAGTTGACGGAGTGGACGAATTGAACGAAGTTGACGAAGTTGAAGAAGTTGACGAAGTGGACGAAGTTGACGAAGTGCACGAAGTGGACGAAGTTGACGAAGTGCACTAAGTGGACGAAGTTGGCGAAGTGGACGAAGTTGACAAAGTGGACGAAGTGGACGAAGCTGACGAAATGGACGAAGTTGACAAAGTTGACGAAGTTGACGAAGTGGACGAAGTGGACGAAGTGGACGAAATGGACGACGTGGACGAAGGGGAAAAAGTGGACAAAGTTGACGAAGTTTACGAAGGTGACGAAGTTGAGGAAGTGGTCGAAGTGGACTAAGTGGACGAAGTTGACGAAGTGGAGGAAGTGGAAAAAGTGGACGAAGTTGACGAAGTTTACGATTGTGACGAAGTTGAGGAAGTGGACGAAGTTGACGAAGTTGGTGAAGTGGACGAAGTTGAAGAAGTGGACGAAGTGGACGAAATGCACTAATTGGACGAAGGCGACGACGTCGACGAGGTCGACGAAGTAGACCAAGTGGACGAAGTGCACGAAGTGGTCGAAGTGGACAGTGGACGAAGTGGACGCAGTGGACGCAGTCGACGAAGTGGACGAAGTAGACGAAGAGGACGCAATGGACTAAGTGGACGCAGTCGACGAAGTGGACGAAGTGGACGATGTGGCTGAAGTTGACGAATTTGACGAAGTGGACGAAGTGGACGAAGTGGACGAAGTGGACGAAGGGGACGAAGGGGACGAAGTTGACGAAATTGACGAAGTGGACGAAGTTGACAACGTGGACGAACTTGACGAAGTGGACGAAGTGGACGCAGTCGACGAAGTGGACGATGTGGACGAAATGGACGAATTTGACGAAGTGGGCGAAGTTTACGGAGTGGACGAATTGAACGAAGTTGACGAAGTTGAAGAAGTTGACGAAGTGGACGAAGTGGACGAAGTGGACCAAGTGGACGAAATGGATGAAGTAGACGAAGTGGACGAAGAGGACGAAGTAGAGAGAGTGGAGGAAAAGGATGAAGTGGACGAAGTGGACAAAGTTGACGAAGTTTACGAAGGTGACGAAGTTGAGGAAGTGGTCGAAGATGACGAAGTGGACTAAGTGGACGAAGTTGGCCAAACAGACGAAGTGGACGAAGTTGACAAAGTTGACGAAGTGGACGAAGTGGACGAAGGGGACGAATTGGATGAAGTGGGTGAGGTTGACGAAGTTAACGAATGTGACGAACTTGACGAAGTGGACGAAGTGGTCGAAGTTGACGAAGTTGCCGAAGTTGCCGTTGTTGACGAAGTTGACGAAATTGACAAAGTGGACGTAGTGGACGAAGTTCACGAAGTGGACGAAATTGGCGAAGTTTACGAAGTTGAAGAAGTTGACGAAGTTGAGGAAGTGGATGAAGTGGAGCAAGTTTACGAAGTTGACGAAGTGGACTAAGTGGACGAAGTAGACGAAGTTGACGAAGTGGAGGAAGTGGAGGAAGTGGAGGAAGTGGAGAAAGTGGAGGAAGTGGAGAAAGTGGACGAAGTGGACGAAGTTGACGAAGTTTACGAAGTTTACGAACCTGACGAAGTTGAGGAAGTGGACGAAGTTGACGAAGTTGGCGAAGTGGAGGAAGTGGAGCAAGTGGAGCAAGTGGACGAAGTTGACGAAGTTGAGGAACTGGATGAAGTTGACGAAGTTGACGAAGTTGGTGAAGTGGACGAAGTTGAAGAAGTTGACGAAGTTGAAGAAGTTGACGAAGTTGACGAAGTGGACGAAGTGGACGAAGTGGACGAAGTGGACGAAGTGGACGAAGTGGACGAAGGGGACGAGGTCGACGAGGTCCACGAAGTGGACGAATTGGACGAAGTGGACGTAGTCGACGCAGTGGACGAAGTGGACGCAGTGGACGTAGTCGACGCAGTGGACGAAGTGGACGCAGTCGACGAAGTGGACTGATGAGTCAATATTTTATTCACTTCACTTAGTTTAGTGTGCTAGAATTAATCAGGGAATTGTGCTTAAATGTCCGATATTTTTCCGTTTTTGCCAATTGTGCTTAATTTCATCAGAAATTCTTATTTTAATTAATTTGAGTTATCTGAGGCTATTATTTGCATTATTGATTTCAGGGAAAATTTTGGAAATATAATTTGGAACATTTGAAGGTTAAATGATAAATGTGTGCTTGGAAAGAAGAGAGGCCCACAAGAAAAGGAGTTGGCTTTGAAGAAGCTTCACGTATTCAAGTAAGGCAGCCACCGAGAGAAGGGATGTAGAGGCCCTGACTTCATTTGGAAAAGGAAGCTCACGGCCCAATTGAAGAGGTCCAGCACATCCAGGGGTGTCCAAAGAAGAAGCATTTTCACGCATTCAGCAAATTAAAGCAGCCCACATTGAATCACGGGACAGAGCTTGGACGTGTTGGAGCTGCCACCTAAGAAAAGAGAATTTGATTCTTAATTGAAAAAGAAGAAGCGGAGCAGCAGCGGCCCTTTAGAAAGCACACGCACACGGCCTGATCCAGCTTGGGAGACGGTCCAACAAAGAGAAATGGTGTGACGGGTTGCAAGTCCAGGATTGTCTAGGTGGCTTGGAAAGAAAGAGAGCATGCGGTGGCCCATGAGAACGTTCCAGCCAAGGCATGGGTGCACACGGAAAAGTCCAGCTTGCTGGAGAGAGGCGTTGATGATGGTCACTCATTTCTTCAGTCCAGCAAGGCTTGGGAGCAGCTCGGTTTTGGCCAGAAAAAAATGCAGCAACACGGCCCATGAGCAAAACAGCAGCACGTCCAGAAGGGTTTTTATTCCAGCAGCCTTGTCTTTGGGAGTAGCTCTCGACCTGGAGAGGGAGCAGCAGCGAGGTGCTTCGTTTTGGATGTTTTTCTTTTAGCATTTTGGAAGAAGAGGCCACGTACACGGACGGCGAGAATGGAAGGTTATGGCTGATGATACGTTGGTGGAGGAAGCGTGATTGATTTTGCTGAAACGGTGCACTCAAGCGTCCAGGATTTTTGGAAGCACGGCTGGAAAGAAAAAGCACACGGGCACTCACTATTTGAAAACTTAGTGCACACCTAGGCTTGGCCGAACGGTCAGCATAATACCGAACGGTCACCGAATCTAAGAGTCATGACCGAACGGTCTTCTGATGACTTGGTCGAACGGGTGGTGAATGAGTACCGAGCGGTCTGTTGAAGCTTGCACTTAGGCCGACCACTACAAACCGAGCGTTAACGAACGGTCTGCCAAAGTCACTACCGAACGAGTTGAGAAAGCACTACTGGAAGCCTCTACTGAGCATGCTGCATTTCATCCACCGAACGGTCTGTGTTGCACCGAATGATCAGAAAAACATGTAGAGCATGCCGACCGAACGGTATACAACATGTTTGGCCTCCTTATGACCGAACGGTCTGAGGAAGTCTGCACCTATCAATTCCTGAGCCTGCAGACCATTGCTTACCGAACGACCATCTAGTTGTGACCGAACAGTCAGATGAAGTTATCAGTAGTAATCATATTCTGGGACTAAAAGAGTGTGGCCACGTCAGTGTTAGAGTGTAGTTTCGGTTAACAAGGTCTTTGGGTCAAAGCTTAGGACTTTGGTCCCCCTTTTAGGTCATTTACTAGGGCAAGCCCATTAGAAGGGCATTTTGGTCTTTTGGAGTATATAAAAACCTTAAAATCAGATTTCTCAATCCTCTCCCAGCGCCACTTGCAATTTCAGAACTAGGGAGCTCTTCTTCTTCCTTCCCTTTGGGGAGGTTTAGGTTTTGGTTTCTTTCCCATTTTCATGTATTGAACTCAGTCTCTTTGAAATTTTCTAGTTGAATTTGTTTCTCCACTCAAGTTTCTTATTCATTTTACGCTTTTACTGTTCATTGTGTTGCAAGTTTTACTGTTCATCATCTCTTTCACGCTGCCATGGCAGGATTTTATTGTTCATTGTAACATCCCAAAAATACAGTAATAAAACCATATAACAGAATTGATTACATTTAATAATAAATCAGTTCAGTCTTACACAAAACAACGAACGGTTAGGGCCGAACGGCCTTAGACAAGTTACAAAGTTAAATTGTTCCAAATAAAAGAAAACATGACCGAACGGTTTACAAAAGTACAATTACCGAACGGTCACATAGATCCAAAAGAAAGGAGGTGACCGAACGATCACCTCACAACTAAACTACTAAGCACTAGCCGAACGCTCCTATGGCTCGGCCTTCACTTCCACTTCTATCAAATGCTCTTCTTCCAGCGCATCCTCCAACAGCACGTCTCCATCTGCTCACATCCACGCGGATGATCATTGCAATGACAAGACGGACGTACAAGGACGAGACAACACAACAAAACACAGGGTAAGCTTATGTAATTTAATTCAAGTGATAACATACATTTCTCATAATCACACCCATCAAATACATTTCAACGTACAATTCAAGCAAGGCCTACTACTAGACTGACCGTCCGGACTGTATGAATTCTGTGTAGCTACGACGTTCGTGCACCCGGGTGATGTAGTAACTGGAATTCTCATCAGTTGCCACCCGAGGTTAGTCCGTTCCGTCCAAAGTACCCCTAAGGACTAGGACCTCCTGCCGTTCCCACACATGACCTACTCTCCTCTACGTGAGGGCGAGTACTCACGGAACATCAGGATGTACCGCCAGCCAAGCATTATCACATTCATACTTTACCAATTCCAATATTCATCCAAGAGTCATTCCTCCCCGGAACGCTCGTTCAACTTCACATCATTTCATTCATAATCATTTTCAATTCCATCCTTCATTATCACTTTTCTCAAATCATCTTTCATTGCTAATAAGTTAAATTTCATCTTTGTTCAAAGGTTTATAAAGACACCAGAAACCGAACATTCAATCCTCACTCATAACGAGGACGAACACTTGAGGCGAGACAGATAGGTCTCCATTTCCAGAATAGAATAAGACCGAGAGAGTTACCTTTAGATTTAAGAATAAACTGAGTACAATGGTACAATATGCGACGAACGTTATTTACCACGTGAGTCAGTTGAATGAACTAACTCTCTTGACTTCAAACCAATACTCAAGGAATAAATCCAGTATGGAGGCCCTAGGCCGGATCCAATGAAGGAAGACTAGTCAAGATGTTAAGGAACTAGATTTAGAATAGTTCACATACAGAAATCCAATGCCAGTAAATGACCGAACATGGTAAAGTAAAATATTACTGAAGTTGGACAAACGCTATTTTACCAAGATTGATTATACAAGAAATGAGTACGAGTGCTTAGTATAAGACCGAGTGATGGAAGGCCATCTAAGACATACATTGGACCTCTTACTAGAGCCATGGCTAAGAGAGTTCAAGAGGAAGAAGGATCACTTAATATTTTGCTTCTATGGAAGGTGAATTATCTTAAACCTTCTTCTCTTAATTAAGCATGTTTACTTTGTTTTGTAGGATTAAATAAATTGGAGGGAGCAGCTGCCAACATGGCATTTGGCACGTGAAAGGAAGAATGGTTGGAGAAGCTTGCTGCCAAAGTCATATGCACCCAGCCAAAACCCCAAAATAGCCCAACGTTGGATGAGGAGATGCTTCAAACACGTGAGGAGCTGACCTGGAGCAAGGCATGGGATTTGCTGGAAGATTTTGGTGTTGCTGTTAGGCTTCCCATTTGAAATTAGGCGGGAGTTCATTTCAGAAAAGAGACCCATCTTCACTTATAAATAGGATGGTTTCTTCCTTGTATGGTACTTTAGAGCTATGCCCAAATGCTGAGAAATATATTCCAGTCTTGCATTCTACTCTTGAGTCAAAATTGCTTGCTAATTCTTCATTTTCTCTCAAGCTTTCTTCCATTATATGAAGGCTTTCTGAGCTGAGAGGCTTCACTCATTTTACCTTGCTTCATTCAAACATCACCATCATCATTTACTCCATCAACTCCGCTGCACACCAACATATCTACCACACCTCTGATCTGGGAGCTTCAGGCCACTGGTTTCCTCTGGAATTTGGCTCCATCAAGTGGTATCAGAGCCAGGTTCTCCACGCACCAAGGAGCTAAGCATTTCTTCTCATTCTACAATTTAATTCTGTTGAATTCCATCTCTGTTTCTGTTTTCTGTTTCTGTTTTCTGTTTCTGTTTCAGTTTTAATTCTGTTTCAGGTTTTGTTCTTTTATTTCTGCTTCTGTAATTTTGTTCCAGCCTTTAATTCTGTGTTCTTATAGTGTCTTATGTCCATTTTTCATTTTAAACGGTGAATCATTTCTTGTTTGAGTCAATTCCTGCTTTGAACTTTAAATTCTGTTTTGTCTAAAGTCTTGTGCAAACTACTGTTGCTGTTTTATCATTGTCACTGTTTTGAAATTGTTTCTATTGAGTTCTGTGCTTACCAGTGCTATACAAGCTTTTTGTTACCATTAGAGGCAGTGATGAGTTGATCTAGCCTTGGTAATATAGGCTGAAGCATCCAATAAGCCAAACTGGTTTTAAAATTCTGTTAAAATCTGATGCAGAATTTTGTTTGCTGTTCTAAATCATCAAATCTATTTTCAGCTGGTTTTGGTTGATTCTAAAGCTTGATACAATATTGTTTAGTGTTGTTGAATGATGCTAAGAGTGTAGCCAACCATAACACGCAATGAAATGCAATTTGCATAGCTTGGTTGTGCATAGACACTAGTCATTTGTTATTTCAGATTTAAATTTGGTTTATCACCGTGCCAATTTTCATTGCATAGTTTAATCTGAGTTTGGTCATGCTAAGCATCTTTAATTCCAGCTTAGATCTGTGTATTCACATTTCCTAGAGTCTTTTCCTTGCTGATTCAAACTTTGATTCCATAAAACTGAATTTGGTTGGTTATTTTGGTGCCATTTACTGCATAAGTGGTACAGCAGTAGGGATTTTCGAAAATCTGTTGTTTCCTTGTTGTTTTATAGCTTGAGCAAGTTTCAATTGATGGTTCAAAGTTGCTAGTACTGTTCATTTGGTCAAAACATGACTTATATGCAAATTTGCATTTGAAACCATCAATTTTTGAGTGAAAATGGAAGTGAAACAATGATTTCGAATTATAGGCAGTTTCTAAGTTGTTTTAAGGTCTGAACATGTTCAAATTCATCATTAAAAATTGTTGAAACTGTCCAAACAAAGATTGAAACATTTCCATATAGTTTTGGATCTCAAACCACCAAAATTCAGTTTAATTTTTCTGGTGCAGTTCTGTTTTCCAGCTGCTGTTTGGTAATTTTGATGCAAAAATTCATTACTGGATTGTGAAAAAGCTGGTTCCATGATTAAAAATGAAATAGATGACTCAAAGAAGTAATATCAAGTGATAAAAAGCTGTTGGAACTGTGCAATCCAGATTACAGGCCTTGAAAAATCAAAATTCAAAAATCTGAAAGTCGTTGGGGCATTTTATCAAACAGTTTTGAAAATTATCAAACAGTTTGCATTTGGAATCATTTCTGAACTGTGTTTGCGTTTTTTTTGCTTTCTTAATCTGTTCTAGCACCTTTGGTAGGTTCCTTTTGTGTACTTGTTGTTTTTCCATACCTAGTTCATTTGTTTACCACATTTTTGGCTTCCAAAATTGTCAATTATTGCTGGAAATTGGTGTGGAAAACTGGTGCAGAATGGTAAATCTAGCTTGGTTTGTTTGAGTGGATTTAAGGTACTGTGACAGCTGTTGTGAAGCATCCAGTTGTAGAAACCTTTACTTATAATGGTAGCATACTAGGAAGTGAGGGGAAAGTTGAAATGAAAAGCAATTAGGAGCTCTTGAGTAGATGCAACTCTGCTGTCCAGCAGCTGCAGAATACATTACAGCAGCATAATTTGCCACCAAAATTGGAACAACTTGCATACTGTTTTTGAGATACACTTGGCAGCAGCTGAAGATTGAAGTTCACACTATTTTTACACATTTAATTGAGCTTGTTTGAGTACTCATATCACAGAACCTTGTAGTTTTTTTTATATATTTCTGTTGTTGTGCCAAGTGACTTGGGAAAATGCTTTTGAAGCAATTCCAAGCTCACAATTGAACATTGTAATAGTCCAATTTCGTTTTCTTTAGTGTGAAAGTGTGTCAAGGGGCTCCAAGTGTCACTTGCACTTTCACTTAGGGTCGTCTAGCATTTACATTCTTGCATCTTTATTGCTTTCCTTAAATGTCTTGAGTAATCCTTTTGTTTTTAGGTCTCCGTGGTATTTAGGAGCATAGCATATAGTAAACCTTTCTTTGGTTTGTAGGTTCATAACATTTAAAAAGAATTTGAAGAATTTCTACTTAGAAACTAAAGTAAAAGAACATTCTAAGGAAACGCTGGCTAAGGAAGAACTTGGTTTCTAAGCTTGTCCATTTGTGACTCACCTCTTCTTCCTGGGAGCTACTTAGAAACATCTTTTACTTCTAGAATCTCTTAGAAATTTTTCACCAAAAACAAAGAAAGTTTGTGAAAAAATTTTTTCATTCATTACTTGTCAAACATTTTGAAAACCTTTTGAAAATTTTTCTTTGACAAGAATGAGTCAATCAAGTGTGCAAGGAAGTTTGAAACCCAATAGTGAAATGTCTTTAAGGGAAGAATTTGAGCAAAGATTTGAACAAAGGGATAAAGAAATTAGTGAGCTCAAAGATATGATTAGTCAACTTTTGATTAATCAAGATAAAAAGAAAGAGAGGTCTTCCCATAGGAGAAGAGAAGAATCATCATCTTCTCCAAGTGAAATTGAGCAAAATAGTAGTCATCACAATGATGACCACTACCAAATACCTCCTAGAAGACAACATAGAGTTAGAGAGCATTACCCAAGAGAGCCTAAGATTGATCTTCCTTCCTTTCATGGAAAAGATGATGTAGAAGAATACCTAGAGTGGGAAATGAAAGTTGAGCAATTGTTTGAGTGCCACCAAATAGATGATGAAAGAAGAGTCACCATGGCTTCTCTAAGCTTTCAAGGTTATGCCTTAATTTGGTGGACAGCCTTAGTCAAGGACCATAGGCTAAGACACTTACCTCCCATTACGTATTGGAATGAAATGAGAGCTGCCTTGAGGAGGAGGCATGTACCAGCCTACTATGATAGGGAGATAATGGATAAACTCCATAAACTCCAACAAAGGAACATGAGTGTTGAGGAATATAGACAAAAAATGGAATTACTCATGTTGAGGGCTGGAATAAGAGAGGAACCAAGAATCACAATTGCTAGGTTCCAAAGTGGACTCAACTATGACATAAGAGATAGGGTTGAACTTATACCCTACAATGATCTCAATGAGTTAGTCCAACTGTGTGTGAGGGTAGAGCAGCAACTCAAAAGGAAAAGCTCTACTAAGAAAGATTACCCTCATAGTTACAAGAAAGAATATAAGAGGGAGGGTAGTCTAATTAAGCCAAGATATGAAGAATCTAGAGAGAGGGAGAAAGGGAAAGAAAGAGCCAAAGAACCTCCAAAAGATAATAAAAGTAAGGGAACCAGATGCTTTAAATGTGGGGAAAGAGGGCACTATTCATCTGAGTGTCGAAATAGAAGGTCAACTTACATTCTTGAACATGAGAGTGAAAGTGAGGGTTCTTCATGTAGTGAGTCTGAAACATCCACTTCTGAAGAAGAAGAAACTCTACCTTGTGATGGAGATTTACTCATGGTGCGAAGACTTCTTGAAAGCAAACATGTAGAACTAGAACAGTCACAAAGAGAGAACCTATTCCACACAAGATGCAAAGTTTTAGAGAAGACATGTTCAATGATAGTGGATAGTGGCTCTTGTTGCAATTGTTGTAGTTCTAGAATGGTAGAGAAACTTGGCTTAACCACTACTCCTCATCCTAAACCTTACAAACTTCAATGGATCAAAGAGGATGATGGAATAGTAGTTAAAGAACAAGTAAGTGTACCCATTTCCATTGGCAAATATGAAGATCAAATTGTTTGTGATATAGTACCAATGGAAGCTGGGCACATATTACTTGGAAGACCTTGGCAATATGATAAACAAGCTTTACATGATGGAGTCACCAACAAAATCACCATTCAACACAAGGGAAAGAAAATTATTTTGTGTCCTCTTACACCTTCACAAAGTAAGAGAGGACCAAATAATTCTTAAGAAGAAGTTGGATGGAGAAAAGAAAAAAGAAAATAAGAAAGAAAGAAAGAATTTGGTAACCCATGCCTCAGCCCATGAAGTTGTCCAACCTCAAACCTTGAATATTTCCAAAAATCTTTTTCTTGGACAACCTCATTTCCTTCTTTATTGCAAAGAGGCATTTGTTTCAATCACTCATGAACTTGGTTCTCTACCGAAGGGGTTGCAAAAACTTTTAAAGGAATTTGATGATATATTTCCCAAAGAGGTACCAAGTGGATTACCACCTTTGAGGGGAATAGAACATCAAATAGATTTGGTGCCTGGGGCAAGCCTACCCAATAGGCCAGCCTATAGAACCAACCCTATGGAAGCAAAAGAAATAGAGAAACAAGTTAATGACTTGTTGAACAAAGGGTGGATCCAAAAGAGTTTAAGTCCCTGTGCTGTGCCTGTGTTGTTGGTCCCTAAAAAGGATGGGTCTTGGAGAATGTGTACAGATTGTAGGGCCATCAACAACATAACTGTCAAGTATAGGCATCTCATTCCTAGGCTAGATGACATGTTGGATGAATTACATGGAGCAAATCTCTTCACCAAAATTGATCTTAAAAGTGGATACCATCAAATAAGAATTCATGAAGGAGATGAATGGAAAACTGCTTTCAAGACCAAGTTTGGTTTGTATGAATGGTTAGTCATGCCCTTTGGCTTGACCAATGCTCCAAGTACATTCATGAGATTAATGAATCATGTGCTTAGGGAATGCATAGGCAGATTTGTAGTGGTCTACTTTGATGACATCTTAATCTATAGTCAAAATCTGCAAGAACATCTTAGACATATCAAGGAAGTCTTGCTTCTTCTTAGAGAACATCACCTCTTTGCCAACTTTGACAAATGTACTTTTTGTCAAGAAAGTGTGATTTTCCTTGGTTTCAAAGTTGGAAAAGAAGGTGTGCATGTTGATCCAGAGAAGATCAAGGCTATACAAGAATGGCCAACCCCTAAAAATATAGGAGAAGTAAGAAGCTTTCATGGGCTAGCTAGTTTTTATAGGAGATTTGTGAAAGACTTTTCCACCATAGCTGCTCCTTTAAATGAGTTAGTCAAGAAAGATGTTCCTTTTCTTTAGGGTGATAAGCAAGAGTTGTCTTTTGAGACTTTAAAACATAAGTTAACTCATGCACCCATTCTCGTTTTACCTGATTTTTCCAAAGCCTTTGAATTAGAATGTGATGCATCTGGGATAGGTATAGGAGCTGTTTTAATACAAGGAGGACATCCCGTAGCTTACTTTAGTGAAAAACTTAGGGGACCTACCTTGAACTATCCTACCTATGACAAAGAGTTATATGCCCTCATTAGAGCTTTAAAAACTTGGGAACATTACTTGGTTACTAGAGAATTCATCATCCACACTGACCATGAATCTCTCAAGTACATAAAAGGGCAAGCAAAGCTAAACAAAAGACATGCCAAGTGGGTGGAATATCTGGAGCAATTTCCCTATGTCATCAAACACAAAAAGGGGAGTACTAATGTTGTTGCGGATGCTTTACCTAGAAGACATGCATTATTAGTAACCCTAGGATCCCAAATATTAGGATTTGATGACATAAAAGAGTTGTATGAAAGTGATGAAACATTTGCATCCACTTATTCATCATGTCTTAAGAAGCCTTTTGATGGATTCTATCTTTCTGAGGGGTATCTTTTTAATAAAGGAAAACTTTGTATACCCCAAGGATCCATTAGAAAACTTCTCATCAAAGAGAGTCATGGAGGAGGACTTATGGGCCATCATGGAGTTGATAAAACTCTAAACATTTTGAAAAGTAAATTTTACTGGCCACACATGAGAATAGATGTTCAAAGGCATTGTTCTAAATGCATAGCTTGTTTACAAGCTAAGTCAAAGATTATGCCTCATGGACTCTATACACCTCTTACCATAGCTAATACCCCTTGGGAAGACATAAGCATGGACTTTGTCCTAGGATTACCAAGAACTCAAAGGGGTTATGATTCTATCTTTGTGGTAGTAGATCGTTTTAGTAAAATGGCCCATTTTATACCCTGCCACAAAGTAGATGATGCTAGCTATATATCTCGACTCTTCTTTAAGGAAATAGTGAGATTGCATGGTTTACCCAAATCTATAGTGTCTGATAGAGATGTGAAGTTTCTAAGCCACTTTTGGAAAACTTTATGGGAAAAGCTTGGGACTAAACTTCTATTTTCTACTACATGTCACCCACAAATTGATGGGCAAACTGAAGTAGTTAATAGATCTCTATCTACATTATTAAGGGTAATATTAAGAGGTAACAATAAATCTTGGGATGAACATCTACCTCATATTGAATTTGCTTATAACAGGGTAGTCCACAAGACTACTAATCTTTCTCCTTTTGAGGTTGTTTATGGTTTTAATCCTATCACTACTCTTGATTTACTACCTCTTCTAGAACCATCTCTTTTTCTTCATAAAGAAGGTGTTTCTAAAGCGGAGTTCATCAAGAAGTTACATGAGAAGGTCAAAACCCAAATTGAAAAGCAAACTCAAAAATATACAGAATACAACAACAAAGGGAGAAAGAAAATAGTTTTTGAAAAAGGAGACCTAGTTTGGCTTCATTTGAGAAAGGAAAGATTTCCCTCTCAAAGGAAGTCCAAACTTAGTCCAAGAGGAGATGGTCCATTCAAGGTGGTCAAAAGAATAAATGATAATGCATACATCTTAGATCTTCCTTAAAGTTATGGTGTCAGTCATACTTTTAACATCTGTAACTTAATTCCTTTCATAGGAGATGATCAACAGGATGCAACAGATCTGAGGACAGATCCTTCTCAAGAGGGAGGGTCTGATGGAAGGCCATCTAAGACATACATTGGACCTCGTACTAGAGCCATGGCTAGGAGAGTTCAAGAGGAAGAAGGATCACTTAATATTTTGCTTCTATGGAAGGTGAATTATCTTAAACCTTCTTCTCTTAATTAAGCATGTTTACTTTGTTTTGTAGGATTAAATAAATTGGAGGGAGCAGCTGCCAACATGGCATTTGGCATGTGAAAGGAAGAATGGTTGGAGAAGCTTGTTGCCAAAGTCATATGCACCCAGCCAAAACCCCAAAATAGCCCAACGTTGGATGAGGAGATGCTTCAAACACGTGAGGAGCTGACCTGGAGCAAGGCATGGGATTTGCTGGAAGATTTTCGTGTTGCTGTTAGGCTTCCCATTTGAAATTAGGCGGGAGTTCATTTCAGAAAAGAGACCCATCTTCACTTATAAATAGGATGGTTTCTTCCTTGTATGGTACTTTAGAGCTATGCCCAAATGCTGAGAAATATATTCCAGTCTTGCATTCTGCTCTTGAGTCAAAATTGCTTGCTAATTCTTCATTTTCTCTCAAGCTTCCTTCCATTATATGAAGGCTTTCTGAGCTGAGAGGCTTCACTCATTTTACCTTGCTTCATTCAAACATCACCATCATCATTTACTCCATCAATTCCGCTACACACCAACACATCTACCACACCTCTGATCTGGGAGCTTCAGGCCACTGGTTTCCTCTGGAATTTGGCTCCATCACCGAGCACTAATAAACTTCTAATAAAAAGTTTGATAAATATATTAAAATACTATTGAAGTGGTGTTTACGAACAACAATAATATACAATTACATAAATATATATTTTTGAGTTTATCACAGTAGACTCAGGCACAACTATGCTCGGCCGAACGCTCAAGCATAATATTACCACACCAGGGCGCTCGTCCTACACTAGGATTCTCTCCAAATGAAAGAATCCCGTTTCCACTAGGTTTACTAGGAAAACCGAACGGTCAATGACCCAGAGAATTGCCGAGTTCTATTGTCACCGTTCGTTTTCATTGGCGGTTTTAATGGAACTAGGCAAGGACTCAGATTCGGTTTTCGGTTGAAATTCCATAAGAGATCCAAAAGACGCAACCTTTTCTATGACGAAGCTAGCAAAGGAAGAAGGTACTACTACGCTACCCAAAGACACGAGCTGCAGTAGACGTCAATTAATGCAATGTCCGATGTCTATGGAGCCCTTTAGATGTTGGGGTCATGCAATAACCGACGTCTATAAAGACGTCGGACCTGTTTGAGTCCGACGTTTGATTAACGTCACCCACAAAGACATCAGTTTTGGAGCTAACGTTAAAGGGCCAAAATAACAGACGTTAAATGTCTTTTCTACACTAGTGATCGGATCAGGATAAGGTGTTTATCAGCAATTTTTGGAAATAATTGGGTTTAATCCTTTACTACATCCCTATTTATGTACGAATTTCTCAATTGAGTCCTCGTTTTTTAAAGTGTATCAAAATGGTCCTTAATTTTGAAAATTGATATCAATTGAGTCCTTTCCGTTAAGTTGGCTGGACGGCGTTAAAAAATTGATGAGTGGATGCTGAGATGACGAACAAACGCTCGTCCCCCAGCGAACGAACGTTCGTTCACCAGCGAGCGAACGCTCGTTCGCGCTCGTTCACCAGCGAACGAACGCTCGTTCGCGCTCGTTCACCAGCGAACGAACGCTCGCCCACCAGCGAACGAACGCTCGTCGACCACCGAACGAACGGTCGTCCAGTGTGGAACGAACGGTCGTCCAGCAGTAAGAGGTCGACGAGCGTTCGTTCGCTGGTGGACGAGCGTTCGTTCGTCATCTCAGCATCCACTCATCAATTTTTTTAACGCCGTCCAGCCAACTTAACGGAAAGGACTCAATTGATATCAATTTTCAAAATTAAGGACCATTTTGATACACTTTAAAAAACGAGGACCCAATTGAGAAATTCGTACATAAATAGGGATGTACTAAAGGATTAAACCAAATAATTGTTTAAATCTCAAGGCACCATGATCTCCATACAGATGGTCAAACTGAGAATTTAAACAAGACCTTAGAAATGTACTTAAGGTGTTTTGTCTTTGATCATACTAAAGATTGGATGAATATGTTGCTATGGGCTTATCAGTTGGTATAACTCTTCATTCCATCACAACATTGGCATGTCTCCTTATCCGGCCGTGTATGGAAAATCACCACCTTCTATCATCATATATGAACATAGTGAGCATGATCCAACAGATCTCCAAGACTGTCTAAAAGCTCGTGATGCGATGTTAACAAAACTTAAAAAAAAACTACATCATTCATAGAACTACATGAAATTGCAAGTGGATAAAAAGAGGAGGGATGTACAGTTAGAGGTAGGGGACCTAGCATTGGTGAAATTATAGTCATATAGACAACATTTCATTGTTTTAAGAAAGAACAAAAATTGAGCCTTTGGTATTTTGGGTCATCTGAGATAATTAAGAAGATTGGGAATGTTGTTTATAAATTGCAGTTGTCAGATTTTACAAAGATACATCCAGTATTTCACATCTCTATGCTTAGAAGTTCTTGGGTGATCCTAAACAACAATACTTTCCTTTGACAACAAATGAATTTGGTCTCGTGATGCTACAACAGAAAATTCTGGATGTTAGTGTGATTAATAAAAATGGAAACGAGAATTAAGGAGTTTTGGTCGAGAGAGATTCACGATTAGATGCTAAAACCTCTTTGTTCGAGCATCGTTTTAGTTATTTTTAGTTCAATTTTAAATCGTTATATACAGAGTTATTTCATAATGCAAAAAAAAATGCAATAAATAAACTTGTTTTGAAAAGTTTTTTTTCTAAACATATTTCATGTATTCTGGAAAAATCTTTTGGGAATACATTTTTTATGTAGGATATTTGGGAAGATTCATTCCAAAATATATTGAGTTTCAGAAATTTTTACGAAAATCTCATTTTGAAAATTTTATTCCAAAACATATTTCATATGTTTTCAAAAATTATGTTTCAGAAATAACATTTTGAAAATTTAATTCCAGAAATTTAATTCTGGAAATTGTTTCAGAAATGTTATTCTGAAAACAATGGAAAACTTGTTCCAGAAAACTTCGTACGAAATTCGAGAGTCATTTTTACGGAGGATAAAATAGTTATTTAAAAGTTTGAGCGGGGTATGAAAAGCAATTGTGGAGCTCTTAAGCTCTAAAAAGAATCCCTACTGCTTGTCATTCAATGTAGGAAAAGGTTCTGGAGCTCTTAAGCTCGAAAAAGAATCCCTATCGCTCGTAGTTCAACGTAGGAAAAGGTTCTGAAGCTCTTAAGCTCTAAAAAGAATCCCTACCGCTTGTCGTTCAACGTAGGAAAAGGTTCAGAAGCTCTTAAGCTCTGAAAAGAATCCCTACCGCCTGTCATTCAATGTAGGAAAAGGTTCTAGAGCTCTTAAGCTCTAAAAAGAATCTCTACCGCTCGTCATTCAACGTAGGAAAAGGTTTTAGAACTCTTAACCTCTAAAAAGAATCCCTATCGCCTGTCGTTCAACGTAGGAAAAGGTTTTGGAGCTCTTAAGCTCTAAAAAGAATCCCTATTGCTCGTTTTTCAACATAGGAAAAGGTTCTGGAGCCCTTAAGCTCTAAAATGAATCCCTACCGCTCGTTGATCAACGTAGGAAAAAGTTCTACAAAGAACTCCTATCGCTCGTCGCTCGGCCTAGAGAAAAAGTTCCAAAGAGAACTTCTAGAGCCCCTGATCAACATAGGAAAAAGTTCTTAAAAAAACTCCTATCACTCGTCGCTCGGCCTAGAGAAAAAGTTCCAAAGAGAACTCCTAGCGTCAACTACTTAACAGATTCAGTCCCTTTATGCTCGGACCACCTACGTTCAGTCGTCTCATGTTCCAATGCTTTTTCATTATAAAAATAGATTATAAAATATTGAAATGTTGTTTACTTTATTTTGTTTAACGCATATTTTTTGGAGTGAAAATTTCTTGCACAGGAAAAACTCCTAGTGTTTACTACTCAACTTATGAAAAAGTTCCAAAAATAACTCCTAGCATTTTCTGCTCAGTCTATGGAACATCTCCATAGAGAACTCCTAGAGTCCGTTGCTTGGTACATAAAGGAATGAAGACTGGCGCATCGAAAATAGACTTCCTAACACAACGTGAGCGACCTCTCTTAAACTCATAACAATCCATGCGCTTAATTGTGCTTAATTTGACCAAAAATTCTTATTTTAATTAATTTGAATTATTTGAGCTAATTATTTTCATTATTAATTGTAGGAAAATTGTTGGATAATATTTGGGACATTTTGGAGGTCAAAAGAAAATGTGACATCAATTTTGTTTAAACTAAAAAGAGAGAGGTGTGGATTTACTTTTTGGAGGTGCATGCGGTAATTTATGTGCTTGAACAAAAAGAGAAGAGCTGGTCCAACAAGCTTGGGGCTGCACACAGCAGCGGCTGTTTTGGAAGCATATGCATTAACACTCCACGCCCACGCATCCAGCAGCAGCATGTCTAGCAGTGGCCCACAAGAAAGAAGCGCACGCGGGCAGCAGCTTTTGAGAGAAGTGGCCCAGTAGCTTGGAGAATAACGCACGTCCAGCAGAGTGAAGCCACGGTCCAACACAAGAGCGCACGTCCAGGAAATGGAAAAGGGAGCCCGCGGATGAGGGGATTCACGCTTCCAGAGTTCGTCCAACAGCTTAGAGGGAGCGTCCGGCCTGCACACATTCATTTCAGCGTGAAGGAAGGAGGCTTCATTTTCCAGCAAAGAAGCACACGGACAACATTTTCCAGCAGCTACGAACGGTCTTCATCCAAAAAAAGAGGTGATGCACGTCCAGCAGAAAGAAGGCAGCAGCGTCCATCCAACGCACGTCCAGGAGCAATACGTACGTCCAGCAGAAAGAAGGCAGCAGCGTCCATCCAACGCACGTCCAGGAGCAATACGTACGTCCAGCAGAAAGAAGGCAGCAACGTCCATCCAACGCACGTCCAGGAGCAATACGTACGTCAAGCAGAAAGAAGGCAGCATCGTCCATCCAACGCACGTCCAAGAGCAAGCACACTCATTCGAAGAGAAGCGGCCACCGAGCGTCCAGCTTGCTACATCCGGAAGGGAGCCCAGCAGCAACAGGCGTCCAGCAGCCTTCACGGTCCAGAACGGCAGCCGTACGCACACCATGGAGAATTAAAGCAATTCACGTCCAAGCCACGTCCAGTGGAGGGGAGCGTCTAGAAGCACGTCACATGCCACGGCCCAACAAAAGCTGGTCTAGCACACGTCCACGCTTCATTTTCTAGCAGCAGCCACGGCCCAACAAAAGCAGCTTCAGCACTCCACACTCACGACCCTTGAAAAGAGGCCTTCATTTCTTCATCCAGCCTTTACTGGACACGCTGGCAACAGGTTGCACGTCCAGCAATATGATTGGTAATGTCCAGCGGGGCCCAAGGGAAGTCCGGCTGCCACCCTAGGGCACGGACATTGAAGAAGAGGATTTTGGCAATTAAAAGGAGAAGAGTCTAGCATCACAAAAGGGGGGGAGGGACACACGTCCAGCCGCCACCTTGGGGGGCTGATACGGGAGAGAAGTCACGGCCTGGGAGAGGTCCTCTCTTCCAGTAGCTTTCATTTTTCATTCCAGTAGAGCTCAAGTAGTGTAGATTCCAGAAAAGTGTAATGTAGAGTTTCTTTCTTTCAGAAGCATGTAGTTGAGTAGCAGTGTGTCACAGTGATTAGAGCAGTTTTCTCATTTTATTTTTATCTTCATTGTTCAGTGATTTTAATTTAAGTGTTGAATCCTTGATGAATTCTGTAAGGTTTCAAAAAAAAAAAAAAAAAAACGTGAAAGCCTGCGAGCGCGCCACCTCAGCGACGCACGTAAAGTCAGCAGCGTCTGACACACGCTAACGGACGCGTGAAATTTAGTCAAAACGTAGTGGGAATAGGCAGAAGGCTGTCAGCGTTAGTGGACATGCGCTGGCAATGGGAACGCACGCTGGCAAGGTGGTAAAACGGATATGAGACTCTGATAAATCCTCCACCCTTCACACGCTCCACCATTTTCGTTTCTGAATCCTCTCCTTCGCGCTTCACTCTCTGCACCTTCTCTCTAAGGAACCACCGTTTCATCTCCTCAAATTCTGGGATCCGGCAGCGGAAGGACGAATGTCATCCAAGGCTTCCAGAAAAGCCGTTCGTTTCAGACTGAGCTGGTAAGCCTTTTCCCACTGGACGTTCGTTTTCCGCGTATGCAAAATCAATTCTGAGTTGTACGTTCGTTATTTTCTTAGAGTAGAGTGGTTTTGATTTTTGGTTGGGGCTCGTCCATTGTAGTTTGGTTAACGAGCGTTTACGAGCGTGGGAAAGGGAAACGTAGTGGAGAAGAGTGTGGTGCGTCAGTGGACGTTCGGTCATTTCCAGGTAAGGGAAGCTTATTTAATTTAACTGGTTTGATGTATGTGTTTGAACGTTCGTTGTTAACGTGATTTTATTGTATGATGTTACTGTGATTTTATTGTATGACGTTCGTTATTTGATTGAGTATAATGCATGATTTTTGATATAATTGGAGTACATGAACGTTCGTTATTTTGGAAGAAGTGAGATATATGAATTTGCCTGAGATTGGCCTGTATGAAATATGGAAATTTTGTTGATATGAACGTTCGTGCTGAACGGTCTTAGACCGTTCGGTCTCCCTTTTTAATAGTCAAGAATGGGATTCGTTCATTTGGAATGATCCCTGGTCGAGGACGAGCGTCCTCATGTTCCACTGCCTTGTTCAGCGTTCGACCAAACTTCGTTGTATCTGGTATGTTGAAATAGTCTATTCCCGTTCGTAAAATCTATTATTTTAAGGTTATTAACGTTCGGTCTCACAACTGACGTTCTTACTTAGGAGTGTTTGGTCTCATACCGAACGCTCGTCCAAATGGTGTTCGGTCTTAAACCGAACGCTCGTTCAAAATGGCGCTCGGTTCTGAATTGAGCGTTCGTCCAAATAGTGCTCCGAATTGAGCGTTCGTCCAAATGACGCTCGGTTTTGAACTGAGCGTTCGTCCAAAAGTGCTCAAAATTGAGTGTTCGTCCTAATTGTGCTCGGTTTTGATCTGAGCGTTCGCTCTAGTTGGTGCTCGGTCTCAAACTGAGCGTTCGTCCTAATTGTGCTCGGTTTTGAACTGAGCGTTCGTCCAAAAGTGCTCCGAATTGAGCGTTCGTCCAAAATGGTGCTCGGTCTCAAACTGAGCGTTCGTCCTAATAGTGCTCGTTCTGAACTTAGCGTTCGTCCTTTTGTGTGCTCGGTTTTAATGTGAGCGTTCGTTCAAATTGGAGTTCGGTATTATACCGAACGTTCGTTCAAAAGGATTTTCGGTCCTATACCGAACGTTCGTCCAAAACAGGGGCTCGGTCTTAGATTGAGCGCTCGCTCAAAATCGGTAGCGTTCGTTTTCTGATTCTTAACGAGCGTCCTTTTTGTCCAGTCAGCATGGTTCGTCCTCGTTTCTTGGTGAGGACAAGACGTTCGGTTTTTGATGGTCAACCTTATAAATAATGAAAGTAATTATAGAATGATGAGTAATAAATGATGAACAGTATATGAGATGGAAAGAAAGTTGTGATGTTGAACTAGCGTTCCGGGTTGGGACGACTCCTGATTGAGAATTTGAGAATTTGTAAATGTATGACTGTGGGAAGTTAATGCTGGCTGTTCAATCCTGATATTCCGTGAGTGATCGTCCTCAAGTAGAGGCGCACGTCATGCGTGGGAATGGCAGGAGGTCGTCGTCCTTAGAGGTACTTTGGACGAACGTACTAACCTCGGGTGGCAGCTGATGAGAATGCCAGTTACCACACCACCCGGGTGCGTGAACGCCTGTAACTACGCAGAATTCATACAGTCCGGACAGTCAGTCGTGTCGAGTTTTATTTTGTGCTTGCGTTATAATGCCTTGATGTGTGATGAATTATGTAATGAACTGTATGATTGATGCATGAGTTAAATTAAGTAAGCTTACCCTTTCGTTTCCTTGTGTTGTCTATTGTCCTTGTACGTCCGTCTTGTCATTGCAATGATCATCCGTGTGGATGTGAGCAGAGGGAGACGAGCGTTTGGAAGAGGCGCTGAATGAAGAGAACCTGGTTGATGTCGAAGTGAAGACCGAGCAGTGAGGCGCTCGGCCAGTTATGTAACCTGTGTTAGAGTGGTCGTTCGACCATCTTGTCTTGTTATTTTATTCTGATAAACCGTCCGGTATTTGTGCCGTGTAAACCGTTTGGTCAAGTTTCGTGTACGTTCGGCTTTTTTTTTCATTTGTAACTCTGAAGACGTGCGGCTTTGCGCGTCTGTTTTGTTATTATTGTAAGACTGTACTCAAGGACGTTTGTCCTTGAGCGTTGTTTTGTTTTTAGTTGGAAAACTGTATTGAAATATTATTAAATGTGATTTTCTGATTATATGGTTTATGCTGTATTTTTGGGATGTCACATTAGTGGTATCAGAGCAGTTTTGTTCTCTTAAGGACACTGTAGGTTATGAGTACACTGTGTTTTTGCTGTGTGCTTAAATTGCGTTTAATGAGTTATTTTCGACTCTTTGAACAGGACTAACGTTCGTCCTTTTCTCCGTTCCAAAGAGTCAATGGCACCTAGACTTCCTCCTCCTCCACCATAGACCAATGAACATGATGGGCCCGACAACAACATCAGGCTATTGGAATCAGTGATCGAGAAGCTACAAGAGCAGAATGCTGTTCTGATGCAGCAGAACGCGACTAATTCACAAAATCTCGAAGCTGCTCGCGCCAATTCTGAAATGACTCAGAGGCAGCTGATGGATATTCTTGCAGCTACTAGGGGTACGCCGGGGGCATCTGCTTCAAATGCTACTCATCAGGCTGAGTGGACTTTGGAGAGCTTTTTGCAGCACCGCCCTGCAAAGTTTGATGGGAAATGCCTTCCTGACGGAGCTGATCAGTGGATACGGGACATGGAACAGATCTATGATGCCAAGGATTGTCCAAACGATCGAAGACTGGCATTCACTGAATATTTATTGACTGGAGAGGCCAGTCATTGGTGGTCGACTGCAAAGATGTTGCTAACGGAATCTCACAACCCTATTTCCTGGAAAGTCTTCAAGGAAAAGTTTTATGAGGAGTATTTCCCGGATAGTGTTCGTTTCGGCAAAGAAGTGGAATTTCTCCAGTTGGTGCAAGGTAATATGTCTGTTTCTGAGTACACCAACAGGTTCAAACATCTGGTTCGTTTTCATACCCTGGCGACCAGTGAAGTGTGGCAGTGTAGGAAATTCGAGAATGGGCTAAGAAGCGATCTGAAGGTGCTGATATCCAGCCTTTGCATTAAGTCTTTTCCTGCCATGATTGAGAGAGCAAAAGTGTTAGAGAAAAATGTGGCTGAAGCAGAACGACTGAAGAAGCAGCAACAAGCAACTAGGGGGCCGATCATGTCCAGGCCGAATCTGAATCGAAACAGGTTGCCGTATGCTCGCCCAGCACAACCATCTAATTCTCAGGCTATGGTTGTTGGCGGACAGTCTGGACAGCACGGATCAGTCAAGTGTTTCCAATGCGGAGGACCACACTACCGGTCGTCTTGCCCTCAGTTATTGGGAGTGAAGTCCTGCACTCGTTGTGGAAGAAATGGTCATATAGAACGTGAGTGTAGAATGGGCGGACGAGCGGCAATGAGGCCGCCAAATGCCGGGAGGATGCAACAGGATCGGGGTGGACGAGCACAAGCTGTTGGTCGAGTGTATGCGATCACGGGCGCCGAAGCTGCTAGCTCAGGTACGCTCGTCACCAGTACTTGTTTGTTGTTTGGAATGCCTGTTTGTGTGTTGTATGATTCGGGGGCAACACACTCCTTCATTTCGAAGGCGTGTGTTGAGAAATTGGGATTAGCCGAACGCGAGATGCAGTTCAACTTGGTAGTATCAACCTCAGCGGCTGGTGAGGTTAGGACGTCTACTGTATGTGTTAAGTGTCCTATAGAGGTTGAGGGGCGGAATTATAAAGTGAATCTCATCTGTCTACCCTTGAAAGATTTAGAAGTAATCTTAGGAATGGATTGGCTGGCTGCCAATCGCATTCTCATAGATTGCGGTGCAAAGGAATTGGTGTTTCCAGACGAGTATGAAGTGGATCTATCTGTGACGCTCGGTCAATTGAAAGAAGACATCGGGGATGGTGCCAGTTGTTTTCTGATCATGACGCATTCGGACGAACGAATTGAAGATTTGAATCATGAGCGATCGTCCAGTAAACTGAATGGAGGACGATCAGTCGTGGATGAATTCCCTGATGTATTTCCTGATGAAGTGCCTGGATTACCTCCTCCACGCGAGGTGGAATTTACTATCGACTTAGTGTCGAATGCTGGACCTATCTCTATTGCACCTTATCGGATGTCGCCAGCAGAGTTAGCTGAACTCAAGGAACAGATTGAAGAGTTAATGGATAAGCAGTTTATCAGACCTAGCGCATCACCTTGGGGAGCGCCGGTACTCTTAGTGAAGAAGAAGGATGGTAGCTCTCGTCTCTGCATTGATTATAGGCAGTTAAACAGACTGACTATCAAGAACAAGTACCCTTTGCCTCGGATAGACGACCTACTAGATCAATTACATGGCGCGGTCATATTTTCAAAGATTGATTTACGGTCGGGATATCATCAGATTCGGGTGAAGGAAGAAGACATCCAGAAGACAGCCTTCCGATCTCGATACGGACACTACGAGTATGTAGTAATGCCGTTCGGTGTGACAAACGCCCCAGCAATATTTATGGACTACATGAATCGTATCTTCAGACCGTATCTAGACAAGTTCGTAGTCGTCTTCATTGATGACATTCTTGTCTACTCCAAAAGCTATGAAGAGCATGAGGATCACTTGAGGATCGTTCTAGGCGTGCTAAGAGAAAAGGAGTTATATGCCAAATTCTCTAAATGTGAATTCTGGATGAAGAAAGTGCCATTCTTGGGACATGTGGTTTCAGCTGAAGGAATCTCAGTAGATCCGGCTAAAGTAAGAGCAGTACTGGAATGGGAGAGTCCACGCTCAGTTACCGAGGTTCGTAGTTTTGTGGGACTCGCGGGATACTATAGACGGTTCATTGAAGGATTTTCCAAAATAGTAGCTCCGCTTACTCAGCTGACCAGAAAGGATCAACCGTTCGCTTGGACCGATCGGTGTGAAAGAAGTTTCCAGGAATTGAAGAATAAGTTAACAAGTGCCCCAGTACTGGTCATACCTGACACGGCTAAACCCTTCGAAGTATATTGTGACGCTTCTCATCAAGGTTTGGGTTGTGTGCTCATGCAAGAGAGGCGGGCAGTAGCGTACGCTTCACGGCAGTTGAAAGTTCACGAGAAGAACTACCCAACTCACAACCTGGAATTAGCAGCGGTCGTCTTTGCTTTGAAGATTTGGAGGCACTACTTGTATGGATCAACTTTCCAAGTGTTCAGTGATCATAAGAGTCTCAAGTACCTCTTTGATCAAAAGGAATTAAATATGAGACAGAGACGTTGGCTAGAGTTCCTGAAGGACTATGAATTTGAACTACTCTATCATCCAGGAAAAGCAAACGTTGTAGCGGACGCTTTAAGCAGAAAGGTAGTTCACGTCTCGTCCATGATGGTCCGAGAATTGAGTTTGGTAGAAAGTTTTAGAGATCTAAGGTTACAGTTCGACTTGGAACCGAATGTTATTAAATGTTGTACTCTTAGAATCTCCAGTGACGTATTTGACCGGATCAGAATGAAGCAGCGAGAAGACGAAGAGTTGGTGAAGATCTTGAACGCACTCGGTACAGATCAGGCCAAGGAGTTCAACACGGGAACAGACGGTTGTCTACGATACATGGGCAGGACGTGCATTCCGAATGATGGTGAGTTGAAAAGGATGATTCTTGAGGAAGGACACCACAGTCGTCTTAGCATACACCCTGGTATGACTAAGATGTATCAAGACCTCAGGAAATCTTTCTGGTGGCCGGGAATGAAGAGTGATGTCGCACGTTTTGTGGCATCGTGTTTAACGTGTCAACGAGCCAAGGCTGAACATCAGAGGCCAGGCGGTCTACTTCAGCAGTTAGAGATTCCGGAATGGAAGTGGGACGGCATTGCGATGGACTTCGTGACCCACTTACCTCGAACGGTCAGGAATCATGATTCCATATGGGTAATCGTGGATCGTCTGACGAAGAGTGCTCACTTTCTAGCGGTCAACCTGAAAATGTCAATGGCGAATCTTGCTAAGCTTTACATCAAGGAAATCGTTCGTCTACATGGAGTTCCGTCTAGCATTGTTTCAGACCGAGACACAAGGTTTACCTCCCGATTTTGGCAGTCGTTACAAAGCGAGCTCGGTAGCAAACTCCATATGAGTTCGGCTTATCATCCTCAGACGGACGGTCAGTCCGAGAGAACCATTCAGACACTCGAAGACTTACTTAGGACATGCGTCCTAGATCACATGGGCGTCTGGGATGAAGTCTTACCTTTGGTAGAGTTCACCTACAACAACAGTTTCCAAGCCAGCATAGGAATGGCTCCCTTTGAAGCTCTGTATGGGAGAAAATGTCGAACGCCATTGTGTTGGTTTCAAGAAGGAGAAAAGGTCTTAACCGGACCAGAGCTCATTCAGCAGACGACTGAGAAGGTGAAATTGATCCAAGAAAGGCTGAAGGCATCTCGGAGCAGACAGAAGTCATACGCTGACAAAAGAAGAAGACCATTGGAGTTCGATGCTGGAGATCACGTCTTCCTTAGACTACATCCGACTACTGGAGTGGGGAGAGCCATTCGACCCAAGAAGTTGTCTCCCAAGTTCATCGGACCCTATCAGATCTTGAGGAAGATCGGACCAGTCGCATTATCTTTGCCGCCTCAGTTATCAAACTTGCATCCAGTCTTCCACGTTTCTCAACTTCGGACGTACGTATCCGACCCTTCTCACATATTAGAGTTAGAAGATATTCGTCTTCGTCAAGATCGTACGTTGGAGATGCAGCCGGTACGCATTGAAGATAGCAACACCAGGTACTACAAGAATAAAGCTGTCAGATTAGTGAAGGTCGTATGGGATGAAAAGACGGGCGACTCTACATGGGAAGTGGAAGATGCCATGAAGGATTTGTATCCCCATCTGTTTGAGAGTACGTCTTAATTTTCGAGGATGAAAATTTTTGTAGTTGGAGGGAATGTAAGGTTTCAAAAAAAAAAAAAAAAAAAAAAAAAACGTAGCAGCCTGCGAGCGCGCCACCTCAGCGACGCACGTAAAGTCAGCAGCGTCTGACACACGCTAACGGACGCGTGAAATTTAGTCAAAACGTAGTGGGAATTGGCAGAAGGCTGTCAGCGTTAGTGGACGTGCGCTGGCAATGGGAACGCACGCTGGCAAGGTGGAAAAACGGATATGAGACTCTGATAAATCCTCCACCCTTCACACGCTCCACCATTTTCGTTTCTGAATCCTCTCCTTCGCGCTTCACTCTCTGCACCTTCTCTCTAAGGAACCACCGTTTCATCTCCTCAAATTCTGGGATCCGGCAGCGGAAGGACGAACGTCATCCAAGGCTTCCAGAAAAGCCGTTCGTTTCAGACTGAGCTGGTAAGCCTTTTCCCACTGGACGTTCGTTTTCCGCGTATGCAAAATCAATTCTGAGTTGTACGTTCGTTATTTTCTTAGAGTAGAGTGGTCTTGATTTTTGGTTGGGGCTCGTCCATTGTAGTTTGGTTAACGAGCGTTTACGAGCGTGGGAAAGGGAAACGTAGTGGAGAAGAGTGTGGTGCGTCAGTGGACGTTCGGTCATTTCCAGGTAAGGGAAGCTTATTTAATTTAACTGGTTTGATGTATGTGTTTGAACGTTCGTTGTTAACGTGATTTTATTGTATGATGTTACTGTGATTTTATTGTATGACGTTCGTTATTTGATTGAGTATAATGCATGATTTTTGATATAATTGGAGTACATGAACGTTCGTTATTTTGGAAGAAGTGAGATATATGAATTTGCCTGAGATTGGCCTGTATGAAATATGGAAATTTTGTTGATATGAACGTTCGTGCTGAACGGTCTTAGACCGTTCGGTCTCCCTTTTTAATAGTCAAGAATGGGATTCGTTCATTTGGAATGATCCCTGGTCGAGGACGAGCGTCCTCATGTTCCACTGCCTTGTTCAGCGTTCGACCAAACTTCGTTGTATCTGGTATGTTGAAATAGTCTATTCCCGTTCGTAAAATCTATTATTTTAAGGTTATTAACGTTCGGTCTCACAACTGACGTTCGTACTTAGGAGTGTTCGGTCTCATACCGAACGCTCGTCCAAATGGTGTTCGGTCTTAAACCGAACGCTCGTTCAAAATGGCGCTCGGTTCTGAATTGAGCGTTCATCCAAATAGTGCTCCGAATTGAGCGTTCGTCCAAATGGCGCTCGGTTTTGAACTGAGCGTTCGTCCAAAAGTGCTCAAAATTGAGCGTTCGTCCTAATTGTGCTCGGTTTTGATCTGAGCGTTCGCTCTAGTTGGTGCTCGGTCTCAAACTGAGCGTTCGTCCTAATTGTGCTCGGTTTTGAACTGAGCGTTCGTCCAAAAGTGCTCCGAATTGAGCGTTCGTCCAAAATGGTGCTCGGTCTCAAACTGAGCGTTCGTCCTAATAGTGCTCGTTCTGAACTTAGCGTTCGTCCTTTTGTGTGCTCGGTTTTAATGTGAGCGTTCGTTCAAATTGGAGTTCGGTATTATACCGAACGTTCGTTCAAAAGGATGTTCGGTCCTATACCGAACGTTCGTCCAAAACAGGGGCTCGGTCTTAGATTGAGCGCTCGCTCAAAATCGGTAGCGTTCGTTTTCTGATTCTTAACGAGCGTCCTTTTTGTCCAGTCAGCATGGTTCATCCTCGTTTCTTGGTGAGGACAAGACGTTCGGTTTTTGATGGTCAACCTTATAAATAATGAAAGTAATTATAGAATGATGAGTAATAAATGATGAACAGTATATGAGATGGAAAGAAAGTTGTGATGTTGAACTAGCGTTCCGGGTTGGGACGACTCCTGATTGAGAATTTGAGAATTTGTAAATGTATGACTGTGGGAAGTTAATGCTGGCTGTTCAATCCTGATATTCCGTGAGTGATCGTCCTCAAGTAGAGGCGCACGTCATGCGTGGGAATGGCAGGAGGTCGTCGTCCTTAGAGGTACTTTGGACGAACGTACTAACCTCGGGTGGCAGCTGATGAGAATGCCAGTTACCACACCACCCGGGTGCGTGAACGCCTGTAACTACGCAGAATTCATACAGTCCGGACAGTCAGTCGTGTCGAGTTTTATTTTGTGCTTGCGTTATAATGCCTTGATGTGTGATGAATTATGTAATGAACTGTATGATTGATGCATGAGTTAAATTAAGTAAGCTTACCCTTTCGTTTCCTTGTGTTGTCTATTGTCCTTGTACGTCCGTCTTGTCATTGCAATGATCATCCGTGTGGATGTGAGCAGAGGGAGACGAGCGTTTGGAAGAGGCGCTGAATGAAGAGAACCTGGTTGATGTCGAAGTGAAGACCGAGCAGTGAGGCGCTCGGCCAGTTATGTAACCTGTGTTAGAGTGGTCGTTCGACCATCTTGTCTTGTTATTTTATTCTGATAAACCGTCTGGTATTTGTGCCGTGTAAACCGTTTGGTCAAGTTTCGTGTACGTTCGGCTTTTTTTTTTTCATTTGTAACTCTGAAGACGTGCGGCTTTGCGCGTCTGTTTTGTTATTATTGTAAGACTGTACTCAAGGACGTTTGTCCTTGAGCGTTGTTTTGTTTTTAGTTGGAAAACTGTATTGAAATGTTATTAAATGTGATTTTCTGATTATATGGTTTATGCTGTATTTTTGGGATGTCACAAATTCCATTTCCAGTTAAAGTGTTTTAACTTTTATTATCCGTTCTATTTTACCGTTCACTGTTTTCTGCATATTTATTATTACAGCATTTTAATTTCAAGCATTGATGAATTTTGCATTCTCTGATTTTGTTGTCATTTACCATTTAGTCTTACTGTCGTAAAAATTTATTTCCACGTTTTAAATTCTGTTTTATTTAATTTCAGTTTGATTTAATTTATTACAAACCCCCCCACTATGTGTTTGACCTGAGACTCGAACTACATTTGGTCCTTGAGAGACGACCTAGGAGTCACTTCCTAGTTTATACTGCATTAATTTTGTAATAAATTTTTGTGTGAGGTGCGACCCTCTCAACAAAATGGCGTCGTTGCCGGGGACCAACGGTTCGGTCTTAGGTCTTTTGTTGTGTTAGTGTGTGTTGTGTTTTGTCTTGTCTTGTGATGTGATGTTATGTTTTGTGTGTGCGTGTCGCATGTTCAATTGTGTTGTGTTTTGTTTGTTTCGTAATTTTTAGCATTCCCTTTCTACCTTTCCCCTTCTCTTTCCATGTCTACCTATTTTGATTTTGTGAATATTGCTTATTCTGCCAGTGCCTCTGATTATGATTCTCCTTCTGCATGTTACTCTGATTGTGATTCATATTCTGCTGATTTGTATGTTGAGAGCAATATGGCTCATCCTCCGACTTCTGAGAGTTCTCTTTGGGAACCGGTTCCACCTACTGAGGATGATGTTCATTGCGTTCTCAAGACTGGACTGATACATTTGCTGCCTAAGTTTCATGGTTTTGCAGGTGAATGCCCACACAGACATTTGGAGGAATTCCACAGCATTTGCTCTTCAATGAAGCCTCCACATGTACCGGTTGATCACATGTTCTTAAGGGCATTCCCACATTCATTACAAG
Organism: Vigna nakashimae; assembly: GCA_034642375.1. Lineage (NCBI taxonomy): Eukaryota > Viridiplantae > Streptophyta > Magnoliopsida > Fabales > Fabaceae > Vigna > Vigna nakashimae. Next base: position 36,452,632 of record CM067767.1, read on the forward strand.
AAGCAGCAAGGGATTGGCTGTATTGTCTTCCTCCAGGATCTATCACTTCTTGGGAAGATCTTAAGCATATGTTCTAGGATGAATTCTTCCCCGCTCAGTATGGTTACAGCAACGATCCTGGATGGAATGACCCTAGTTTGGGATGGTATGATGCTCCACAGCAATATCAGGAAGCACCATCTCAGAATGCTTGTATGCCTCTGCCAGTCCAGCAACAATAACAGCTGCAACTTTATGAGTCTGCCCAGATAGCTCCTCAACCTTCTACTTCTGAGCTTACATTGCAGGAGTTGTTGGAGCAAATGACCTGGTAATCAATTACAAACAATCATGGGGAGCGCAATTGTCACATTTGGGTAGCGCATATCAACTTTCAGTACAAAACTACAATTTTAACCTGGTAATCAATTACAACTTCTCTGTAAGTGATTACAAGTACATGTGTCTAGTGTGTATGGTGTCGGAACATGTTAGGTCATTGAATTGTTGAGAAAAAATGTCATTTAGGTGCTTTCATGTAAGTTAGATGAGCTCCATAAGCATTTTTGGCCAATTTCTGCCCTGGTAATCGATTACAGGGGTCTTGTAATCGATTACCATAGGAAAAAAGGTAATTTATACAAAAACTTCAACTGTACTCCCCAGCTAGATGAACACTGCTCCCCAACTCTATTTTTCTGACCTTTGCTACTTGTTTTGTTCTTAACTTTCTCCACCGAACTCCAAATGACTTGATACTTGTTTTGTTGGAATCTAGACTCAAAGAGCTTTCCAACAAAACAAGAATCAACTCATTTGAAGTTCGGTGGAGAAAGTTATGAGCAAAACAACCAGCAAAGGTTAGAGGTGATAAAAATATATAAAACGTTAACTTTAAGGAATTAACTGCACCTACTCAGATGTCCAAAAATTATAAATTAGTAGTCATTGGTAAGGTCCAGCAGCATCTATAAACCATTGCCTCTTGTCCAGTTAAATGATCCAAGATCCAAGGTAACCTAACTATCTCCTATCTGGCTTATAATCCCCCCTTATTACGTGCAAGACTACTAATCTACCTACTGGTTTTGTCACAAGCTCAGTACACCTATTTCCTTTAGCGATTCTGCAGTAAAACAACAGGGAATTCTCGTTCCCGAACCATAAAATCTCTCTCCCCTTACCATACCTCTCCAAACCAGATTAACCTAGGTTTCCTGTTACCAAATCTGCACTAAGTCAGCCACGGCTCACCCACTCTGACTCGGAAAGAATCAAATGACACCAAGTTACTGTAACCTCCCAATTAATCAGGGGATCCTAATATATTATGCTAGCTGCAAAGTTGCTTACCGGAGGGGTGATAAGGAACCCAAATTACGTTCAGCAAAAGTGGGCAGCAGCAGTTGGTGGTGGGTCTCTCCACTTAGAAGTGCTCCAGCCACCACCAGGAAACCTCCATCATCATCTCCTTAAGTGGGCTTGGCACTGAGAAATGGAAGGGGATGAAAATGGGGTTTCTGGTTTCTGGAAAAATCTGATGCGATTCTGCAGAACGCACGTACGTCCAATTTTGGTTAGTCAAAATTGGACGTTCGTCCAATTTGCTCGACCAATTAGTGGTCGGCCAAAATAGCATGAGCGTTCGGTTTTGTGTTCTAAGGTAACGAGCGTTCGCGTTCGGTTTTGTGTTCTAAGGTAACGAGCGTTCGCGTTCGTCCTTAGGTAAAGTTAGTAATATATTAGACATTCGTCCAAACAGTATCCAGTGAATTAGTGATTTTAGGCATTCGTCCTTAATTTAGTATTCTCATGAAGCAATCCTGAGCGTTCGGTCTTCACGTGGTATTCTTAGGTTGCAATCATGAGCGTTCGGTATTAATCTGATATTCTTAGGTTTGAATCTTGAACGTTCGATTTTGATGTATTAGATGTATTAGTGTGCGTTCGGTCTTAAATTGATATTCGTAAATTTAGATCATGAACGTTCGGTTATAAATTGATATTCTTAAGGTTGGATCATGAACGTTCGGTTTTAGTGTATTAGAAATTTTAGCGCTCGGATAAAATTAGTACTCTCAGGATTTGATTTAGTACCGAACGGTCAGAATGGATTTAGTACCGTTCGGTCAGATTTTGATTTAATACTGTTTGGTTAAGTCGAGATCATTCGGCCAGGGTTCTAGACGTTCGGTCTGTACTCTATGTGTTCGGTTAAGTGATGTAGGTATTAGACGCAGACTTTAAACGTTCATCCTAATAGTTTCCGTCATAGGCAGCGTTCGGTCTCGAGGAGGGTTTATCTTTGAGCGTTCGTCCAAACAGTTTCGAGTTAATAGTATTCGGTTTAATAATGTTTGGTGTTTTAGTGTCAAGCCTAAGAGATTGATCTTAAGTCAGGCCTGGGTAATTCTTCTCAACTTTCAGCACAAAAGGGGAGTTTTTTCCTGGTAAGCGATTACACGGTCCCAATAATCGATTACAAGTGCATCTGTCCTGTGTCAATGGTGCAGGACCTCACTTGTAAACCTATAAACAACATGTAAACTCCTCCTTCACATTCAAAGTTATTGTAAAAATCATGTTGGTTACAACTGTAACCACCTTCATCTTTATTCTTCTCTTCAAGCAGCTTAGCCTGCAATGCAGATAACTCTTCTTCAAATTCTTCAATTACAGCATCTTGTTCCTCTAAAGCATCATTAATAACTTTTATGTGTTTTCTATTGATTGTTGATTTTTCTTGTTTCTTCAAATCATCTAAATTGACAACCAACAAACAATCCATGTAACAAATTTACCTGCAACACATATACACAAACAACTGCAAAAAACAATTGTTTTTTGGTACAAATAACCAACGTAAGTCACAACCCAAAAGTAAAAAACATCAAAAAAATGACGAACAGATGCAAGACCAAAAACCCAACCCCAAAATACGAATACGGAAACATGAAAAAGTTCATACCTTGTTCGAAGAACCATTGTCACCGGACGAACCCATTGCACAAAAAAGGTAACAACTTCGATAAAATCGACACCGAATGAGACAAGCGTAATCTCCAACTCAAAGAGACAAACCCAACGTCCAGAGAGGTTGAAAGGAAAACGATGGTGACAGGGAAGCAGGAGAGATAGATGTTCAAAACAAAATGAAACCCTAAAAATGGAGGAGGGAGAACACTGCTATGAAGAGAGAAGTTGAAATGAAATTCAAATCCCTAAAATGGAGAGCGAAGACAGTGATAAGGAGAGAAGATAGAGTTCAAAAATGAAGAGGACAATTTCGGAATTCAAACTTCAACCCATTCCAAACTAGATTTTAAATTTAAAAAAAAATATTCAAATTTGACCAATTAAAACCTGACACGTGGTGTTGTCAAATTTTTGTCAAATTGGCGTTGTCAGAATATCGGGATCCTTAAAGCAATTCACGTCCAAGCCACGTCCAGTGGAGGGGAGCGTCCAGAAGCACGTCACATGCCACGGCCCAACAAAAGCTGGTCTAGCACACGTCCACGCTTCATTTTCTAGCAGCAGCCACGGCCCAACAAAAGCAGCTTCAGCACTCCACACTCACGACCCTTGAAAAGAGGCCTTCATTTCTTCATCCAGCCTTTACTGGACACGCTGGCAGTAGGTTGCACGTCCAGCAATATGATTGGTAATGTCCAGCGGGGCCCACGGGGAAGTCCGGCTGCCACCCTAGGGCACGGACATTGAAGAAGAGGATTTTGGCAATTAAAAGGAGAAGAGTCCAGCATCACAAAAGGGGGGGAAAGGACACACGTCCAGCCGCCACCTTCGGGCGCTGATACGGGAGAGCAGTCACGGCCTCGGGGAGGTCCTCTCTTCCAGTAGCTTTCATTTTTCATTCCAATAGAGCTCAAGTAGTGTAGATTCCAAAAAAGTGTAATGTAGAGTTTCTTTCTTTCAGAAGCATGTAGTTGAGTAGCAGTGTGTCACAGTGATTAGAGCAGTTTTCTCATTTTATTTTTATCTTCATTGTTCAGTGATTTTAATTTAAGTGTTGAATCCTTGATGAATTCCATTTCCAGTTAAAGTTTTTTAACTTTTATTATCCGTTCTATTTTACCGTTCACTGTTGTCAGACCTCGGAAATTTAACCCAAACCCTACCTGTTTAATCTCATTTAATGCGCCCAAAACCCTGTTCAGATTCATTTAAAACACACCCAAAACTCTGCACACTGACGCCAGGTGTCAAGAATGGAAGATTCGAAAATCAGTAAGTGGAGGACAGGTGTCCATAGGAGAGTGCACGTCCGTTGGAAGTGGGGTAGAAAAAATGATTTTTTGAACAACCCTGTTCACTCTCCTCTGCATGCACTTCTCCTTCCCAACTATGACTTTCCATTTCCTCCTCCTTCTCTCTAGAAATTCCCCTTCTCTCTCTACTGTACCTCACTCTTCTCTGCTCCGATCACCGTTCAGGCACCGTAGAAGGATTCCCGGCGTCGTGAGCTTCATTCTGGACCGAACAGTTCCAGATTCTGAAACTGGTAAGTTTCTCTTCTTCGTCGAGCGTTCTTTTGTTACATGCAAAGCCAAATTCTGGTTGCATGAAGGGGTATAGTCTAAGTTATTCTTGATTTTATATGGTTAGATTTAGTTGGAAGAATTAAGTGATCTTTGAGGGTAGAAAGCTGTAGACGGGCGACCCCAAAATCTTACGTTTAGAACGTTTCACTCACTGATCCAGGTAAGGGAAGCTTATTTAATTTAATTGACATTTGTATGTTGTCTTACTGTATGAACGTCCGTTGTTTGAAGGAATGAATATGATGCATGCTGCTTGATATGTATGATGATGGTTGATATGTATGAATGTGAATATGAGTAATCATTTTGGAGTATGAATTATTAATGTGGAATTCTATAAAGTATGTAAATTGATATTTGATATGAATTTATAAGGTATGAACTGATATGTTGAAAACTTGAGTTGAAAATAGATGAAATTCTGAATATGAAATTCTCATTATGATAATGTACGTTCGTTATTGAATGGTCCTCTACCGTTCGGTTTGTTCTAGTAAACTATTTTAAAATGGAACTCTTTCATTTGGAGAGAATTCTAGTCGAGAACGAGCGTCCTCATGTGGAAATACTATGTTTGAGCGTTCGGCTCAGTATAGTTGTACCCTAATATCTGAAATAAAGTAATACATATATATATATATACCCTCTTACTTTAAGATTAGTAGCGCTCGGTCTTACACCTAGCGTTCGTAATAAGTAGCGCTCGGTCTTACACCTAGCGTCCGTACTAAGTAGTGCTCGGTCTTATACCTAGCGCTCGTATTGAGTAGTGCTCGGTCTTATACCAAGAGCTCGTACTATTGTATAATCAATCTTGATAAAATAGCGTTCGTCCAACTGTAGTAATACTTTCTTTTACCATATTCGGTCATTTACTGGCATTGGATTTCCGTATGTGAACTATTCTAAATATGGTCCTTAACATCTTGAATATTCTTCTTGAATTGGATCCGGCCTAAGGCCTCCATACTTGATTTATTTCTTAAGTATTGGTTTGAACTCAAGAGAGTCAGTTCATTCAACTGACTCACGTGGTAAATACCGTTCGTCACATATTGCACTATTGTACTCGGTTCATTTCGTAAATCCAAAAGTAACTCTCTTCGTCTTATTCTGTTCTGAACGGGAGAATCGTCGATCTCTTTCTTATCGTTCGTCCTCGTTCTGAAGAGGGCTGAACGTTCGTTATTTTATGTCCTTGTAACTGATGATGAAATTGATAATAAAGTGGAAGATTATAAAGGATGAACAGTATATGAGATGAATAAACGGTTGTGGTTTTTGAACGAGCGTTCCAAGGAGGAACGACTCATGTATTGAATATTGGGATTGGTAAAGTATGACTGTGGTTATGCTAATGCTAGCAGTTCATCCTGATGTTCCGTGATTACTCGTCCTCACGTAGAGGGGGTAGGTCATGTGTGGGAACGGCAGGAGGTCCTAGTCCTTAGGGTACTTTGGATAGGGCTAACCTCGGGTGGCAGTTGTTGAGTGTATCCCAGTTACTACATCACCCGGGTGCAAGAATGCCTGTAGCTACACAGATTCATACAGTCCGGACGGTCCGTCTAGTGATAGTTTTCGTATCGTTATATATATGTTGAACTATACATGTGTTGTTGGAATGTTTAATTTATATGTTGATGTGTGAATTAAATTACATAAGCTTACCCTGTGTTTTTCCTTGTGTTGTCTCGTCCTTGTACGTCCGTCTTGTCAATTGCAATGATCATCCGTGTGGATGTGAGCAGAAGGAGAAGCATTGTTGGAAGATGTGATTGAAGAGGAGAATCTGGTGGACGTTGAAGTTAAGGCCGAACCTTAGGTCGTTCGGTAGTATTAGATGTTAATTGTTTTGTAAGCGATCGTTCGGTAATTGGTTTTGTAAAACCGTTCGATCCTGACTCTTTCTTATTTCTGTAATATTATAAATTAACTCTGTACTTAACGCCGTTCGGTTTTTGAACGTTGGTATTAGTGTAAGACTGCACTGTTTGATTATGAAATGTAATTAATTCTATTATATGGTTATTACTGTATTTTTGGGATGTTACAATTGTTTTCTGCATATTTATTATTACAGCATTTTAATTTCAAGCATTGATGAATTTTGCATTCTCTGATTTTGTTGTCATTTACCATTTAGTCTTACTGTCGTAAAAATTTATTTCCACGTTTTAAATTCTGTTTTATTTAATTTCAGTTTGATTTAATTTTCCGCAACCAAAAACATTACAAACCCCCCCCCCCACTATGTGTAAGACATGTGTAAAATAAAAATATACTTTTATTTTACTATATTTTGTGTTACTAAATAATTAATTATGATATGTTTGTGTAATGAAAATATTAAGAAAGTGAATAAAATAAATTAATTAGAACTAATGTTATCTTAATTTTAGAAAATTGTTTGAAAGAATGGTTGAGTAATGTTTCCTAGTTGTTTTATTTTCATTGGTGGGGAGGTGTGGGTCTCATAGTAATAAAAAATAAAAGAATGGTGAGAAGGCATTGTTGGGTGGGTGATGAATCAATATTTTACTCACTGCACTTAGCTTATTGTACCGAATTTAGTCAGGGAATTGTGCTTAATTGTCCAGTATTTTCCCGTTTTTCATAATTGTGATTAATTTGATCGGAAATTCTTATTTTAATTAATATTGAATCATCTGAGCTAATTATTCGCATTAGTAATTGCAAGGAAAATTTTGGACATTTAGAAGGTTGCCAAATAATTACTCTCCATTAAAAAGTATGTACAATGAGGACATTATGGTCATTTTACCCTTTGAAAGGGGTGCTCCATTATTGAAAAAGAGTTACATCTAGCAAAGTGAAAAGATGCTTGAAGGATATATGCACGTTGCACACGGAAATCACTCCACACTTAAGCAACTTTTGACTTGAACTTTTAATGGTTTTGGGAGGCACTCGGCCACGAGATGCGTCCAGAGGTGCTATTACGGGATGCATTCAAATTGGAGCATCTGGAAGCAGCTTGAGAGGTGCAATATCTTCTTCCAGCAGTAGCAACCAGCAGAGAGAGAAGCGTTCCAGCTTGGGAGCAGAAGGTGTGAAGCGGTGCAGCAACTTCCATCCATGCAAGCTTTCCAAGAGCTTCTAGGCAGCACCACCACCAGCGGAAGATGGAGTGGTGTTCTCGGACAGCTGCAGCAGCACCAGAAACCTTGGCAGCAGGTTGGAGAAAGCTTGGAGCAGCCACCACGTTGAAGGAAGAAAGCTCATGGTTTTCTCTATGTTTTGGCTGCAACTCACGGTTGGAAAGAAGAGTAGCTCACGACTTTCTTGAAGAGCATCACGTCCAGCAGCTTTGGAGAGCACCATAGTGATTGATGATGGAAGCACGTCCACCAGCAGTAGTAGCCATCAAACGTCCAGCACTTCACCATGGACAGCAGTAGCAAAATGCATCCAGCAGCTATGAAGAAGGAGCAACTACCGAGAGGGAGAGGTGTCTCGGCCTGGAGCTGGTACTGGAACCACCATTCAAGGTTTTGTTGCATGATTGGAGAGCTGCTGCATTTGAGGGAGAAGCTCACGACACTTACATGCAGAAAAGAAAGAAATTATTTGTTTTGTCTTATTTTGAAAAGTGGAGTAACCTTGCCTATTGATTCACACGTCCGTGAAGAGTAAGTGGTTGAAGAAAGTCAAAAATCAATAAAAATGCAAGGAGGAAAAGGACAAAAGGTGAGCAACATGTTTTCTTCTTTGGTGCATGTGATATGGAGCACTTGGAGAATGGAAATGGGAATGTCCAGAGAAACACACGGATAGCACACAAAATGGAGGGCCCCTCACTACATTCTTCCAAAATTAAAAAATCATGGTCTTGTAGTATAAGAGGGAGGAAGTACCGAGAGAAAAAGAGGAGGAGAAGGGGGCCGTGAGGGAGCTGGACAGCTGCTGAAACGTGGACAGCAGGGGGCTGGAACAGTAGTGAAGAAACACAGTACAGAGATGGAAGGTTACGGTTGATGCACTGATTCATCTTCTTTGCTGTAATGTGGAATTTCTAATTTAGTTTTCCTCTTCTTTTGTTGTAATAAACTCTTCTATAATTTTAATCCAATGCACTATTTTTATTTCCTGTTGTTAAAATTTCTAGAATTGTTTTACTGTTTCTTTTTACTACCGTAATTTAATTTCTGTGGTAATTTAATTTCAGTTGTTGTTTTCTGTAATTTAATTTATGTTGTTCTTTATTTTTGCATGTTGATCATTTACTGTAATTTTATTTTCTGTATTTTACTGCAGTGATTTTGATTCTATTTTTACTGTTTTTACTGTTTTCTGTATTTATCTTTTTCTGTATTTTATGTTTTTATGTATTTTCGTTTTTACTATTCCAGATTTATTTTTACTAATTCATGTTACTGTATTTTCATTTTTACTATTTTACTATTTTTACTGTTTTACTGTTTTTACTGTTCTCTGTATTTTGTGTTTTTCTGTATTTTTGTTTTCTGTATTTTTAAGTTTTCTGTCCAGATTTAATTTCACTGTTTTATGTTACTGTATTTTCGTTTTCACTGTAGCAATTTCATTTTTACTGTTTTAAAAGTGTTTTACTATTTTAATTTCGTTTTTACCATTTTCACTATTTTAAATTTTACGGTTTTGTTTTTACTGATGCCCCTATTTTTGCGTTTAATGTTTTACGTTTTGTTCACGTTTAATGTTCCCGCGTTAATTTTTGATATCTTTTACCATTTTTTTTACCGTCTTTTACCGTTCAATTTTTACCGTCATTAAAATTTATTTCATCGTTTTTAATTTTGCTTTATTTAATTTCTAGTCCGTTTTAATTTTATTACCGCAACCAAAACAACCATCAAAACCCCCCCCCCCTTTTCTTGTGTGATCTGAGACTGAACCGCAATATTGGTCCTTGTGAGACGACCTAGGAGTCACTTCCTAGTCTATACTGCATATTTTCGTGCAAACAATTTTTGTGAGCGGTGCGACCCGTCGATTAAAAATGGCGCCGTTGCCGGGGACCAATGAAGGTTTGGTTTTAGATTTTTGTTGTATAAATTTTTGTTCTGTTAATATGTGTCTTTTGTGTGTTTTGTCTTGTATATTTCTGTAGGCGACAACGACACCTTCAGCAAATTTTGGCGGCGTTGTCACTTCAGTTCAAGGTTTTTTGTTTTAGATTTTTGCTATGTTTTTCGATTATGCTGTGTTAATATATATTGTGTATATATGTGTTTAATTGTGCTATGTTCTGTATTTAGTTGTTATTAAAAAAAAAAAAACAAATTGAAAACTAAAAAAAAAAAAAAAAATTAATTAAAAATTTTTACTATTGATGTTCTGTCTTGTGTGTGCTTGTAGCATGTATAAATGTGTTTTGTTTTATCTGATTCGTAATTTTTAGTTTTTAGTTTTTACTTTTTATTTTTCCATGTCTACCTATTTTAATGTTGTGAATAATGCTTATTCTGCCAATGTCTGTGATTATGATTCTTATTCTGCATATTACTTTGATTTTAAATCTGCTGATTTTTATGATGAGAACAATATGTTCCATCATCCAATTTCTGAGAGCTCTCTTTGGGAGCCAGTTCCACAATATGAGAGTCAGCAGTATGATTCTCCTATTCAAATAACTCCTCAGCCTTCTATTTCTGAACCTACATTAAAGGAGTTACTAGAGCAGATGACAATGCAGAACATTCAGTTTCAGAAAGGGAACATGCAGTTCAAGCAAGAGAGCATGGAAACTCAAGCTGCCATGCAGAATCTGAGTGATCAGATCAGGCAGATGGCCACTCTTGCACCTGAGGAGACTGATGAAAATTTTGGGGACCCGGCAGAAGTAAGCAGTAATCCTGAACCAGGTAGACCACCTTCACCTTCCCACACTCTAGAAATCTTCAAGGAAGAGGAGGTAAGCATACCACAATTTGATTATTATGTTGATTGTGATGATGATCGGTATGCTAATGACTATATTCTTGCTGAGTCTGATTTTAATTTTTCCTCTGTGCATGAAGAGAACCGCTTTTTACTATCACATTCGAATGGTTATTCTTCATGCACTGAACATGAATCTGAATCTATGATTAATATTGCATGCAATTTAGAAATTGATTCATGTTATGAGGATTTATCTAAGGCTCAGTATGATGAATTGGGATTAGGTGTTATACCTCTGCATAACATCTCTTTGGAACCACATTGCACTAACCATGTTGCAGGTGGTGTACATGTATTGCATCAACAAACACCCACAATTGAAGACAAAGGTGCAAGCTTACAAAACGGTTTGAAAATCAATTGGCACCTGCTGAACCCAATCATCAACAATTTTTTCTGCTTAGATCCAGCGATGGAAGACATTTCATTGCTTGATCAGATCTGGAGGATGAAGCAGTTCATCCTCAACACTTTCATACTGGATCCCGAGGCGAAAAACATCTCCCTGATTGTCCAAAATTGGCAGCTTCCACCATAACCTACGGGAGTTTGCATTTTCTTTCTCTCCCTTTTTCCTACTTTTATTGCATTTGTCCATAATATGTTTCCTGTTTTGATTGCTGATGATATGCTTAGAACACATTGAGGACAATGTGTAGTTTAAGTGTGGTCTATTGGGAGAGACTCTGATTTTTCTTTGTTTTGTGTGTTAAATTTTTTTTGTTTTTGTGTGCTAAATTTTTCTGTTTTAAGTTGTTTTTAGTGTGTTTTGTGTGCAATAAATTTTACATTTTTCTCTTCAATTCTGGATTTTGTTTAAGTTGTAGATTTTTCCTTCACTTCATTAATACTTATGGTTTGAAATCCTTGCTTTTCTCTGCTTGGAAGATGATTATGATGTTTGAGAGGGTGAATTGATTATAACACGAATACCCTGTGAGAATTTGAACCACTTTATTTTCTTTCTTGTGTGCTATGTATCTTGATTGCTTGCACATATGCCTTGGCTTGATTCTTTTTGATATACTTGATTTATATGCACGTTTTAGAAATGATAAAGGCATTTTATTTATTGAGCCTCTTTAGCCAAATAAGCCTACCCTGTTATTATCCTTTGATAACCCCTTTGAGCCTATACTGTATATATTTCTTTGTGTTGAAGCTCATACACTGAACCTAAGTGAAAAAAAAAAAAAATTATTACCTTAACCTTAGGAAAGTCTGGAGCTATAGAAGTATTTTTTGAATAAGTGTGGTCTCCTTGGGAATTCTGATGAATTGGCTAGTTGGTTCCTCATCATGTTTTGAAATGATAATTTATATCCTGTTGTGTGATAAAAAAAAAGAGAGACAGGATAAAAAAAAATATTGATGAGAAAAAGAGGAGAAAATTTGAAAAATAATTTTGTGAATAATGGAGTTGAGAAGAGGATTGAATTAGAGGTTTGGGTGAGATTTGACTGTGTTTACATTTTTTTCCCTAATGCACCTCTATTTCTTCTGAGCTATAGCTACTTATCCAATTTTATCCTCCCCTGTCCTTGGCCCCATTACAACCCAGTAAAGACCTTTTGATCTGAACATGCATATGTTTTAAGTATTGATAATTAGAAGCTTGCCAAGTCTACTTGTGTTTGTTTTCTTGAGTACATCGAGCTGATATTATTATTTACCTTAGACACTTGAGAGAAACACTGTGAGTGCATCTGTGAGGTTTTGTTATTCTTGAATCACCTCTTGAACTGATTAATCATTTTGCTATGTATTGAATTGCTTGGATGATTTCTGTAAGTATATGCTATTCTTGATTTTGTGTTGGATATTTTCTACTTCTTTTATCTGTCCAAAATTCTTGAGAACTGTGTAAATTCGCTTTATTTCTTTATGAGTCCTTTGTTCTCTATGTGCTGAGTTTGTGTCACTTCCCTATGTTCTTTGAACTATTCCTTGATCTGCGTCTTGATTTTGCCCAGGAGTGCAAAAGACTAAGTGTGGTCTATTTTGATGAATCAATATTTTACTCACTGCACTTAGCTTATTGTACCGAATTTAGTCAGGGAATTGTGCTTAATTGTCCAGTATTTTCCCGTTTTTCATAATTGTGATTAATTTGATCGGAAATTCTTATTTTAATTAATATTGAATCATCTGAGCTAATTATTCGCATTAGTAATTGCAAGGAAAATTTTGGACATTTAGAAGGTTGCCAAATAATTACTCTCCATTAAAAAGTATGTACAATGAGGACATTATGGTCATTTTACCCTTTGAAAGGGGTGCTCCATTATTGAAAAAGAGTTACATCTAGCAAAGTGAAAAGATGCTTGAAGGATATATGCACGTTGCACACGGAAATCACTCCACACTTAAGCAACTTTTGACTTGAACTTTTAATGGTTTTGGGAGGCACTCGGCCACGAGATGCGTCCAGAGGTGCTATTACGGGATGCATTCAAATTGGAGCATCTGGAAGCAGCTTGAGAGGTGCAATATCTTCTTCCAGCAGTAGCAACCAGCAGAGAGAGAAGCGTTCCAGCTTGGGAGCAGAAGGTGTGAAGCGGTGCAGCAACTTCCATCCATGCAAGCTTTCCAAGAGCTTCTAGGCAGCACCACCACCAGCGGAAGATGGAGTGGTGTTCTCGGACAGCTGCAGCAGCACCAGAAACCTTGGCAGCAGGTTGGAGAAAGCTTGGAGCAGCCACCACGTTGAAGGAAGAAAGCTCATGGTTTTCTCTATGTTTTGGCTGCAACTCACGGTTGGAAAGAAGAGTAGCTCACGACTTTCTTGAAGAGCATCACGTCCAGCAGCTTTGGAGAGCACCATGGTGATTGATGATGGAAGCACGTCCACCAGCAGTAGTAGCCATCAAACGTCCAGCACTTCACCATGGACAGCAGTAGCAAAATGCATCCAGCAGCTATGAAGAAGGAGCAACTACCGAGAGGGAGAGGTGTCTCGGCCTGGAGCTGGTACTGGAACCACCATTCAAGGTTTTGTTGCATGATTGGAGAGCTGCTGCATTTGAGGGAGAAGCTCACGACACTTACATGCAGAAAAGAAAGAAATTATTTGTTTTGTCTTATTTTGAAAAGTGGAGTAACCTTGCCTATTGATTCACACGTCCGTGAAGAGTAAGTGGTTGAAGAAAGTCAAAAATCAATAAAAATGCAAGGAGGAAAAGGACAAAAGGTGAGCAACATGTTTTCTTCTTTGGTGCATGTGATATGGAGCACTTGGAGAATGGAAATGGGAATGTCCAGAGAAACACACGGATAGCACACAAAATGGAGGGCCCCTCACTACATTCTTCCAAAATTAAAAAATCATGGTCTTGTAGTATAAGAGGGAGGAAGTACCGAGAGAAAAAGAGGAGGAGAAGGGGGCCGTGAGGGAGCTGGACAGCTGCTGAAACGTGGACAGCAGGGGGCTGGAACAGTAGTGAAGAAACACAGTACAGAGATGGAAGGTTACGGTTGATGCACTGATTCATCTTCTTTGCTGTAATGTGGAATTTCTAATTTAGTTTTTGATGAGTCAATATTTTATTCACTTCACTTAGTTTATTGTACTAAAATTAGTCGGGGAATTGTGCTTAAACGTCCGGTATTTTCCTGTTTTTCCTAATTGTGCTTAATTTGATCGAAAATTCTTATTTTAACTAATTTGAATTCTCTGAGCTTATTATTTTGCATTATTAATTACGGGAAAATTTTGGATAACGTTTTGGGACATTTGAAGGCTAAATGAGAAATGACAATTGAGCCCAATGCATTTCAGCCACTTCAATTTTCGCTGGTTGCTGTGTGAATTTTGTATCAACTTGTTTGTCCTCGTTCGAATTCAATTCTTATCCGTTTTGCATGCAGTTTTTTTTCATAGTTTCGTACGGATGTCTATTTTCATGTATAGTTTTTACTTTGTTCAAATTCGTTATGTGTTGTTCCCAGTAATTGTTTTACTCCCCTGTGTCAGTCAAGTTCATACTGTTTAAGTGGCTTCTAATTTGTTTGCATTGTTTGCTTGTTTTTTTTAGTTGTGGTGGCTGGAATTAATCATTGGAAGGTGCTAAGATCTCCCAACACTCAAGAATTCAACACTCATAATGACACATTTTATAGCTCAAGCAAAGGACACATGGGACAAAAGTTTTGGCCATCACGGTTTTATTGAGAAACATTTGTATGAATGGTTGGCAAAAACGTAGAGGAGTAGCTTAATTGTATGTGCACGGTGCAAACCAAATTGAAAAGCAAGCCAATTGGAATCAGAGAGGGGACCACCTTGGTTGGAAGTTCACTTTCATATGGATTCCAAAATAAAGTCTTTGATTTCATCCAAAAATCAACAAAGTAAATTGGAATTAAAGGAGGGGACCACTTTTGTTGAAAGTTTACGGTCATGGAGAGAATAATGGAAGCATTTTCACTTTGGTTTCTAAGAGAAACAAGAAGCAAACGGAAATGATAGATTGGAGGGCCCCTCATGGCTTTTGGCACATTAGCAACTTACTACAAAATTTCAACATAATTCTTGGACAACACATGTAGCCCCCACATCTCTTCTTGCTGGAACGTTTTCTATTCAATTAAAATTGGCTGGTTTCTTTTGCATTGTGCACGACGTCCAGCACTTCTTTTGGGGCCCTGGAACATTTTATTTAAATGAAAAATTAGCTGGTTTCTTCCATGGTGTGCACGGTCTTACTCCAGTTAGAAGAAGCGGATGCACATGGATGATTGTCCAACAAAAGGAGGTTGTAGCATGCTCATCTCAACAAGCAGATTTCACGTTTCCAGCAAACTTCACGTAGCCCATCCAGTTGCCACTCTCTCATGGTTGATTTCCTTTTGCAAATACTGGACCAAATTGCTTTGAGGATGGAGAGGCATCACGGATCTAGCTAACCAGAAAAGGGCAGCAACATCACCAACACCAGCAGCTGCAACGTGAGGAGGCCATGGCTGAATGGAAAGAAAGCTGCAAAATGCCTGCAAACTTGGAGGTCACGGAAATGGAGATGGAGGAAGTAGCATCCAGCAGGGTGGAGAGTGGTTGGATGTGTGAAAGGGAAATGTTGGAAGGAAGAAGGGAAAGCATCCATCCATCCAGCAAAGAGAAAGAGAAGCTTCAAGGTCCAGCTTGCACAGCAGAGAAAGCACACGTCCAAAAGAGAGAAGAGTGATGGCCAGTAGTGATGCCTCGGCATGGAGCAGCTGCAACCACCACTTGTCACGGCTTGGCTGGAGGAAAAAAAGAGTTTCATTCACTTGGAGGAGTAGCATGTTGTCACGGGAGAGTATAGCTGGAGAAAGGATGCCTCACGGACCAGCGGCTTGGCTGGAATGCCCACAGAATTGAAGAAGAAGACAAGACTAAGAGGGCCCAACCTTATTCATGTTTGACAACGTCCAGGAGGAAATTCAGGAAATCTGTTGGGAGACAAAACAAAATGGGAAAGCTGCGTGACAGGAGTAAGACAAAATTATTTGGCATATAAAAGGGGCAGGAGGGAGTCCAGTGGTGACGGGGGCTGCTGGAAAATCCAGCAGCTGGAAATTGGGGGCTGGAAATTCCAGCAGGGAGCTTATCCAGTTTGCAGAGCACAACACTACATCATGGAGTCTTACGGTTAAGAGTTGAACAGTGTACATCATAGGTTCCCATTTTATTCCTTTTGTTTGTTGTAATCTATTTCAATTCAATTTTAGTTTGATTTATTTTTCTGAACATCCAAGTGTGTACTGTTTTTATTTTATTTCTGTAATTACATTTCTGCTGCTGTAATTAAATTCTGCTGTTATTTAATTCTCTGTTGTTATTTTTGTGCAATTAAATTTATGTTGTTTTTACTATGTTGTTAATCATTTCACTTTGAATCATTCATTGTAAATTTATTTTCTTTATTTTACTGCAGTGATTTTGATTCTGTTTTTGAATTTTACTGTTTTCTGTATTTACTGTTTTCTGTTTTACTGATTTACTGTATTTCTGTATTCCATTTTTACTGTTTCTGTATTTTTTTTATTTTGGATTCTGTAATTCTGTATTTACTATTTTACTGCAATTATGTGCTGCTGTAATTTTATTTTCCAAAATTTACTGTTTTCAGTTTTTACTGTTTTCTGTATTTTGTTTTTCTGTATTTTATGTTTTTCTGTATTTCGTTTTTACTGTTCCAGAATTATTTTTAATGTTTTAAGTTACTGTATTTCGTTTTTACTGTAGCAATTTCGTTTTTACTGTTTTCTAAAATTTACTGTTTTCTATTTTTACTATTTCTGTATTTACTATTTTCTGTATTTTCTATTTTTCTGTATTTTCGTTTTTACTGTTTCAGATTTATTTTTACTGTTTTATGCTGCTGTAATTTCATAATTACTGTTTTAAATTTCGTTTTATTGTTTTTAAATTTTGTTTTACTGTTTTGAATTTTATTTTAATACTTTTAATATTACCGCAACCAAAACAACCTTCAAACCCCCCCACTTCGTGTGTAAAATCTGAGACTGAACCAACACAAATTGGTCCTTGAGAGACGACCTAGGAGTCACTTCCTAGTAAACTATACTGCATTATTTTCGTGCAATCACTTTTTGTGGGCGGTGCGACCCGTTCACCAGTTTTCCTCTTCTTTTGTTGTAATAAACTCTTCTATAATTTTAATCCAATGCACTATTTTTATTTCCTGTTGTTAAAATTTCTAGAATTGTTTTACTGTTTCTTTTTACTGCCGTAATTTAATTTCTGTGGTAATTTAATTTCAGTTGTTGTTTTCTGTAATTTAATTTATGTTGTTCTTTATTTTTGCATGTTGATCATTTACTGTAATTTTATTTTCTGTATTTTACTGCAGTGATTTTGATTCTATTTTTACTGTTTTTACTGTTTTCTGTATTTATCTTTTTCTGTATTTTATGTTTTTATGTATTTTCGTTTTTACTATTCCAGATTTATTTTTACTAATTCATGTTACTGTATTTTCATTTTTACTATTTTACTATTTTTACTGTTTTACTGTTTTTACTGTTCTCTGTATTTTGTGTTTTTCTGTATTTTTGTTTTCTGTATTTTTAGGTTTTCTGTCCAGATTTAATTTCACTGTTTTATGTTACTGTATTTTCGTTTTCACTGTAGCAATTTCATTTTTACTGTTTTAAAAGTGTTTTACTATTTTAATTTCGTTTTTACCATTTTCACTATTTTAAATTTTACGGTTTTGTTTTTACTGATGCCCCTATTTTTGCGTTTAATGTTTTACGTTTTGTTCACGTTTAATGTTCCCGCGTTAATTTTTGATATCTTTTACCATTTTTTTTACCGTCTTTTACCGTTCAATTTTTACCGTCATTAAAATTTATTTCATCGTTTTTAATTTTGCTTTATTTAATTTCTAGTCCGTTTTAATTTTATTACCGCAACCAAAACAACCATCAAAACCCCCCCCTTTTCGTGTGTGATCTGAGACTGAACCGCAATATTGGTCCTTGTGAGACGACCTAGGAGTCACTTCCTAGTCTATACTGCATATTTTCGTGCAAACAATTTTTGTGAGCGGTGCGACCCGTCGATCAGTGGGGCACGTGAAAGTGTGAGAGGCTTGAGAGGAATTTTCTAAAGTTTTTATGCTTTTTGGCTTTTCATATTTATGATAGGAGAGAAAATATATTTTTATATACTTGTCCTTCCTCTTTTTGCATGATTTGAGTTCTGAAGATGACAATGTCGGCAGTAGGTGTTGAAATATGTTTCCATAGCTTGGCTTCTTTTGTTTGGTAGGGTTTTGGATAGATTATAAAGTTAAGTAAGAAACATATAGTTAAGTTACATGGTGCATATTAAAAACATGAGCGAGGACTTAACCTACCATCTTATATAAACCATATTATGTGTGAGAGAGTGGAGGAATATACATACTATGCTAAATCATAGGTTCGAAGCGTAGTTTTGTATTGTGGGAAGCACTGTTGCTACGCAAGGAAAGGAAGCCATCTTGGTCTTTGCTTTGAACCTCAAAGGGTTGTGGAAACTCACTGGAACTAGAGGTAACGGGGGAAACTAGGATTCATATAACTGTATGCATGTTGGGGTAGTTAAAAAACTAGATTATATATGTATGTTTGATGGTGCATGTATAGATGTATGTTGGGTTGTTACGTGAAGGAACTTAACCATGCTTGTTTTGAAACTTATGCATGTTGATAAGATGTGCATGTTTTGGTTCTTTTGGGATGTTGCAGGTATGTGTTTATTCTTATGAGTATGTTTAAGCCATGGTTGTATTCTTTCCTTATACTCTTTACTTTGCATAAAATGAGAGAGGGGTTGTTGAGGGGCACATTTCTACACTCTTTAACCAAGAGTGTTGTGGGTAGGTGGTTTGAGTTTACTCTTTCAGGTAGAGGAAGAGAATGAGTGTGTGTGTTTTTGTCTTGTATTTGTGTGCAAAGTAAGAAGAAGTGAAAAAAATAAGGGAATAGGGGTTGTTTAGTTGTATAGGTTTTACGTAAGGTGGAATAATGAGAGGTGGAGAGTTTGCATGGTGACTTTATGTGAAACCAAAAGAGATTGTTTTATGTGCATGTGAGTGACGAAAGTGAGGAGGAGAACAAAAAGAATGGTTTAGGTTTAGTTGGAGAAAGAGGAGATGATGAAGAGTAAGAGTGGTAGTTGTGGGTTAGAGGTTTCTAAGTGTAGTTTTGGAGAAGTTGAAGTTGTGTGGGTGATGGACAAATTTATGAGCACCAAAATATGATGTCACAAACTTGTTTTTCAATCGGCAAGTATGACCGAATCGTTCAAGTAATAAACTTGGTAGGACCAAGTATCGTTCTTCCCAAAGGACTCACGGCCTAGTTTAGTTATGTGATTTGTTGATTAGCTAAGACTTACAAACGCAATAATTGAGATTTTATATGCAAGACAGAAAATAAACATGTATGCATGAAGTTTTGATCAATGGCAAAAAGCAAAAGATAAACACTTTCAATGAAATTTATGTATGAATATGTTGTTGGGGGTTCAATTTCATCTTATCCACTCTCATATATTTTAGGAATTCAACATTCAAATCATCATTGTTAATGCCACTCTCTAAAGTACCTTTCTAGAAGGCTTCTCCCTAATCACGAGTTCATACAATTCCTAGCATTCCTAATGATCAGTTCATAAGTGCAGGAGCTTAACGACAACCAACATAATATTGGGAGAAATTCCCCGGATCTAGACTTCCCCGTACGTTCCCGTATCGACAAAACCAATAATCATGCATCGAATGAGTTAAACAATGCAAGCATT
The DNA here is from genome assembly GCA_034642375.1 of Vigna nakashimae. Classification (NCBI taxonomy): domain Eukaryota; kingdom Viridiplantae; phylum Streptophyta; class Magnoliopsida; order Fabales; family Fabaceae; genus Vigna; species Vigna nakashimae. The sequence goes on from CM067767.1 coordinate 36,472,414, forward strand.
AAGCAAAGAGGAAAAACCCTAACTAATGATGAAAGAAAGCATAAGTCTTAATTAAAAGATGTAAAAACAGGTTCCATATATGAGAGCTTCAAAAGATTACATTGATTCCCAACAAACATACAGAGTTTAGTTCACCATATTCGTGGTGAACCTAGATGAACAATAATGAAAGAATGAAGGATAAAACCCTAGAAAGGTGAAGAGGTAGCCTGAGCATCCAAGATCCTCCTTCAAAGGGGTGGAAGAGAGAGTGTTTGCTTCGTTTCTGCCAAAGATACAAACCCTAGGACATCCTAAAGCTTATATACTATTCTAAAATTACAAAAAATCTAGGTCCAAGCCCATAAGTGTGCCGCTCAGCGGTAAAGTACCGCTCAGCGGTAAGTGCGTGAGTCGTTTCTTCCCCTCAACGGCCATTTTGCCCCTCAACGGATCTCCCGTAAGCTCCTGAGTGCCGCTCAGCGGTAAACTGCCGCTGAGCGGTGACTTCGGCTTCTCCTTTTGCACTTTTTAATGTCTTTTCTGATTTCATCTCTCTCCTTCTTCACTTCTTTCACCAAATTCACCTTAAAACCTGCACAAAAACACTGAAATCAAGCATAAACCTGTCCAGCTCTCTTATTTCTGAAAATATGAATAAAAGTATGATTTCAAGCTAGTTTCTAAGTATAAAGGTTGCTTTTAGTATCAATTTTAAGCATGAAAATAACAGTTTTTCAACTGTTATCAGTGGGAAGAATGAACTAAAAGGAAAAGAAAGGGAGGGGTACATGTTTTACGTAAAGTGGTGAGGTTTTGATATTAAAATGGAAGAAGGGGTTGGTAAGAGATGGGTCTTTGAAATCAAGTGAAAACAAAGTGAATGTATGTGCATGAAGAATCTATATTCCAGTAGTATGTGAGATAGTAGATATGTGAGGGAGAGACCCTTGGTTTTAGAAAGTGTGGATTTGGGGTTGTTTGAAAAAGTGAAATAAAATAGTAGAAAGAAATGTGTGTTACAGAGTAGGGAGAGTGATGAATAAATGGAGTTAATTGTTGGGGTAGTTAAAAAAAGAGAGAGATAAAAGATGGGTTACATGATTTACGTAAAGATGGTGAGAGAAGAAAGTATAATGTTTGGGGAATTGGTTTTAAAAAAAAAATAAACACTTTCATAAGATTCATGCTTCAAGGTTATTATTATTATTATTATTATTAATATATCCTATAAGGGGTGTTACAATTTTTGGTATCAGAGCTTTGGTTTTCAAAAAATCTTTTGGGGCCTTGGGGAGTGAGCTCGACTAGCTTTGTTGTGTTTTCCTGGTAATGGTGTGATAGTTTCCACATTTAATTGTAATTTTGAATAATAAAGGATGTCAAGACGGGCAAGAACTCCTCCTCCACTCAATGCCACTGCGGAACTCGCACAGGCTCTTCGACAAATATCTAGGGTACTCCAAGGACAACAAGAGCAACAGGTTGAACAAGCAGCCAAGCCTCGTGTGGGCATGAATGATTTTTTGCGTCACAACCCTATTAAGTTTAATGGGAAGGTTACTCCAGATGAAGCTGACGACTGGATTTGCTGTAATGAGAAAATTTTTGCTGCAATTGAATGCTCGGAGACGCAGAAACTGGTTTTTGCTACTTACATGCTGGCCGGGGAGGCAGAATATTGGTGGCGCGGCCTTCAAATTGAGATGGATGCTCGAGGGGAAGTTGCTTGTTGGGAGGACTTCAAGACCAGATTCTTAGAGAGGTACTTTCCTGCCAATGCTAAAATGGAGAGGGAGGCAGAATTCTTGACTCTACAACAAGGCAATATGTCAGTCCAGGCTTACAAAGAAAGGTTTGAATATCTGGCCCGATTCTATACCCAGAATTTGAGCGAGCAATGGAAGTGCAGAAAGTTTGAGAGAGGTTTGCGCCATGATTTGATGAAAGCCCTCATCCTTTTGAAAATCAATCATTTTCCTGAACTTATGGAGCAAGCTAAAGTGGTGGAACGAATAGAGGAGAAAGGACGAGTAATGAGGATTCAGAAAGGAAGTTTCTCAGGGAGCAAGATGATTGAACGGGTCGCACCGCTCACAAAAGTTGATTGCACGAAATTAATGCAGTATAGACTAGGAAGTGACTCCTAGGTCGTCTCTCAAGGACCAATATTTGTGGTTCGGTCTTAGATTTAACACGAAGTGGGGGGGGGTGTGTTTTTGTTTTGATGCGGGAAAATTAAATTAAAATTAAAACTGTGCAGAAAACGTAAAACGTAAAAGTAAAAACATCAATAAAATCATAAAAACAACGTTTGGAAATACGATGAACAGTAAAATTATGGAATATAGCGATGCAGAAAATACTGAACGGTAAAATACAACAGATAAAAATAAAACACTGGAAATGGAATTCATCATAAATTGAACACTTAAATTAAAATTTTGGACAGTACAAGTAAAAAGGAAACGAGCAAAGGTGACACATTTAGAAATGAAAACTACGTTTTGGCACTGTTGAAATTAAATTACAGAGAGCTTTGGAAGAGGAAGAGGCAAGAGCCTCTTCCAGGGACCGTGAGGGGTTCCTAAACTACTCTAAATTCTACTACTAAAATCTCTGACTCAAATTCTAATGTTTTGCTTCTTTGCATGCTGCTGATTTATAGCTAAATTTCTGGAATCTAGCTCCCTGTTTCCGCTTCCATGCCCGTGTGTTTCCCACCTTTCTTCCAATAGGTGCCAAAAATAAAGCAAAGATGGCCCTCCAATTTGTGGTGTTTGTTTCCAGCCCACGATTCACGTGAACTCTCTTCCAGCTTTCCATTCCAAATTGCTGTAGCTTCCTCTACCCGTGAGCTATTTTTTTCTTCCACCCAATGAATCACGTTATGCTTCAACAACTCAGCACTTGGTGAACCATTTTACCTCTTCCAACGCTGCATGTTGCTGCTTCAATACGTCCCTATTCCAGCCTCTTGCTCACGGCTGCTTGTTCCTTCACTCAACTGCTTCTCCTTTCTCAACTATACAGCTGTTGCACCGTGTATGAGTGTGGCAGCCATGGCTCTTCACTTCTCACTCAGAAGTTGTTGGAACGTGGTGCACTTCCTTCAACTGGAAGCTAGGCCGTGTTGGATGGTTGCTGGACGTGAGAAGCTACTGCTTCCGTCGTGAATGGATCTTGGACGATGGACGTTGGGCTAGTGCTGAGGAGCTGCTTGACCGTGGAGAGAACTCCCCTTTGCTGGATGATGCAGCTCCCTTCTTCAAAGTGTTGGCCTGACAGCTTTCTTTCTTTCTCCATCCATCCCAAGCTCACGGCCCTACCTCCAAACTCTAAAATATATATCCCTCTGGACCGTCCAAAATAATGAATGAGTGGTGCTCCACTTTTCTCCAATTAAGGGGAAGTTTCCCCTCTACTTTCTACGTGCACCATGCTCCATTTTTAAAAGAGGACAAACATTTACTCTCCAAGGTGCTTTCGTGAGTTGGACATGAAGGCTTCTCCTGAACGTAGCTGCTGCTCTTGGATGGGAGGAGGGGGACGCTACTGCTACACCTCTGCTACGTGAAAAACTCCTTCCAGGCCGAGACATGCTCTTTGCTTGATGCGTGAAGCTTCTTCAATTGTGTTGGATGTTGGAGCTTGTGAAGGGTAGATGTGGAGCCCAAATGAATGCAATGTTTGGACAGTTGCTACACTTTAGAGCACTTCTAGACATCCCTACCTGCATCCAATAAAGAAGCCAAAAACTCTTTCATTTTGTGGACAGTGTGGTATCCTTCTTTTCCAAAGAGAAAGAAGATTGATGGTTGCCGTGAGTTGCTTCCTTCAATGTGGCCCCGTCCTCTTCTCATGTGTTCCATATCATATAGAAAACCCGTGAGAATGGTGGCTCTTTCTTTGTCCTCACATCTTACAAAAGCAATATAAGAAGATTCCCCTTTTATGTGTTTTGCCGAGAAATATGAATTGAAGTGTAATGATTTTTTTATGTGCACAAGAAAAATGTAGTGGCTCCCACTTTTATTCACAAAAGTTTTGCCAAAATAATTTGTGGCCGTGCAGCACTTTGGCAATTTGGATTTCCATTTAGCTTTCAACCAAGTGGTCCCCTTCTTTCTCATAATGTGCATAGCTCTTCCAATTCTAAAAGCAAGTTTAGTAATTGCCGTGATGTTGTGTCAATCTAAGCCAATTTTTGCTCAATTTTCCTTTGATCAATACACAAATAAAATCAATGTAGCATAATTTCTTCTAAATGTCCCTAAAATATTTACAGAATTTTCCCTGCAATCAATAATGAAAATAATTAGCTCAGATAATTCAAATTAGTTAAAATAAGAATTTCCGATCAAATTAAGCACAAATAGTAAAAATGGGAAAATACTGGACATTTAAGCACAATTCCTTGATTAATTCTAGTACAATAAACTAAGTGAAGTGAAGAAAATATTGGTTCATCAAAATAGACCACACTTAGTCTTTTGCACTCCTGGGCAAAATTAAGACTTAAATCAGGGAATAGTTCAAAGGACATCAAAGGACTGACACAGGCGCAGCATACAGAAGACAAACACTCTCAAGGAAACAAAGAGAATTTACGCTGTTCTCAAGAAATCTAGACAGAGAAAAGATGTAGTTAATATCCAACACAAAATCAAGGAAAGCAGATACTTACAGAAATCATCGAAGCAATTCAATACATAGCAAAATGATTAATCAGTTCAAGAGGTGATTCAAAAATAACAAAACCTCACAGATGCACTCACAGTGTTTCTCTCAAGTGTCTAGGGTAAATCAATGTCACTCAATGCACTCAAGAAAACAAACACAAGTAGACTTGGCAAGCTTCTAATTATCAATACTTAAAACATATGCATGTTCAGATCAAAAGGTCTTTACTGGGTTGTAATGGGGCCAAGGACAGGGGAGGATAAATTTGGATAAGTAGCTATAGCTCAGAAGAAATAGAGGTGCACTAGGAAAAAATGTAAACACAGTGAAATCTCACCCAAACCTCTAATTCAATCCTCTTCTCGACTCCATTATTCACAAAATTATTTTTCAATTTTTCTCTTTTTCTCATCATTTTTTTTTTTATATCCTGTCTTTTTTTTTTTTTTTTATCACACAACAGGATATAAATTATCATTTCAAAACATGATGAGGAACCAACTAGCCAATTCATCAGAATTCCCAAGGAGACCACACTTATTCACAAAATACTTTTATAGCTCCAGACTTTCCTAAGGTTAAGGTAATCATTGTTTTTTACTTAGGTTCAGTGTATGAGCTTCAACACAAAGAAATATATACAGTATAGGCTCAAAGGGGTTATCAAAGGATAATAACAAGGTAGGCTTATTTGGCTAAAGAGGCTCAAGAATAAAATTGCCTTTATCACTTCTAAACATGCATATAAATCAAGTATATCAATAAGAATCAAGCCAAGGCATATGTGCAAGAAATCAAGATACATATCACACACAAGAAAGAAAATTAAGTGGCTCAAATCTCACACAGGGTATTCGTCACAATCAAATCAACCTCTTAAACATTATAATCATCTTCCAAGCAGAGAAAAGCAAGGATTTCCAACCATAAGTATTAAGTAAGTGAAGGAAAAATCTACAACTTAGACATCATCCAGAAATCAAGAGAAAAATGTAAAATTTATTGCACACAAAACACACTAAAAACCACTTAAAACAGAAAAAATTTAACACTCAAAAACAAAAATTTTAACACATAAAATACAAACTTAACAGAAATTAACAGAAAATCAGAATTTCTCCCAGTAGACCACACTTAAATCACACAATGTCCTCAGTGTTTTACAATCATCAGATTATCAATTTCAGAGCAGCAAATAATATAGACAAGTGCAATAAAAAGTAAGGAAATGGGAAGAAATTTTAAGTAACATCCATCAGTAGATGTTATCAGTGACATCCATCAGCAGATGTCGAAATCACCTAGCACCCATCAGTAGATGCTAATTAATTTTTATTACTAATTTTTTTTTTTTTTTTTTATTTTATTTTATTTTATTATTTTTTTTTTTTGAAAAAGGATACCGGTACTGTGACAACAGTCTCGTGGCAACGACCGGAACTGTTGCTACAGTGGAAACAATTTGCCTATAATTAGGCCAATCTCAGCGCCTGAGTGGCATTTCCTGACTTCCACTCTCTCTCTGCTCCTGTCTTCTCTACTCCTCTCTCCTCCTCTCTCTTCTGAGCATCTGGAGTCTGCGCGGAGCCTCTGCCACCGCGCCTTCTGAAGAGTCTGAGAACCTCGAGGAGCCTCTGCAAGCCCTACTACTCCAGGTAAGTCCTCTACACCTGGATCCCTTTTTCTTTCTGCTTGCTTAACTTTTCCTACCGTCTCTTTGCTTCATTTTTCTTCTTTCCTTTCATTCTGCTTATTCTGCTGTTATGCCTTCTTGCTTTCCTTCTTCTCCTTTTCCTTTTTTCCAGATCTTTCATTTTTTTTTTCTTTTTCTGCTTTCATTTAAGCCTTCAGTTCCTTCTTTATTTTCAGCTCTTATTCGCTTTCTTCTTCACCTGCTAAACACTTAAAACACATAAAACACAATTGTCTAAAAACTTAAGGGGTATATCGGCTGGAAACCAGACGTTAATCTCCCTTCGATTGAAGGTATTGCAGAGACAATCGGGTAGAACAACGCCACGTACCCCACTTAAAACTAAAACACAGAAACTGAATATACAAGAACAATATGGACAAGAACAACCGGACAACTGGACGTAGATCCGTTTAGGCCCCTTTTGCAAGGACCGTGAAACAGATCTGAGACCAAACACAGAAATATCAAAGACTGACAGGACAAAATAAATCTAAAAGGAAACAAACACAAATAAAGAAAACACAGAATTAATCTAATTTTTTTTTTTTTATGCTTCTCTTTTTTTAGTTTTTGTTCTTTTTATATGTATTTATTTTTTATTTATGTATTTGTATATTACGAGAGGAAGGATGAGTGATATGGAATCAGAGAGATATACCAGTCAACGATGGCGTCCTACAGATGATCAGATCACGATGATGACCAAAATCTACAATTATGGGGTCACACACCCAAGCCGAGCGCAAGTCGTCGAGATCGCGTCTCGACTAAGGACCTTCGGCGAAGCCACTGAATACAACGTGCACTGCTGGTTTAACAACCATGGCAATCGGGTCAGGCGCTGGCAAGCGGAGATAGACCCCACAGGCACTCTCTTTTCACAACTGCCGCTATACATGTACGGTAAGAACTCTCATCATACCTCGAAATTTTTTTTTTTTTTCACTTCCTCTTCTATTATTAACACATGTTTCTTATTTTTTTATTTTTTTATTTTTATTTTTTTGTTTGAAAGAAAACAACTGGGTGATTATGAGGGCACCGAGGCTGCTGAATCTGTTTCCCGTTCCGATCATCATCGATGACGACAGAAATGAACGAGAAATTCCTCCACCAAAGCCTCCGCTCGTGACTTTTCGAACCAGAGCTCCCTCAACGGAGCTCTCCCTTAGACCACCACAACCAGCTCGAGAGTTCTTTCATTTTTAAAGTTTTATGTTTTTTTTTTTTTGTTTTTTTTTTTATGTTTTTGTTGGCCGAGTGTGGCCAGAATTTGAACAAGTACTGTAATAAGGACACTTAATTTTTTATGTTTTTAATTTTTTTTTATTTGGACTGTAATATTAACGATCAATAATGATCGAACCTCGGACATCTTTATTTTATTTTTATGAATTTTTATGAATTTGAAATTTTTTTTTTTTTTTAATTCATGCTCACAATTTAAAAATGAAATAAACACAACCATGAAAACACATCAGAAAAGCTAAATAATATGTACATAATGAGGAAAAAAAGTGCTCCCTGGTCATGGTGGCAGTTGCCAATTCTGGACTATCAGTGAGATATCTTCCACCTCAGGATCCGGCGAAGATGTCTTCAGGAGCAGCTCGCCCAGTACTGCCCTCTCACTCAAATCAAGACTTTTCTTCCTTCTTCTCCGAGCAAGTTGTTGAATCAACAAAATCAGGAGCCTTCTGTCCACCAGCAGTTGTTGAGTCTGTGTGATACGACTGTCGCGGTCATACAAATTTGATGTGCACAGAAATTAATGCAGTATAAGACTAGGATTTGACTCCTAGGTCGTCTCTCAAGGACCAATTTGTGTGGTTCAGTCTCAGATTTTTTTACACGAAGTGGGGGGGGTTTTGTGATTTGTGGTACGGAAAAATAAATTAAAACTGGAATTAAAATAAGACAGAATTAAAAACACTGAAGTAAATTTTAACGACGGTAAAAACTAAACAGTAAAAGATGGTAAAAATAGACAATGGAAAAATTACAGTGTTGGAAATTAAAACACAGAACAGTAAATATGCAGAAGACAAAACAACACTGTAATTAAAATTTACCAATAGTTCCAGTAAAAATAAACCGTAAAAACAACTCTTGAAAATAAATGACCAGTAAAACATAATGACAGAATTTAACGGTGCAGAAAATCATGAACGGTAATTTTAACAGATAAAAACATTTAACTGAAGTTCAACAAGGATTTAAAAAATCAAATTCATCAAGGATTCAACATTTAAATTGAAGTTCAAACACTTAAAATAAATTGAAAATGAAAATGAGAAAACTGTGAAACAATTAAACTACACGCTTCAGAAATAAAATTTTACATTTGTGCACTGTTTGGAAATGAAAACTGAGAGAGTTTGCTACTGGAAAATGCAAATTGAATTAAATCACAAAACCTCCCCAGAGGGGAGGAGAAAACCAGAACGTCTGCTAATTTCTATTCCTAAATTCTGATGTCATCCTGGTTCTCTGATGCTGATGCCATTTATAGCCACTTCTCCTCTGGACAAACTCCCGTGACTTCTCCATTCAACTTGGTTCCTTGCACAAAATTCTGAGCAATAGCTTCTTGCCCGTGAGAAAATAGGTGAAGGTCCCTCCATTTTGTCATCTTTTACACCTTGGATTCTTCTACTTCCATCAAGCCGTGATTGTGGCTGCTGGATATGCAGCTTCCGTGCCTTCCTCTATGCTTCCAAGCTGCTGGATTCTCTCACCTCACGGCCTCCTTCTCTTGGTGTGATTGAAGCTGGACCCTGCTGGTTTGGTGATCTTTAGCTGGATGCGTAAAGAAAGCAGGCCTTGATCTTTTCTCCAAGCTGCTTCACGTGGCTGGGCTTGCTGGAATGAAGAGCCGAGAATCCCCTCCATCCGTGTGTATCCAATTCTTCGAGCCATTCTGGTCGTGGGCTCCCTTCTTCTTCTTCATTCCAACTCCTTGCTCACGGCTTCTTCTTCTTCAATTAGACTAAGATTGTGGAGCATCTCCTTTACTGGACCAGCTGCTGGATGGTTCTCTTAAATGCATGTTTCCCTTCCTTCCAAGGCCGTGTATTGGCTCTCTTTGTTGCACGTTGAGCTGCTGGATGACGTCTCCTTCTTCAATACCATGAGGCATCCTTCTCAACTAGATAGCTGCTGCACCGTGAACTGCCCCTGGACACTCCAAGATGTGCGTGTGGCTGGTTGCAATGCTGCAACAAGAGCTTCTTCATATTGATGAACACAACCTCAGCTGCTGTGTTCTTGTGTGGGGCTGCACTTTCATTTGCTGCTGGTGGTTGCTTCAACAAGGTGCTGGACCGTCTTCAAGACCGTGAATGCACTTCATTTTTCCAGCCAATGAATCACGTGAATTTCCTTGCAGCCGTGGGCTCCCTTTTCCATTATCTATTTGCTGTGTGGTTGCACTGCTGGACCGTGAAGCTTTCCAAGCTGCTGTTGTGGAGTGAACGTGGACGTGAAGAGCTGCTGGATGGAGAACCGTTTGCTTCACTTCTCCGTGCTTCTGCTGCATCTTGCTTGCTCTCGTGCGTTTTTAATCATGCGTAGATGTCACCCTTTCTACCATGGCAGCTGTTGTGTTATCCTCTTTGTTCACCTCCAAACTGTTGTACCGCTTTTCTCTTTCGGACGTGTGTTACTCTGGTTCCTTAGTGCTCTGTGAAACACATGAAGAAAGAAAATTAATTCTTAATAGTGCAGTTCCGTGAGCAGAGCGTCCAATGTGTTGGTGGTCCCTCTTCCATAATGTGTCTCCATTTACAATAGAATAAGGAGATTCCTAGTGCCGTAGTAAAGTGCACCTCCTTTCCACATTTTCTTTCATCAAAATTAACAAGAGGGCCCTCCACTAATTTATTTTCAGCCGTGACATGTCTACCAAACCATTCTTCTCCATTTAAAAAATGAAAAGATGACTAAGTGATAAATGTACCCCACATGTCTCTTATGTTACGTATGGTTTCTTCATTTAATAGCCCCAATTCGAAATCTCACTCCAAACCAAGAAAGGTGCGGTTCCCACTTCCAAAAGAGAAAGATTTCTTTATTATTTGTGCTGGGTGCCGAGAAGTGTGGACCTCCTTTTATTCTCAAATAAAACCAAGAGCTAGATTAATCCTCCCAGTGCTGTTACTTGGTTTGGTGCTCACGTAAAAGCCATGTAGATATATGCTTAATTCATTCAGCCGTGAGATGCCATGTACCATGAGAATTAATGCCTCTTAAAATCCAAGAATTGAAGAACTTTAGGTGAAAGCATGTGTATTTTTGGATGCCAAAACCTTTGTACCGTGCACTTCTAATATTAGCTAATCCAAAACAAAAGATTTCCTCTTAAGTTTCCACGGATCAACATACAAAATAAATCTTCCAAGTAAATAACACTCTGTGTAAATGAATATTTTTCCAAATGTCTCAATTTTTATTTCCAAAATTTTCCTGCAATTACTAATACACATAATTAGCTCAGATAATTCAAATTAATCAAAATAAGAATTTCTAATCAAATTAAGCACAATTAGTAAAATGGGAAAATATCGGACATTTTAGCACAATTCCCTGATTAATTCTAGTAAAATAAACTAAGTGAAGTGAAGAAAATATTGACTCATCAAAATAGACCACACTTAGTCTTTTGCACTCCTGGGCAAAATCAAGACGCAAATCAGGGAATAGGACATCAAAGGACATTTGGGGAGGTGACACACACTCAGCATGCAGAAAACAAAGACTCAAGAATTTACATAGTTCTCAAGAATTCTGGATAGAGAAAAGAAATAGACAATATCCAACACAAAATCAAGAAAGGCAGATACTTACAGAAATCTTCCAAGCAATTCAAAACTTGGTAAAATAACTAATCAGCTCAAGAGGTGATTTGAAAATAACAAAACCTCACAGATGCACTATAGTGTTTCTCTCAAGTGTTTAAGGTAAATCAATGTCACTCAATGCATTCAAGAAAGCAAACACAAACAGACTTGGCAATCTTCTAATATCAACACTTAAAATATATGCATCTTCAGATCAAAAGGTCTTTACTGGGTTGCAATGGGGCCAAGGACAGGGGAGGATAAATTTGGACAAGTAGCTATAGCTCAGAAGAAATAGAGGTGCACTAGGGAAAAAATGTAAACACAGTGAAATCTCACCCAAACCTCTAATTCAATCCTCTTCTCGACTCCATTATTTACAAAATTATTTTTCAATTTTTCTCTTTTTCTCATCATTTTTTTTTTCATCCTGTCTCTTTTTTTTTTTTTTTTCACAACAGGATATAAATTATCATTTCAAAACATGATGAGGAACCAACTAGCCAATTCATCAGAATTCCCAAGGAGACCACACTTATTCTCAAAATACTTCTATAGCTCCAGACTTTCCTAAGGTTAAGGTAATCATGGTTTTTCACTTAGGATCAGTATATGAGCTTCAACACAAAGAAATGGGGAAAGTATAGGCTCAAAGGGGTTATCAAAGGATAATAACAGGGTAGGATTATTTGGCTAAAGAGGCTCAAGAATAAAATTGCCTTTATCACTTCTGAACATGCATATCAATCAAGGATATCTAAAAGAATCAAGCCAAGGCATATGTGCAAGCAATCAAGATACATATCACACACAAGAAAGAAAATAAAGTGGCTCAAATCTCACACAGGGTATTCGTCACAATCAAATCAACCTCTCAAACGTATAATCATCTTTCCAAGCAAAGAAAAACAAGGATTACAATCTATAAGTAGTAAATAAGTGAAGGAAAAATCTACAACTTAGATAATCCAGAAATCAAGAGAAAAATGTAAAATTTATTGCACACAAAACTGAATAAAAATAACTTAAAACAAAAATTTAACACACAAAATGCATACTAACAGAAACTAACAGAAAAATCAGAATTTCTCCCCAGTAGACCACACTTAAATCACACAATGTCCTCAGTGTGTCACAATCATCAGATTATCAATTTCAGAGCAGCAAATAATATAGACAAGTGCAATAAAAAGTTAGGAAAAATGGGAAGAAATTTTCAGAAACATCCATCAGCAGATGTTAATATTATTTTATTTTTTATATTTTTTTTTTATTTTATTTTATTTTATTTTTTTTTTTTTTATTTTATTTTTTTTTTTTTGAAAAAGGATACGGTACTGTGACAACAGTCTCGGTGGCAAAGACCGGAACTGTTGCTACAGTGGCAGAATTTTGGCTATTAATAGGCCAACTTCGGCTCCCGAGCGGCATTTCTGACTGCTCTGCTCTCTCTCTCTACTTCTCACTTCTCTCTCCGCTCTCCTCACTCTCAACCTGAGCATCTGGAACCTCTGCGAGGAAGCTCTGTCCCCGGCCTTCTGAAGAGTCTGAGTGAGATCCGTGAGGAGCCTCTGCCTGTGTGCCTTCGGAGCGTCTAAGATCTGCGTCAAGCTTCTGTAAGCCCTACTACTCCGGGTAAGTCATCTGCACCTTGGATCTCCTTCTTTCTGCCGTTTAAGCTTTCTGCTCTTTTCTTTGCTTTTCAGTTCTTCTCCTTTTACAGCTTTCAGATCTATCATTTTTTTTCTTTTTCCTGCTTTCAGTTCCTTCTTTATTTTCAGCTCTTATTCGCTTTATTTTTCACCTGCTAAACACTTAAAACACATAAAACACAACTGTCTAAAAACTTAAGGGGTATATCGGCTGGAAACCAGACGTTAATCTCCCTTCGTTTGAAGGTATGGCAGAGAAAATCGGGTAGAACAACGCCACGTACCCCACTTAAAACTAAAACACAGAAACTGAATATACAAGAACAATATGGACAAGGACACTGGACGTAGATCCGTTTAGGACCCTTTGCAAGGACCGTGAAACAGATCTCAGACCAGACACAAAAACAATCAAAGACAGACAGGACAAAATAAATTTAACGGAAAACAAGAACAAATAAAGAAAACACAGAACTAATCTAAAAATTTTTTATGCTTCTTTTTTTTTTAGTTCTTTTTATTATTATTTTTTTTATGTTTATTTTTTTCTTCTTCTTTTTTTTTTATGTTTTTGTTCTTTTTATATGTATTTATTTTTTATTTATGTATTTGTATATTACGAGAGGAAGGATGAGTGATATGGAATCAGAGAGATATACCAGTCAACGGTGGCGTCCTACCGACGATCAAATCAAGATGATGACCAATATATTCAACTATGGGGTCACACACCCTAGCAGAGTCCAAGTCGCCGAGATCGCGTCTCGACTGAGGTTCTTCGGAGAAGCCACCGAATATAATGTGCACTGCTGGTTCAACAATCACAGCAATCGGGTCAGGCGTCTCCAATTGGAGATAGATCCCACGGGCACTCTCTTTTCTATGCTGCCGAGGTACATGTATGGTAAGAACTCTGATCATAACACTATTTTTTATTTTTTTTCTCTTCCTCTTCTATTATTAACACAATTTTTAGGTTGAAAGAATACGACTGGGTAGTCATCAAGGCACCCAGGCTGCTGAATTTGTTCCCCGTCCCGATCATCATTGACGACGACAGAAATGAACGACAGATCCCTCCACCTACGCCTCTTGCATTCTGTACCAGAGCCCCCTCGACGGAGCTTACCCTAAGATCGCCACCCAGCAACTACTTCCAGTTTTAAAATTTTATGTTTTTTTTTTTTTTTTTTTTTTTTTTTATTATGTTTTTGTTGGCCGAGCGTGGCCAGAATATTAATGAGGACTGTAATATGAACACTTATGTTTTTTATGTTTTTAATTTTTTTTATGTTGTTTTTGTTTTTGTTTGGTTTGTAATATTAACGATCAGAAATGATCGACCCCAGAACATCTTAAATTTCATATATCAACTGCAATTTTATTTTCAGATCTGTTCAATCTCCTTATCCCTTATTACTGTAATTTTTGTTCTTATGAATGAAATATTTTCTTAGTCTAAAAATTTGCAATCAAAGATCTGTATGAAAACAACTAAGAAATTGTATTTACAGTGAAGGAAAATAAGGAAAATAAATGAGATCTGAAGTGAAAATTTTTAATGAAATATTGGTAAGAAACTGAGGGTCGAAATAAAATCAAAAGAATACGCAAAACAATTTTTGAATTTTTGAATTTTTTTTTTTTTTATAAGGATAACAATGTGAAAACTAAGAAAAAAATAATTATACATATCAGAATACAGATTTGGCACGCTTTTAAACAAAAACAATTTTATCACAAAATATTTTTTTTGTTTTTTTATTTTTTATTTTTAAAGATAACAATTACAAAAACTAAGAAGAAAAGGAAAAACAAACTTAAAAGAAAAAAAACAAAATGCAGAATCTCCCCCAGACCACACTTAAACTACAATGTCCTAAACGTGTTCTAAGCATAAGATCATCAATTAAAACACTAAACAGATAAAGGACAAATGCAATAAAAGTAGGAAAACGGGGAAGAAAGAAAAAAAAAACTCCCCTGGATTATGGTGGCAGTTGCCAAAATTGGACAATCAGGGAGATGTTTTTCGCCTCGGGATCCAGTATGAAAGTGTTGAGGATGAACTACTTCATCCTCCAGATCTGATCAAGCAATGAAATGTCTTCCATCGCTGGATCTAAGCAGAAAAAATTGTTGATGATTGGGTTCAGTAGGTGCCAATTGATTTTCAAACCGTTTTGTAAGCTTGCACCTTTGTCTTCAATTGTGGGTGTTTGTTGATGCAATACATGTACACCTCCTGCAACATGGTTAGTGCAATGTGGTTCCACAGAAATATCATGCAGAGGTATAACACCCAATCCCAATTCATCATACCGAGCCTTAGATACAACCTCATAACATGAATCCGTTTCAAATGTAGAAACAATATCTATAACAGGTTCAGATTCATGTTCAGTGCATGGAGAACAAATATTTGAATGTGATAGTAAAAAGCGGTCCTCATCATGCACAGAGGAAAAATTAAAATCATGCTCAGCAACAATATAGTCATCAGCATACCTCTCATCATCACAATCAACATAATAATCAAATTGTGGTATGCTTACCTCCTCTTCCTTGAAGATTTCTAGAGTGTGGGAAGGTGAAGGTGGTCTACCTGGTTCAGGATTACTGCTTACTTCTGCTGGGTCCCCAAAATTTTCATCAGTCTCCTCAGGTGCAAGAGTGGTCATCTGCCTGATCTGATCACTCAGATTCTGAATGGCAGATTGAGTTTCCTGCTGGAACTCCATGCTCTCTTGCTTAAACTGCATGTTCCCTTTCTGAAATTGAATGTTCTGCATTGTCATCTGCTCTAGTAACTCCTTCAATGTAGGTTCAGAAGTTGAAGGCTGAGAAGCTACTTGGGCAGGAGCATCATACTGCTGACTCTGATATTGCTGAACTGGTGGAACCGGCTCCCAAAGGGAGCTCTCAGGAATTTGAGGATGATCCATATTTTTCTCAGTATTAAAATCAGCACAAGAATCAGAGTAATATGCAGAAAGAGAATCATAATTACAGGCACTTGTAGAATAAGCACTATTCACAAAATTAAAATAGGTAGACATGGAAAATAAAAATAAAAACTAAAAACTAAAAATTACGAAACAGATAAACTAAACACATTTATACATGCTACAAGCACACACAAGACAGAACATCAATAGTAAAAAAATTTTTTTTTTTTTATATATAGCAACTAAATACAGAACACTGCACAATAAAATATGAAAGACAAAACATATATTCACACAACATAATCGAAAAACACAGCAAAAATCTAAAACGAAAAACCTGGAACTGAAGTGACAACGCCGCCAAAATTTGCTGAAGGTGTCGTTGTCGCCTACAAAAATATACAAGACAAAACACACAAAACAAACATATTAACAGAACAAAACTTTATACAACAAAAATCTAAAACTAAACCGTCTTTGATCCCCGGCAACGGCGCCAAAATTTGATACGACTGTCGCGGTCATACAAATTTGATGTGCACAGAAATTAATGCAGTATAAGACTAGGATTTGACTCCTAGGTCGTCTCTCAAGGACCAATTTGTGTGGTTCAGTCTCAGATTTTTTTACACGAAGTGGGGAGGGGTTTTGTGATTTGTGGTACGGAAAAATAAATTAAAACTGGAATTAAAATAAGACAGAATTAAAAACACTGAAGTAAATTTTAACGACGGTAAAAACTAAACAGTAAAAGATGGTAAAAATAGACAATGGAAAAATTACAGTGTTGGAAATTAAAACACAGAACAGTAAATATGCAGAAGACAAAACAACACTGTAATTAAAATTTACCAATAGTTCCAGTAAAAATAAACCGTAAAAACAACTCTTGAAAATAAATGACCAGTAAAACATAATGACAGAATTTAACGGTGCAGAAAATCATGAACGGTAATTTTAACAGATAAAAACATTTAACTGAAGTTCAACAAGGATTTAAAAAATCAAATTCATCAAGGATTCAACATTTAAATTGAAGTTCAAACACTTAAAATAAAATGAAAATGAAAATGAGAAAACTGTGAAACAATTAAACTACACGCTTCAGAAATAAAATTTTACATTTGTGCACTGTTTGGAAATGAAAACTGAGAGAGTTTGCTACTGGAAAATGCAAATTGAATTAAATCACAAAACCTCCCCAGAGGGGAGGAGAAAACCAGAACGTCTGCTAATTTCTATTCCTAAATTCTGATGTCATCCTGGTTCTCTGATGCTGATGCCATTTATAGCCACTTCTCCTCTGGACAAACTCCCGTGACTTCTCCATTCAACTTGGTTCCTTGCACAAAATTCTGAGCAATAGCTTCTTGCCCGTGAGAAAATAGGTGAAGGTCCCTCCATTTTGTCATCTTTTACACCTTGGATTCTTCTACTTCCATCAAGCCGTGATTGTGGCTGCTGGATATGCAGCTTCCGTGCCTTCCTCTATGCTTCCAAGCTGCTGGATTCTCTCACCTCACGGCCTCCTTCTCTTGGTGTGATTGAAGCTGGACCCTGCTGGTTTGGTGATCTTTAGCTGGATGCGTAAAGAAAGCAGGCCTTGATCTTTTCTCCAAGCTGCTTCACGTGGCTGGGCTTGCTGGAATGAAGAGCCGAGAATCCCCTCCATCCGTGTGTATCCAATTCTTCGAGCCATTCTGGTCGTGGGCTCCCTTCTTCTTCTTCATTCCAACTCCTTGCTCACGGCTTCTTCTTCTTCAATTAGACTAAGATTGTGGAGCATCTCCTTTACTGGACCAGCTGCTGGATGGTTCTCTTAAATGCATGTTTCCCTTCCTTCCAAGGTCGTGTATTGGCTCTCTTTGTTGCACGTTGAGCTGCTGGATGACGTCTCCTTCTTCAATACCATGAGGCATCCTTCTCAACTAGATAGCTGCTGCACCGTGAACTGCCCCTGGACACTCCAAGATGTGCGTGTGGCTGGTTGCAATGCTGCAACAAGAGCTTCTTCATATTGATGAACACAACCTCAGCTGCTGTGTTCTTGTGTGGGGCTGCACTTTCATTTGCTGCTGGTGGTTGCTTCAACAAGGTGCTGGACCGTCTTCAAGACCGTGAATGCACTTCATTTTTCCAGCCAATGAATCACGTGAATTTCCTTGCAGCCGTGGGCTCCCTTTTCCATTATCTATTTGCTGTGTGGTTGCACTGCTGGACCGTGAAGCTTTCCAAGCTGCTGTTGTGGAGTGAACGTGGACGTGAAGAGCTGCTGGATGGAGAACCGTTTGCTTCACTTCTCCGTGCTTCTGCTGCATCTTGCTTGCTCTCGTGCGTTTTTAATCATGCGTAGATGTCACCCTTTCTACCATGGCAGCTGTTGTGTTATCCTCTTTGTTCACCTCCAAACTGTTGTACCGCTTTTCTCTTTCGGACGTGTGTTACTCTGGTTCCTTAGTGCTCTGTGAAACACATGAAGAAAGAAAATTAATTCTTAATAGTGCAGTTCCGTGAGCAGAGCGTCCAATGTGTTGGTGGTCCCTCTTCCATAATGTGTCTCCATTTACAATAGAATAAGGAGATTCCTAGTGCCGTAGTAAAGTGCACCTCCTTTCCACATTTTCTTTCATCAAAATTAACAAGAGGGCCCTCCACTAATTTATTTTCAGCCGTGACATGTCTACCAAACCATTCTTCTCCATTTAAAAAATGAAAAGATGACTAAGTGATAAATGTACCCCACATGTCTCTTATGTTACGTATGGTTTCTTCATTTAATAGCCCCAATTCGAAATCTCACTCCAAACCAAGAAAGGTGTGGTTCCCACTTCCAAAAGAGAAAGATTTCTTTATTATTTGTGCTGGGTGCCGAGAAGTGTGGACCTCCTTTTATTCTCAAATAAAACCAAGAGCTAGATTAATCCTCCCAGTGCTGTTACTTGGTTTGGTGCTCACGTAAAAGCCATGTAGATATATGCTTAATTCATTCAGCCGTGAGATGCCATGTACCATGAGAATTAATGCCTCTTAAAATCCAAGAATTGAAGAACTTTAGGTGAAAGCATGTGTATTTTTGGATGCCAAAACCTTTGTACCGTGCACTTCTAATATTAGCTAATCCAAACAAAAGATTTCCTCTTAAGTTTCCACGGATCAACATACAAAATAAATCTTCCAAGTAAATAACACTCTGTGTAAATGAATATTTTTCCAAATGTCTCAATTTTTATTTCCAAAATTTTCCTGCAATTACTAATACACATAATTAGCTCAGATAATTCAAATTAATCAAAATAAGAATTTCTAATCAAATTAAGCACAATTAGTAAAATGGGAAAATATCGGACATTTTAGCACAATTCCCTGATTAATTCTAGTAAAATAAACTAAGTGAAGTGAAGAAAATATTGACTCATCACTGTGACACCGGAGTAATAAGAGAAATAGCAGTATACTTTCCTTCATCTATCATTGTTTCCTCTATGTCAGTACCTGTATTCTCATTTACTTTTGTAACCTGGTCATCAAACTCATAATCAATAGCATCTGTTATGAATTTAGAATCTGTTTGTAACACATAATCAATTTCAATACAAATCGGGCAAGAACCAGATTCACAATCACATTCACAATTCTCAGAAAACTGAGTCAGATCAATGTTTTGTTCTAACTCTATCATGTTATGCGACTGCAAAATTCCTGTCTCAAAATCAATATTGACATATGCATCATGAACAAAATCCACATTCAGTGCAAAGCTATTATCAATGGAAATTTCATCACTGTAATCATGTTCATTCAACACAACATTTATACCAATGGTTTCAGAGACTAATACTGAATCAAAAACTTTAGAATTGTCAATCAAGTCTGTATCAGTTTCAATCCTAAAACCTGTAGAATCATTGTGCAACAAATCACAAGCAATTGAATGTATAGGCAGATCTGGTAAAGAGCTTGTAATCTCAGTTTCAGAATAAACATGTTTTTGCTCAGAATAAATTTTCTCATGAATTTCCAATTCATCAACTGCACATTCAAGTTGAGGTACGTTTACCTCCACGGTGGAAGATAAAAATGGTCTACCTGTCTCAACAGTGTTACTCGTACCTGCCTGGTCCTTAAAATAATCATCAACAGTCTCAGGTGCAAGAGTGGGATCATAGAAAGGTAGGAAAGTGGGTGTAGTAGTAAACTCATAGCTTTGCTCCCCATCTTCTATGTTGATGCCACTATCATCTTGAAAGTGTTGAGTGGCCATCTGCCCGATCTGATCAGTCAGCTTCTGAATGGCAGCTTGAGTTTCCATGCTCTCTTGCTTGAACTGCATGTTCCCTTTCTGAAACTGAATGTTCTGCATGGTCATCTGCTCCAATAACTCCTTCAATGTAGGTTCAGAAGTTGAAGGCTGAGAAGCTACTTGGGCAGGAGCATCATACTGCTGACTCTGATATTGCTGAACTGGTGGAATCGGCTCCCAAAGGGAGCTCTCAGGAATTTGAGGATGATCCATATTTTTCTCAGTATTAAAATCAGCACAAGAATCAGAGTAATATGCAGAAAGAGAATCATAATTACAGGCACTTGTAGAATAAGCACTATTCACAAAATTAAAATAGGTAGACATGGAAAATAAAAATAAAAACTAAAAACTAAAAATTACGAAACAGATAAACTAAACACATTTATACATGCTACAAGCACACACAAGACAGAACATCAATAGTAAAAATTTTTAATTAATTTTTTTTTTAATAACAACTAAATACAGAACATAGCACAATTAAACACATATATACACAATATATATTAATACAGTAAAAATCTAAAACAAAAACCTGGATCTGAAGTGACAACGCCGCCAAAATTTGTTGAAGGTGTCGTTGTCTCCTACAAAAATACAACAGACAGAACACACAAAACACACATATTAACAGAACAAAAATTTACACAACAAGAATCTAAAACCAAACCGTCTTTGGTCCCCGGCAACGGCGCCAAAATTGATTGAACGGGTCGCACCGCTCACAAAAGTTGATTGCACGAAATTAATGCAGTATAGACTAGGAAGTGACTCCTAGGTCGTCTCTCAAGGACCAATATTTGTGGTTCGGTCTTAGATTTAACACGAAGTGGGGGGGGTGTGTTTTTGTTTTGATGCGGGAAAATTAAATTAAAATTAAAACTGTGCAGAAAACGTAAAACGTAAAAGTAAAAACATCAATAAAATCATAAAAACAACGTTTGGAAATACGATGAACAGTAAAATTATGGAATATAGCGATGCAGAAAATACTGAACGGTAAAATACAACAGATAAAAATAAAACACTGGAAATGGAATTCATCATAAATTGAACACTTAAATTAAAATTTTGGACAGTACAAGTAAAAAGGAAACGAGCAAAGGTGACACATTTAGAAATGAAAACTACGTTTTGGCACTGTTGAAATTAAATTACAGAGAGCTTTGGAAGAGGAAGAGGCAAGAGCCTCTTCCAGGGACCGTGAGGGGTTCCTAAACTACTCTAAATTCTACTACTAAAATCTCTGACTCAAATTCTAATGTTTTGCTTCTTTGCATGCTGCTGATTTATAGCTAAATTTCTGGAATCTAGCTCCCTGTTTCCGCTTCCATGCCCGTGTGTTTCCCACCTTTCTTCCAATAGGTGCCAAAAATAAAGCAAAGATGGCCCTCCAATTTGTGGTGTTTGTTTCCAGCCCACGATTCACATGAACTCTCTTCCAGCTTTCCATTCCAAATTGCTGTAGCTTCCTCTACCCGTGAGCTATTTTTTTCTTCCACCCAATGAATCACGTTATGCTTCAACAACTCAGCACTTGGTGAACCATTTTACCTCTTCCAACGCTGCATGTTGCTGCTTCAATACGTCCCTATTCCAGCCTCTTGCTCACGGCTGCTTGTTCCTTCACTCAACTGCTTCTCCTTTCTCAACTATACAGCTG
The DNA here is from genome assembly GCA_034642375.1 of Vigna nakashimae. Classification (NCBI taxonomy): domain Eukaryota; kingdom Viridiplantae; phylum Streptophyta; class Magnoliopsida; order Fabales; family Fabaceae; genus Vigna; species Vigna nakashimae. The sequence continues at coordinate 36,494,176 of CM067767.1, forward strand.
TTGCACCGTGTATGAGTGTGGCAGCCATGGCTCTTCACTTCTCACTCAGAAGTTGTTGGAACGTGGTGCACTTCCTTCAACTGGAAGCTAGGCCGTGTTGGATGGTTGCTGGACGTGAGAAGCTACTGCTTCCGTCGTGAATGGATCTTGGACGATGGACGTTGGGCTAGTGCTGAGGAGCTGCTTGACCGTGGAGAGAACTCCCCTTTGCTGGATGATGCAGCTCCCTTCTTCAAAGTGTTGGCCTGACAGCTTTCTTTCTTTCTCCATCCATCCCAAGCTCACGGCCCTACCTCCAAACTCTAAAATATATATCCCTCTGGACCGTCCAAAATAATGAATGAGTGGTGCTCCACTTTTCTCCAATTAAGGGGAAGTTTCCCCTCTACTTTCTACGTGCACCATGCTCCATTTTTAAAAGAGGACAAACATTTACTCTCCAAGGTGCTTTCGTGAGTTGGACATGAAGGCTTCTCCTGAACGTAGCTGCTGCTCTTGGATGGGAGGAGGGGGACGCTACTGCTACACCTCTGCTACGTGAAAAACTCCTTCCAGGCCGAGACATGCTCTTTGCTTGATGCGTGAAGCTTCTTCAATTGTGTTGGATGTTGGAGCTTGTGAAGGGTAGATGTGGAGCCCAAATGAATGCAATGTTTGGACAGTTGCTACACTTTAGAGCACTTCTAGACATCCCTACCTGCATCCAATAAAGAAGCCAAAAACTCTTTCATTTTGTGGACAGTGTGGTATCCTTCTTTTCCAAAGAGAAAGAAGATTGATGGTTGCCGTGAGTTGCTTCCTTCAATGTGGCCCCGTCCTCTTCTCATGTGTTCCATATCATATAGAAAACCCGTGAGAATGGTGGCTCTTTCTTTGTCCTCACATCTTACAAAAGCAATATAAGAAGATTCCCCTTTTATGTGTTTTGCCGAGAAATATGAATTGAAGTGTAATGATTTTTTTATGTGCACAAGAAAAATGTAGTGGCTCCCACTTTTATTCACAAAAGTTTTGCCAAAATAATTTGTGGCCGTGCAGCACTTTGGCAATTTGGATTTCCATTTAGCTTTCAACCAAGTGGTCCCCTTCTTTCTCATAATGTGCATAGCTCTTCCAATTCTAAAAGCAAGTTTAGTAATTGCCGTGATGTTGTGTCAATCTAAGCCAATTTTTGCTCAATTTTCCTTTGATCAATACACAAATAAAATCAATGTAGCATAATTTCTTCTAAATGTCCCTAAAATATTTACAGAATTTTCCCTGCAATCAATAATGAAAATAATTAGCTCAGATAATTCAAATTAGTTAAAATAAGAATTTCCGATCAAATTAAGCACAAATAGTAAAAATGGGAAAATACTGGACATTTAAGCACAATTCCTTGATTAATTCTAGTACAATAAACTAAGTGAAGTGAAGAAAATATTGGTTCATCACAAGAATCAGAAGAAGCCTTATGAAAGACCACATTTTTTCAGTCAAGGGATCCTGAAGTGCTTTGAGTGTGGCGGAAATCATCATAGAAGGAACTGTCCCAAACTCGTGAATATCAAGAAGGAAGAAAGGACATGCTTCATGTGTAACAAGCCTGGACACATATCTCGTGACTGCCCTCAAAGAAAAGCGTCTGGTGCGATGCCTCAAAAGACTTTTGACAGTGGGAAGTCACAGGCATCAGGCAGAGTGTTTGCCATGTCTGGGACTGAAGCAGAGAAGTCAGGTAATTTGATACTTGATACTTGTTCTTTGTTTGAAGAAAATGTACTTGTTTTGTTTGATTCGGGTGCGACGCACTCGTTTGTGTCCTTGCTATGTGTGGAGAATCTTGGTCTCTCTGTTCTTGATATGGGGTGTGAGCTAATTGTCTCTACTCCAACATCTGGACAAGTTTCAACCAGTTTAGTCTGTGTTGGGTGTCCGATTGTAGTGAGAGGACATAAGTCCAAAGTCAACTTGGTATGTCTTCCGCTTAGGGGTTTGGACGTGATCTTGGGGATGGATTGGTTAGTTGATAACCATGTGTTGATTGATTGCGGACGTCAGGAATTAGTTTTCCAAGAACCAGAAGGTTTTGAGGTGTCAACATCGAAAGAAGTCATGCATGATCTCAAGGATGGAGGGATTTGTTTTACAGTGATGGTGAAAGAGCAAAGAGAAAACACAGACGAACAGATCAGTGGAATACATGTGGTAGAAGAGTTTGCAGATGTTTTCCCTGAGGAGGTCCCAGGATTGCCACCAAGTCGAGAGGTGGACTTCGCAATTGATCTAATACCAGGAACAGGGCCAATATCAATGGCTCCATATCGTATGGCTCCAGCGGAGTTGACTGAGTTGAAGAAACAAATTGAAGAATTGCTAGAGAAGAAGTTTATCAGGCCGAGTGTTTCACCGTGGGGTGCACCTGTGTTACTGGTTAAGAAGAAAGACGGAAGCTCGAGGTTGTGCATTGATATCGGCAACTGAATAAGGTTACTATTAAGAACAAGTACCCATTGCCAAGGATTGATGATCTGTTAGACCAATTGAAGGGTGCTGGCGTGTTTTCAAAGATAGATTTACGGTCGGGGTATCATCAAATCCTTGTCAAATCTGAGGATGTGCAGAAGACAGCGTTTCGCTCACACTACGGGCATTACAAGTATGTTGTGATGCCTTTTGGGGTGACGAATGCTCCGGCTATTTTCATGGATTACATGAATCGCATCTTCCGTTCTTGCTTGGATAAGTTTGTCGTTGTATTCATCGACGATATTCTAATTTTTTCAAAGAATCATGAGGAGCATGCTGAACATCTACGAACAGCGTTGGGGATTCTGAGGGAACATCAGTTGTATGGGAAGCTATTGATAGCTGACGGCTTGAGCTGAATCCGGAGATGTCGTGAAATCCGGACTTGATCGAGTTGAAGAGCCGAGTAGCAGCGGCAGAAGCAGATTGAATCGAGAATCCTCAGATTCTGCCAAGGAGAAGCAGATCAGGCAGCGGAAGAACTAGGATTGGAGGTTTGTTGGTGGAAACCTAGGGTTTGATGCGGAAGCGGATTTGGAACGGTGGAGAAGGGATTTTAGTCGGCGAGAAGGTAATTAATCGGTAGAAAATGATTTTTCGTGAGAGGTGTGATGGAAGATTGTGAGGAAAATGGTTGAGGATGCGCGCTGGAAGAAAAGCGAACGCGAGAGTGACAGTTCGTTCTCTCGAATGGTTGAGAGAGAACAAAATGATGAGCTAGCGTAGGAGCCTTCCAGGGACAGGCTCGTGTGGCAGCGATGTGGCGACACAAGCCACGCGGAAGTAAATGATTGGAGGAGCGTGATGTAGGGTGGCTGAAAGAAAATCTGATTTGGAAAATGAGAGAATGGATGGTGTGAAGGGAAGGTGGCTAGAGGAGATCCTTTGGGATTCTCTAGTTTTGACTTTCAAGGTAGAATTGATCTGGAGTGTTCTCAACAGAATAACAATTCATTATGCTCAAAAAGTACCTTACAAGAGGTGGTGGCATGTCTATATATAGGACTAAAAGTCCCTCCTATCTAGCACATGCCTAACACCTTTTACACATGTTTTTAATAAAAGTAAAAATAAACTATACTAAACTAATTGGTCTTGGTCCCCGCGTATCATCCCCTCCCCCTTGGAAAGGATTTGTCCTCAAATCTGATGGTGCTTTTGAAGACTTATTTTTGTTAGCTTCATAAGGGTTCCTCCTGGGTCAAATATCCATCTGCAATAAGCTTTACACATATCTCTAATTAGTTTTCTTTGACCCAATAAGATATATAAAAGAATATGTGTAGAAGAAAGTTTCCAAATTTTGAAATTTTTAAATTTAATATAACAAAGAAACCTTTCTTCATTTGAAATTTTATTTGTATCTTGAGTTATTGGTAACCATAACCCAAGTTGGAATTTTGCATGTGTTGAAAGTGATAACATTGTTAAAGATGGAGTGGTCAATTCTTTGAAAGAAAAGTGAAATTTGGAAAATTCAAATATAAATGGATAAGAGTGAGAGGATAGAAAACCTCTCCTTAAGAGTTTGACTTCTAATGTAGGAGGAGATGTTGTCCTTAGTTGCTTTGATTTCTTTTCTTCCATTTCTATCCTTTCAACTTCTTCCTTTTCTCTTCTAAGTGTTTCTTTTCTCTCTTTCTCTCTTCTTTTCTCTTCTTCTCTTTCTTCCTCATCTCTTCTCTTGTTTTCTTCCTCTTCTCTTCTCTTTCTCTCTTCCTCTTTTCTTTTATTTTGTTCTTCCTCTTCTCTTCTCTCTTTTTCTCTTTTCTCTCTTACTTCTTGCTTTTGTTTTTCTCTTTTTAACCTCTCAATTCTATGTTTGCTTGTCTCTTCCCATAGCTTCTTAAGTTTTTCTAGAAACTCACTTTCCCTACGGGAGAACCCATTTAAATTTTGAATGAATGACTTACCTTCTCTAATAAGCTCTCTCATAAGTTCTAAGTTTCTTTCAATTTCTCGAGACACAAACTTTCTTCTCATACAAGCTTTCAATTCATTCCAATCATGAATGGGATATTTTCTACCTATCTTAACATGATATTGCCTATCATCCCACCACTCTCTTGCATGCTTTTTAAAACTAGAAGTGTAAAGATTAAGAATATAAGACTCATCATCTCTAGAATAGAAGGATTCATATTTACTTTTTCTCACCATGAATGAATGCATATCATTAATTTCCTTTTCCCAAACTAGGTATGTTAATGCACCAATATCATCACCCAAGAATGGAATATTTTCACTAGCTTTTTTATACAAATCATTTTCAATCCTATCAAATTCATAAGATGAACAAGACTTCCTTCTAGCTTTATCATGTTCTCTTTTGATTCCTTTGTAACTAAGTCGCTTATCAACATTCCTAGCAGACCTATATGGATAACAAGACATCTTTGTTTTTAAAAGTTTTTCTAGTGTAAAAGATATACAAGATTCACACTTAGACAAGTCCCAGGTAAAAGAGGTGAGTCATGAAGACTGCTTAAGTACCAAGTCTTGCCTTGCCAGAAATGTCTTAGGTTACTACTAGTTACCCTTTAAACTAAAATCACTTTTAAAATCAAAGGATACAACTCACAACTAATCACAACAATTAAACACTAAAAGATGAGACTTTTCGGACTCTAATGTGACAAGGCTTAGAGTTTAATCCCTTTTAGCCTAAATCACCCTACACGTAAGACACTAAAAAAAAAAATTAAACACCAACAAGAAAAGTTTTTGCCAAGAGTTGAAAGAGCACCAAGGACTCTTCCAAGACACTTGGACTTTGAATGGCCTTTTACAATGAAATTAAGAAAACTAACAATATAGCCTATTACAAAACCAGATGAAGAAACAATTAAAAAAAAAAAAAAAAAAACAAATAACAGCTATGCTTCAATCCTGGTCCTGATTCAAATCCGCATGAAGAAGCTAGTGTTGCACTTTTTTTTGGTTGCTTCTGGACAACGTTGGAGTCTCCTAGCTCTTTGGTTCAACTCTACAATCACCAATGTACAAAGCTGGATCAGAAGCAGTTAACGAACATATTGGAAGAGGTGAGTTACACTTAAATGAGCCTTCCCTTTCTTGGGTTTGTACACTTGATGCAGAGAAAAGTTCCTATTGCCAATTCTTCATCTTGCACGAACTCTTCCAGAGGCCAAATTTCCTTTCAATTCTCGGCCTAAATCAAGAGACTAGCTTGTCCACTCCTGCAATCACACATGCACAATACTGCAATGAGTATTCAATGGGTTAAAACAGATTGCAAAACAGTATATAGGGTAGTAATAACTTCCCTTTCTTTTGGCTGCACAAGCTTTCCAAGCTTTCCACTAAGATTATGCTGCTGTTCAATTAAACTCCTGCACAAACTGAATTCCAACCAATTAACAATTAAACAATTTTAATCCTAACGATTGCATGCCATACTAAACAATTTAAGCATATCAAAAACAGTTTGAGATAAGAAACTCCCTTTAGTTCAGATGGTTGCTACTGTCTTCACTGAAACAGCTCACAATGTACAATCTGCCACAGTACACTCAATATTGCTTTTCCCAAACTACACAGAAAATTCACACTAAATCAGCATTTCATGCAGTCCACAATGAACAATTTTAAACCAAGGCAATGTAAACAATCAGAAGCAATTAAAGTAAATAACTCCCTTCAGTTCAACACTCCCACAAGAAGTGTTTCTGCCTCTGGTTTCTTCAGTAATATTCTGCTCAAGTAATGATTCATTTATATCAGCTCTGCACACATAAATCCAACAAAATCCAGCAACAGAATCCAGCAAATGCAAATGGACAGTGAATTAACTTCAGATTGGATGTAATTCAATGCAGAAACCAAACTGATTAAACAATAATTCCAAATTAATCAAACCTGATCAAACCAATGGACAAAGAGTGATATGATGTAATGCAGAGAATTCAGCTAACATTAAACAATGAATTTAAACTGAATGGAAATCTGCACAAATAAAATCTCAGCTGTTTAAGCTCTCAAATCATTTCATTGAAATTCTGATATGCCCACATAGGCCAATGTAATCAATTTTCATCAGATTCAAATATATGAAGTTCAAACCTTAGTCCAACTGATTATACAACCACCACAAGCTAATCAAATCAATGGAGAAAGATTAACATGATGCAATGCAGAAATTGGCAGTTAAAACAATGTTGATGCACTTCCAGAAATGCTCATAAAACAATCAGCACATTATTTAAAAATCCTATGCATCTACCAAGTTCCCATATGTCTTATCAAATCAGAATCAACATTCAACATGCCCCACTAAACCATAAAAGCAACAATTCACTTTCAAAACAGTGAGTATATCAATTAATTCAGCAGGCAATGTTTAACAATAAAGTGAGTGCAATGACAGTTTAAACATTCACAAGCACAATTAGCATTACTAGCAAATCAGCAATCACATTCAAGCATTTAATATCTCACTGACTTCATCAACAGTTTATGAACTAAATTGATTTCAATAACTTCTTAAGCAGTCACAACTCTCCACTCTGATCATCTCCTTTTCTTTTCCTGCACAATGAACAATCAACAAATGGTTAGTTGAAATTGAACTCTTGTAAATGCCAATGGCCGCTAATCTCACAGCACCCAGATTTCTCTCTTAAAACATTTTAAGGCACTCAAATGAAATTTTCAGTCTAAGCCAGAGAATCCTGTGGATCACCACCACCTAATATGCTACCATTCACACTTACCTTCTTTCAAATCCCAAAAACCAGAATGGAATCAGGTTTCTCAAATCAGGGAAATGATTAGGCTAAGGCAAAAGTGATGGACAAACAGGACAACCACTCAAACAGCAGAGCAGACTCTAACCAAGGAAACTATAGACCAGATGAAATAAGCAAATAAAAGCTTCAATTAAAAGTTGGCAGAATAGATTTCACATGCATTGCAGACAAAACTAGATAACCAACAAAGACAAACAAGAAGCAAAGCTATCAAGAAGGGAAGTACTCAAAAATGAACCTAACAAAGGATCTAGAACAGATTAAGAAAACAATTAAAAAAATGCAGTAAGGAATTGCAGAACTGGTTGGTGTACATAGGTTTCAGATGCAAAATTGAACTTGTCCAATAGCTATTTTTAGCAATTTCAATTCTGGACACAATTACACACTGAAATCCATTCGAACAAGTTTAATGATGCTTGTTTTGATCATTCAAGGCCAGTTTACACAATTTCATAGGCTTTTACTCAAATTCACATGTTCAGTTCCTTGTTTTTCTTTTCAGAATTTGCCTCTTTTGAACCGATTTACTCAACTCATGCCTTTATTTCGTTTTGGACCAAAACAGTGATTAACAAGCATTGAAACAACTTAGTTCTGCAGTTTAGAAATTTTAAAAATGGTTTGCAAAGACTCTAGGATTAAATACACAAAATTCCAGCAATGATCTACTACTGAAATGAACAAAAACAAAACAAATGACTCAAGCAAGGAAATATGCAGTTCGGCCTACTGCTTGCAAGTAATCTCTGCTGTGATTTTCACACTAACAACCAAGCTAATGCTGAGCATATCACGGCTTTTCTGGTTGGCACTTTGTTACTAGTCATCTCAGCATTCCAGCTCAATTTTAAAAGTGCAGAATAGCTTCAATGTTCAGACTCAACAGCTTATTAAAACTAGAAGTTCACAACAGAAAATTCAAATCAGATCTGCTGCTCATTTCATGCATCCGAGCTCTCAGTATTGAATGTCATAGCTCATACGGTATGCACATTGAACATACAATCAGATCACCACAAACACAACTCAATTAAGAAGTACAACTTGAAATTATGAACAAGAAAAATCAACTAACATGACAACTATGACAAAACAGAATTGATGCTCAAATAAAATGACTCAAGCAAAATTTTGGACCGATTAAGATGAAGAAAAGACACAACCAAACAAGGTTAGCATACAAAAAAAAATGACTCAAGCAGAAACCTAATGAACAGATCAAGACCAAAAACACATGAATCAACACAAGACAGAGAAGGAATCATAATGAACAACACGAATATTGAAGAGATTCAACACGAATGAATAAGACGAAGTAAAATACTCAAGACATTGCACGAATGATAATCAACAACACAAAAAAAACTTGAAAACAAGCAAACGCACAAATTGAATCTCAAGAACAGAGAACAAATCGAGACAGAAAAATTTGAGAACGACGAAGAGTAACTCAGATCAGAGAGAAACGAGATACTTAGCTCAAGCGGACGCGCCTAACCTAGGCTCTGAATACCACATGATAGCTGACGGCTTGAGCTGAATCCGGAGATGTCGTGAAATCCGGACTTGATCGAGTTGAAGAGCCGAGTAGCAGCGGCAGAAGCAGATTGAATCGAGAATCCTCAGATTCTGCCAAGGAGAAGCAGATCAGGCAGCGGAAGAACTAGGATTGGAGGTTTGTTGGTGGAAACCTAGGGTTTGATGCGGAAGCGGATTTGGAACGGTGGAGAAGGGATTTTAGTCGGCGAGAAGGTAATTAATCGGTAGAAAATGATTTTTCGTGAGAGGTGTGATGGAAGATTGTGAGGAAAATGGTTGAGGATGCGCGCTGGAAGAAAAGCGAACGCGAGAGTGACAGTTCGTTCTCTCGAATGGTTGAGAGAGAACAAAATGATGAGCTAGCGTAGGAGCCTTCCAGGGACAGGCTCGTGTGGCAGCGATGTGGCGACACAAGCCACGCGGAAGTAAATGATTGGAGGAGCGTGATGTAGGGTGGCTGAAAGAAAATCTGATTTGGAAAATGAGAGAATGGATGGTGTGAAGGGAAGGTGGCTAGAGGAGATCCTTTGGGATTCTCTAGTTTTGACTTTCAAGGTAGAATTGATCTGGAGTGTTCTCAACAGAATAACAATTCATTATGCTCAAAAAGTACCTTACAAGAGGTGGTGGCATGTCTATATATAGGACTAAAAGTCCCTCCTATCTAGCACATGCCTAACACCTTTTACACATGTTTTTAATAAAAGTAAAAATAAACTATACTAAACTAATTGGTCTTGGTCCCCGCGTATCAGCTATCGAAATGTGAGTTTTGGTTGGATGAAGTTCAGTTTCTTGGACATGTGATATCAGCTCAAGGAATATTAGTTGATCCAGCGAAGGTTGATGCAGTGTTAAAGTGGGAACGCCCTACATCTGTGACCGAAGTAAGAAGCTTTGTTGGTCTTGCAGGTTATTATCGAAAGTTTGTTGAGGGATTCTCCAAGATAGTGGGTCCCTTGACTCAGTTGACACGGAAGGACCAACCTTTTGTTTGGACAGAACAATGCGAGGCTAGTTTTGAGGAGATGAAGCGGAGATTGACAACTGCTCCAGTACTAATTATTCCAGACACAAATAAGACGTTGGAAGTATACTGCGATGCATCATATCAAGGTTTGGGTTGTGTCTTGATGCAACTAAGGAGACCAGTGGCGTTTGCATCTCGACAGTTGAAGGTGCATGAAAGAAACTATCCAATGCATGATTTAGAGTTGGCGGTTGTGGTGTTTGCTTTGAAAACTTGGCGACACTATTTGTATGGGGCGAGGTTTCAAGTTTTCAGCGATCACAAGAGTCTGAAATACTTGTTTGATCAAAAGGAGTTAAACATGCGACAGCGGAGGTGGATGGAATATCTGAAAGACTACGACTTTGAGTTGCAGTATCATCCTGGAAGAGCAAATATTGTTGCTGATGCTCTGAGCAGAAAACGAGTACAAATGTCTACCTTGATGATCAAGGAGTTAGAGTTACTAGAAAAGTTGTGAAACATGAACCTTGGTGTGCAGTTGGGACAAGGTCAAATGTGGTGTAGTCATCTAAAGATCACAAGTGGATTCTTAGAACAATTGAAAGCAGAGCAAGAAACAGATCTAGAGTTGCAAAGTATTGTGAAATTGTTGGGGAGTGATCAAGCCAAAGACTTCGCTTTGAACAGTGATGGCATTCTTCGTTTTCGGCATAGAGTATGTGTTCCAGCAAAAACAGAGTTGAAAAGACTAATATTGGAAGAGGGACATAAGAGTAGTCTTAGTATACATCCAGGAATGACCAAGATGTATAAGGACTTAAAAGAATCCTTTTGGTGGAGCGGAATGAAGAAAGATGTGGCAGAGTTCGTAGCTTCTTGTTTGGTATGTCAGAAGGCAAAGATAGAACATCAAAGGCCAGGAGGATTATTACAACAATTAGATATTCCTCAGTGGAAATGGGACAGCATCTCGATGGACTTTGTGACTCATTTACCAAGATCATTGAGGGGTCACAATTCCATTTGGGTGATAGTTGACCGATTAACAAAGAGCGCTCACTTTTTGCCAATCAACCTAAGTATGTCAATGGAAAAGTTGACAGAGTTGTACATTCGCGAAATAGTGAGATTGCATGGTATACCTGATAACATTGTCTCAGATCGAGATCCAAGGTTTACATCAAGGTTCTGGCAGATGTTACAAGAAGCTTTGGGTTCAAGGTTGAGGATGAGCTCAGCATATCATCCTCAAACGGATGGACAGACTAAGAGGACTATTCAGTCATTAGAAGATTTGTTGAGAGCTTGCGTGTTGGATCATCTGGGAGGCTGGAACGAGGTCCTACCATTGGTGGAGTTTACATACAATAATAGTTATCACTCTAGCATAGGGATGTCGCCTTTTGAAGCTTTATATGGGCGAAGATGTAGAACTCCTTTGTGTTGGTTTCAAGATGGAGAATCTATAGTGGTGGGCCCTGAGTTGTTACAACAAACTACTGAGAAAGTGAAGCTTATTCAAGAAAGAATGAGAGCAACTCAAAGCAGGCAAAAGTCGTACGCAGATCAGAGAAGAAGACCGCTTGAGTTCAACGAAGGAGATCACGTATTTCTACGTGTGACACCGATGACCGGCGTAGGTAGAGCTATCAAGTCAAGGAAGTTATCACCAAAGTTTCTTGGTCCTTATGATATTATTAGGAAGATTGGACCAGTAGCATACGAGGTAGCTTTACCGCCACAGTTGGCAAACCTGCATAATGTGTTTCACGTGTCGCAACTAAGAAAGTATGTTTATGATCCAACTCATGTATTGGAGGAAGACAACATTCAAGTTCGTGAAGATCTTACTTTTGAAGTCGGACCAGTAAGAGTGTTAGAAGTACAAACGAAGGAGTTGCGGGGAAAAGAGATTCGCACGGTGAAAGTACTCTGGAATGAGAAAACTCAAGAGATAACTTGGGAGCTAGAAGATTTTATGAGAAAAGAGTACCCACACTTATTTGAGTAATACCTTAATTTTTGACGACGAAAATTTTAAAAGTTGGGGAGAATGTAAGACCTGTGTAAAATAAAAATATACTTTTATTTTACTATATTTTGTGTTACTAAATAATTAATTATGATATGTTTGTGTAATGAAAATATTAAGAAAGTGAATAAAATAAATTAATTAGAACTAATGTTATCTTAATTTTAGAAAATTGTTTGAAAGAATGGTTGAGTAATGTTTCCTAGTTGTTTTATTTTCATTGGTGGGGAGGTGTGGGTCTCATAGTAATAAAAAATAAAAGAATGGTGAGAAGGCATTGTTGGGTGGGGCACATGAAAGTGTGAGAGGCTTGAGAGGAATTTTCTAAAGTTTTTATGCTTTTTGGCTTTTCATATTTATGATAGGAGAGAAAATATATTTTTATATACTTGTCCTTCCTCTTTTTGCATGATTTGAGTTCTGAAGATGACAATGTCGGCAGTAGGTGTTGAAATATGTTTCCATAGCTTGGCTTCTTTTGTTTGGTAGGGTTTTGGATAGATTATAAAGTTAAGTAAGAAACATATAGTTAAGTTACATGGTGCATATTAAAAACATGAGCGAGGACTTAACCTACCATCTTATATAAACCATATTATGTGTGAGAGAGTGGAGGAATATACATACTATGCTAAATCATAGGTTCGAAGTGTAGTTTTGAATTGTGGGAAGCACTGTTGCTACGTGTCAACACCCAATTTCGTCCGGATTGGCTAATAGATTTATTTTATTTTCATCATGAGTGTCAAATAAAAATAAAAAGTAAAAAAATAATAATAATAAAAATAAAAAAAAAGAGCGTTCGTCCTTGATTGTAATTTTAGGAACGAACGTTTTAGTTGGTCGATTTCAGACCGTTCGTCCTCTGCCTTTCGGACCGTTCGTGGCCATAAGCGTTCGTCCTGCACCGTGCGCGATCGTTTTCTTCCCTTTCAAACGTTCTTCCTGTATCGTACGCGACCGTTCGCCATCACCTGTGCATGCAACCGTTCGTCCTTTAACTTTCACGAACGTTCGTCCTCCACCATTCGTCCTTATTCGAACGTTCGTCCATGCCTACCTTTAGGACGTTCGGCAATTTTCAGCTTCAACCGTTCGGTCGAGTCCACTATTCGTCTGTGCGGCCAATTAGATGTTTAGGACGTTCGCTCATACAGAGAGTCAACCGTTCGGTCATAATGTTTTAGTGAACGTTCGGTCTTCATGTGAACGTCCGGTCATGTTATGTGTTAGTGAACGTTCGGTCATGTTATGTGAAGCGTTCGGTCATGTAATGTGTTAGTGAGCGTTCGGTTATATTGTTTAATGAGCGTTCGCTTGTCATTTGAACGCTCGGTCATTCATCTGAACGCTCGGTCCCATGTTTGTCTTCAGCATTCGTACTAGTGCTTAAGTTAGTCCAGCGTTCGGGTTTAGGCGTTCGTCCAAACCACTCCTGCCTTTTCTACCGCTCGTCCATCACTTCCCCTTTCTACCGTTCGTCCAGCTCATTCCTCTCTTCTACCTTTCGTCCTTTAAATTTCACGAACGTTCGTCCTCCACCGTTCGTACTTTACTTTATTCGAACGTTCGTCCATTCTTACCTTTATGACGTTCGGTCATGTTTTTTTAAACGTTTGGTCTTTGTGACGTGTTAGTGAACGTTCGGTCATGTTATGTGAACGTTCGATTTTGATGATGCTTGTGAACGATCGGTCCTTTTGATGTTTATTCTCAGTTGAACGTTCGGCCAAGATGATGTACTGTTCGTGGGCAGCGTTCGTCATAGGAGTTGTTCGGTCTGAGGCGTTCGTCCAAACTGTGTAGAATATTTTAAAATGGTCGTTCGTCTCAGTTGAACGTTCGTCCATAATTCCATCCAGCTGTTTCCCCCAAAGCTCCAAGGAAGGCTGCCTACACTCTCAACAAGCCGACAGTTTGCCATGGTCCACTCCCATTATTCCATTCCCCATAATCTTCCACCGACCCAATCATTTCTGCAGCCCTCCAATCACAGCTACCGACACTCCTCATCTTCCAATCAAAGCTGCCGACAATGGCACCCTTCTGCCAATTTAAGGGTCATCATCTTCACCTTACCGAGGGGGGATCCATCCTCCATATTCACACAACTGAGAGATCACGGCCAACACCTCTGACCATTTTCCATCATTTTCAACTCTTCATCTCTAACACCCGTGAACTCCCTTCCACCATCTTCATCCTTATACCACCTCCAACAATCTTCATCACATCATCTTCATCTTGCTCTTCATTCGTCTGGAACACACCCCACGGCCAACACCTTATACACGGCCAACATCATCATTTCAAACCTTTCTTCTTCATCTTCACCTTATACCACGGCCACAGCTAGAAATTCTTCTTCCTCACGGGTCAGCAACCAAAGCCCACCATCTTTCCCCCCTTGGCGCATCACTCTCGACACACTTCCATCACAATACCTTCTTCTCCATCACTTTCACCTCCAACACCACCTCCAGCATCATTATTCTCATCTCCAAGACCTTCACCTAATTACAACCTTCATCCAACAGAATTACAAATAACTCAACAGTAAAAAAAGGGACGCAGGGAGAAGCCCTGGTGATGACCGGCGCTGTCGCCGGCGGTCCTGATAGCGAATAGCATCGTGTCCTAAGGCAGGGGATTTGCTCTCGCACGAAGAGAAGAGGAGGGAGGAGACGTGGTGGCTGGCTCGGGGAAGCGGTGGCGCGGAGACTGGACGACGGTGATGGCGCGGTGGCCGGTTTAGCGTGGTGGCCGTTCTTGGTGACATGTAGAGAAGACGCACCTCATCGGGTTTCATGGCTGTAGAGAAGAGAGATTTGATTGTGGGAGATGGAAGAACGAAGAGAAGGGTGGCAGAACCCCTAATCTTTCTGCTAAAAAACTTGGACTAAATCCATCAAGAAAAATCTATCCTCCCTTTTGCACACACCCATCTCTTATACACACCCCCTTTCATTTGGGCTTAAGCCTTTCTGCCAGCAAATAAAAATAAAAAAAAAACAAAAAGAATTGGACCTAACACACATTTCAGGATGCACTTTTGTTTTCATTTTTACACCCCTGACAGACAAAGGAGCTTCAATTTTACTCTCTGCACTTCGGGTTTTCAGCTCTGCACTTCTTTTCTTCTTGGTTTGTTTCTCTCGTCTTGTTCTTAAGTTTTTATTTCTTTATTTTTATTATTTGTTTGTTGTATGTAGCCCTTTGTGTGATAACTCCACTCTTGTATATTGTATCTTATATTTTTGTCGGGTTTGTTCATAAAAAAATATAAAAAAATATATATATAAAATAAAACAAAAAAAAAGCCGTGTGAGTGCTCGTGCGATCGTACGCATCAGCCTAGTGCTCATTACGCAAACAATAAGCAAAAAGCCGTATGAGTACTCGTGCGATCATACGTATCAGCCTAGTGCTCATTACGCAAAATTAAAAGATAAATTAAAAATCAAAAAAATATGTTTTAAAGGTCAAGCACATGTGTGATCGTTCGCATCGTCCTTGTGCTAGACATCTTTCCAGTTTATAAAAATATTGAGCACATGTGTGATCGCACGCATCGTCCTTGTGCTGAAAACATTGTCTTTTATAAAAACACCAAAAAAATATAAAATCTTCAAAAACTAAAAACATTCACATTTTCAAACAACAAATTATCTTTTTGGCCAGAACTACGTGATCCTTGATTCTCCATCAAAAGTGGAGATACGTAGGAGCAAGGCCAGTCCTTGTCAGGTTCACTTTCCCAAAAATCCAAAATCATTTTACAAACAAAATTCTCAATCAATTTTCAAACAAATTTTCAAGCAGTTTTCTAAAAGAACTACGGAACCCTGATTTCTCATTCTTAATGAGAATACGTAGGAGCAAGGTCAATCCTTGTCGGGCCCAAAAAAACTAAAAAATATTTTGTTTCTTTAGAATTTTATTTTTAGGGGAAAGTTAAACATTTTGAAAACCACATCATATTCGCATATTTAGTTAAAGGTACTGCCTTAGGGCAGGCGTTGTAGGGTGCTAATACCTTCCCTACACGTAACCGACTCCCGAACCAAGAATCTCAGTTTCGCAGACCATGCCTTATCATTTTATGGTTTTTCCGTAGTTTTCCAGAATAAACTATGGTGGCGACTCCATATCTCTTTTTCAAAACTTTGTAACGTTTTTATTTTTCGGATCGTCGTCCCGTCGCAATCCCGGTTGCGACACTACGCAAGGAAAGGAAGCCATCTTGGTCTTTGCTTTGAACCTCAAAGGGTTGTGGAAACTCACTGGAACTAGAGGTAAGGGGGGAAACTAGGATTCATATAACTGTATGCATGTTGGGGTAGTTAAAAAACTAGACTATATATGTATGTTTGATGGTGCATGTATAGATGTATGTTGGGTTGTTACGTGAAGGAACTTAACCATGTTTTGAAACTTATGCATGTTGACAAGATGTGCATGTTTTGGTTCTTTTGGGATGTTGCAGGTATGTGTTTATTCTTATGAGTATGTTTAAGCCATGGTTGTATTCTTTCCTTATACTCTTTACTTTGCATAAAATGAGAGAGGGGTTGTTGAGGGGCACATTTCTACACTCTTTAACCAAGAGTGTTGTGGGTAGGTGGTTTGAGTTTACTCTTTCAGGTAGAGGAAGAGAATGAGTGTGTGTGTTTTTGTCTTGTATTTGTGTGCAAAGTAAGAAGAAGTGAAAAATAAGGGAATAGGGGTTGTTTAGTTGTATAGGTTTTACCGTAAGGTGGAATAATGAGAGGTGGAGAGTTTGCATGGTGACTTTATGTGAAACCAAAAGAGATTGTTTTATGTGCATGTGAGTGACGAAAGTGAGGAGGAGAACAAAAAGAATGGTTTAGGTTTAGTTGGAGAAAGAGGAGATGATGAAGAGTAAGAGTAGTAGTTGTGGGTTAGAGGTTTCTAAGTGTAGTTTTGGAGAAGTTGAAGTTGTGTGGGAAGAATGAACTAAAAGGAAAAGAAAGGGAGGGGTACATGTTTTACGTAAAGTGGTGAGGTTTTGATATTAAAATGGAAGAAGGGGTTGGTAAGAGATGGGTCTTTGAAATCAAGTGAAAACAAAGTGAATGTATGTGCATGAAGAATCTATATTCCAGTAGTATGTGAGATAGTAGATATGTGAGGGAGAGACCCTTGGTTTTAGAAAGTGTGGATTTGGGGTTGTTTGAAAAAGTGAAATAAAATAGTAGAAAGAAATGTGTGTTACAGAGTAGGGAGAGTGATGAATAAATGGAGTTAATTGTTGGGGTAGTTAAAAAAAGAGAGAGATAAAAGATGGGTTACATGATTTACGTAAAGATGGTGAGAGAAGAAAGTATAATGTTTGGGGAATTGGTTTTAAAAAAAAAATAGAAAGAGAAGGAAGAAGTTTATTTTTAAAGTTAGAAGAAAAGAAGAAGAATGAAAATGGGGTGGATATGATGTTACGTAACAAGAGAGAGAAAATAAGAGAAGTTTAGGAATTTAGATGGACCCGCGTAGGCCCCACCATGGAGAAATAATATTTTATTTTATTTTAAATTATAGGGGGTGAACTTAGGAAAATAAGAGGGTGTTGTAGAAATATTGGAATATGGGTTGGACTGTGAACTTAGTAGTTCAAGGGAGTGCATCTGAAATTTGATCTTAGTAGACAGGGTGTGAATCCGGTAAATTTAAGGGGTACTTCAGAAATTCTGTCTTAGTGGATAGAGATGTGAACTTCGTAATTATAGGGAGTGTGTCAGAAAATCTGTCTTAATAGACAGAGGGGTGAACTCCGTCATGTCAGGGTGTGCCCAGAAATTCTGTTTTGAAGACAGGGGTGTGAACTTAGCAATTTCAAGGGGTGCGCCAGTAAAAAAAAAATTCTCTTTTAAACAATTATTGAGAATTGTTGGTTATTATCTTGGTCTATTGTTGGTTTATTTATACATGTTATTGAGAATATGTATGAATTCGTGATTGAGCACGTTTATTCTGTTGGTGGAGGTACATACACTATGTTATTTACTTGTAACTCCGTCTGTCTTTTGAGCATTTTTGCTAGTCTCGCGTGAGACTGAGATTCGAGTGTCACCTTCTTCTGCGCGAGAAGGTGAATGTCTCGCCCAATGACTTCGGCTCGTGTTGAGTATAATGCATCGTTACGTGTAGTATCGATGTTTTTACTCGTTAGTCCTTCAGGAGTCGGGGAGATAGGTCTGAAGTCGCGATGGAAGACGGCTCGGGTCGCCTGTTATTGAGAGCAGGTTATGACGACGAATTACAAGTAAACGACATTGTTTATGAAAGACTAGTCTGCAATATCATGTGTGTCGATTTATATTAAATCATGGAAATTATATAGTTTATATGTAATGTGTTTATGATGTGATATTTCTGGTTTCTCACCCTGAAATGTTGTGGTTGTGGTTTCCACCTACGATGATCGTACTTGTACGGGAGTAGATGGTATTGCAGATAAAGCTGGATTGGAATAGCTCTTCGAGAGAGAGACGGGAATAAAACTTATTGGGATTTTTATAATGTTTTCTTATTTATGTTCGTTTGATTTTGCTATTTTAAGAAACAATTAAGATTCGGTTTGATGTAATGATGTGTGTATGGTTTGTTTATGTGTGGTATATTTTAAAAAAAAAATAAATAAATAAACACTTTCATAAGATTCATGCTTCAAGGTTATTATTATTATTATTATCATTAATATATCCTATAAGGGGTGTTACACTATGTGTTTGACCTGAGACTCGAACCACATTTGATCCTTGAGAGACGACCTAGGAGTCACTTCCTAGTTTATACTGCATTAATTTTGCAATAAATTTTTGTGTGAGGTGCGACCCTCTCAACAACAGTATTAGTAATTGATTATTAAGTTTGATTGCCTAAAAATATATTGCATTAATGGTTAATCAAGGGGCTTGACTACCACAAGTCCTCTAAATATACAATCGATGTCCAAGTAAAGACATCCTTTTCTAACCTTGATCTATCCTAATAAAATAAAGACCTCTTTGAAAAAGATATTTGACTTGAGCGTTAGAGTGTTTTATGCAGGTCAACAACCCATCGAAGTGGACTACATTCTCGAAGAGGATTGAACGATCGAAAGAGAGCAAAGTAAGGAAGGACGACCGACCATCAACCAATTCAACAAAAACAAATTGAAACCAAAAAACAAAGTTATGCTCTTTTTTTCATATATTCTGTTGAAATGTCTTATTTATTGGATAGTGATATACTCACTTATATTCTGACCCTTAAAACAAATATGACCAAGGAAGTTTGTTTTGAAAGAACCCTAAATGGTGCTAATTCTTTTTCATAAGTGACATGTGGATCCCACACCCAATTTTAAAGTTTGATTTTGCTCTTTCAACCCTACCCAGTGGAACAACTCTATAGGTTCATCTGACTTCAATTATTTATTTTTTTTCTTGTTTGTTTCCCATCATTCACATGCAATCCAATGTATGTATTATTTTCATAAGTAGCATATTTTATGTTAGGTTTCTTTTTCTTCTTTTTTTTGTGTGTTTTTTTGGCCTGAACTTATAAATACATTGTTGTTTATGTGGTAATTTCTTTTAATATAATTTAAAATATTAAAATTAGTGTTTATCAGTGTACTTTTGAAAATATAATAAAAAAACAAAAAATAATCCATTTATAAGTTTAAGTTTCGAGTAAAAATAATAAAACTAAACACCATATAAAAAAATCACAAACTCATTATCTTTATTTAATAGATAAAAAAATAACATAAAAATAACAATACAATAACACAATCATAACAACAACATGATGATAAACTCACTTTTACCAGTGATTAAAGACAACAAAAAATAATTAGGATAATACCAAAAATTCACTAAGAAATAAAAATTATAATGGTATATTTCATAAAGTGAAAAAAAAATGAAAGAAGAGGGAATAAGTGTATAATAAAAGAAAAAATATAGTTTAAATAGTTACCATTATTTTATTGCTAGTATTTAATAATTTTTGTTATAATAATAATAACAATAATGTTGTTAATAATATTAATATTATTTATTTATTTTATATTAAATTTAAAAACCAGGATTATACAAGAAAAAAATAATAAAATAATGATTAGTGAAGGTTCCATGGCTAATAGGTGGAACTCTTGAAACATTTTGTAAAAAGAAAAATTATTCATGTACATAAAAAAAAATTCTCAACACAAGAGGAAATGAAAGTGATAAATTTATAGAATATATAATGTGATAACAAGAAAGAAATATATAAAAAAAAATGTTTGATAAATATATATAAAATAAAGATGTATATTTATCATTAGTCATCTACCATGTGAAAAAAGAAGTTTGTCGACTTCTCATAGTTATGGAGATGCTGAATGAAATGTAAGTCATTTTTTATTCATGGTTGTGTATTTTTGTTTTATTTTTTTGTGAATTGGGATAATTATGTTCTTTTCTTGCGTTGAAGAGTTTCACTAAGAAAAAAAAGAAGTTGAAGAGGAAGTTGTTTCTGGTTATCTTGAGGAAAAAAAATTATTTATTTAATTAAGGAAAGACAAGTGGAAGAAATGACATCTAAAAAAAATTAAAAAAAAAGAAACTGCAAAAAATGAAGAATTTAATCTTTGAAATTATATCAAATACAGGCTTTCCTAATATTTTGTTATTTAAAATAAACAAAAATATATGTAATGTAAATGCAAATAAAAATAATGAGATGTTATCATCAAGATAAGACTCTAAAAAAGTTTCACACACTAAATATTGAGATTTTTGTCACAATTTTATATCTCTAAAATAATATGCAAACCTCAAGACATAACTATTTATCGGATTCAAAACCT
The DNA here is from genome assembly GCA_034642375.1 of Vigna nakashimae. NCBI lineage: Eukaryota > Viridiplantae > Streptophyta > Magnoliopsida > Fabales > Fabaceae > Vigna > Vigna nakashimae. Next base: position 36,514,863 of record CM067767.1, read on the forward strand.
AAATCGATACGAAAAGTTAAAATTAATTTAATGTGTCATACTTTTTCTCTTATTGTGTCATACTGTCATTCTCCATGTTTGTCACACACTTAATGTTAAGCTCACTTTTTATTTTTTGGATTTTTCTTATCTTTGCTTAAATCATTAAATAAATTGAAAGGTTGCTAAATATTCCTTTTATTACACCTCCTTACTTTTTTTTTTTTAAGTTTGATGGGTCCAATTAAATTGAAGTTAAGATTGCACCCAAAGAACATATATATTGAAAGTAATTTTTAACCTAAAAAGTACAATAAAAGTAAATTCTTTAATAACTTTTATTTATTAAAGGTACTAAAGTTAATCATTATCCATGTACTAATTTAAGTTGTATACTATTAAATTCTTGATTCATAATGGTTAAAATGTCATAACATAAGGAAAAAACACGCTTACACAGTGATTTATTAGGAATATTTACCAACCAATTTTTGCCGCAAAGTTGATAACTTTGATGTCCAAATATATATCTAAAATAGTTGGAATAATTCATTACAAAATAAGAAAAACTTAATTAGAATTTATTTGCAACTAATGAAATCATTATATAAAAATATTTATTAACTTACGATAATCTTTAATAAAAAAATTCCATTTGTTTGTAGTTAAATGTTCTCCAACAATAAATTCAGAAATATAACCCAACTTTCATTATGTTTTTTTTTATCTACAACAGCAAAGGGTTATTAGCAAATTTTTAGTCATTTTGGATATTTGCAAAAATAATTATAACTTGTCCATCAAACTTCATTTTGAGGTAATAAACCATCAACTCCAATCAATAGTCAACATGTCTTCAATGTCAACTTGGATCCATAATATTAATATATATATATATATATATATATATATATATATATATATATATATATATTTGCAATTTAACTAAAATTAATAAAAAAAATCATCATAATTTTAAAATAAACTAGAATTTAGTGAGAATTTTGATATACTTTGTTAGGAATTTCACATATAAAATCAAATCATATATATAAATAGATTATCTTTGTCTAATAAATCAATAAATTTTATCGGAAAAAAATTCATACTTCTTTATTTATCAAGTTATCAATGTAAATAGATATTACAAGATATTGTTACACAAATAAAGTTACTGATATATTTATAATAAATCAAATTACAATCATTAATCATGTTTCTAATTAGGCTAAGAATATACTTTTTAAATATAATAACTAAATAATGTATGGTATATATATAGACCGAATGGTTAATCCGCTACGACCGATCAATCCATCTGCAACATCAACAATGTTAGACCATAATTGGGCCAATGTTTAAGTTATTATTAGGCCAATAGTCCAGCAGACGATAAAATAATCAAAGATATCTGATTAAATATATTGATAAGTTGTTTATTAGTAACTAACCGAATCTAAAGGTAAGTCTGTTTTTATTTTATTGGATCTGTGTTAATTTAAGATCCATAAAACACTTATAAATAGGATGACAAGGCCAAAACCTAGGTAGGTTCGATCAGAACTCAAATACTCAACTGTGATAAATAGTTCACTAAATCGCTCCTAACTTGAGTGTCGGAGTGCCTTTTGCAGGTACCCCCCTCGGGTCAAGAGTACAATCGATCAGAGCAAGAGATAACCGAGCAGGTGACAACCGAGCGGAGCAGACGACTCAAGCATTGGAAAGCAGGAAAGTCACGTCAGAAAGGTTAGTATCTTGGTCCTACACAAATATCTACCGAAACATTTTGGCGCCCACCGTGGGGCCGAGAGCAAGCAGAAGAAACCCAATGGTGACCACGAGAAACCAAGAGGAGGAGCAGAGCATCAGAGAACTGATTAGAGATATGCAAGCATAGATGTAGGCACATGCGCAGACCATACAGGCGTAGGCATAAGCACAACAAGAGATGCAGTGAAAGCACACATAAGAGATTGTGGAGTTAAGGGCGAAACGAGTCTCTCCCGAGCGGTCGGCCTCAAACCGAGAAAATGAAATGAAGCAAGCCATAATCACACCAACCCGAACGCCCGAGGAAGAAGGGAACCAACGCCCCTGTAAACCGTTCGACCTACCAGTTTACTCCCTTTTACGGCGACCATCACGCAAACTCCAATGCCAGAAGAAAACCCTCCTGCATTAGATAAGTACGATGGATCAACTGATCCAGATGATCACCTCAGGACGTTTTTTAACGCTATGGCATTCTACACGAATAGCGACTCGATCATATCTAGAGCCTTCTCATTATCACTCAAGGAGGAGGCGTTGGAATGGTACGATACTCTTCCCCCCAAACGCAGTAGATTGTTTCGCTACCGTGGAAACCCTCTTTAGAAGGCAATACGCCTCCAATCGGAGATAGAAGATGACACCGGCGGAATTGGTGAACACCAAACAAGAGAAGGATGAAACTTTGAAGGCCTTTATGAAAATGTATAATGAAACCGCATGACGGATTAAAGATGTTAATCAGACGTTTATCATTAGCAATTTCCCTTCGTGCCTGAGACCAGGATATTTTGCTGAAAAATTATATGCGCGATCACCAAAAACTATGGAGGAACTTTAGGAAAGGGTTGTAAAGTTCATTCGTATTGAAGACATGAGAAACTCAAGGAGGAAACAACATCAAGAAGCTTCTGCAGGGGGAACAAGAAAGAAGGGAAGCGATCGTCTAACAACGACAACAAAAACGAAGGTCAACATTTGAGGGATCTCCCCCGGATACCTAAGTTCAATCACTATACAAGCCTTAGTGCACCAAGGGCTAAGGTTCTCGAGGAGGCTCTCAATGCTGAACTTCTCACACTATGAAGGAAGGCAACTCCCCATAATGCAGACGAGAGAAAAAATTGTCATTTCCATCAAAACTACGGCCATACTATGGAAGAATGTATGGTACTGAAAGTTGAAATAGAAACGCTTATCCGAGCGGGCCATCTCCATAAGTACGTAAAGGAAGAAGGGGCCCAAATAAGAAGTCCCATAGAGGAAAATCTCGATGTAGAAGTCCCGAACGGTCATATCACAGAGATGACTGAAGTCGGGCACTATCGAAGTCGGAGGCACTACCGTAGTCGTAGTCCTAGTTGTAGTCATGAACATAACCGCTCGATCCGTGGGCGTATCGATACCATTTCTGGAGGTTTTGCTAGAGGATGGGCATCATCCTCGGTCCACAAAAAGCACCTAAGGAATTTGAAAACAGTTCACATGGTGGAGAGAAAGCCTCAATCCTGGCCACCTATTACCTTTACTGATGTCGACTTTCATGCTCTTGTCCTTGATCAAGATGATCCCAGTGTTGAAGCTTAATTGATTATATGCTCTGTGTATTCAATTAAGTTTGTTATTGTTGAGATTGTTGAAAGGGGGAACACTAGTTTAGCTGAACCCACAATCCAAGTGATATATGAGTTTTTGATGATGATAACACATAATTAATAACACACATGTATTTGGTGTTACATGTTCTATGCTTACATGTTATATGTGGTTTTGAGAACATGATTGTGTTGTTTGTGTTGTTCATTACATTTCACTATATGTGATTTATACATGAATGCATGACACATGTTTTTGGAAAAGAAAAACCACAAGCACTTTTGTTGAACTTAAATTGTGTGGAATAATAATAGTTTTAAGTCGATTTCATTATGGGATGAGTCGGTTAAAACTCGTGTCTTTGCACAAACTTTTTCAAGTGTGTTGTGAGAGTTTTTCAAAGAGAAAAGTTTTCAAAATTGTTTTACTCTGTTATAAAGTTGATTACATGCATGTTGCATTCAACTGAGTTTGTTATGTTTTGAATAATTCTTAATGCTTGATATAACTATCAGAACGACTATATTTTTTGTTGAGATTGTTGATAGGGGAGCACTAGTTTAGCTGAACCTACAATCTCAGAGCTTCTGGTTTTTGATGATGATAACACATAATTAATAACACATGTGTTTATGTGTTACATGTTCATTACTTTCATGATTATGATTATATGACCTTAGAGCTTCTGATTTTTGATGATGACGACACAATTAATAACACATGTGTTTATGTGTTACATGTTCATTATTTTCATGATTATGATTATATGAGAACATGTTTGTGTTGTGTTGATCATTGCAATTCACTATGTTATATATGTGAGATTTAATCTTTGATTGCATGAAAATTGTTTTGGAAAAGAAAAACCACATGCACTTTAGTTGAACTTAAATTGTGTAGCAAAACAACAATTTTAAGTCGACTTCATTATGAAGTAAGTCGATTAAAACTCGTGGCTTTGCACAAACTTTTTCAAAGTGTGCTGTGAGAATTTTTGAAGAGAAAGTTTTTCAAAACTATGTTTTTAACTGTTACAAAGTTGACTATGTGTGCAAGCCATTCGACTAAGTTTGTTATGTTTTGAAATTCTGTTAATGCTTGTTTAAAGTGCTAACGACTATATTTTTAAATATATTTGACCAAGCATTAATTATGAATCAACTGCATTAATTGCATAATCAATTAACTTTATTTTATTAAAATTATAAAAAATCAAGAAAATTTATATTTAAATAGAATTGATATGGGTAGCTAAAATTTGTAACACCATCGTTCAATCCTTTCACACGGTCTATCAAGATTTACAGGTTATTTTTTTATTATTTAATCCTTCTGTTATACATATTTTTTCTATTTCAATTCTACGTAGTAACAGACTACTTAGAGAGTACTACGAGTTCTTCTGTTTTCTTCTTTTGTGAGTTGGAGGGTTGCGGAGAGTTTCATACATTATGAGTGTTCTTGGTCCACCGAGGACAAAGTAGCCATTGTGGGAAGGTACTTTTGTATCTTCCGGTTTCAATTTCTTTTATGTTCTTGCCCGCTTAAAGTTCAATTTATTGTTTGTTTTCCATTTCTTTGTTGTTCTTCTTGGTGCATCTTTTTCGTTTCGCTCCTTCGTGCTTCTCTTTGCTCCTTCCAATTCGTTCGATACCGTTTTCATCACCACCTATGTGCACGTACTTACGGCGGCATTGCCTCAAGCATTGACAGTAATGCTCCGTTTTGTTTTGTTTTTAAAACCCTAGAGTGACGAAAAGGAGGGCTGTAAGGTGAATGAGAGAAAAGAGCATTCCATGGTCGTTTGGGATGAAGGAGTGAGAAACACCGAGAGAGGGAGTGGTGGTATAAATACTGGAATTGGGAGACAAAGATAAAAAACGAAAGTAGAATTTTGGAGTAAGGAAAGAAATCGGAAAAAGGTATGGGAGCTCACCTTTCTTGTGATTGTATAATATCTGAAGTACTACGAGTTCTTCTGTTTTCTTCTTTTGTGAGTTGGAGGGTTGCGGAGAGTTTCATACATTATGAGTGTTCTTGGTCCACCGAGGACAAAGTAGCCATTGTGGGAAGGTACTTTTGTATCTTCCGGTTTCAATTTCTTTTATGTTCTTGCCCGCTTAAAGTTCAATTTATTGTTTGTTTTCCATTTCTTTGTTGTTCTTCTTGGTGCATCTTTTTCGTTTCGCTCCTTCGTGCTTCTCTTTGCTCCTTCCAATTCGTTCGATACCGTTTTCATAAACCCTAGAGTGACGAAAAGGAGGGTTGTAAGGTGAATGAGAGAAAAGAGCATTCCATGGTCGTTTGGGATGAAGGAGTGAGAAACACCGAGAGAGGGAGTGGTGGTATAAATGCTGGAATTGGGAGACAAAGATAAAAAACGAAAGTAGAATTTTGGAGTAAGGAAAGAAATCGGAAAAAGGTATGGGAGCTCACCTTTCTTGTGATTGTATAACATCTGAAGTGTATTGTATTCCTGAAATTGGGTTATTTGATGTGTTTTTTTGTATTCTTGCTGGTTCTTGAACTCGAATAATGTTAGGGTCGAAATATTGCTCCTATATATGCAAGAACCTGCCAACATTTACGATTTTTTTTATGTGGGTTGTTGTTGTTGAAAGGGGTGGAAGAAGGGGGTGGTGTTGAAGCTGAGAATTGGGAAAAGGAGAGAAGAAGGTCCAAAATTGGAAGCTTGAAGAAGAAGGCCATAAACATGTATATAGGGTAAATATTCTAACAATTGAGAAGACAATGCAGATGTAGGAATCATGTATTGAATCTGTAAGTCCTGAGAACCCTATTCCTTCCAATGGTTTTTTGTCCTAATTTGTAACAAATTTATTGGTTATATCTAGTTGGAAAAATATGTAGAAGATTAGAAAATGTTACTCATATACTACTACAGGTGATTACCTCAGTGGTCCTACTAACCCTCTGTCTTAGGTTGATATTTTTTATCATGACGTATAAACTAAACAGGCTTTGATATTTTTCTTTCATCGCCACACACAATCAAATTGTAGCTTCCTGTTAGAAATATTTTTCTTAAACACTATAAATTTTCACATCAGCAAGTGTCCTTGTATGTTGACCTGGTATTGGTGCATGTTGATATATATTAGTGTGCACTGAATGTTATATGTTGACCTTGTATGTTGACATCTATTTGAGATATGGGTTTATGGAAACAGTTTTGAGGCCTTCCTTGCTGTTGTTAATCCCAGAAAGGAAGTACCTGAATAATGGGCACAAGAAAATGCTATATCCAAGGACTTCAATTCTCTCTGTGAAGATTCTAGAGCAAAAAGTTATATACTTGAAGAGCTCTCAAAGATTGCAAAGGAAAAGGTGTTTTTTTATGCTTTTCTTATCATCATCATCTAAACTGTTGTATTTGGAGACTTACTGGTGAAACTTTAAAGGAAGGTTCAGTTGTTTTAGGTTATGTCTTTATTCAACTATCTTCATTCTTTTTCATGGTTGCAGGGGTAGAATGACAGTACATTTGAAGCATCCTTGATAGAAGAAAGAAACGCTCATACCCTAGCCATAGTCCCTACCGAAATTGGTGAGCTTTTGTTTATCAAATTTCAAAATTCTACAATTTAGTGAGGTGTGTGGTAGATAATATGTACAACTGTTTTGTGCATACACATGGATATTATGGCTTTAGATTCACGAGCTGGTGCGGCAAGAAATTGTGATCCAGCCGGATGGGGTCTTGCTCTGGTCTGTACTCCAAGTACAACTATTTCTTCAGTCAATGAAAGATAATTGGTAGGTTGTTCTTCGGTCAATGATGAATCACAATAGCATTCTATATATAATAGGGCACCACTCTATTTTTATGAGTATTAGTTCTGCACTTTGATTATAGTGTTCGCAGACACCAGATTTTGGATTTTGGAGTTTTCTCTAGGTTACTTAGAGTTTTTCTCAAGGTTACTTGATAGCATTTTGAATTTGAATCCATGGTTAAAAAAATCATCTCATGCATGTGTATTTTGAATCCATTTAAATAATGTATATTTATCTTGTCTATTGACTTATATTCTCTTGTGATTAATGGGTGCTTGATATGCAAGTTGAATATCTCTATCAATATTTTCTCTTAAAACTTATAAGCAATGCATGGCAGTGAAACAGTGCAGGAGAAGGTGATAGGAAAAAGTTTTGCAAGTATTTCTTCTTCAAATAATCAAGAAACGACATCAATTAAAGTTAATCACAATTGTTACCACCTCCATCCTCAACTATGTAATCATTTACTCTCTTTTCCTTTTCACATTACTTTTCTCTAAAATTGTTGTCTCATGTTTTTATGATGGGCACCTACTGAAATGGTTGATGGATATTTTATTGATTTAAATTTGCTAGCATCTTTTGCATGTAAATCACACTATAATTTATCTATTACTATATTTTTTGAGGGACACCTCTCTTTTGGATTTGTGTTGGTGTTGAGCTCTCTGAACTGTTTTATATGGTGAGAACTAAGAACTACATGCAAAATTGTACATTACATGTTTTGATGACTGATTTACTTTTGCTGTATGTTTAATAAATTGTGTTCTGACTCAAGATTAAAGGTGAGTGCCACTTTATTGCTATGCATTGATATATAAGCTGGTTCATTCTTTGAGTTCGGGTATAAATGAGTAATATGCAAGAAATTTTGCCGGTCATTGGTGTAAAGGCTATAATTTGGTGCATACTTTGAGTTATACTATAAATAGGGGTTTGTATGTTAAAAAAGAAACTCGGATTTTATTGTGTTGAGAGTTAGTTCACTGTCATTTCAATTTAATGATTTTAACTAATAAGTTCTTTTATTTATAACTTTTACTAACGAGCTTTTGATTTTGACCGAGTTTCTAGCTTTGTTTTTGTTTTTGCATGCGGTACATACTACATAGTATTACAGCTATGTGGTATTTTTTTACTTGAATAATATTAAATAAATAAATAAGTATAAAATACTATCAACTAATACATGACTAAATTGATTGAATTTTTAAGAAAATAAAAACTTAATTGAAAAATAAATAACTTTCTATAGTTTAAATGTTTATTTTTTCCTTTCAGTTTTAAAAAAATTAAAGAAAAGCAGAATAAGATTTTCTTTATAAAAGGTTGAAAGTGTATAAAAGGAAATCAGTGAATTGAATGGGTGAGTGCAGAGAGAGTGGGCGGGAAAATCACATTTCTCTTTATCTTTCATTTTTTTTCCTGGAAAAATGATTCAGGATCATATAGTTTGGTTTCGGATGTTTTCCAAATTATTAACTTTTTCAATTGTGGTGTGGTGGAAACATCTGAGACTGGATAAAGCAGGACAGGATTTCATTTTTGCTGTCTTTTGTATTATTTATCTTCTCTTTTGTTTCTGTTTTTTTTCAAGAACGTTTTGTTTGTTTGAATGTGGATCATTGAACATTATTGGCTTAAAGGTTTTTCTATTTCAGTTATACCTAGTTCTCTTGTCTCTATAATTGTTTTATTTGCATTTTGTGAAATGTTATGTGTTATTTGTGTTCTCTGTTTTCTTGTTTGCTTTATCTTGTTATTTTTTTTCCTTCTTATATTTGCTTTTTCTGAACAACCGATATTCTTTTTGGACTCCTTTTTTTTTTGGAGTCTTTCTTTATATTTTTTTATTAGGTCTTATGTTCTTGCTATCTTTTAGTCGTTGTTTAGTTTTTTACTTGGTTTAGGACTTGGTGATGAAATATTGAATTATTTGTGTAAAGAGTATTTTGTTATGCATATATATGAGTGTGTCAAGCTTCTAGAGAGAAACTGGAGCGTAGTGAGCTTTCTGAGGCTAACTTAGCCTAAGTCCATTGGCAAATTGAGAGAGTTTAGCCTAACTAGCTTGCTAATTGTTTCTTGTGCAGATTGCTTAAACTGGAGTGCAATCAAGATAACAAAAGAGAAAGTTGCTACTGCATTTACTTCAATTTGTAAAATTGTTTACTGGCACGGCATTCACTTCCAATTTTTAAATTTGTTTGCTGATTTATGTGCAGAGGTCAGTTTGTCCAGTTTGATTTTTGTATATTCTTGATTGCCATTTAGTTCCATCCCAATTAGACTGTCATATCTCATTCAGTTTTACGAAGTAACTAAATAAAGCCTTGCATTTCCAATTTTGATTGCATGATTGAATGAATTAGATGACTATGGTTTGCGTTGTATCACATTAAATAGACCAGTTTAGACCATCAATTTTGACTAGCTTGGATTGATGTTTAACCAATTCAGTTCTTGTTTTGAATCATATAAATTTGAAGCTGGTTAACTGTTCATTTTCATGTGTATTTGTTGGATTGTGGTGTGACTTAGATGTGCAGCACTGATTTGTTTGAATCACTAAGTTAAGCCGCAGTTTAGTGATTGCAAGGTGAATTTTGAGCTGAATCCATGAGAAAAGCAGCAGCAGCAGCAGCAACCCGTTAGGGAGTTTGAAATTGAAGGGAGTCCTCTATCTTACACTGCTTGTGTTTTGGTTGAACTGATTATCTTTATGGTTTGTAATGGATTGCAATGAGCGAGATATTGATGATGGTATGAATTATTGTCCGCAATTAGGGGTCTAGTCTTTTTTGTTTGTCTTTAATTGTTTGCGTGTGATAGTCATGTATGTTGTTTTTAAAGGTAATTTTACTTTTAGGGGTATCAAGGGAGTAGCATAAGATAATTCTGGCAAGACAAGATTTGGTACTTAAGTAGCCTTTTTGGCTCACCTCTTACCTGGGATTTGTCGAAACCCATAAACCCTTTAGATTAGAAAAACTTTTAAGAACAAAGATGTCAAGTTATAGGTCTTCTAGGAGCAGTAATCTCAGTTTTGACCATCAAAATACTTTCAAAAATATGATTGAAACACTTGAAAAATCTAGGAAAAATTGTACCTTTTGAGAAAATGATAGGATTGAGTTTGATATATATAATCAAGTTAATAGGGAACTTCCATTCTTTGGTAGAGATATAAGTGCATTAACCTATTTAGCTTGGGAAAAGAAAATTAATGAAATACATTCACGCTTTGCTAAAATTAGTGAACCCCCCGTAAATCCTATGCCTTTTCTAGAATAAATGAAAATTGTGTTCCTAGACTTTACATTTCTATGTTTCAACGGGTTTTTGCATGCATACATTCATTGTTTTTATCTTGTATTATTCATTCATAAATATCACTTTAAAATATTTTCCATCACTGCGTGTATATTTTGGCCTGAATTAATCATATCATATCTTTCTGGTGCTGAACAATGTGTTTCAAAATTGAAGTATTCTCCTTCTTGAGTTCATTTAACTGAATTTAATCATTTTTAAAACTGTATGAAGTTTTTTAATTTTTCTTTATCTGAACATAATGTATTCATGTTCCAATAGATCTTTTATTTCAGTTTAAGGAATAAAGGCACATTATTCAAAAAAATTCGTGAAGCTTGGTAGCAAAAAAGCACCTTGTGTACTTATTGCATAATCATCACAATTCATTAGGATTTAGGATGTTATTATTAGTATTTTGTTGTTTTCTTATAACTTGTTATTTTCACCCTATCTTTTACCTTCTAATCATATTTCTATCATTAATTTGACTTTACGAAGGCATAAAAGCTTTGAATTTTACTTCATAATTTCAGGTGGTACACTTTTTCTATTTCATAGAAAGGCTTTGAGGTACTTTAGAAAGTATGGATATAATTGGAGAAAGAAAAAGGATGGAAAGACTGTGAAAGAAGCTCATGAGGTTTCTTTTTCTATTTCATAGCTAGTTTCTTTTACTGTTTTAAGAGATTTCAGTTTTATTTTGCTTTTATAAAATATCTTTGCTGTTTTAAGAGTAGTAGTTTTAGTTTCTATCCTGTTTTAGTATTCTGTTTCAGATTTGATAGTGAGATTCTTAGTTATTTGTTGTTTTTGGATAGTGAGTTTCTATCTACTTCTCTTAACTTTCTTTTATAGTTTCAAACTGGTTTAGGTCGATACATTGAGGTTCTTAGTTGACTTTTCCAGGTTTTGCGTGATTACTTGTCTACTATTTTTAGTTCTTGATTGTGAATGATTTATTGAGTTTCTAATTTGAGTTCATAGTTTCTAGCTAGATTTTACAATTTCTTTCAATAGAATTGAATAGTTTTTACATGAAATGTGAGTTTCGAACTAGTTTTGACAGATTTTATCTTTGAGAGATTTCAGCCTTGCCTTACTTTCTTTCACTGTGTGATGCATTCCTGTTTATTTACATTTCAGAACTTGTATTATTTATGTTATGCATTCGTGAATGATTTATGCATTCATTTTTCACAACACCTCTCTTTGTTTACTACTACGACCTTCACTTCCAATTTTTTAAATTTGTTTGTTGATTTATGTGCAGATGTCAGTTTGTGCAGTTTGATTTTTGGTATATTTTTGATTGTCATTTAGTTCCATCTCAATTAGAGTCTAATTGGAGTCAAGTATTTCTAAGTAGACAACAGCAACAACACCTCAGTGTGGAGCTTGGAGCAGGCTAGAAACAACCATCCAAATAGGGAAGTTGTCTAACATACCCTTATTTTGAATTGTTGCTTCGGCTTTAGCTCTTAAGTGATAGTATTGAATGGATACCGTACTGATTGAAGTTTAAATATCTGTGCAGCTTTGGATTGATGAGAATAGGAAGGTTAGTGCACAAGATTGCAAATTGAGTGCAACTAGGATCCATTTTCCACGTCAATTGTGCAAGACCGAGAAAGGGAGAATTCTTTATCTTGTGCATTGTATCTTGCCTGTTTAGCCAAGAGAATATTAAGCTGTGTGATAAATGTGTGTAGGATTGGAAAATCAGACCAAAAGAATTGAATTAAGGATGCACAAAGTTGTCGAGAAACAACAAAAGTGGAGCACGTGATTTTTGTTTTCCTTTATTTTGTCCACAAAGTTTACCTTTATTTTGTTTCAACATATTAATTCTAACTCCTTTGGCAGCCTTCTTGGGTAATTGATGAAGAATTTGGCATGGGTTATTGCGAGAAGAAATCTACACCAATTGTGACTAAATATTCAGTTGAACAATACAGTTAATATATTAATCTTTTTTTCCTTAGGTAATTCTTAGTTGATTCAAAAACTTGGTTTCATGAGTTGAAGTGCTGAGCATCTGACAGATTCCTCTTTTGTACATAAGTTTGCATATTGGATCCTTGTTTATATGTTTTGATATTTTGTTTTTTTTTGCATATGATATGATAATATTTTTATTTTCTAGCATTTTGTTCTTTTGAGCTTAATTCATATATACTGGTTTGCAGGGTGCCAATGCAGCATAATGAATTATGAGCATGGAGGTAAATTTTATTTTCATTTCCCTTGCCTTCTGTTTCTGTATTTTTTTCATCTTATTTTTGTTGCTCGCTTGGAAGTAGTTACCCTACATGTGGGAGTTTTTTTGCAGTATTCATGTGTTGAACTTTTTTGGCTTTTGTTGGCCCTAGATATGAAATTGATCATCGTTTAGTAACAACATTTTTTAATTTCGCTTATTTTGTGCCTAGCTTTGTTCTTTGGTGTCCCTACAAAAGAGGTTTAATAGCATGACAAAGACCTCATCTGTCGAGAAATCCAATTAGAAGCCGCGAGGGAGGATGGAAAAGGTTTTAACTGTTAGTCTCTACGGTATGTTTTTTGTGCAATTGTTCTATTGCAAAGGTTTGATGATTTTGTTGATGTAACATGTGTTATTACAGACATTGGGTCAAAGCAAATGCGGATTCGAACCTGTGCTCTGGATGTCTAGCAGTTTGGATTTACTCAAGTAGAAACTCGAGTTTTACAACTCCCAAGGTAGATTATTGTATATCTATGGTACTACTCTGTCATTTTTATCATGCACTCTCATCATTTTTGTCATTTATTTTTTTTGTTTGAGATAAGCTATATACATGGTTGTAGTTTTATCAATTGTTTGTCCTACTAATGTTTTGTTCAATGTAAAGTTGTGTTCAGTTGGAGATCAAATTTTTATTGTTTTGTGAGGCTAACTTGGCCTAAGTCTATTGGCGTAAGTCTATTGTGCAATTAACCAATTAACCATGATAATTTTACTATGTCTTTCTATTTGTTTTGTTACAAGTGATTTATACATCTTGTGGGAGCTTTCGCAATAAATACTTTGCAGCTCAACTAGGAGCGGAGAAAGTAGTTGACTACATAAATGGTATTCTTTGAAATTTGTAATTCCATATATTTCACGTTCTTTTTAGAAAAAATTTTGTTATCTACTATGAGTTATTATGTTTATCTTTTTTACTATGAAATTATTTAAGTTCGTTATTGCTCTAAAACTAATTGAATTTTATTGGCTTTAAGGAAGAATAAGATACTTGCTGAAATGGGATTACCCAGTGTTTGGGTCCACCATTAACTATCAACGATCAAAATGTAACAAATATTTGGTTGAAGATGAAAGTTAAGGTACAATATTACATTTGATTTGTTATGTCTTCAAATATAATTAGTTGTAGTAATTGTTTGCAATTGAAAATTGTTTGTCTTATCATGATTTTTCTTTATTGTGTAGCCTGGAGGCTTGAATTACATACTACTAGACGAAGTCGTAGTTGTTTCCAACGCGACCACCCTCGTTATTGACACTGTTGTCTCCCTTGGCTCCCAAGAGCTACTCCTTCAGTTGTAGCAGTGACAGATAAGAAATCTTATGTTCTCCTTATGACACTATTTATTTTGAACCAAGAATTGTTTAGCATTGTATGAGTACCATTTGGAGGCATAGGGCATAGGGCATAGGGCATAGGGCATAGGGCATAGGGCATAGGGCATAGGGCATAGGGCATAGGGCATAGGGCATAGGGCATAGGGCATAGGGCATAGGGCATAGGGCATAGGGCTTAGGGCTTAGGGCTTAGGGCTTAGGGCTTAGGGCTTAGGGCTTGGGGCTTGGGGCTTGGGGCTTGGGGCTTAGGGCTTGGGGCTTAGGGCTTAGGGCTTAGGGAAGGCTTAGGGCTTAAAGGCTTAGGTCAAAGTATGATTAGGGGTTAGGGCTTAGTATACTAAGACATAAGACTTAGGCCTTAAAGGTTAGAACTTAGTGCTTTGCTACTTAAGTTCAAATTTGTTCTCGAAGTTTGAATTGCTTCAACTAAATGGTTTTCTTGTTGTGGTTGTTTTCTTTTTAACATTGCTTACTTGTTGTATTTTGTAGATTTCTTTGAAATGGAAATTTAAGTTTCCGAAAGAGGATGAAGCGCACAAATAAAATCAAAACATTATGGTAGAGATATCTTTTCATTCAAGTATTCCACTCTGTGATTCATTCCTGTTTATTTACATTTCAGAACTTGTATTGCTTATGTTATGCATTCGTGAGTGATTTATGCATTCTTTTTTCATATCACCTCTCTTTGATTTTTATCTCTTTTTACCTCACCTATACCTTGGCCACATTACAAGCCTTGATTGAAGTCCTATTGATCTCGAGTGTATTTCTAATTCAATTGGTGTGATTAGAAGTTTTCCAAGTTTATGATAGCGTAAATTTGCATAATGTGTTGAGAGTTAAACACCTAGATGTTGAAGTCTGAGGTTATTCTTATATTGACACACTATAGAGAGAGACCGAAACACCTCATATCCTGGGACTGCTGGGTTATGCAATTTTCCACCTTCATTTTAGGGCCATTCAGGATTTGTATGATGTATGCAATTTGATGCCTCCCTATGAATGAGATTTGTCACAATTGTTGTTGTCTGCATACTTTGATTTTTAAACACTGTCTTCTTGCTTGCATGCATTTGGGATAATTAAGGTTGATTTTTCTTTTTCTTTCTTTTTTTATCTATTGGAAAATTATGAGACTTGTAGTTTACGGGCAAAGGCTATGGATGAAGGGCGATTGTTTGAGAAGTACAAACGAAGGAGTTGCGGGGAAAAGAGATTCGCACGGTGAAAGTACTCTGGAATGAGAAAACTCAAGAGATAACTTGGGAGCTAGAAGATTTTATGAGAAAAGAGTACCCACACTTATTTGAGTAATACCTTAATTTTTGAGGACGAAAATTTTAAAAGTTGGGGAGAATGTAAGACCTGTGTAAAATAAAAATATACTTTTATTTTACTATATTTTGTGTTACTAAATAATTAATTATGATATGTTTGTGTAATGAAAATATTAAGAAAGTGAATAAAATAAATTAATTAGAACTAATGTTATCTTAATTTTAGAAAATTGTTTGAAAGAATGGTTGAGTAATGTTTCCTAGTTGTTTTATTTTCATTGGTGGGGAGGTGTGGGTCTCATAGTAATAAAAAATAAAAGAATGTTGAGAAGGCATTGTTGGGTGGGTCACGTGAAAGTGTGAGAGGCTTGAGAGGAATTTTCTAAAGTTTTTATGCTTTTTGGCTTTTCATATTTATGATAGGAGAGAAAATATATTTTTATATACTTGTCCTTCCTCTTTTTGCATGATTTGAGTTCTGAAGATGACAATGTCGGCAGTAGGTGTTGAAATATGTTTCCATAGCTTGGCTTCTTTTGTTTGGTAGGGTTTTGGATAGATTATAAAGTTAAGAAACATATAGTTAAGTTACATGGTGCATATTAAAAACATGAGCGAGGACTTAACCTACCATCTTATATAAACCATATTATGTGTGAGAGAGTGGAGGAATATACATACTATGCTAAAACATGAGCGAGGACTTAACCTACCATCTTATATAAACCATAAGCGTTCGTCCTGCACCGTGAGAGATCGTTTTCTCCCCTTTCAAACGTTCTTCCTGTATCGTACACGACCGTTCGCCATCACCTGTGCATGACACCGTTCGTCCTTTAACTTTCACGAACGTTCGTCCTCCACCATTCGTCCTTATTCGAACGTTCGTCCATGCCTACCTTTAGGACGTTCGGCAATTTTCAGCTTCAACCGTTCGATCGAGTCCACTATTTGTCCGTGCGGCCAATTAGATGTTTAGGACGTTCGCTCATACAAAGAGTCAACCGTTCGGTCATAATGTTTTAGTGAACGTTCGGTCTTCATGTGAACGTCCGGTCATGTTATGTGTTAGTGAACGTTCGGTCATGTTATGTGAAGCGTTCGGTCATGTAATGTGTTAGTGAGTGTTCGGTTATATTGTTTAATGAGCGTTCGCTTGTCATTTGAACGCTCGGTCATTCATCTGAACGCTCGGTCTCATGTTTGTCTTCAGCGTTCGTACTAGTGCTTAAGTTAGTCCAGCGTTCGGGTTTAGGCGTTCGTCCAAACCACTCCTGCCTTTTCTACCGCTCGTCCATCACTTCCCCTTTCTACCGTTCGTCCAGCTCATTCCTCTCTTCTACCTTTCGTCCTTTAAATTTCACGAACGTTCGTCCTCCACCGTTCGTACTTTACTTTATTCGAACGTTCGTCCATTCTTACCTTTATGACGTTCGGTCATGTTTTTTTAAACGTTCGGTCTTTGTGACGTGTTAGTGAACGTTCGGTCATGTTATGTGAACGTTCGATTTTGATGATGCTTGTGAACGATCGGTCCTTTTGATGTTTATTCTCAGTTGAACGTTCGGCCAAGATGATGTACTGTTCGTGGGCAGCGTTTGTCATAGGAGTTGTTCGGTCTGAGGCGTTCGTCCAAACCGTGTAGAATATTTTAAAATGGTCGTTCGTCTCAGTTGAACGTTCGTCCATAATTCCATCCAGCTGTTTCCCACAAAGCTCCAAGGAAGGCTGCCTACACTCTCAACAAGCCGACAGTTTGCCATGGTCCACTCCCATTATTCCATTCCCCATAATCTTCCACCGACCCAATCATTTCTGCAGCCCTCCAATCACAGCTACCGACACTCCTCATCTTCCAATCAAAGCTGCCGACAATGGCACCCTTCTGCCAATTTAAGGGTCATCATCTTCACCTTACCGAGGGGGGATCCATCCTCCATATTCACACAGTTGAGAGATCACGGCCAACACCTCTGACCATTTTCCATCATTTTCAACTCTTCATCTCTAACACCCGTGAACTCCCTTCTGTTGGAACAATCGGTACCGTTATAGAGTCGCGCAGCGGAATAACTTATAAAGCGGAAAGCGTGTTACGGTCACAAATCAAGTTTTGATGGTCCGTTTTAGAAAAACAATTTTCTTAGAGAAAATTTATCAAACAGTTGATGTACGTACAATAAAATGAGTGTAGGGAATAAGAAGATCAACACAGAATTTTTATCCTGGTTCGAATCAAAAGATTCTACGTCCAGTCGTTAATCACTATAAATAGTGATTAACCTTTTTCACTAAAAATGGTTTCACAGATTACAACAAATAGTGAATAAAGCAGATAAATAAACCTTCCTTCGACGAACGAACCGGAAGAAGAACACTCTGCCAACTCGAAGAGAACCGCTCCGACTATCGACAAACGAAACGCGAGCTTCTCCTATTCACGAGACCAGGCAGAGCACCTTGCTAACTCGAAGAGAGCTTGCTCCGACTATCGACACACGACACACGAGCCTCTCCTGTTCACGAGACCAAGCAAGGGAACTTGAACTATAGCTTCTGAGAACTTCCTCTGACAAACAGTATTCTGCAAGAGCTTCTGTTCAACAACGTTTTTTTCTGATTTCTCCAAATCAAAATATATAGCCAAGTACACTGAATGCCAAAGGACAGCTCCCAACTGCCATGAATAATCGATTATTGTAAGTGATAATCGATTATTCAAGTTCGTTACAGGTTTTCAAAAATGTGATAATCGATTATATGAAGTGATAATCGATTATTCAAGTATGACTTGTGATAATCGATTATTGCTTAATCATAATCGATTATTGCAGGTTAAAAATGCAAGTTTTACAAGGTTTACAAGAATTTCCTACTACATTTAATTTCTACAACTTGCTTTTAACTAATTCTAATATCTTCTTCAACTAAAACTTCTTGTAGCATCATCAAAACAAATTTCTTCAAGATTTACCAATACTCCTTATTGGTAACAATCTCCCCCTTTTTGATGATGATCAAAAATTCAATTTTAAAAGCAAGTTTGGCTTACCTGCAAAACATACAAGCTAACAAACAACAATTGGTATCAGAGCTTGCTTTGATATTTTTTCAAATTTTTTTTTTAAAATGGCCGGTCATCAAACTCAAGTATATGCCGAGGGTGCTTCCATCAACAGACCACCACTCTTTACTGGTGATAACTATGCATTCTGGAAAGTCAGAATGGAAATTTTTATGGGGTCTGTTGACAGAGGCATCTGGGAAGCTGTACTAAATGGTCCCTATATTCCTAAAAGAACTGTTGATGGTGTAGAAGTAGAAAAACCATACTTTAACTGGACTCCAGAGGAAAATAGAAGAGCTCAATTTGATATTAAGGCTCGTAATATTATTTCATCTGCTGTTGTGCTTGATGAATTTTATAGAATTTCTGTGTGTAAGACAGCACAGGAAATGTGGGAAGTTCTGAGAGTCACACATGAAGGAACAGAGGATGTGAAACGTGCAAGGAAGAACACTCTCATTCAGGAATATGAGATGTTCAGAATGCAACCTGGAGAAACAATTTCTGATGTCCAAAAGCGTTTCACTCACATAGTGAACCACTTGACAGGGTTGGGTAAGACTTTTGATACTGATGAATTGAATGTAAAAATTTTGAAATCATTGGACAGGTCGTGGCAACCAAAGGTAACTGCCATCTCTGAGTCTCAAAATCTCACTCAAATGTCAATGCCAATTTTGTTTGGGAAACTCCGTGAGCATGAGCTTGAGTTGAGAAGATTGACGGATGAAGAAGATCAAGGCAAAAGAAAGACACTAGCCTTCAAGTCCGAAATCTCCAAAGTAAAGAAATCTAATAGGATTGAAGATGATGATTCTGATGATGAGGAGAACATGAGCCTCATGATAAAGAAATTTGCCAAGTTTATGAAGGCAAAAGGTAAGGACAAATTTCATAAAGAAAGGAGAGAAAATCAAGAATCTTCTTCAAGTGTTAAATGCTATGGATGTGGAGAAAAAGGACACATGAAAACTGAATGTCCAAAGAACAAGAAAAGTGAAGAAAAGAAAGAAAGGAAATTCCAAAGAAGAAGAAAGCTTACATAGCTTGGGAAGACAATGCATCTAGCTCAACAAGCTCAAGTGATTCAGATGAAGAAGCCAATATTTGTCTAATGGCTGAATCAGAAGATACTGGAAGCCAAGTAAGTGATTCAAGCTTTGAATCTAGTGAATTTGATTTGCAAAAAGCTTTTCTTGAATTGCTTGATGAATCTGAAAAATTGAATGTTGCTCATAAAAATTTGAAAAAGGAATTTAAACAATTGCAAATTAAATATGATAAGGCATTAGATAAGGAAGGTTTATTTATCTGCTTTATTCACTATTTCTTGTAATCTGTTAAATAACTTTTTAGTGAAAAAGGTTAATCACTATTTATAGTGATTAACGACTGGACGTAGATTCTTTTGAATCGAACCAGGATAAAAATTGCTTGTGTGATTTTCTATTCCCTACACTCTTTATCTTTTACGCATATCAACTGTTTGATAAATTTTCTCTAAGAAAATTGTTTTTCTAAAACGGACCATTAAAACTTGATTTGTGACCGTAACACGTTTTCCGCTTTATAAGTTATTCCGCTGCGCAACTCTATAACGGTACCGATTGTTCCAAAAATTGGTATCAGAGCTTGCTTTGATAGTTTTTCAAATTTTTCGAAAAATGAGCGGTCATAACCAAGTTTATGCTGAGGGTGCTTCTATTGATAGACCTCCTTTGTTTATGGGAGAAAATTATGCGTTTTGGAAAATAAGAATGCAAATATTTTTAGAGTCAATTGACAGAGGCATTTGGGAAGCCGTACAAAATGGTCCTTACATTCCTAAAAGTACAGTTGATGGTGTAGAAATAGAAAAATCATATTTTGACTGGACTGTTGAGGAAAATAGAAGAGCCCAATTTGATATTAAGGCTCGAAATATAATTTTATCTGCACTAACCATTGATGATTTTTTCAAAGTATCTGTTTATAAAAGTGCTCAGGAAATGTGGAAATTTTTAAGAGTCACTCATGATGAAGTATCAAATGTGGCTAAGTTGACTTGTTCGAACTCATGCTCTACATCAAACTCCTCAAGCTCAAGCGATTCTAATGAGCAAGAAAATCTATGCTTGATGGCTAACGATAAATCATCTGAAAGCAAAATCTTGAAGGAAAAGAAGGACTATCAAAATTCTTCAAGCTTCAGATGTTATGGATGTGGTGAAAGAGGCCATGTGAAAGCTTATTGTTCAAGCAACAAAAGAAGTAAAGAAAGAAAAGAAAAGAAAATTCACAAGAAGAAAAAGGTTCACATTGCGTCGGAGGATAATGCATCAACCACCTCTAGTTCAAGTGATTCTGTTGAAGAAGTAAACTTATGTTTGACAGCCAATGTTGATGACACAGCAAGCCAAGTAAGTTGTTCTAATTCTGAATCTAGTGAATTTGATTTGCAAAAAGCTTTTCTTGAATTGCTTGATGAATCTGAAAAATTGAATGCTGCTCATAAAAATTTGAAAAAGGAATTTAAAGAATTGCGAATTAAATATGAGAAGGCATTAGATGAGGAAGTAAGTTTGAGAAATAAAATTTGCAACTTGGAAATGAAAGAGTCTTCAAATGTTGTACAACCTGTTGAATGTATATCGTGTAAGAGTCATATGTTTGATATTGATATTCTTGAGAATTTACTTGCAAAGGCAACCAAGTGTAATTCACATGTCAAAACAAACTCTACAAGAAGCAATGCTGGAAATAGAAACATGCATCAACACACAAAGTCTAAAGTAAAAAGAACTCGTAGGGTATGGGTTGAAAAAGGAACTGTGTCTTATAGAAACCCAAATGTTGTCACATGCTTTTATTGTATGAAAAAGGGGCACACTTCTAACAAATGTAGAATTAAACATTTTGATGTTCCAAATGGAAAATATGCTTGGATTCCTGTTATAAAGTAAATTGTCTCTAACCTCAAAGGACCCAAATGAGATTATGGGGACCAAAACTCTATTGTTTTGTTTTGCAGGTTAATTTTTCAAAAGGAAAAAAAAAAGACTCTATGATATCCTGGTATTTTTTAAGAGCTTTGAAATAATTTATGAATGTTAGATGTGTCTTAGGTTGAAAATTTGGCCCAAAATTTGTGTTTTTCGAAAATTAACGTAAATAATCGATTACCAAGGATAATAATCGATTATCTCGTCCTCAAAATTTGGATTTTGGCAATTTGGCTCGCAAATAATCGATTATCTTAAGTCACAACGTAAAAAAAAAAAACTTTTAAAAAAAAAATTTTTTTTAAGGAATCTGTCTTTGATTTTTAAAGGGAATATTACTTTTAGGGGAGTAATTTTTAATGAATTAAAAGGATCCAAATTCTTTTTAAGTTAACAAATTTAGGGGGAGCATAAAGATTAGATGTTTTTCTGATTATGATAAAAAATTGGGAAATCTATTTTTGATTGACATATTATGGGATAACTGGTACCTATATAAGGGGAAGATATATGAGTTTGTTAGATATCTTGTTTTTATCTCTATTATGGATTAATTAATATTGTTTGTACTTCTTAATTAGAGTTGAATTTCTGTTGTTCTTATATTCCATGAGGTATTCTTTTCTTTCATGTTATGAAATTTCAATTTTATTTCTGTTTCGAAATGCATCAATTCTTTTGTTGAGGGGGAGAAAAATTTGAGGGGGAGTTTTTCCACTTTTTTACTTTTTACTTTTTGCTTATGATCAAAAAGGGGGAGAAAACTTCTAATTTAAGTAGTGCAGTTATTACTAACATGTTTGTAAGTATGGAATCTGTGCAGGAAATTAGAAATGCTTTTAACAAATTGAATTTTTGATCATCATCAAAAAGGGGGAGATTGTTACCAATAAGGAGTATTGGTAAATCTTGAAGAAATTTGTTTTGATGATGCTGCAAGAAGTTTTAGTTGAAGAAGATATTAGAATTAGTTAAAAGCAATTTGTAGAAATTAAATGTAGTAGGAAATTCTCGTAAACTTTGTAAACTTGCATTTTTAACTGTAATAATCGATTATGGAATGGCAATAATCGATTATCACAGAGTCATACAGGAATAATCGATTATCACATCATATAATCGATTATCACATTTTGAAAACCCTGTAACGGACTTGAATAATCGATTATCACTTTTGATAATCGATTATCAGTGGCAGTTGGGAGATTTTTTTTAGTTTTTGACCCTGCACGAAACTAGGCTTATAAATAGAGGTCTTCACAACTCTTAGAATGTAACTTTTCAATTGAGAGTATTAGAGCTTTGTGCCTAAGGGAAGCTCTCTGCGAGTGAAAAGGATCTATGCCATTTTGAGAATACAGTTTGTCTGAGGAAGTTCTCAAAGTGATAGAGTGCTCTTGCCTGGTCTTGTGAATAGGAGAAGCTCGCGTTTTGTTTGTCAAAGGTCGGAGCGGTTCTCTTCAAGTTGGCTGAGCAGGTTCTTCCGTTCGTTTGTCAGGTGTTTTCTATCTATTCTTTGCTTATTTTGATTATCTGATTGTAATCTGCAAACCATATTTTAGTAAAAAAAAAGGTTAATCACTACGACTGGACGTAGAATCTTTTGATTCCAACCAGGATAAAAATCCAGTGTATCAATTTTTCTACTCTCTATACTCTTTACTTTTTACGCATGTTAATTGTTTGATAAATTTTCTCTAAGAAAATTATTTTTCTAAAACGGACCATCAAAACTTGATTTGTGACCGTAACACGCTTTCCGCTTTATAAGTATTTTATTCCGCTGCGCGACTCTATAACGGTACCGATTGTTTCCAACACCTTCCACCATCTTCATCCTTATACCACCTCCAACAATCTTCATCACATCATCTTCATCTTGCTCTTCATTCGTCTGGAACACACCCCACGGCCAACACCTTATACACGGCCAACATCATCATTTCAAACCTTTCTTCTTCATCTTCACCTTATACCACGGCCACAGCTAGAAATTCTTCTTCCTCACGGGTCAGCAACCAAAGCCCACCATCTTTCCCCCCTTGGCGCATCACTCCCGACACACTTCCATCACAATACCTTCTTCTCCATCACTTTCACCTCCAACACCACCTCCAGCATCATTATTCTCATCTCCAAGACCTTCACCTAATTACAACCTTCATCCAACAGAATTACAAATAACTCAACAGTAAAAAAAGGGACGCAGGGAGAAGCCCTGGTGATGACCGGCGCTGTCGCCGGCGGTCCTGATAGCGAATAGCATCGTGTCCTAAGGCAGGGGATTTGCTCTCGCACGAAGAGAAGAGGAGGGAGGAGACGTGGTGGCTGGCTCGGGGAAGCGGTGGCGCGGAGACTGGACGACGGTGATGGCGCGGTGGCCGGTTTGGCGTGGTGGCCGTTCTTGGTGACATGTAGAGAAGACGCACCTCATCGGGTTTCATGGCTGTAGAGAAGAGAGATTTGATTGTGGGAGATGGAAGAACGAAGAGAAGGGTGGCAGAACCCCTAATCTTTCTGCTAAAAAACTTGGACTAAATCCATCAAGAAAAATCTATCCTCCCTTTTGCACACACCCATCTCTTATACACACCCCCTTTCATTTGGGCTTAAGCCTTTCTGCCAGCAAATAAAAATAAAAAAAAAACAAAAAGAATTGGACCTAACACACATTTCAGGATGCACTTTTGTTTTCATTTTTACACCCCTGACAAACAAAGGAGCTTCAATTTTACTCTCTGCACTTCGGGTTTTCAGCTCTGCATTTCTTTTCTTCTTGGTTTGTTTCTCTCGTCTTGTTCTTAAGTTTTTATTTCTTTATTTTTATTATTTGTTTGTTGTATGTAGCCCTTTGTGTGATAACTCCACTCTTGTATATTGTATCTTATATTTTTGTCGGGTTTGTTCATAAAAAAATATAAAAAAAAAATATATATATATATATATATATATATAAAATAAAACAAAAAAAAAGCCGTGTGAGTGCTCGTGCGATCGTACGCATCAGCCTAGTGCTCATTACGCAAACAATAAGCAAAAAACCGTATGAGTACTCGTGCGATCATACGTATCAGCCTAGTGCTCATCACGCAAAATTAAAAGATAAATTAAAAATCAAAAAAATATGTTTTAAAGGTCAAGCACATGTGTGATCGTTCGCATCGTCCTTGTGCTAGACATCTTTCCAGTTTATAAAAATATTGAGCACATGTGTGATCGCACGCATCGTCCTTGTGCTGAAAACATTGTCTTTTATAAAAACACCAAAAAAATATAAAATCTTCAAAAACTAAAAACATTCACATTTTCAAACAACAAACTATCTTTTTGGCCAGAACTACGTGATCCTTGATTCTCCATCAAAAGTGGAGATACGTAGGAGCAAGGCCAGTCCTTGTCAGGTTCACTTTCCCAAAAATCCAAAATCATTTTACAAACAAAATTCTCAATCAATTTTCAAACAAATTTTCAAGCAGTTTTCTAAAAGAACTACGGAACCCTGATTTCTCATTCTTAATGAGAATACGTAGGAGCAAGGTCAATCCTTGTCGGGCCCAAAAAAGCTAAAAAATATTTTGTTTCTTTAGAATTTTATTTTTAGGGGAAAGTTAAACATTTTGAAAACCACATCATATTCGCATATTTAGTTAAAGGTACTGCCTTAGGGCAGGCGTTGTAGGGTGCTAATACCTTCCCTACACGTAACCGACTCCCGAACCAAGAATCTCAGTTTCGCAGACCATGCCTTATCATTTTATGGTTTTTCCGTAGTTTTCCAGAATAAACTATGGTGGCGACTCCAAATCTCTTTTTCAAAACTTTGTAACGTTTTTATTTTTCGGATCGTCGTCCCGTCGCGATCCCGGTTGCGACCGATGGCGACTCCACTGGGGACGTTAGAGAGTCAGGCCATTTAATTAGATAAGCGAATTCGATGTGGTTTTTACTTTATGTTTTTATTCCCTTTTTCCTTATCTATGTTTGATATTTGGAATAATTGCATGTGAGTTTCTTTTACTTTATGTTTGAAATAATTGTTCCTTACTTATGTTTGATATGTCTACTTATCTGTGTTTATTGTTGTTTTACATTATAATTTCCCTCTACACATTATGCATATCATGAGTGGGGCCCTATACCCGGGTCTGAGCGCAACTTAGAATTAGAGGGGTTGTGTAGCGGTGTCACTCTGGGATGTACTTCCTGTTTGGCTATCGTGAGAACCCCAGCTAGAGTCTGTTCTCTTCATTTGTGTCTCCACATCTAGTTGATTACTCTGACTGTTGTGGAGAAACAATGAAAAGAGTCATAGCTCTGGTGGCCTTGATTTAAGCATTAGGGAGCTATCCTTGTGAGTGCATATATTTGGTCTTAGAACTTTAGTCATTTCAACCTCTGATACGGCACAAAAGGGAGACTATTTTGTTTCAGTTTGTCTATCATTTCCTATTTTACAAAAAAAAAAATATGAAAATAGAATAAAATAAAATAAAATTAATTTTGTTCTCGGAATCATTCAAAAAGGAAAACATTTAGAATTTCTTAAAAATATTTTTGGGACATGAAAAATCTGGAAAAAAAATTAATTAATAAAGTGTACATATTTTGGGGCAATATAGATCATTATTTTTCTGGACCTCATTTTTCATACAAATAAAATGTGAATTGTTATCCTTCAAACAAAAAAAAATCTTTTTGATAGAATATTTTGTTTTAAGCGTGAAATATTTTTCCTTTCAATTAAAATTTAATTGTTCTGAGATGTACATATATTTATTTTTCGTAAGTCAAAAAATAAAAATTAATTCAAAAAAAATAATAATGAATGAAACCATATTTTCTTAAGCTTTGAGAATAATTCTTGGGTTCGTGCATGCTTTTGTTTGAGTACGATTTTAAAAAAAGGGCCACCAAACCCAATTTTCTCTAAAAATTTTTTTAAAAAAAAAAATCTCTTTTTTAGCTAGTATCATCATTTTACTTCATATTACATTTCTTCATTCATAAAACCCAAAAAAAATTATGCATATCGTATCAAATGTTGAGTCAATTATTTTCGATGCAAGTCATCCACTTTATGACATTTCATAAAAAAAAATGTAATGGATGTCATAATCTCCTATAGTCAAATGATTAAATCACATATTCTTAAGAAATATTGGTGTGTGCATTGCTTGAAAACATCATCCTTCAGCCTTCACTAAACCAAAGATTGACCCCAATCATGTTCTTGAGTCCAAATAAATGCAAACTTTTACACTGGGGCAGATTTTCCATGTCAAGATTACCTTCATTGACTTTCATTTGGGAGATCCTTGAATCCGTTTTATAATAAAAAAAATCAAAACAAAAAAAAAAACAAAAAAGTGACTCTTGTTGGGATCATTTAGTTTTGTCTCCAAATTAATCTCGTGAAAATGAAACAACCAAAATTTGAAATGATGTGTGGCCATCTTTCTTCATCCAAAAAAAAATAAATAAAAAGATATAACCATTGTTACCAAATTTGAGCCAATAATAACTTTCTTTTCAAAAAAAAAAATTTACCTAAACAAGGGTTACCATCACATTAGAAGTCAACTCAAATTGCAAACAATAAATATCACACTTAGTGATCAAATGAAGATGATTCATCAAAATCAAAGATCAAAAATAGAAAGAATCACAAAGTGATGACAAACAAAAAATGAAATTTGAGAAAAAGCAAAATATTCGAAACAGATTTGACGAATAATCGATACAAGGTGTAGATGGTAACTCTTGTTTCAAATAACCCCAAAAATTCATTTGGGCCTCTATATCCTTTCTTTCCATACCTTTCAGCCCAAGCCACATTACAAGCCCAATAAAAGTCCACACGGATTGAATAATGGTTGCTTAAATTTTCATAAAGCTTAATTTTGAGACAAGACAAAATGACTAACAATGCAGTTGTAAAAATAAAAAATAAAAAAAAGTCCTCGGAAGAAGGGAACTCCCTATTAATCAAGATTATACAAAGGAAAATCAAGCCAATTTGGGCAATCCTTTCAAGCCAATCATTTCCATATCCATCACAAATTTCTGAACAAATTCATATCCCTTTCAAACTCTTCCCCCGGGTCCCAAACTTGGGGCAACTTTGTGAGTTTTACATAACCTTTTCGCCTGTTTCTCCGAAACCATGGCAACTTTGTGAGTTTCATATGTTTCGGCCCGGCCCATTCAGAATATTGAGCAACTTTGTTAAATCTCAAATTTTTTCATCTGAATATTCAAAGCTTATACAAAGACTAGGGCATCCCTTGTTGGGCCTCGCATGATCTTGGTTCGCCCCTAACTTCAAAAATCTATAACCACCAAGACTGAGGCATCCCTTGTTGGGCCTCGCATGATCTTGGTTCGCCCTGAACTTCAAAAATCCATCACCACCAAAATTGGGGCAATTTGTAAATCTCACATGATATTCTCACTCCCTGATTCATGACTTATTCCCTCACAATTCACAGATACATTTGTCCATACCTATCTTTTTACCATGCCCCCAAACCGGGGCAACTTCTAAGCATCTACGACTTCACATTGGCATTTGTAACTGTAAGAGGCTGAAGTAGCCAACCTGGTACTCTCCAAATCCTTCCACACATTTGCCCCAACCCTTGATATCAAGCAGGTACGCACTAATATTTCGTCAAGAAATTTCAAGCACAGAAGCTTCATTTTGAACATTTAACTTTAGAATATGACATCCATTAAAAAAAAATGAAAGTCTAAATCTTCATGGATTTGATGATTTCAAAGAAAACAAATTGACTCAGTAAAAAAACAAAAGTGTCGTAGTTTCATAATCTTCCATCACATATCAAAAGTCAGCATCTTGTACATATTTCCATCAAATCTTCTTCCTTCAAAAAAGACAAAAAAAAAACAAAAAAAAAAATCAAAATACATCAAAGGTTTCTCCTCCAATTTCAAAATTACATATTTTCACCAAATTTTCTTCTTTCAAAAAGACAAAAAAATCAGCATGCATCAAAGTGTTCTCTTCCAGTTACGTAAAAGACAAAAAAAATCAAAATACATCAAAGTTTTCTCCTCCAATTTCAAAATTACATCAAATCTTCTTTCTTCAAAAAGACAAAAAAAATCAACATACATCAAAGTTTGCTTCTCCTGTTTCATTGATTTCAACATTATGCAAAATTTTTAAAAGCCTTGTTTGCTCATTTCATAAACATGGACATGCATTGTTGTCTAAAAAAATAAAAAAAAGAACATCAATCAAAAATCAAAAATAAAAAAAATCAACATCTCAAAATTTCAAAAACTTGAACAAATTCAAAGTTTCCAATTCAATCACAAAATTTTACATTTCTGCTATTGGTATGTCGGCCCTCTGCAAGGCAATGGTCGAGCCCAATTTTACTTTCTGCTATTGGTATCTCGGCCCTCCGTAAAACAATGGTCGAGCCCAATTTTACATTTATGCTATTGGTATCTCGGCCCTCTGCAAGGCAATGGTCGAGCCCAATTTTACTTTCTGCTATTGGTATCTCGGCCCCCTGCAAGGCAATGGTCGAGCCCAGCAATCAAACTCAAATCATTCACTTCCATAGGGTTGGTACACCCTCCACGAGGTTTCTACACCTCATCAACTTCATCCATAGGGTTGGTACACCCTCCACGAGGTTATTACACCTCATTCACTTCCATAGGGTTGGTACACCCTCCACGAGGTTTCTACACCTCATAAACTTCATCCATAGGGTTGGTACACCCTCCACGAGGTTGGTACACCTCATTCACTTCTTCCATAGGGTTGGTACGCCCTCCACGAGGTTTCTACACCTCATTCACTTCATCCATAGGGTTGGTACACCCTCCACGAGGTTATTACACCTCATTCACTTCCATAGGGTTGGTACACCCTCCACGAGGTTTCTACACCTCATCAACTTCATCCATAGGGTTGGTACACCCTCCACGAGGTTATTACACCTCATTCATCCATAGGGTTGGTACACCCTCCACGAGGTTATTACACCTCATTCACTTCCATAGGGTTGGTACACCCTCCACGAGGTTTCTACACCTCATCAACTTCATCCATAGGGTTGGTACACCCTCCACGAGGTTGGTACACCTCATTCACTTCCATAGGGTTGGTACACCCTCCACGAGGTTTCTACACCTCATCAACTTCATCCATAGGGTTGGTACACCCTCCACGAGGTTGGTACACCTCATTCACTTCCATAGGGTTGGTACACCCTCCACGAGGTTTCTACACCTCATCAACTTCATCCATAGGGTTGGTACACCCTCCACGAGGTTATTACACCTCATTCACTTCCATAGGGTTGTTACACCCTCTGCAATGTCTACACACCTTAATTCTCTTAGCCGTGTTCATATTTGTTTAGATTTCCCTGTTCGTTTCTCGCTCATTTTGAAATCCGGACGAAATTAGTGTCTTTTTCTTTACTTAGCTGTTACTCTAATAATACGAAAATGTCAAATTTTCATATTATCTAGTAAAATCTAAGTAAAGAGGGGCAACTGTCAACACCCAATTTCGTCCGGATTGGCTAATAGATTTATTTTATTTTCATCATGAGTGTCAAATAAAAATAAAAAAAAAAAGTAAAAAAATAATAATAATAAAAATAAAAAAAAGAGCGTTCGTCCTTGATTGTAATTTTAGGAACGAACGTTTTAGTTGGTCGATTTCAGACCGTTTGTCCTCTGCCTTTCGGACCGTTCGTGGCCATAAGCGTTCGTCCTGCACCGTGCGCGTTCGTTTTCTCCCCTTTCAAACGTTCTTCCTGTATCGTACGCGACCGTTCGCCATCACCTGTGCATGCAACCGTTCGTCCTTTAACTTTCACGAACGTTCGTCCTCCACCATTCGTTTTTATTCGAACGTTCGTCCATGCCTACCTTTAGGACGTTCGGCAATTTTCAGCTTCAACCGTTCGGTCGAGTCCACTATTCGTCCGTGCGGCCAATTAGATGTTTAGGACGTTCGCTAATACAGAGAGTCAACCGTTCGGTCATAATGTTTTAGTGAACGTTCGGTCTTCATGTGAACGTCCGGTCATGTTATGTGTTAGTGAACGTTCGGTCATGTTATGTGAAGCGTTCGGTTATGTAATGTGTTAGTGAGCGTTCGGTTATATTGTTTAATGAGCGTTCGCTTGTCATTTGAACGCTCGGTCATTCATCTGAACGCTCGGTCTCATGTTTGTCTTCAGCGTTCGTACTAGTGCTTAAGTTAGTCCAGCGTTCGGGTTTAGGCGTTCGTCCAAACCACTCCTGCCTTTTCTACCGCTCGTCCATCACTTCCCCTTTCTACCGTTCGTCCAGCTCATTCCTCTCTTCTACCTTTCGTCCTTTAAATTTCACGAACGTTCGTCCTCCACGTTCGTACTTTACTTTATTCGAACGTTCGTCCATTCTTAGCTTTATGACGTTCGGTCTTTGTGACGTGTTAGTGAACGTTCGGTCATGTTATGTGAACGTTCGATTTTGATGATGCTTGTGAACGATCGGTCCTTTTGATGTTTATTCTCAGTTGAACGTTCGGCCAAGATGATGTACTGTTCGTGGGCAGCGTTCGTCATAGGAGTTGTTCGGTCTGAGGCGTTCGTCCAAACCGTGTAGAATATTTTAAAATGGTCGTTCGTCTCAGTTGAACGTTCGTCCATAATTCCATCCAGCTGTTTCCCACAAAGCTCCAAGGAAGGCTGCCTACACTCTCAACAAGCCGACAGTTTGCCATGGTCCACTCCCATTATTCCATTCCCCATAATCTTCCACCGACCCAATCATTTCTGCAGCCCTCCAATCACAGCTACCGACACTCCTCATCTTCCAATCAAAGCTGCCGACAATGGCACCCTTCTGCCAATTTAAGGGTCATCATCTTCACCTTACCGAGGGGGATCCATCCTCCATATTCACACAGCTGAGAGATCACGGCCAACACCTCTGACCATTTTCCATCATTTTCAACTCTTCATCTCTAACACCCGTGAACTCCCTTCCACCATCTTCATCCTTATACCACCTCCAACAATCTTCATCACATCATCTTCATCTTGCTCTTCATTCGTCTGGAACACACCCCACGGCCAACACCTTATACACGGCCAACATCATCATTTCAAACCTTTCTTCTTCATCTTCACCTTATACCACGACCACAGCTAGAAATTCTTCTTCCTCACGGGTCAGCAACCAAAGCCCACCATCTTTCCCCCCTTGGCGCATCACTCCCGACACACTTCCATCACTTTCACCTCCAACACCACCTCCAGCATCATTATTCTCATCTCCAAGACCTTCACTTAATTACAACCTTCATCCAACAGAATTACAAATAACTCAACAGTAAAAAAAGGGACGCAGGGAGAAGCCCTGGTGATGACCGGCGCTGTCGCCGGCGGTCCTGATAGCGAATAGCATCGTGTCCTAAGGCAGGGGATTTGCTCTCGCACGAAGAGAAGAGGAGGGAGGAGACGTGGTGGCTGGCTCGGGGAAGCGGTGGCGCGGAGACTGGACGACGGTGATGGCGCGGTGGCCGGTTTGGCGTGGTGGCCGTTCTTGGTGACATGTAGAGAAGACGCACCTCATCGGGTTTCATGGCTGTAGAGAAGAGAGATTTGATTGTGGGAGATGGAAGAACGAAGAGAAGGGTGGCAGAACCCCTAATCTTTCTGCTAAAAAACTTGGACTAAATCCATCAAGAAAAATCTATCCTCCCTTTTGCACACACCCATCTCTTATACACACCCCCTCTCATTTGGGCTTAAGCCTTTCTGCCAGCAAATAAAAATAAAAAAAAACAAAAAGAATTGGACCTAACACACATTTCAGGATGCACTTTTGTTTTCATTTTTACACCCCTGACAAACAAAGGAGCTTCAATTTTACTCTCTGCACTTCGGGTTTTCAGCTCTGCATTTCTTTTCTTCTTGGTTTGTTTCTCTCGTCTTGTTCTTAAGTTTTTATTTCTTTATTTTTATTATTTGTTTGTTGTATGTAGCCCTTTGTGTGATAACTCCACTCTTGTATATTGTATCTTATATTTTTGTCGGGTTTGTTCATAAAAAAATATAAAAAATATATATATATATATATATAAAATAAAACAAAAAAAAAGCCGTGTGAGTGCTCGTGCGATCGTACGCATCAGCCTAGTGCTCATTACGCAAACAATAAGCAAAAAACCGTATGAGTACTCGTGCGATCATACGTATCAGCCTAGTGCTCATCACGCAAAATTAAAAGATAAATTAAAAATCAAAAAAATATGTTTTAAAGGTCAAGCACATGTGTGATCGTTCGCATCGTCCTTGTGCTAGACATCTTTCCAGTTTATAAAAATATTGAGCACATGTGTGATCGCACACATCGTCCTTGTGCTGAAAACATTGTCTTTTATAAAAACACCAAAAAAATATAAAATCTTCAAAAACTAAAAACATTCACATTTTCAAACAACAAACTATCTTTTTGGCCAGAACTACGTGATCCTTGATTCTCCATCAAAAGTGGAGATACGTAGGAGCAAGGCCAGTCCTTGTCAGGTTCACTTTCCCAAAAATCCAAAATCATTTTACAAACAAAATTCTCAATCAATTTTCAAACAAATTTTCAAGCAGTTTTCTAAAAGAACTACGGAACCCTGATTTCTCATTCTTAATGAGAATACGTAGGAGCAAGGTCAATCCTTGTCGGGCCCAAAAAAACTAAAAAATATTTTGTTTCTTTAGAATTTTATTTTTAGGGGAAAGTTAAACATTTTGAAAACCACATCATATTCGCATATTTAGTTAAAGGTACTGCCTTAGGGCAGGCGTTGTAGGGTGCTAATACCTTCCCTACACGTAACCGACTCCCGAACCAAGAATCTCAGTTTCGCAGACCATGCCTTATCATTTTATGGTTTTTCCGTAGTTTTCCAGAATAAACTATGGTGGCGACTCCAGATCTCTTTTTCAAAACTTTGTAACGTTTTTATTTTTCGGATCGTCGTCCCGTCGCGATCCCGGTTGTGACACTACGCAAGGAAAGGAAGCCATCTTGGTCTTTGCTTTGAACCTCAAAGGGTTGTGGAAACTCACTGGAACTAGAGGTAAGGGGGGAAACTAGGATTCATATAACTGTATGCATGT
Organism: Vigna nakashimae; assembly: GCA_034642375.1. NCBI lineage: Eukaryota > Viridiplantae > Streptophyta > Magnoliopsida > Fabales > Fabaceae > Vigna > Vigna nakashimae. The sequence goes on from CM067767.1 coordinate 36,548,426, forward strand.
TGGGGTAGTTAAAAAACTAGACTATATATGTATGTTTGATGGTGCATGTATAGATGTATGTTGGGTTGTTACGTGAAGGAACTTAACCATGTTTTGAAACTTATGCATGTTGATAAGATGTGCATGTTTTGGTTCTTTTGGGATGTTGCAGGTATGTGTTTATTCTTATGAGTATGTTTAAGCCATGGTTGTATTCTTTCCTTATACTCTTTACTTTGCATAAAATGAGAGAGGGGTTGTTGAGGGGCACATTTCTACACTCTTTAACCAAGAGTGTTGTGGGTAGGTGGTTTCAGTTTACTCTTTCAGGTAGAGGAAGAGAATGAGTGTGTGTGTTTTTGTCTTGTATTTGTGTGCAAAGTAAGAATAAGTGAAAAATAAGGGAATAGGGGTTGTTTAGTTGTATAGGTTTTACGTAAGGTGGAATAATGAGAGGTGGAGAGTTTGCATGGTGACTTTATGTGAAACCAAAAGAGATTGTTTTATGTGCATGTGAGTGACGAAAGTGAGGAGGAGAACAAAAAGAATGGTTTAGGTTTAGTTGGAGAAAGAGGAGATGATGAAGAGTAAGAGTAGTAGTTGTGGGTTAGAGGTTTCTAAGTGTAGTTTTGGAGAAGTTGAAGTTGTGTGGGAAGAATGAACTAAAAGGAAAAGAAAGGGAGGGGTACATGTTTTACGTAAAGTGGTGAGGTTTTGATATTAAAATGGAAGAAGGGGTTGGTAAGAGATGGGTCTTTGAAATCAAGTGAAAACAAAGTGAATGTATGTGCATGAAGAATCTATATTCCAGTAGTATGTGAGATAGTAGATATGTGAGGGAGAGACCCTTGGTTTTAGAAAGTGTGGATTTGGGGTTGTTTGAAAAAGGGAAAATGTTATTCCAACAACGCTCTTTTAACACAGTTTTGACAACGGCCACGTGGCAGCTGTGCATTGGCTCAGTGAATTGAAAACAAACCAGAGAAAGTGAACCGGGGCGAGGGGTATTTTGGGTTTTCTAGATAAAATTTTTAACATTTGGGTTTGGCGGTTTAGGGTGCGAAAGTTCAAGCCTTGCTTCTTCTCGTTCGTTCAAGCCTTCTCTCTTCGTTCAAGCCTTCTCTCTCGTCCGTCTTCTCTCTCGCTGTGTCGTCCGTCTTCTCGTTGGTTGAAGCCTTCGTTCTCTTTCCGTCTTCGAAGCTTCCATCCTCGGTTTCCTTCTCTCCTCCTTCTTCAAAACGTGCGTTGAAACCTTGGAGGATCTCTGTGGCTGTGTGTTCCATCTTTACCCTACCCACAGCGTTCAACCCTTACATTTTAGTGTAAGTAAAAATGGGCGAGCCTTGACATTGTGTTTTACTCTGTGTTTTTGGTTTTCATTAAGTTGAATGATATAACTGAGTGTGGAATGTTGTCTTCTTAGGGCCGTTGCAATGGAAGGGAAAAAAGCAAGTGTAAGAAAAAAATTAAATTTTTTGTTTATATATTATTTAATTATCTTACGGATTGTAGTTAGTAATAAATTTTTATGATTTTTTTTTGTAGTGGCGACTTCTTATCTCGATGGATTCATCTATCATTATTGAAATGAATCGTTTACTCCGACAGTGTCATGTGGATCGGATTAGGATGACACCATTTATGTGGTGTGTGAATATTAATAACCCTGTGGAGGTGAATTTAAAATTATTGAAGGTTATGGTTAGTGTAACATCCCATAAATATACAGTCATCAACTATATACTTAGAATAATTCACATTAATCAATATTGCAAAACAGTTTTAATAAAACAGGAAGCAGTATGCATAAATGGCCGAACGGCCTTTCATTTAAATTAACGAGCGTTTACAAAAGAATAAGGACGAACGGTTTACAAAACAATTACCGAACGTCCAACTATTTACCATCAACAAAAAGAGCGCTCGCTCACAGACGCTCGCTACTCTAATCACACTAACTAAATAACCGAACGCCTCACTGTTCGGCCTTCACTTCAACTTCTACTAAGTTTTCTTCAGCAATAATTTCCTCTTCAAGTGTTTGCTCCAAAGAAGTATCACCTTCTGCTCACATCCACACGGATGATCATTGCAAGGACAAGACGGATATACATAGACAAGACAACACAATGGAAATGCAAGGGTAAGCTTATTGAATTTAATTCAAGTCAAACATACAGTTTATACATATCAAACATATCAATTTATTCACAACACATGCATTCAAGTCATACATTAACTCAATCAAAATCCTGATACTAGACCGACCGTCCGGACATGTATGAATCCTGTGTAGCTAAGGCGTCCGTGCACCCAGGTGGGGTAACTGGAATGCTCATCAGTAGCCACCTGAGATTAGTCTTTTGTCCAAGTTACAGTTATGGACTAGACCTCCTGCCATTCCCACGCATGACATACTCATCTCTACTTGAGAACGAGCACTCACGGAATATCAGGATGAACCACCATCTAAGCTTACCACGTTCATACTTACAAATCTCAGTTTCCAACCAAGAGTCGTTCCACCCTGGAACGCTCGTTCAAAATCCACAATCACAATTTCATTTCTCATAGTGTTCGCACATCTTAATTCTTCTTCTTAAATACATTTTCATTCTGTGTTCCACTCTCTTAAAAGAACGAACGTTCACTGCCCTTCATAACGAGGACGAACGTTAAGAGCTATACCAAGAAAGACTCCTTCGAATCAGTTAAATGAACTGATTCTAGTACGATCCAAATAATACTTAGAAAAATCTAAGTTCAGTAACATTTGAACTAGTCCAATGGATAGGTAAAATCACAAGTTGATTAGATAAATAAACTAGACAAGATTTTAATTCAGGAGACAACTGCCAGTCAATGACCGAGCGCGAAAATAAGCTTGTAATAAATTTTGGACGAACGTCACTGAGGACTTGGACGAACGTCAACAGAACTATTGGACGAACGCTGTTTAGATTTATGGACGAACGCTATTTCAATTCGGGACGAACGCTATTACCGTTCGTTGAAAATTAAAGAAGGAACGAACGTTCGGTATATGACCGAGCGTTCTTTATCACATACGCAATGGGACGAGCGTTCGGTATCAGACCGAGCGCTACTTATCTTTTACACTTTTAGGACGAGCGTTCGGTCTAAGACCGAGCGCTACTTAGGACGTACGTTTTTAGGTCGAGGCTCTTAGCTGAATTCAAAATCAGAGAAAGTTGGGATTTATATAAGATGAGATATTTAAAGTTTATATTTTAATAATTTGACTAAGAGTTCAAAGGGATATTATCAGGCTTCTCAATTCTCACACAACACTCGTGCTGTTTACGTCTGGCCGAACGCACAACGTAAAGCTATATAAGAGGGCATTCATCCTCAAATGGAAATCCTTTCCAAATGAAAGGGTTCGACTACTTCAAAGAATTTGACTATGAATACCGTACGGTCAATGACCGTATCAATAACGAACGTTCATTTTCATAGGATTCTCATATCAACATTCCACATACAGTAACCATATTTTCCAGCATAAACTTTCATGCATTAATTCAATCATATCATAGTACAAATCAAACATTTTCATTGCATCATCTCATCATACATTTCATGTTTCAAATAAATCAAACCATAGCACATTTCATCACTATCATTTCAGAATCATATTCTCATACCAAAGTCCAAAATCATAAATCATATTTTCAACATCCCAATAACACACATGCAGTACAGAAAATCACATGAATTAAACCAATAAGCTTCCCTTACCCGGATTAAGCAACGTGCGTTCGTTCTTCAGAGAGAAAACAAGATTCCAGTATACTCCTCTACCCTTAACGTTCAAAACCCCAAAACTCCTCAAACTAAAATTACAGAAAAACCAATACTGGTTCAGAGAAGGTGCATGCAGATTAAAACGAGGCTTGCATGTTGAAAATGAAGAGTGGTTGAGGACGTGAAACTTACCCGTTTCAGAATCCAAAACCAATCGGTTTTATGGAAAGCTCACGGTGTAGGGACGCTTCTCACGGTGCTGAAACGTGAACGGAGCAGTGTAAGGTGAGTTACAGAAGAGAGAAGGAGAGGGTTCTAGAGAGAAGGTAGAGAATTTGAGAAGTCAGAGAGTTTGAGGAAGAAGATGAAGTGTGCAGTGGGAAAGGGAAGAGTTTTTCAGAGAAATTAACTTTTCTTCCCACGTAGGACGAACATCCATCCACGCGTTGCCACTTGGATTCCACTAACTATTTGGAATGTTCCAAAGTGACACTTGTCAGCATGCATGCAATGTGAAAGTGAGTGCGTTTTAATGGAAGGGTGTGCGTGTCACGGTGCATTAATGGAAGCACAGTGGTGACTAAGCAGGATAATTAATGGGGCGTGACAATCCCCCTAACTAAAAAAAATTTTCGTCCTCGAAAATTGAAGACTTACCAGGGAATAGATGAGGGTATAAGTCTTTCATGGCATCCTCAACTTCCCAAGTAGAATCGCCAGTCTTGTCGTCCCACACTACCTTCACCAACCGAACGTCCGTCCCTTTATGTAATCTAGTGCGTTCGTCTTCAATGCGAATCGGCTTCATCTCTAGCGTTCGGTCTTGACGAAGACGAACGTCCTCCAGTTCCAATATGTGCGAGGGATCAGCTACGTACTTTCGAAGTTGCGAGACGTGAAACACTGGATGAAGGTTGGACAATTGTGGAGGTAGAGTCATTTCGTATGCAACTGGTCCAATCTTCCTGGTGATCTGGTACGGCCCCACGAACTTGGGAGATAATTTCTTTGAACGCAACGCTCTGCCCACTCCAGTGGTTGGATTAATCCTTAAGAAAACGTGGTCACCAGCTTTGAACTCCAAGGGTCGTCTCCTCTTATCTGCATATGACTTCTGCCTGCTTCTTGACGTCTTCAACCTCTCTTGAATTAGTTTCACCTTCTCAGTTGTTTGTTGAACGAGCTCTGGTCCAGTCAGTACGTTTTCTCCTTCTTGAAACCAGCAAAGTGGTGTGCGGCATTTACGTCCGTAAAGAGCTTCAAAAGGAGCCATCCCAATGCTTGACTGGAAGCTGTTATTGTAGGTGAACTCCACTAACGGCAGGACTTCATCCCAAACGCCCATGTGATCAAGTACGCACGTTCTTAACAAATCTTCAAGCGTCTGGATTGTTCTCTCGGATTGGCCGTCCGTCTGAGGATGATACGCTGAACTCATTTGGAGTTTGCTGCCCAGCTCGCTTTGCAACGACTGCCAAAACCGAGAGGTGAACCTTGTGTCTCGGTCAGAGATGATGCTGGATGGCACTCCATGTAGACGAACGATCTCTTTAATGTAGAGCTTTGCCAAGTTAGTCAATGACATCTTCAGGTTGATGGGTAGGAAGTGAGCACTCTTCGTCAAACGATCCACTATCACCCAAATGGAATCGTGATTCTTGAATGTGCGAGGCAAGTGTGTCACGAAATCCATTGAAATGCTGTCCCACTTCCATTCTGGAATCTCCAAAGGCTGCAGTAGTCCACCCGGTCTTTGATATTCAGCTTTAGCACGTTGACAAGTTAAACATGAAGCCACAAAACGTGCAACATCATTCTTCATCCCTGGCCACCAGAACGACTGCTTCAAATCGTGATACATCTTAGTCATGCCAGGGTGCATGCTAAGACGACTGTGATGTCCCTCGGCTAAGATGATCCGCTTCAAATCTCCATCATTTGGAACGCACGTCCTATCCATATAGCGTAATAGGCCGTCCGTCCCAACATTGAACTCCTTTGCTTGATCTGTGCTGAGCGCGCCCCTTATCTTCACCAACTCTTCATCTTCAAGTTGTTTCCTTCTGATCCGTTCAAACAAGTCACTGGATATCCTAAGGTTGCAGCATTTGATGCTGTCCGGTTCTACATTGAACTGCAACCTTAAGTCTCTAAAGCTTTCCACAAGGCTCAACTCACGTACCATCATGGACGACACATGCACCACTTTCCTGCTCAAAGCGTCCGCCACAACGTTCGCTTTTCCTGGATGGTAGAGCAACTCGAAGTCATAGTCTTTAAGAAATTCCAGCCACCTCCTTTGCCTCATATTCAACTCTTTTTGATCAAAGAGGTACTTGAGACTCTTATGATCACTGAAGACTTGGAAAACGGATCCATACAAGTAATGTCTCCAAATCTTCAAGGCAAAGACGACCGCTGCCAGCTCTAGGTCGTGTGTTGGATAGTTCCTCTCATGTATCTTCAATTGCCGAGAGGCGTAAGCCACTGCCTTCTTCTCTTGCATGAGAACGCACCCCAAACCTTGGTGAGATGCATCACAGTAAACTTCAAATGGTTTGGCCGTGTCCGGAATTACCAACACTGGGGCGCTCGTCAGCTTCTGTTTCAGCTCTTGGAAGTGCTCTTCACACAAATCAGTCCATGCGAACGGTTGGTCCTTCCTTGTAAGACGAGTCAATGGTGCTACTATCTTAGAAAATCCTTCAATGAAACGCCTATAGTAGCCCGCGAGCCCCACGAAACTTCTCACTTCCGTGACCGAGCGTGGACTCTCCCATTCCAAAACCGCTCGTACCTTAGCCGGATCAACTGAAATTCCACCCGCGGATACAACATGACCTAAGAACTGCACTTCCTTCATCCAGAATTCACACTTAGATAACTTAGCGTACAGCTCTTTTTCTCTCAACACTCCAAGTACCAACCTCAAATGCTCTTCGTGCTCTTCACAACTCTTGGAGTAGATGAGAATATCATCAATGAACACCACCACAAACTTGTCCAAGTACGGCCTGAAGATCCTGTTCATATAGTCCATGAAAACTGCTGGAGCGTTCGTCACACCGAACGGCATGACCACATACTCGTAATGTCCATAACGTGAACGGAAGGCTGTCTTCTGGATGTCTCCTTCCTTGACCCGAATCTGGTGATAGCCTGATCTCAAGTCTATCTTAGAGAAAACGCTCGCTCCATGCAATTGGTCCAGTAGATCGTCAATGCGAGGCAATGGATACTTGTTTTTGATGGTCAGCTTATTTAATTGGCGATAGTCAATGCATAGCCGTGAGCTGCCATCCTTCTTCTTCACCAACAATACTGGCGCTCCCCAAGGTGACACGCTTGGACGAATGAACCTCTTGTCCATCAATTCTTCAATTTGCTTTTTAAGCTCCACTAATTCAGCAGGTGCCATTCTATATGGTTGAACGGATATGGGAGCTGCGGTTGTCACCAAGTCAATGGTGAACTCAACCTCACGAACAGGAGGCAATCCAGGAACTTCATCCGGAAAGACGTCCGGGAATTCGTCCACAACCGTTCGTCCTTCAGTATACTTATTGGACGAACGTTCAAAACTCTCGTCCGCAACCTCTTTGTCTTCATTCGTCATGATCAAGAAACAACTCGCGCCCTCCATAATGTCCTCTTTCAACTGGCCGAGCGTCACACCCAACTTCTCTTCATCTTCTTCAGGAAAAATCAATTCCTTTGCTCCACAATCAATGAGTATGTGATTGGTAGTAAGCCAATCCATCCCCAGAATCACTTCTAAGTCCTTGAGAGGCAAACATATGAGGTTCACCTTATACCTACGCCCTTCAATCTCAAGAGGACATCTAACACATACTGTAGACGTTCTCACCTCACCAGCAGCTGGTGTAGACACCACCAAATCAAACTGCATCTCGCTCTCCACTATCCCCAACTTATCAACGCACGCCTTCGAGATGAAGGAGTGTGTCGCCCCCGAATCAAACAATACACAACATTGCATTCCATATAACAAGCACGTGCCAGTGACGAGCGTACCTGAGCTCGCTGCTTCTGCACCAGTAATCGCATACACACGCCCAACTGCTTGGGCTCGTCCACTTCGCCCTTGCTGATTCCTCCCAGCGTTCGGCGGCCTCATCACTGCGCGTCCGCCCATGTTGCATTCACTCTCCAGATGTCCATTTCTTCTACACCTATTACAATACTTTCTTCCAACCAATTGCGGGCATGATGTTGGAACAATCGGTACCGTTATAGAGTCGCGCAGCGGAATAAAATATTCGGAAAGCGGAAAGCGTGTTACGGTCACAAATCAAGTTTTGATGGTTCGTTTTAGAAAAACAATTTTCTTAGAGAAAATTAATCAAACAGTTAACATGCGTAAAAGGTAAAGAGTATAGAGAGTAGAAAAATTGATACACTGGATTTTTATCCTGGTTCGAATCAAAAGATTCTACGTCCAGTCGTTAATCACTATAAATAGTGATTAACCTTTTTCACTAAAAATGGTTTCACAGATTACAACAAATAGTGAATAAAGCAGATAACTAAACCTTCCTTCGACGAACGAACAGGAAGAAGAACACTCTGCCAACTCGAAGAGAACCGCTCCGACTATCGACAAACGAAACGCGAGCTTCTCCTATTCACGAGACCAGGCAGAGCACCTTGCTAACTCGAAGAGAGCTTGCTCCGACTATCGACACACGACACACGAGCCTCTCCTGTTCACGAGACAAAGCAAGGGAACTTGAACTATAGCTTCTGAGAACTTCCTCTGACAAACAATATTCTGCAAGAGCTTCTGTTCAACAACTTTTTTTTCTGATTTCTCCAAATCAAAATATATAGCCAAGTACACTGAATGCCAAAGGACAGCTCCCAACTGCCATGAATAATCGATTATTGTAAGTGATAATCGATTATTCAAGTCCGTTACAGGTTTTCAAAAATGTGATAATCGATTATATGAAGTGATAATCGATTATTCAAGTATGACTTGTGATAATCGATTATTGCTTAATCATAATCGATTATTGCAGGTTAAAAATGCAAGTTTTACAAGGTTTACAAGAATTTCCTACTACATTTAATTTCTACAACTTGCTTTTAACTAATTCTAATATCTTCTTCAACTAAAACTTCTTGTAGCATCATCAAAACAAATTTCTTCAAGATTTACCAATACTCCTTATTGGTAACAATCTCCCCCTTTTTGATGATGATCAAAAATTCAATTTTAAAAGCAAGTTTGGCTTACCTGCAAAGCATACAAGCTAACAGACAAGAACAAGGTTAGCAATATCTGTAATAATTTATATTTCTCCCCTTGTATTATTCTTCTCCCCCTTTTTGATCAGAAGCAAAAAGATCGGATGTTAAAGGCTCCCCCTAAATATGATCTCCCCCTCAATTAATCAAAGGATGCATTTCAAAACATAAATAAAATTGAAATTTCATAACATGAAACCAATTGTTGGAACAATCGGTACCGTTATAGAGTCGCGCAGCGGAATAAAATATTCGGAAAGTGGAAAGCGTGTTACGGTCACAAATCAAGTTTTGATGGTTCGTTTTAGAAAAACAATTTTCTTAGAGAAAATTAATCAAACAGTTAACATGCGTAAAAGGTAAAGAGTATAGAGAGTAGAAAAATTGATACACTGGATTTTTATCCTGGTTCGAATCAAAAGATTCTACGTCCAGTCGTTAATCACTATAAATAGTGATTAACCTTTTTCACTAAAAATGGTTTCACAGATTACAACAAATAGTGAATAAAGCAGATAACTAAACCTTCCTTCGACGAACGAACAGGAAGAAGAACACTCTGCCAACTCGAAGAGAACCGCTCCGACTATCAACAAACGAAACACGAGCTTCTCCTATTCACGAGACCAGGCAGAGCACCTTGCTAACTCGAAGAGAGCTTGCTCCGACTATCGACACACGACACACGAGCCTCTCCTGTTCACGAGACCAAGCAAGGGAACTTGAACTATAACTTCTGAGAACTTCCTTTGACAAACAGTATTCTGCAAGAGCTTCTGTTCAACAACTTTTTTTTCTGATTTCTCCAAATCAAAATATATAGCCAAGTACACTGAATGCCAAAGGACAGCTCCCAACTGCCATGAATAATCGATTATTGTAAGTGATAATCGATTATTCAAGTCCGTTACAGGTTTTCAAAAATGTGATAATCGATTATATGAAGTGATAATCGATTATTCAAGTATGACTTGTGATAATCGATTATTGCTTAATCATAATCGATTATTGCAGGTTAAAAATGCAAGTTTTACAAGGTTTACAAGAATTTCCTACTACATTTAATTTCTACAACTTGCTTTTAACTAATTCTAATATCTTCTTCAACTAAAACTTCTTGTAGCATCATCAAAACAAATTTCTTCAAGATTTACCAATACTCCTTATTGGTAACAATCTCCCCCTTTTTGATGTGATCAAAAATTCAATTTTAAAAGCAAGTTTGGCTTACCTGCAAAGCATACAAGCTAACAGACAAGAACAAGGTTAGCAATATCTGTAATAATTTATATTTCTCCCCTTGTATTATTCTTCTCCCCCTTTTTGATCAGAAGCAAAAAGATCGGATGTTAAAGGCTCCCCCTAAATATGATCTCCCCCTCAATTAATCAAAGGATGCATTTCAAAACATAAATAAAATTGAAATTTCATAACATGAAACCAATTGTTGGAACAATCGGTACCGTTATAGAGTCGCGCAGCGGAATAAAATATTCGGAAAGCGGAAAGCGTGTTACGGTCACAAATCAAGTTTTGATGGTTCGTTTTAGAAAAACAATTTTCTTAGAGAAAATTAATCAAACAGTTAACATGCATAAAAGGTAAAGAGTATAGAGAGTAGAAAAATTGATACACTGGATTTTTATCCTGGTTCGAATCAAAAGATTCTACGTCCAGTCGTTAATCACTATAAATAGTGATTAACCTTTTTCACTAAAAATGGTTTCACAGATTACAACAAATAGTGAATAAAGCAGATAACTAAACCTTCCTTCGACGAACGAACAGGAAGAAGAACACTCTGCCAACTCGAAGAGAACCGCTCCGACTATCGACAAACGAAACGCGAGCTTCTCCTATTCACGAGACCAGGCAGAGCACCTTGCTAACTCGAAGAGAGCTTGCTCCGACTATCGACACACGACACACGAGCCTCTCCTGTTCACGAGACCAAGCAAGGGAACTTGAACTATAACTTCTGAGAACTTCCTTTGACAAACAGTATTCTGCAAGAGCTTCTGTTCAACAACTTTTTTTTCTGACTTCTCCAAATCAAAATATATAGCCAAGTACACTGAATGCCAAAGAACAGCTCCCAACTGCCATGAATAATCGATTATTGTAAGTGATAATCGATTATTCAAGTCCGTTACAGGTTTTCAAAAATGTGATAATCGATTATATGAAGTGATAATCGATTATTCAAGTATGACTTGTGATAATCGATTATTGCTTAATCATAATCGATTATTGCAGGTTAAAAATGCAAGTTTTACAAGGTTTACAAGAATTTCCTACTACATTTAATTTCTACAACTTGCTTTTAACTAATTCTAATATCTTCTTCAACTAAAACTTCTTGTAGCATCATCAAAACAAATTTCTTCAAGATTTACCAATACTCCTTATTGGTAACACATGATGATCTGAAATGAGGTCCTCCACACTGGAAGCATCTAACCGGCCCCTGTTGGTTTGATTGTCCAGCAACTACCATAGCTTGTGAACCACTTGACTGAGTTGGACGAGCGTATGGAGTCTTGTTCCTATTCACATTAGGTCTCGACAGAACTGGTCCCCTTGACGCCTGCAAGTTCTTCTGTTGTTCTGCCTCAGCCATATTTTTCTCTAACACTTTAGCCCTCTCCACCATGGCCGGGAATGATCGAATGCACAAGCTGGATATTAACACCTTAAGATCACTTCTCAGCCCGTTTTCAAATTTTCTACACTGCCATTCTTCACTGGTAGCCATTGTATTGAAACAAATCAAGTGCTTAAACTTGTTTGTATATTCGGAAATTGACATTCCTCCTTGCACCAATTGCAAAAATTCCACTTCTTTAGCAAAACGGACGCTATCTGGAAAGTACTCCTCATAGAACTTGCTCCTGAAAACTTCCCAAGTAATAGGACGTTGAGCGTCCGTCAGTACAGCCTTCACACTCGCCCACCAGTGGCTTGCTTCTCCAGTGAGTAAATACTCCGTGAAGGCTAAGCGATTCTCATCCGGACACCTCTTAGCATTGTAGATTCGTTCCATATCCTGCAGCCACTGATCCGCCTCATCAGGGAGGCCTTTCCCACTAAACTTGGCCGGATGGTGTTGAAGAAAGCTCTCCAAACTCCATTCGGTATGATGAACAGCATTGGAAGAGGACGCTCCTGGCGTGCCTCTGGTGGCGGCAATTAATTCCATCAATTGTCTTTGAGTAGACTCAGAGTTTTCTCGTGCTGCCTCAAGACTTCTTAGAGCAGCTGCATTCTGCTCCATTAGAGTAGTATTTTGCTGTTGAAGGCGTTCAATAACCGTCTCCAACAACCTAGAATTGTTGGACGTATCAGGCTCGTTTGGTTGAGGGGGAGGAGGAAGTCTAGGAGCCATCGTTTTCTGGATCAGAGAAAACGAACGTTAGAAATGTCTAAGAGTTAAAACAGTAACTCATTAAACACACAATAAGCACACAGCAAAACACAATGCACTCATAACCTACAGCGTCCTTAGAAGAACAAAACTGCTCTGATACCAATAATGTAAGATCCCATAAATATACAGTCATCAACTATATACTTAGAATAATTCACATTAATCAATATTGCAAAACAGTTTTAATAAAACAGGAAGCAGTATGCATAAATGGCCGAACAGCCTTTCATTTAAATTAACGAGCGTTTACAAAAGAATAAGGACGAACGGTTTACAAAACAATTACCGAACGTCCAACTATTTACCATCAACAAAAAGAGCGCTCGCTCACAAACGCTCGCTACTCTAATCACACTAACTAAATAACCGAACGCCTCACTGTTCGGCCTTCACTTCAACTTCTACTAAGTTTTCTTCAGCAATAATTTCCTCTTCAAGTGTTTGCTCCAAAGAAGTATCACCTTCTTCTCACATCCACACGGATGATCATTGCAAGGATAAGACGGATATACATAGACAAGACAACACAATGGAAATGCAAGGGTAAGCTTATTGAATTTAATTCAAGTCAAACATACAGTTTATAAATATCAAACATATCAATTTATTCACAACACATGCATTCAAGTCATACATTAACTCAATCAAAATCCTGATACTAGACCGACCGTCCGGACATGTATGAATCCTGTGTAGCTAAGGCGTCCGTGCACCCAGGTGGGGTAACTGGAATGCTCATCAGTAGCCACCTGAGGTTAGTCTTTTGTCCAAGTTACAGTTATGGACTAGACCTCCTGCCATTCCCACGCATGACATACTCATCTCTACTTGAGAACGAGCACTCACGGAATATCAGGATGAACCACCATCTAAGCTTACCACGTTCATACTTACAAATCTCAATTTCCAACCAAGAGTCGTTCCACCCTGGAACGCTCGTTCAAAATCCACAATCACAATTTCATTTCTCATAGTGTTCGCACATCTTAATTCTTCTTCTTAAATACATTTTCATTCTGTGTTCCACTCTCTTAAAAGAACGAACGTTCACTGCCCTTCATAACGAGGACGAACGTTAAGAGCTATACCAAGAAAGACTCCTTCGAATCAGTTAAATGAACTGATTCTAGTACGATCCAAATAATACTTAGAAAAATCTAAGTTCAGTAACATTTGAACTAGTCCAATGGATAGGTAAAATCACAAGTTGATTAGATAAATAAACTGGACAAGATTTTAATTCAGGAGACAACTGCCAGTCAATGACCGAGCGCAAAAATAAGCTTGTAATAAATTTTGGACGAACGTCACTGAGGACTTGGACGAACGTCAACAGAACTATTGGACGAACGCTGTTTAGATTTATGGACGAACGCTATTTCAATTCGGGACGAACGCTATTACCGTTCGTTGAAAATTAAAGAAGGAACGAACGTTCGGTATATGACCGAGCGTTCTTTATCACATACGCAATGGGACGAGCGTTCGGTATCAGACCGAGCGCTACTTATCTTTTACACTTTTAGGACGAGCGTTCGGTCTAAGACCGAGCGCTACTTAGGACGTACGTTTTTAGGTCGAGGCTCTTAGCTGAATTCAAAATCAGAGAAAGTTGGGATTTATATAAGATGAGATATTTAAAGTTTATATTTTAATAATTTGACTAAGAGTTCAAAGGGATATTATCAGGCTTCTCAATTCTCACACAACACTCGTGCTGTTTACGTCTGGCCGAACGCACAACGTAAAGCTATATAAGAGGGCGTTCGTCCTCAAATGGAAATCCTTTCCAAATGAAAGGGTTCGACTACTTCAAAGAATTTGACTATGAATACCGTACGGTCAATGACCGTATCGATAACGAACGTTCATTTTCATAGGATTCTCATATCAAAATTCCACATACAGTAACCATATTTTCCAGCATAAACTTTCATGCATTAATTCAATCATATCATAGTACAAATCAAACATTTTCATTGCATCATCTCATCATACATTTCATGTTTCAAATAAATCAAACCATAGCACATTTCATCACTATCATTTCAGAATCATATTCTCATACCAAAGTCCAAAATCATAAATCATATTTTCAACATCCCAATAACACACATGCAGTACAGAAAATCACATGAATTAAACCAATAAGCTTCCCTTACCCGGATTAAGCAACGTGTGTTCGTTCTTCAGAGAGAAAACAAGATTCCAGTATACTCCTCTACCCTTAACGTTCAAAACCCCAAAACTCCTCAAACTAAAATTACAGAAAAACCAATACTGGTTCAGAGAAGGTGCATGCAGATTAAAACGAGGCTTGCATGTTGAAAATGAAGAGTGGTTGAGGACGTGAAACTTACCCGTTTCAGAATCGAAAACCAATCGGTTTGATGGAAAGCTCACGGTGTAGGGACGCTTCTCACGGTGCTGAAACGTGAACGGAGCAGTGTAAGGTGAGTTACAGAAGAGAGAAGGAGAGGGTTCTAGAGAGAAGGTAGAGAATTTGAGAAGTCAGAGAGTTTGAGGAAGAAGATGAAGTGTGCAGTGGGAAAGGGAAGAGTTTTTCAGAGAAATTAACTTTTCTTCCCACGTAGGACGAACGTCCATCCACGCGTTGCCACTTGGATTCCACTAACTATTTGGAATGTTCCAAAGTGACACTTGTCAGCATGCATGCAATGTGAAAGTGAGTGCGTTTTAATGGAAGGGTGTGCGTGTCACGGTGCATTAATGGAAGCACAGTGGTGACTAAGCAGGATAATTAATGGGGCGTGACAATCCCCCTAACTAAAAAAAATTTTCGTCCTCGAAAATTGAAGACTTACCAGGGAATAGATGAGGGTATAAGTCTTTCATGGCATCCTCAACTTCCTAAGTAGAATCGCCAGTCTTGTCGTCCCACACTACCTTCACCAACCGAACGTCCTTCCCTTTATGTAATCTAGTGCGTTCGTCTTCAATGCGAATCGGCTTCATCTCTAGCGTTCGGTCTTGACGAAGACGAACGTCCTCCAGTTCCAATATGTGCGAGGGATCAGCTACGTACTTTCAAAGTTGCGAGACGTGAAACACTGGATGAAGGTTGGACAATTGTGGAGGTAGAGTCATTTCGTATGCAACTGGTCCAATCTTCCTGGTGATCTGGTACGGCCCCACGAACTTGGGAGATAATTTCTTTGAACGCAACGCTCTGCCCACTCCAGTGGTTGGATTAATCCTTAAGAAAACGTGGTCACCAGCTTTGAACTCCAAGGGTCGTCTCCTCTTATCTGCATATGACTTCTGACTGCTTCTTGACGTCTTCAACCTCTCTTGAATTAGTTTCACCTTCTCAGTTGTTTGTTGAACGAGCTCTGGTCCAGTCAGTACGTTTTCTCCTTCTTGAAACCAACAAAGTGGTGTGCGGCATTTACGTCCGTAAAGAGCTTCAAAAGGAGCCATCCCAATGCTTGACTGGAAGCTGTTATTGTAGGTGAACTCCACTAACGGCAGGACTTCATCCCAAACGCCCATGTGATCAAGTACGCACGTTCTTAACAAATCTTCAAGCGTCTGGATTGTTCTCTCGGATTGGCCGTCCGTCTGAGGATGATACGCTGAACTCATTTGGAGTTTGCTGCCCAGCTCGCTTTGCAACGACTGCCAAAACCGAGAGGTGAACCTTGTGTCTCGGTCAGAGATGATGCTGGATGGCACTCCATGTAGACGAACGATCTCTTTAATGTAGAGCTTTGCCAAGTTAGTCAATGACATCTTCAGGTTGATGGGTAGGAAGTGAGCACTCTTCGTCAAACGATCCACTATCACCCAAATGGAATCGTGATTCTTGAATGTGCGAGGCAAGTGTGTCACGAAATCCATTGAAATGCTGTCCCACTTCCATTCTGGAATCTCCAAAGGCTGCAGTAGTCCACCCGGTCTTTGATATTCAGCTTTAGCACGTTGACAAGTTAAACATGAAGCCACAAAACGTGCAACATCATTCTTCATCCCTGGCCACCAGAACGACTGCTTCAAATCGTGATACATCTTAGTCATGCCAGGGTGCATGCTAAGACGACTGTGATGTCCCTCGGCTAAGATGATCCGCTTCAAATCTCCATCATTTGGAACGCACGTCCTATCCATATAGCGTAATAGGCCGTCCGTCCCAACATTGAACTCCTTTGCTTGATCTGTGCTGAGCGCGCCCCTTATCTTCACCAACTCTTCATCTTCAAGTTGTTTCCTTCTGATCCGTTCAAACAAGTCACTGGATATCCTAAGGTTGCAGCATTTGATGCTGTCCGGTTCTACATTGAACTGCAACCTTAAGTCTCTAAAGCTTTCCACAAGGCTCAACTCACGTACCATCATGGACGACACATGCACCACTTTCCTGCTCAAAGCGTCCGCCACAACGTTCGCTTTTCCTGGATGGTAGAGCAACTCGAAGTCATAGTCTTTAAGAAATTCCAGCCACCTCCTTTGCCTCATATTCAACTCTTTTTGATCAAAGAGGTACTTGAGACTCTTATGATCACTGAAGACTTGGAAAACGGATCCATACAAGTAATGTCTCCAAATCTTCAAGGCAAAGACGACCGCTGCCAGCTCTAGGTCGTGTGTTGGATAGTTCCTCTCATGTATCTTCAATTGCCGAGAGGCGTAAGCCACTGCCTTCTTCTCTTGCATGAGAACGCACCCCAAACCTTGGTGAGATGCATCACAGTAAACTTCAAATGGTTTGGCCGTGTCCGGAATTACCAACACTGGGGCGCTCGTCAGCTTCTGTTTCAGCTCTTGGAAGTGCTCTTCACACAAATCAGTCCATGCGAACGGTTGGTCCTTCCTTGTAAGACGAGTCAATGGTGCTACTATCTTAGAAAATCCTTCAATGAAACGCCTATAGTAGCCCGCGAGCCCCACGAAACTTCTCACTTCCGTGACCGAGCGTGGACTCTCCCATTCCAAAACCGCTCGTACCTTAGCCGGATCAACTGAAATTCCACCCGCGGATACAACATGACCTAAGAACTGCACTTCCTTCATCCAGAATTCACACTTAGATAACTTAGCGTACAGCTCTTTTTCTCTCAACACTCCAAGTACCAACCTCAAATGCTCTTCGTGCTCTTCACAACTCTTGGAGTAGATGAGAATATCATCAATGAACACCACCACAAACTTGTCCAAGTACGGCCTGAAGATCCTGTTCATATAGTCCATGAAAACTGCTGGAGCGTTCGTCACACCGAACGGCATGACCACATACTCGTAATGTCCATAACGTGAACGGAAGGCTGTCTTCTGGATGTCTCCTTCCTTGACCCGAATCTGGTGATAGCCTGATCTCAAGTCTATCTTAGAGAAAACGCTCGCTCCATGCAATTGGTCCAGTAGATCGTCAATGCGAGGCAATGGATACTTGTTTTTGATGGTCAGCTTATTTAATTGGCGATAGTCAATGCATAGCCGTGAGCTGCCATCCTTCTTCTTCACCAACAATACTGGCGCTCCCCAAGGTGACACGCTTGGACGAATGAACCTCTTGTCCATCAATTCTTCAATTTGCTTTTTAAGCTCCACTAATTCAGCAGGTGCCATTCTATATGGTTGAACGGATATGGGAGCTGCGGTTGTCACCAAGTCAATGGTGAACTCAACCTCACGAACAGGAGGCAATCCAGGAACTTCATCCGGAAAGACGTCCGGGAATTCGTCCACAACCGTTCGTCCTTCAGTATACTTATTGGACGAACGTTCAAAACTCTCGTCCGCAACCTCTTTGTCTTCATTCGTCATGATCAAGAAACAACTCGCGCCCTCCATAATGTCCTCTTTCAACTGGCCGAGCGTCACACCCAACTTCTCTTCATCTTCTTCAGGAAAAATCAATTCCTTTGCTCCACAATCAATGAGTATGTGATTGGTAGTAAGCCAATCCATCCCCAGAATCACTTCTAAGTCCTTGAGAGGCAAACATATGAGGTTCACCTTATACCTACGCCCTTCAATCTCAAGAGGACATCTAACACATACTGTAGACGTTCTCACCTCACCAGCAGCTGGTGTAGACACCACCAAATCAAACTGCATCTCGCTCTCCACTATCCCCAACTTATCAACGCACGCCTTCGAGATGAAGGAGTGTGTCGCCCCCGAATCAAACAATACACAACATTGCATTCCATATAACAAGCACGTGCCAGTGACGAGCGTACCTGAGCTCGCTGCTTCTGCACCAGTAATCGCATACACACGCCCAACTGCTTGGGCTCGTCCACTTCGCCCTTGCTGATTCCTCCCAGCGTTCGGCGGCCTCATCACTGCGCGTCCGCCCATGTTGCATTCACTCTCCAGATGTCCATTTCTTCTACACCTATTACAATACTTTCTTCCAACCAATTGCGGGCATGATGTTGGAACAATCGGTACCGTTATAGAGTCGCGCAGCGGAATAAAATATTCGGAAAGCGGAAAGCATGTTACGGTCACAAATCAAGTTTTGATGGTTCGTTTTAGAAAAACAATTTTCTTAGAGAAAATTAATCAAACAGTTAACATGCATAAAAGGTAAAGAGTATAGAGAGTAGAAAAATTGATACACTGGATTTTTATCCTGGTTCGAATCAAAAGATTCTACGTCCAATCGTTAATCACTATAAATAGTGATTAACCTTTTTCACTAAAAATGGTTTCACAGATTACAACAAATAGTGAATAAAGCAGATAACTAAACCTTCCTTCGACGAACGAACAGGAAGAAGAACACTCTGCCAACTCGAAGAGAACCGCTCCGACTATCGACAAACGAAACGCGAGCTTCTCCTATTCACGAGACCAGGCAGAGCACCTTGCTAACTCGAAGAGAGCTTGCTCCGACTATCGACACACGACACACGAGCCTCTCCTGTTCACGAGACCAAGCAAGGGAACTTGAACTATAACTTCTGAGAACTTCCTTTGACAAACAGTATTCTGCAAGAGCTTCTGTTCAACAACTTTTTTTTCTGATTTCTCCAAATCAAAATATATAGCCAAGTACACTGAATGCCAAAGGACAGCTCCCAACTGCCATGAATAATCGATTATTGTAAGTGATAATCGATTATTCAAGTCCGTTACAGGTTTTCAAAAATGTGATAATCGATTATATGAAGTGATAATCGATTATTCAAGTATGACTTGTGATAATCGATTATTGCTTAATCATAATCGATTATTGCAGGTTAAAAATGCAAGTTTTACAAGGTTTACAAGAATTTCCTACTACATTTAATTTCTACAACTTGCTTTTAACTAATTCTAATATCTTCTTCAACTAAAACTTCTTGTAGCATCATCAAAACAAATTTCTTCAAGATTTACCAATACTCCTTATTGGTAACAATCTCCCCCTTTTTGATGATGATCAAAAATTCAATTTTAAAAGCAAGTTTGGCTTACCTGCAAAGCATACAAGCTAACAGACAAGAACAAGGTTAGCAATATCTGTAATAATTTATATTTCTCCCCTTGTATTATTCTTCTCCCCCTTTTTGATCAGAAGCAAAAAGATCGGATGTTAAAGGCTCCCCCTAAATATGATCTCCCCCTCAATTAATCAAAGGATGCATTTCAAAACATAAATAAAATTGAAATTTCATAACATGAAACCAATTGTTGGAACAATCGGTACCGTTATAGAGTCGCGCAGCGGAATAAAATATTCGGAAAGCGGAAAGCGTGTTACGGTCACAAATCAAGTTTTGATGGTTCGTTTTAGAAAAACAATTTTCTTAGAGAAAATTAATCAAACAGTTAACATGCGTAAAAGGTAAAGAGTATAGAGAGTAGAAAAATTGATACACTGGATTTTTATCCTGGTTCGAATCAAAAGATTCTACGTCCAGTCGTTAATCACTATAAATAGTGATTAACCTTTTTCACTAAAAATGGTTTCACAGATTACAACAAATAGTGAATAAAGCAAATAACTAAACCTTCCTTCGACGAACGAACAGGAAGAAGAACACTCTGCCAACTCGAAGAGAACCGCTCCGACTATCGACAAACGAAACGCGAGCTTCTCCTATTCACGAGACCAGGCAGAGCACCTTGCTAACTCGAAGAGAGCTTGCTCCGACTATCGACACACGACACACGAGCCTCTCCTGTTCACGAGACCAAGCAAGGGAACTTGAACTATAACTTCTGAGAACTTCCTTTGACAAACAGTATTCTGCAAGAGCTTCTGTTCAACAACTTTTTTTTCTGATTTCTCCAAATCAAAATATATAGCCAAGTACACTGAATGCCAAAGGACAGCTCCCAACTGCCATGAATAATCGATTATTGTAAGTGATAATCGATTATTCAAGTCCGTTACAGGTTTTCAAAAATGTGATAATCGATTATATGAAGTGATAATCGATTATTCAAGTATGACTTGTGATAATCGATTATTGCTTAATCATAATCGATTATTGCAGGTTAAAAATGCAAGTTTTACAAGGTTTACAAGAATTTCCTACTACATTTAATTTCTACAACTTGCTTTTAACTAATTCTAATATCTTCTTCAACTAAAACTTCTTGTAGCATCATCAAAACAAATTTCTTCAAGATTTACCAATACTCCTTATTGGTAACACATGATGATCTGAAATGAGGTCCTCCACACTTGAAGCATCTAACCGGCTCCTGTTGGTTTGATTGTCCAGCAACTACCATAACTTGTGAACCACTTGACTGAGTTGGACGAGCGTATGGAGTCCTGTTCCTATTCACATTAGGTCTCGACAGAACTGGTCCCCTTGACGCCTGCAACTTCTTCTGTTGTTCTGCCTCAGCCATATTTTTCTCTAACACTTTAGCCCTCTCCACCATGGCCGGGAATGATCGAATGCACAAGCTGGATATTAACACCTTAAGATCACTTCTCAGCCCGTTTTCAAATTTTCTACACTGCCATTCTTCACTGGTAGCCATTGTATTGAAACAAATCAAGTGCTTAAACTTGTTTGTATATTCGGAAATTGACATTCCTCCTTGCACCAATTGCAAAAATTCCACTTCTTTAGCAAAACGGACGCTATCTGGAAAGTACTCCTCATAGAACTTGCTCCTGAAAACTTCCCAAGTAATAGGACGTTGAGCGTCCGTCAGTACAGCCTTCACACTCGCCCACCAGTGGCTTGCTTCTCCAGTGAGTAAATACTCCGTGAAGGCTAAGCGATTCTCATCCGGACACCTCTTAGCATTGTAGATTCGTTCCATATCCTGCAGCCACTGATCCGCCTCATCAGGGAGGCCTTTCCCACTAAACTTGGCCGGATGGTGTTGAAGAAAGCTCTCCAAACTCCATTCGGTATGATGAACAGCATTGGAAGAGGACGCTCCTGGCGTGCCTCTGGTGGCGGCAATTAATTCCATCAATTGTCTTTGAGTAGACTCAGAGTTTTCTCGTGCTGCCTCAAGACTTCTTAGAGCAGCTGCATTCTGCTCCATTAGAGTAGTATTTTGCTGTTGAAGGCGTTCAATAACCGTCTCCAACAACCTAGAATTGTTGGACGTATCAGGCTCGTTTGGTTGAGGGGGAGGAGGAAGTCTAGGAGCCATCGTTTTCTGGATCAGAGAAAACGAACGTTAGAAATGTCTAAGAGTTAAAACAGTAACTCATTAAACACACAATAAGCACACAGCAAAACACAATGCACTCATAACCTACAGCGTCCTTAGAAGAACAAAACTGCTCTGATACCAATAATGTAACATCCCATAAATATACAGTCATCAACTATATACTTAGAATAATTCACATTAATCAATATTGCAAAACAGTTTTAATAAAACAGGAAGCAGTATGCATAAATGGCCGAACAGCCTTTCATTTAAATTAACGAGCGTTTACAAAAGAATAAGGACGAACGGTTTACAAAACAATTACCGAACGTCCAACTATTTACCATCAACAAAAAGAGCGCTCGCTCACAAACGCTCGCTACTCTAATCACACTAACTAAATAACCGAACGCCTCACTGTTCGGCCTTCACTTCAACTTCTACTAAGTTTTCTTCAGCAATAATTTCCTCTTCAAGTGTTTGCTCCAAAGAAGTATCACCTTCTTCTCACATCCACACGGATGATCATTGCAAGGACAAGACGGATATACATAGACAAGACAACACAATGGAAATGCAAGGGTAAGCTTATTGAATTTAATTCAAGTCAAACATACAGTTTATACATATCAAACATATCAATTTATTCACAACACATGTATTCAAGTCATACATTAACTCAATCAAAATCCTGATACTAGACCGACCGTCCGGACATGTATGAATCCTGTGTAGCTAAGGCGTCCGTGCACCCAGGTGGGGTAACTGGAATGCTCATCAGTAGCCACCTGAGGTTAGTCTTTTGTCCAAGTTACAGTTATGGACTAGACCTCCTGCCATTCCCACGCATGACATACTCATCTCTACTTGAGAACGAGCACTCACGGAATATCAGGATGAACCACCATCTAAGCTTACCACGTTCATACTTACAAATCTCAATTTCCAACCAAGAGTCGTTCCACCCTGGAACGCTCGTTCAAAATCCACAATCACAATTTCATTTCTCATAGTGTTCGCACATCTTAATTCTTCTTCTTAAATACATTTTCATTCTGTGTTCCACTCTCTTAAAAGAACGAACGTTCACTGCCCTTCATAACGAGGACGAACGTTAAGAGCTATACCAAGAAAGACTCCTTCGAATCAGTTAAATGAACTGATTCTAGTACGATCCAAATAATACTTAGAAAAATCTAAGTTCAGTAACATTTGAACTAGTCCAATGGATAGGTAAAATCACAAGTTGATTAGATAAATAAACTGGACAAGATTTTAATTCAGGAGACAACTGCCAGTCAATGACCGAGCGCGAAAATAAGCTTGTAATAAATTTTGGACGAACGTCACTGAGGACTTGGACGAACGTCAACAGAACTATTGGACGAACGCTGTTTAGATTTATGGACGAACGCTATTTCAATTCGGGACGAACGCTATTACCGTTCGTTGAAAATTAAAGAAGGAACGAACGTTCGGTATATGACCGAGCGTTCTTTATCACATACGCAATGGGACGAGCGTTCGGTATCAGACCGAGCGCTACTTATCTTTTACACTTTTAGGACGAGCGTTCGGTCTAAGACCGAGCGCTACTTAGGACGTACGTTTTTAGGTCGAGGCTCTTAGCTGAATTCAAAATCAGAGAAAGTTGGGATTTATATAAGATGAGATATTTAAAGTTTATATTTTAATAATTTGGCTAAGAGTTCAAAGGGATATTATCAGGCTTCTCAATTCTCACACAACACTCGTGCTGTTTACGTCTGGCCAAACGCACAACGTAAAGCTATATAAGAGGGCGTTCGTCCTCAAATGGAAATCCTTTCCAAATGAAAGGGTTCGACTACTTCAAAGAATTTGACTATGAATACCGTACGGTCAATGACCGTATCGATAACGAACGTTCATTTTCATAGGATTCTCATATCAAAATTCCACATACAGTAACCATATTTTCCAGCATAAACTTTCATGCATTAATTCAATCATATCATAGTACAAATCAAACATTTTCATTGCATCATCTCATCATACATTTCATGTTTCAAATAAATCAAACCATAGCACATTTCATCACTATCATTTCAGAATCATATTCTCATACCAAAGTCCAAAATCATAAATCATATTTTCAACATCCCAATAACACACATGCAGTACAGAAAATCACATGAATTAAACCAATAAGCTTCCCTTACCCGGATTAAGCAACGTGTGTTCGTTCTTCAGAGAGAAAACAAGATTCCAGTATACTCCTCTACCCTTAACGTTCAAAACCCCAAAACTCCTCAAACTAAAATTACAGAAAAACCAATACTGGTTCAGAGAAGGTGCATGCAGATTAAAACGAGGCTTGCATGTTGAAAATGAAGAGTGGTTGAGGACGTGAAACTTACCCGTTTCAGAATCGAAAACCAATCGGTTTGATGGAAAGCTCACGGTGTAGGGACGCTTCTCACGGTGCTGAAACGTGAACGGAGCAGTGTAAGGTGAGTTACAGAAGAGAGAAGGAGAGGGTTCTAGAGAGAAGGTAGAGAATTTGAGAAGTCAGAGAGTTTGAGGAAGAAGATGAAGTGTGCAGTGGGAAAGGGAAGAGTTTTTCAGAGAAATTAACTTTTCTTCCCACGTAGGACGAACGTCCATCCACGCGTTGCCACTTGGATTCCACTAACTATGTGGAATGTTCCAAAGTGACACTTGTCAGCATGCATGCAATGTGAAAGTGAGTGCGTTTTAATGGAAGGGTGTGCGTGTCACGGTGCATTAATGGAAGCACAGTGGTGACTAAGCAGGATAATTAATGGGGCGTGACAGTTAGCAGGTGGGTTGGAAATGATAACAGTTTTAGAGTTAGTCAAAAGTTGGTGCCCTTTAGAGTTGTTGATGTGTTGATGAGCTTAGGTTTAGAAATAGGTGGTTTAGAGATTCCCTTTGATGAAGTAGTTGGTGGATTGGTTGGTGAAATGTTCAAATCAAAAACCATCAGTTTGAAGGACTTGACAGACATGTTTAATGTCATTGTTGATGATAAAAACATTGAAGTCGATGTAGTGTGTAGGTTATATATATTAGTTTGTTTGGTTGTTTTCTATTTCCCTAGGAAATCAAGGCATGTTTGTAACATGCCTTTTGGAGTGTTAGATGACTTAGACCGTTTGTGTCTATATGATTGGTGCACCGGTGTACATAAACACATTGTAGAGAATTTAAATAAATGTAAGAAGAAAATTATGGGAGCAGCTATCCCCCAGTCAGTCACTCTCAGTGGCAATGTGGCAGTGTTGCAGGTAATATGATATGTAGTTCACTATTTTGATGTAGTGCAGAACATTCTGAATTATGTTTGATGAAATAATTTTATGATGTTTTAGGCTTGGGCGGTTGAGAGACTTTCTTTGCATGGTCATCCTTCGCACCGGTTTTTCCCGCGCATAATGAGATGGTTCCCGTTTAAATCAAGGACCGAAAAAATTGAAAATATTTTTATGACCGGAGATGTAAGTGTTTTGTTTTTCGTTATTTTGTATGTTAAAATGGATTGTGTATTTTGTCTGAATTTGTTGTGTGCTATTGGTGCAGTTAAATATGGAGTGGTATATACGAAATGAAGATCGTCATAGGCCGGAAATCCGTGCAGCTTTCAACTTGGATGACGAAGGATCCTTGGGTGAAGGATCCAAGGTTGACAAAGACGATGATGAAGACGAAAGCTCTGATGACGGGGCATGGGAAGCAGGTGCGGAGGAGAGATTGAGGAAAAATAACGAACATATCAGAGCATCGAATGCCAAGATTGGAGTTTTGACTAGGGAGCTATTTGAAATTTATCAAACTCCAATCTTCTTCCAATGTGCCACTGATGAAGAGGTTGGGGGTGGAGTTGGAGGTGAGGATAATGCTGAAGTTGGGGGAGAAGAAGAAGGTGATGGAAATGAAGTTGATGACCCCCTAGGTGCACATGCCGAAGTAAGAGGGGATGATGAAACTGTTCGTAACATTAATTTTATTGAAATAGAAGATGATGCTGATGAAGGAGAACCGGAGGTCGTTCCATTGGCTATACCCCCATTGCGGAGTTTTGTTGGTGATCCAAGCAGTGTTGATGTAAACCAATTGTATACAGCAGTCAGCATCAGAGAGATGAATGTACACAGGTATGTGGTATGAATTGTAGTTGTGGTTGAGGAATATGTATTGTTTGTCATTGACTAATATTTGTATGTTTAGGGTTGTAAGCGAGATAATTGGCCAAAGCTTGAGCACCACTTCAATTTACACTTTGGCCCCAATGAAATACGTTGATAACATGGTTAGTATTGTCACATTTGGTTGTGTTTCATGTTATAGTTTATTTTAGTAATGTGAAAATTTTTTATTGTGTAGGTGGTGTTCTTTGCTTGTACGGTCTTTATGTACTTTGAGAAAAGGTTGTGCGGTGTTGTTAAGAGGTTTCATTTTAGTCCGTTATACTCGGTAAATAAAATTTGATATTGTCTCATATTTATGATTGAAGAAAGTATTTATGATCGAATTTTTATTGATGATTTTGAAATTGTCCACAGCACCATATTCTTACAGATTATAGGAAACGTCCACAGAATCGCCATGTATTCACGCTTCATAACTATAACACTTATTTGCGTTCCGATCATTTTGGACTTGAAGAATTACCCACGGCGGACTTTGTGAGTAACCTTGAATTTCCAAATCTTGTCGACTTTTGGTTGTAAATGTGTTACTGAAATTGTTTATATTTTTTGTAGTTGTTTCTGCCATTTGTCCACGATGATCATTGGTGGTGTTATTCAGTGAAGTTGAGGTCAATGGAGATTTTTGTGATCGATTCATTGGGGAAGGGGATCAGAGACCGCAAAAGGATAGACACAGCCGTTGTAAGATTCGACATCTTTCATTGTTGATTACCGTGTGATTATGACATAACCCTGCATTGTTTAAGTATTTATTGTTTTTGTTAACTGGTAGGCTGAAAATATGGCACGGTTTTTTTGCATCCTGATGAATATACCGGAAGGTAGTATTGCTCCTTTGACAGTTAAACAAGCAAATATCCCATCCCAACCAAACTTGTAAGTTTCTTGAACTGTAGTGCCGGATTATATTGTGATGTATATGGGCAAAAGTAATCTGATGTTGTGGGTATATTATTTCAGACATGATTGTGGAGTAATAATGTTGAAAGCAATGGAAATCTGGGATGGAGATGAAAAATACAACGGGAAAAGCATGCCTGAATATACAACTGTAAGTTGGAACTGTGTGTTTGATAATATTCTTGTATGTCCTGGTTTCTAATGTGGAAAATGTTGGTTTCAGGAGGAGCTGCTTGGGATCAGAAAGAAATATGTGTGTGACTGGATCCTGGACAACGAGAACACTAGCAGAATGGAAGCCCGATATCTATACGGCATTGTCTAGGATTGCTTAGAAATTATCAAATTTTGACATGTATAAGATGTTCAAATATGTACCTAATGTTATTTGACAATTTTGACATGTATAAGATGTTGAAATATGTACCTAATGTTATTTGACAATGTACAGTATGTGTTTGTAATAAGAATAGTGGTTGGATTTCGAAATGAATTGTTTTTACTTTGCGTTTGTGTTTGTTATAATGACAAAATTAGTGATTGAAAAATGAACGCAGCATTATAATAAAAATTTGAAAAGTACGAGAGCATTTTCACTAAAATTAATGGTAATTAATGCGAAGGATTTGATCAATTTCTGAGTGGGGAGATGGGTGTTGGTGATTGATGTGAACGCAAGAAGCGTGGAGTTACCCGTGATGAGTAGGGGGACGAAGTAGTGCAAGGAATGAGTGAGACTGGTGAAAAAAAGCTCTGGTAATCGTTTACAGGACCCCTGTAAACGATTACCCGAGAGAAATTGCCCATTTGTACAGAAAGTCCAACACAGATACTCAGTCAGATGAACACAGGTCACCATTGCAAACAAAAGTGACTTTTAGGCAGTTCTGCACCTATCTGAGGCTGGTGCAGGTGTTGCAGTGGTGGGAGAGGGTGGGTGGTGATGTGATGTGAGTCCAAGGAGGCTGGGGAGACCCCTCATGAGTTGGTGGAGCAACCTGTGCAAGGAATGAGTGAGACTGCTGAAAAAAGGGGCTGGTAATCGTTTACCGCACCCCTGTAAACGATTACCCGAGAGAAATTTGGAATTGGTACAGAAAGTCCAACACACGTCATCAGTCAGGTGAACACAGGTCACCATTCGAAAAAAAACTGACTTTTATGGTAATCTGCACCTGTCTGAGGCTTGTGCAGGTGTTCCAGTGGTGGGAGAGGGTGGATGATGATGTGATGTGAGTCCAAGGAGGGTGGGGAGACCCCTCATGAGTTGGAGGACCAAGCTGTGCAGGGAATGAGTGAGAGTGCTGAAAAAAGGGGCTGGTAATCGTTTACAGTACCCCTGTAAACGATTACCCGAGAGAAATTTGGAATTTGTACAGAAAGTCCAACACAGGTCATCAGTCAGATGAACACAGGTCACCATTCCAAAAAAAACTGACTTTTATGGTAATCTGCACCTGTCTGAGGCTTGTGCAGGTGTTCCAGTGGTGGGAGAGGGTGGATGGTGATGTGATGTGAGTCCAAGGAGGGTGGGGAGACCCCTCATGAGTTGGAGGACCAAGCTGTGCAGGGAATGAGTGAGAGTGCTGAAAAAAGGGGCTGGTAATCGTTTACAGCACCCCTGTAAACGATTACCCGAGAGAAATTTGGAATTTGTACAGAAAGTCCAACACAGGTCATCAGTCAGTTGAACACAGGTCACCATTGGGCAAAAAACTGACTTTTATGGTAATCTGCACCTGTCTGAGGCTTGTGCAGGTGTTCTAGTGGTGGGAGAGGGTGGATGGTGATGTGATGTGAGTCCAAGGAGGGTGGGGAGACCCCTCATGAGTTGGAGGAGCAAGTTGTGCAAGGAATGAGTGAGAGTGCTGAAAAAAGGGGCTGGTAATCGTTTACAGGACCCCTGTAAACGATTACCCGAGACAAATTGGCAATTTGTACAGATAGTCCAACACAGGTACTCAGTCAGGTGAACACAGGTCACCATTGGACAAAAAACTGACTTTTATGCTAATCTGCACCTGTCTGAGGCTTGTGCAGGTGTTCCAGTGGTGGGAGAGGGTGCATGGTGATGTGATGTGAGGCCAAGGAGGGTGGGGAGACCCCTCATGAGTTGGAGGAGCAAGCTGTGCAAGGAATGAGTGAGAGTGCTGAAAAAAAGGGGCTGGTAATCGTTTACAGGACCCCTGTAAACGATTACCCGAGACAAATTGGCAATTTGTACAGATAGTCCAACACAGGTACTCAGTCAGGTGAACACGGGTCACCATTGGACAAAAAACTGACTTTTATGCTAATCTGCACCTGTCTGAGGCTTGTGCAGGTGTTCCAGTGGTGGGAGAGGGTGCATGGTGATGTGATGTGAGGCCAAGGAGGGTGGGGAGACCCCTCATGAGTTGGAGGAGCAAGGTGTGCAAGGAATGAGTGAGACTGCTGAAAAAAGGGGCTGGTAATCGTTTACAGGACCCCTGTAAACGATTACCCGAGACAAATTGGAAATTTGTACAGAATGTCCAACACAGGTACTCAGTCAGGTGAACACAGGTCACCATTGGAAAAAAAAGTGTCTTTTAGGCACTTCTGCAACTGTCTGAGTAAAGTGCAGGTGTTCCTGTTACGTGCCTGACCACGATAAGTACTTAACTGAATAAAAAGTCTTTATTACTGCAACTTTGGGTATCACGATACACAACCAAGAGGTAAAGGCTACAAAAATGAGAACAAGGAATCTTCTTCTTTTGTTTTCGCATTAGAATTTTGTATATTGAATTCAATTCCTTTGTTCCTTTGCCTATGTATTTCACACATTCACTATTGCCCAGCTCTTCCTTTAAGTTAATGTTTGCACCATCTGTACTCAGTCCCAACCCTAAATAAATATCATTTTCATTTATATTCAAAACTTTATTCCCAACTATAAAACCACTACTACAGTCGTCCCACTTACCCAATAACTCACTCAGTATATTTCTACCTACTTTAACATTGACATTGACATCTAAAAACCAAGCAAATGGAGTTGTCGCAATCAATGATCGATGCTCCTTTGTTAAGCGTTCGTTCAAAGTACATATATACTTTGTCGAAAAAGAGTGACGAACATTCAACTGCATAAACCAAAATCAAATCATCAAAACAACGAAACCCAATAACCCAAGCACCACAACACAACGATACGAACCCCAAACATTAACCCAAATCAAATAACCATGCTACGTGATGCCCAAACCGAATAACCAAGCTACGACATGGAATGGAAAACCACTTACCTTAGTCGTCGGACAATCGTCACCGGAACTTGCCATTACGCACGATAACAGGAGACCAAACTGGCCGGAGACAACAGGATGCAAATGGAACGAAGCGAGACGAAACGCAACCTTCGACCTCTCAAGAGAACAGACCTCGTTTGCAATGGAACAGAGAAAGGGAAAGGCAATGGAACAGAGAAAGGGAAAGGGGTATTTTAGGATTTTCACTCAAAATAAGGGTTACGGTCATAGGTTTTAAAAAAAAAAAATTTAAACGAACCAATGAGGTGGCGACACGTGGCGTTGTCAAAAGAGTGTTAAAAATCTGTTGTTGGAATATCGCGGTCCGAAAGTATAATGTTTGGGGAATTGGTTTTAAAAAAAAAAATAGAAAGAGAAGGAAGAAGTTTATTTTTAAAGTTAGAAGAAAAGAAGAAGAATGAAAATGGGGTGGATATGATGTTACGTAACAAGAGAGAGAAAATAAGAGAAGTTTAGGAATTTAGATGGACCCGCGTAGGCCCCACCATGGAGAAATAATATTTTATTTTATTTTAAATTATAGGGGGTGAACTTAGGAAAATAAGAGGGTGTTGTAGAAATATTGGAATATGGGTTGGACTGTGAACTTAGTAGTTCAAGGGAGTGCATCTGAAATTTGATCTTAGTAGACAGGGTGTGAATCCGGTAAATTTAAGGGGTACTTCAGAAATTCTGTCTTAGTGGATAGAGATGTGAACTTCGTAATTATAGGGAGTGTGTCAGAAAATCTGTCTTAATAGACAGAGGGGTGAACTCCGTCATGTCAGGGTGTGCCCAGAAATTCTGTTTTGAAGACAGGGGTGTGAACTTAGCAATTTCAAGGGGTGCGCCAGTAAAAAAAAAATTCTCTTTTAAACAATTATTGAGAATTGTTGGTTATTATCTTGGTCTATTGTTGGTTTATTTATACATGTTATTGAGAATATGTATGAATTCGTGATTGAGCACGTTTATTCTGTTGGTGGAGGTACATACACTATGTTATTTACTTGTAACTCCGTCTGTCTTTTGAGCATTTTTGCTAGTCTCGCGTGAGACTGAGATTCGAGTGTCACCTTCTTCTGCGCGAGAAGGTGAATGTCTCGCCCAATGACTTCGGCTCGTGTTGAGTATAATGCATCGTTACGTGTAGTATCGATGTTTTTACTCGTTAGTCCTTCAGGAGTCAGGGAGATAGGTCTGAAGTCGCGATGGAAGACGGCTCGGGTCGCCTGTTATTGAGAGCAGGTTATGACGACGAATTACAAGTAAACGACATTGTTTATGAAAGACTAGTCTGCAATATCATGTGTGTCGATTTATATTAAATCATGGAAATTATATAGTTTATATGTAATGTGTTTATGATGTGATATTTCTGGTTTCTCACCCTGAAATGTTGTGGTTGTAGTTTCCACCTACGATGATCGTACTTGTACGGGAGTAGATGGTATTGCAGATAAAGCTGGATTGGAATAGCTCTTCGAGAGAGAGACGGGAATAAAACTTATTGGGATTTTTATAATGTTTTCTTATTTATGTTCGTTTGATTTTGCTATTTTAAGAAACAATTAAGATTCGGTTTGATGTAATGATGTGTGTATGGTTTGTTTATGTGTGGTATATTTAAAAAAATAAATAAATAAATAAACACTTTCATAAGATTCATGCTTCAAGGTTATTATTATTATTATTATCATTAATATATCCTATAAGGGGTGTTACACTATGTGTTTGACCTGAGACTCGAACCACATTTGATCCTTGAGAGACGACCTAGGAGTCACTTCCTAGTTTATACTGCATTAATTTTGCAATAAATTTTTGTGTGAGGTGCGACCCTCTCAACAACAGTATTAGTAATTGATTATTAGGTTTGATTGCCTAAAAATATATTGCATTAATGGTTTAATCAAGGGGCTTGACTACCACAAGTCCTCTAAATATACAATCGATGTCCAAGTAAAGACATCCTTTTCTAACCTTGATCTATCCTAATAAAATAAAGACCTCTTTGAAAAAGATATTTGACTTGAGCGTTAGAGTGTTTTATGCAGATCAACAACCCATCGAAGTGGACTACATTCTCGAAGAGGATTGAACGATCGAAAGAGAGCAAAGTAAGGAAGGACGACCGACCATCAAACAATTCAACAAAAACAAATTGAAACCAAAAAACAAAGTTATGCTCTTTTTTTCATATATTCTGTTGAAATGTCTTATTTATTGGATAGTGATATACTCACTTATATTCTGACCCTTAAAACAAATATGACCAAGGAAGTTTGTTTTGAAAGAACCCTAAATGGTGCTAATTCTTTTTCATAAGTGACATGTGGATCCCACACCCAATTTTAAAGTTTGATTTTGCTCTTTCAACCCTACCCAGTGGAACAACTCTATAGGTTCATCTGACTTCAATTATTTATTTTTTTTCTTGTTTGTTTCCCATCATTCACATGCAATCCAATGTATGTATTATTTTCATAAGTAGCATATTTTATGTTAGGTTTCTTTTTCTTCTTTTTTTTGTGTGTTTTTTTGGCCTGAACTTATAAATACATTGTTGTTTATGTGGTAATTTCTTTTAATATAATTTAAAATATTAAAATTAGTGTTTATCAGTGTACTTTTGAAAATATAATAAAAAAACAAAAAATAATCCATTTATAAGTTTAAGTTTCGAGTAAAAATAATAAAACTAAACACCATATAAAAAAATCACAAACTCATTATCTTTATTTAATAGATAAAAAAATAACATAAAAATAACAATACAATAACACAATCATAACAACAACATGATGATAAACTCACTTTTACCAGTGATTAAAGACAACAAAAAATAATTAGGATAATACCAAAAATTCACTAAGAAATAAAAATTATAATGGTATATTTCATAAAGTGAAAAAAAAAATGAAAGAAGAGGGAATAAGTGTATAATAAAAGAAAAAATATAGTTTAAATAGTTACCATTATTTTATTGCTAGTATTTAATAATTTTTGTTATAATAATAATAACAATAATGTTGTTAATAATATTAATATTATTTATTTATTTTATATTAAATTTAAAAACCAGGATTATACAAGAAAAAAATAATAAAATAATGATTAGTGAAGGTTCCATGGCTAATAGGTGGAACTCTTGAAACATTTTGTAAAAAGAAAAATTATTCATGTACATAAAAAAAATTCTCAACACAAGAGGAAATGAAAGTGATAAATTTATAGAATATATAATGTGATAACAAGAAAGAAATATATAAAAAACAAATGTTTGATAATATATATAAAATAAAGATGTATATTTATCATTAGTCATCTACCATGTGAAAAAAGAAGTTTGTCGACTTCTCATAGTTATGGAGATGCTGAATGAAATGTAAGTCATTTTCTATTCATGGTTGTGTATTTTTGTTTTATTTTTTTGTGAATTGGGATAATTATGTTCTTTTCTTGCGTTGAAGAGTTTCACTAAGAAAAAAAAGAAGTTGAAGAGGAAGTTGTTTCTGGTTATCTTGAGGGAAAAAAATTATTTATTTAATTAAGGAAAGACAAGTGGAAGAAATGACATCTAAAAAAAATTAAAAAAAAAGAAACTGCAAAAAATGAAGAATTTAATCTTTGAAATTATATCAAATACAGGCTTTCCTAATATTTTGTTATTTAAAATAAACAAAAATATATGTAATGTAAATGCAAATAAAAATAATGAGATGTTATCATCAAGATAAGACTCTAAAAAAATTTCACACACTAAATATTGAGATTTTTGTCACAATTTTATATCTCTAAAATAATATGCAAACCTCAAGACATAACTATTTATCGGATTCAAAACCTAAATCGATACGAAAAGTTAAAATTAATTTAATGTGTCATACTTTTTCTCTTATTGTGTCATACTGTCATTCTCCATGTTTGTCACACACTTAATGTTAAGCTCACTTTTTATTTTTTGGATTTTTCTTATCTTTGCTTAAATCATTAAATAAATTGAAAGGTTGCTAAATATTCCTTTTATTACACCTCCTTACTTTTTTTTTTTTAAGTTTATGGGTCCAATTAAATTGAAGTTAAGATTGCACCCAAAGAACATATATATTGAAAGTAATTTTTAACCTTAAAAAGTACAATAAAAGTAAATTCTTTAATAACTTTTATTTATTAAAGGTACTAAAGTTAATCATTATCCATGTACTAATTTAAGTTGTATACTATTAAATTCTTGATTCATAATGGATGAACGAGCGCTCGTTGAAATGAATTGACGAACGCTCAGAGATTGATGGACGAGCGCTCGTCCATCCATTTACACCAGCGCTCGTCCATCCCTTTCAACGAGCGTTCAAACACTGCTCGACACTCCACTTGGTTTAGGCCGCTCGGCAAGCAATGGGACGAACGTTCAAACCATCACCGACGTTCGTCCAGTCAGTCCCCAACGTTCGTTCACTCCGTCACCAACGTTCGTCCTCAACCTTCGGATGCGAACGCTCGACAATCAATGGGGACGAGCGTTCAAGCTAAAAGACGCTCGTCCTCGCCATTGGATTCGCACGCTCGACACTCAAGGTGAACGAGCGTTCATACTGTAGACCGTTCGTCCTCGACGTTCGGCAACTCGGCCTCAACCGTTCGTCCATTCGGTCCCCAACGTTCGTTCACTCCGTCACCAACGTTCGTCCTCAACCTTCGGATGCGAACGCTCGACAATCAATGGGGACGAGCGTTCAAGCTAAAAGACGCTCGTCCTCGCCATTGGATTCGCACGCTCGACACTCAAGGTGAACGAGCGTTCATACTGTAGACCGTTCGTCCTCGACGTTCAGCAACTCGGCCTCAACCGTTCGTCCATTCGGTCCTCAACGTTCGGCCATCCGTGGCCTCAACAATTCGGTCACCAGTCTCAATAACGTTCGTCCACTCGAATCTGCAAGCGTTCGCCCATTCGGCTACAGCTGATGCTCGCTTTGGTCCTCATTGACGTTCGGTCTAGCACGTTCCACACAACGCTCGACAATCAGTGTGTACGAGCGTCCAAACAGCCAACGTTCGGCCTCGACGTTCAGAATCGAACGCTCGACAATCAGTGTGCATGAGCGTCCAAACACCCAACGTTCGGCCTCGACGTTCAAGGACTCGAACGCTCGACAACGTTCGTCAAATGCATAACGTTCGCTCAACAACGTTCGTCAAATAATGGATTGTCGGCTACCCGCTCAATATCGTTCGTCCACTCGAATCCGCAAGCGTTCGCTCATTCTACTACAAATGATGCTTGCACATTGGTCCTCAATGACGTTCAGCGTTTTGGTCTCAACCGTTCGGCCAACAATTCTCAGTGACGTTCGGAAAATCAGCATGAAGCGTTTCAGCATTCATTGTAACGGCCGTTCGGCCTAAAGCGTTCGGCACTTCCCTCACATGGACGCTCGATCTATACCACTCGACCATACATCTGCACGAGCACTCAAGCCTTCGACCGTTCGTCCCCGCTGATGATCAGCCAGTCTGATTCAACAACGTTCGTCCGCTTGCCTCAATTTTTCAACTGTAGGTCTCAATTACGGTCAGCCGCCTAGCCTCCACCCTTTCGCCTCAATCGTTCGGCGATTTGCGTCTCAAGCATTCCACCATGCGATCCTATTGACGTTCGACCACCAGGTTTAAAACGCTCTATATTTTTATATATATTGTATATCTTACGCAGGTCACAGCGGTCAACCGAAAACCGGGCGTTCTAAGGAATTCACTCCATGTCCACGAACGTTCTACGGGATACACTCCCGCTGGTAGATGTTCGCCCTAGAACACCCAGGTACATTGAACAAAGGGACACACTCCCGCTGGTAGATGTTCGCCCTAGAACACCCAGGTACATTGAACAAAGGGATACACTCCCGCTGGTAGATGTTCGCCCTAGAACACCCAGGTACATTGAATAAAGGGACACACTCCCGCTGGTAGATGTTCGCCCTAGAACACCCAGACCATCAAACCTCGGGGACCATCCTCTAGCCTAAGTTCATGTTCGTCATTCGGCCTCAACGCTCGACAATCAAATGTCAACGAGCATCCACTAAGTCAGTCGTTCGGCCTCAACGCTCGACAATCAAATGTCAACGAGCATCCACTCAGTCAGTCGTTCGGCCTCAACGCTCGACAATCAAATGTCAACGAGCGTCCACTCACCTCTCGTCAATCCACATCAACGAGCGCTCGACAACCCAGGTGCACGAGCGTTCAACTTCCCTTTGGTTTCAACCTCGGTCATACGTGTCCTCACGTTCGGCCTCACTTGTTCCAACTTTTTGCCGCTCGTCTTCACCTCCTTTTGGTCCATCAAATTCCTCACTTGCACACGCTCTCTAATTACAGCGAAGACAGCCTCCCTCAAACTCATAAGTCCTATAGTTACCACGTTCATAAAACGGAACGGTTAACTCGGACTTGGGGGGCATGTTATGTAGTAAGGATATTTATGTAATAACATAAATATCTTAGATATTTGTCAAAGCCACTAACCACATTTTTAGGTAAGGTGGTTATTTTTATTTTTCTTATAAATACAGTGACAGGACCAAAGTCCAGGTACGTTCTCTTTATGCTCTAGAGATCCTGAATAATATTTCAGAGCAGTATCCAATTACTCTCTTCAGAGCTTCAGCTCTATAACTCATATCTGACTTGAGCGTCGGAGTATCTTTGCAGGTACCTCCCCCTCCTTTGGCGAATATGAAGGACAACAATTGAAGAAATGCAAGCATCCCAGACATCCAGGAGCAACAGAGACACACAGGAAAATGTACACCGAAACAAGTTGTATACTATTAAATTCTTGATTCATAATGGTTAAAATGTCATAACATAAGGAAAAAACACGCTTACACAATGATTTATTAGGAATATTTACCAACCAATTTTTGCCGCAAAGTTGATAACTTTGATGTCCAAATATATATCTAAAATAGTTGGAATAATTCATTACAAAATAAGAAAAACTTAATTAGAATTTATTTGCAACTAATGAAATCATTATATAAAAATATTTATTAACTTACGATAATCTTTAATAAAAAAATTCCATTTGTTTGTAGTTAAATGTTCTCCAACAATAAATTCAGAAATATAACCCAACTTTCATTATGTTTTTTTTTATCTACAACAGCAAAGGGTTATTAGCAAATTTTTAGTCATTTTGGATATTTGCAAAAATAATTATAACTTGTCCATCAAACTTCATTTTGAGGTAATAAACCATCAACTCCAATCAATAGTCAACATGTCTTCAATGTCAACTTGGATCCATAATATTAATATATATATATATATATATATATATATATATATATATATATATATATATTTGCAATTTAACTAAAATTAATAAAAAAAATCATCATAATTTTCAAATAAACTAGAATTTAGTGAGAATTTTGATATACTTTGTTAGGAATTTCACATATAAAATCAAATCATATATATAAATAGATTATCTTTGTCTAATAAATCAATAAATTTTATCGGAAAAAAATTCATACTTCTTTATTTATCAAGTTATCAATGTAAATAGATATTACAAGATATTGTTACACAAATAAAGTTACTGATATGGTATATATATAGACCGAATGGTTAATCCGCTACGACCGATCAATCCATCCGCAACATCAACAATGTTAGACCATAATTGGGCCAATGTTTAAGTTATTATTAGGCCAATAGTCCAGCAGACGATAAAATAATCAAAGATATCTGATTAAATATATTGATAAGCTGTTTATTAGTAACTAACCGAATCTAAAGGTAAGTCTGTTTTTATTTTATTGGATCTGTGTTAATTTAAGATCCATAAAACACTTATAAATAGGATGACAAGGCCAAAACCTAGGTAGGTTCGATCAGAACTCAAATACTCAACTGTGATAAATAGTTCACTAAATCGCTCCTAACTTGAGTGTCGGAGTGCCTTTTGCAGGTACCCCCCTCGGGTCAAGAGTACAATCGATCAGAGCAAGAGATAACCGAGCAGGTGACAACCGAGCGGAGCAGACGACTCAAGAATTGGAAAGCAGGAAAGTCACGTCAGAAAGGTTAGTATCTTGGTCCTACACAAATATCTACCGAAACATTTTGGCGCCCACCGTGGGGCCGAGAGCAAGCAGAAGAAACCCAATGGTGACCACGAGAAACCAAGAGGAGGAGCAGAGCACCAGAGAACTGATTAGAGATATGCAAGCATAGATGTAGGCACATGCGCAGACCATACAGGCGTAGGCACAAGCACAACAAGAGATGCAGTGAAAGCACACATAAGAGATTGTGGAGTTAAGGGCGAAACGAGTCTCTCCCGAGCGGTCGGCCTCAAACCGAGAAAATGAAATGAAGCAAGCCATAATCACACCAACCCGAACGCCCGAGGAAGAAGGGAACCAACGCCCCTGTAAACCGTTCGACCTACCAGTTTACTCCCTTTTACGGCGACCATCACGCAAACTCCAATGCCAGAAGAAAACCCTCCTGCATTAGATAAGTACGATGGATCAACTGATCCAGATGATCACCTCAGGACGTTTTTTAACGCTATGGCATTCTACACGAATAGCGACTCGATCATATGTAGAGCCTTCTCATTATCACTCAAGGAGGAGGCGTTGGAATGGTACGATACTCTTCCCCCCAAACGCAATAGATTGTTTCGCTACCGTGGAAACCCTCTTTAGAAGGCAATACGCCTCCAATCGGAGATAGAAGATGACACCGGCGGAATTGGTGAACACCAAACAAGAGAAGGATGAAACTTTGAAGGCCTTTATGAAAATGTATAATGAAACCGCATGACGGATTAAAGATGTTAATCAGACGTTTATCATTAGCAATTTCCCTTCGTGCCTGAGACCAGGATATTTTGCTGAAAAATTATATGCGCGATCACCAAAAACTATGGAGGAACTTTAGGAAAGGGTTGTAAAGTTCATTCGTATTGAAGACATGAGAAACTCAAGGAGGAAACAACATCAAGAAGCTTCTGCAGGGGGAACAAGAAAGAAGGGAAGCGATCGTCTAACAACGACAACAAAAACGAAGGTCAACATTTGAGGGATCTCCCCCGGATACCTAAGTTCAATCACTATACAAGCCTTAGTGCACCAAGGGCTAAGGTTCTCGAGGAGGCTCTCAATGCTGAACTTCTCACACTCTGAAGGAAGGCAACTCCCCATAATGCAGACAAGAGAAAAAATTGTCATTTCCATCAAAACTGCGGCCATACTATGGAAGAATGTATGGTACTGAAAGTTGGAATAGAAACGCTTATCCGAGCAGGCCATCTCCATAAGTACGTAAAGGAAGAAGGGGCCCAAATAAGAAGTCCCATAGAGGAAAATCTCGATGTAGAAGTCCCGAACGGTCATATCACAGAGATGACCGAAGTCGGGCACTATCGAAGTCGGAGGCACTACCGTAGTCGTAGTCCTAGTTGTAGTCATGAACATGACCGCTCGATCCGTGGGCGTATCGATACCATTTCTGGAGGTTTTGCTAGAGGATGGGCGTCATCCTCGGTCCGCAAAAAGCACCTAAGGAATTTGAAAACAGTTCACATGGTGGAGAGAAAGCCTCAATCCTGGCCACCTATTACCTTTACTGATGTCGACTTTCATGCTCTTGTCCTTGATCAAGATGATCCCAGTGTTGAAGCTTAATTGATTATATGCTCTGTGTATTCAATTAAGTTTGTTATTGTTGAGATTGTTGAAAGGGGGAACACTAGTTTAGCTGAACCCACAATCTAAGTGATATATGAGTTTTTGATGATGATAACACATAATTAATAACACACATGTATTTGGTGTTACATGTTCTATGCTTACATGTTATATGTGGTTTTGAGAACATGATTGTGTTGTTTGTGTTGTTCATTACATTTCACTATATGTGATTTATACATGAATGCATGACACATGTTTTTGCAAAAGAAAAACCACAAAGCACTTTTGTTGAACTTAAATTGTGTGGAATAATAATAGTTTTAAGTCGATTTCATTATGGGATGAGTCGGTTAAAACTCGTGTCTTTGCACAAACTTTTTCAAGTGTGTTGTGAGAGTTTTTCAAAGAGAAAAGTTTTCAAAATTGTTTTACTCTGTTATAAAGTTGATTACATGCATGTTGCATTCAACTGAGTTTGTTATGTTTTGAATAATTCTTAATGCTTGATATAACTATCACAACGACTATATTTTTTGTTGAGATTGTTGATAGGGGAGCACTAGTTTAGCTGAACCTACAATCTCAGAGCTTCTGGTTTTTGATGATGATAACACATAATTAATAACACATGTGTTTATGTGTTACATGTTCATTACTTTCATGATTATGATTATATGACCTTAGAGCTTCTGATTTTTGATGATGACAACACAATTAATAACACATGTGTTTATGTGTTACATGTTCATTATTTTCATGATTATGATTATATGAGAACATGTTTCTGTTGTGTTGATCATTGCAATTCACTATGTTATATATGTGAGATTTAATCTTTGATTGCATGAAAATTGTTTTGGAAAAGAAAAACCACATGCACTTTAGTTGAACTTAAATTGTGTAGCAAAACAACAGTTTTAAGTCGACTTCATTATGAAGTAAGTCGATTAAAACTCGTGGCTTGCACAAACTTTTTCAAAGTGTGCTGTGAGAATTTTTGAAGAGAAAGTTTTTCAAAACTATGTTTTTAACTGTTACAAAGTTGACTATGTGTGCAAGCCATTCGACTAAGTTTGTTATGTTTTGAAATTCTGTTAATGCTTGTTTAAAGTGCTAACGACTATATTTTTAAATATGTTTGACCAAGCATTAATTATGAATCAACTGCATTAATTGCATAATCAATTAACTTTATTTTATTAAAATTATAAAAAATCAAGAAAATTTATATTTAAATAGAATTGATATGGGGTAGCTAAAATTTGTAACACCATCGTTCAATCCTTTCACACGGTCTATCAAGATTTACAGGTTATTTTTTTATTATTTAATCCTTCTGTTATACATATTTTTTCTATTTCAATTCTACGTAGTAACAGACTACTTAGAGAGTACTACGAGTTCTTCTGTTTTCTTCTTTTGTGAGTTGGAGGGTTGCGGAGAGTTTCATACATTATGAGTGTTCTTGGTCCACCGAGGACAAAGTAGCCATTGTGGGAAGGTACTTTTGTATCTTCCGGTTTCAATTTCTTTTATGTTCTTGCCCGCTTAAAGTTCAATTTATTGTTTGTTTTCCATTTCTTTGTTGTTCTTCTTGGTGCATCTTTTTCGTTTCGCTCCTTCGTGCTTCTCTTTGCTCCTTCCAATTCGTTCGATACCGTTTTCATAAACCCTAGAGTGACGAAAAGGAGGGTTGTAAGGTGAATGAGAGAAAAGAGCATTCCATGGTCGTTTGGGATGAAGGAGTGAGAAACACCGAGAGAGGGAGTGGTGGTATAAATGCTGGAATTGGGAGACAAAGATAAAAAACGAAAGTAGAATTTTGGAGTAAGGAAAGAAATCGGAAAAAGGTATGGGAGCTCACCTTTCTTGTGATTGTATAACATCTGAAGTGTATTGTATTCCTGAAATTGGGTTATTTGATGTGTTTTTTTGTATTCTTGCTGGTTCTTGAACTCGAATAATGTTAGGGTCGAAATATTGCTCCTATATATGCAAGAACCTGCCAACATTTACGATTTTTTTTATGTGGGTTGTTGTTGTTGAAAGGGGTGGAAGAAGGGGGTGGTGTTGAAGCTGAGAATTGGGAAAAGGAGAGAAGAAGGTCCAAAATTGGAAGCTTGAAGAAGAAGGCCATAAACATGTATATAGGGTAAATATTCTAACAATTGAGAAGACAATGCAGATGTAGGAATCATGTATTGAATCTGTAAGTCCTGAGAACCCTATTCCTTCCAATGGTTTTTTGTCCTAATTTGTAACAAATTTATTGGTTATATCTAGTTGAAAAAATATGTAGAAGATTAGAAAATGTTACTCATATACTACTACAGGTGATTACCTCAGTGGTCCTACTAACCCTCTGTCTTAGGTTGATATTTTTTATCATGACGTATAAACTAAACAGGCTTTGATATTTTTCTTTCATCGCCACACACAATCAAATTGTAGCTTCCTGTTAGAAATATTTTTCTTAAACACTATAAATTTTCACATCAGCAAGTGTCCTTGTATGTTGACCTGGTATTGGTGCATGTTGATATATATTAGTGTGCACTGAATGTTATATGTTGACCTTGTATGTTGACATCTATTTGAGATATGGGTTTATGGAAACAGTTTTGAGGCCTTCCTTGCTGTTGTTAATCCCAGAAAGGAAGTACCTGAATAATGGGCACAAGAAAATGCTATATCCAAGGACTTCAATTCTCTCTGTGAAGATTCTAGAGCAAAAAGTTATATACTTGAAGAGCTCTCAAAGATTGCAAAGGAAAAGGTGTTTTTTTATGCTTTTCTTATCATCATCATCTAAACTGTTGTATTTGGAGACTTACTGGTGAAACTTTAAAGGAAGGTTCAGTTGTTTTAGGTTATGTCTTTATTCAACTATCTTCATTCTTTTTCATGGTTGCAGGGGTAGAATGACAGTACATTTGAAGCATCCTTGATAGAAGAAAGAAACGCTCATACCCTAGCCATAGTCCCTACCGAAATTGGTGAGCTTTTGTTTATCAAATTTCAAAATTCTACAATTTAGTGAGGTGTGTGGTAGATAATATGTACAACTGTTTTGTGCATACACATGGATATTATGGCTTTAGATTCACGAGCTG
Source organism: Vigna nakashimae (assembly GCA_034642375.1). Lineage (NCBI taxonomy): Eukaryota > Viridiplantae > Streptophyta > Magnoliopsida > Fabales > Fabaceae > Vigna > Vigna nakashimae. Next base: position 36,591,674 of record CM067767.1, read on the forward strand.
GTGCGGCAAGAAATTGTGATCCAGCCGGATGGGGTCTTGCTCTGGTCTGTACTCCAAGTACAACTATTTCTTCAGTCAATGAAAGATAATTGGTAGGTTGTTCTTCGGTCAATGATGAATCACAATAGCATTCTATATATAATAGGGCACCACTCTATTTTTATGAGTATTAGTTCTGCACTTTGATTATAGTGTTCGCAGACACCAGATTTTGGATTTTGGAGTTTTCTCTAGGTTACTTAGAGTTTTTCTCAAGGTTACTTGATAGCATTTTGAATTTGAATCCATGGTTAAAAAAATCATCTCATGCATGTGTATTTTGAATCCATTTAAATAATGTATATTTATCTTGTCTATTGACTTATATTCTCTTGTGATTAATGGGTGCTTGATATGCAAGTTGAATATCTCTATCAATATTTTCTCTTAAAACTTATAAGCAATGCATGGCAGTGAAACAGTGCAGGAGAAGGTGATAGGAAAAAGTTTTGCAAGTATTTCTTCTTCAAATAATCAAGAAACGACATCAATTAAAGTTAATCACAATTGTTACCACCTCCATCCTCAACTATGTAATCATTTACTCTCTTTTCCTTTTCACATTACTTTTCTCTAAAATTGTTGTCTCATGTTTTTATGATGGGCACCTACTGAAATGGTTGATGGATATTTTATTGATTTAAATTTGCTAGCATCTTTTGCATGTAAATCACACTATAATTTATCTATTACTATATTTTTTGAGGGACACCTCTCTTTTGGATTTGTGTTGGTGTTGAGCTCTCTGAACTGTTTTATATGGTGAGAACTAAGAACTACATGCAAAATTGTACATTACATGTTTTGATGACTGATTTACTTTTGCTGTATGTTTAATAAATTGTGTTCTGACTCAAGATTAAAGGTGAGTGCCACTTTATTGCTATGCATTGATATATAAGCTGGTTCATTCTTTGAGTTCGGGTATAAATGAGTAATATGCAAGAAATTTTGCCGGTCATTGGTGTAAAGGCTATAATTTGGTGCATACTTTGAGTTATACTATAAATAGGGGTTTGTATGTTAAAAAAGAAACTCGGATTTTATTGTGTTGAGAGTTAGTTCACTGTCATTTCAATTTAATGATTTTAACTAATAAGTTCTTTTATTTATAACTTTTACTAACGAGCTTTTGATTTTGACCGAGTTTCTAGCTTTGTTTTTGTTTTTGCATGCGGTACATACTACATAGTATTACAGCTATGTGGTATTTTTTTACTTGAATAATATTAAATAAATAAATAAGTATAAAATACTATCAACTAATACATGACTAAATTGATTGAATTTTTAAGAAAATAAAAACTTAATTGAAAAATAAATAACTTTCTATAGTTTAAATGTTTATTTTTTCCTTTCAGTTTTAAAAAAATTAAAGAAAAGCAGAATAAGATTTTCTTTATAAAAGGTTGAAAGTGTATAAAAGGAAATCAGTGAATTGAATGGGTGAGTGCAGAGAGAGTGGGCGGGAAAATCACATTTCTCTTTATCTTTCATTTTTTTTCCTGGAAAAATGATTCAGGATCATATAGTTTGGTTTCGGATGTTTTCCAAATTATTAACTTTTTCAATTGTGGTGTGGTGGAAACATCTGAGACTGGATAAAGCAGGACAGGATTTCATTTTTGCTGTCTTTTGTATTATTTATCTTCTCTTTTGTTTCTGTTTTTTTTCAAGAACGTTTTGTTTGTTTGAATGTGGATCATTGAACATTATTGGCTTAAAGGTTTTTCTATTTCAGTTATACCTAGTTCTCTTGTCTCTATAATTGTTTTATTTGCATTTTGTGAAATGTTATGTGTTATTTGTGTTCTCTGTTTTCTTGTTTGCTTTATCTTGTTATTTTTTTTCCTTCTTATATTTGCTTTTTCTGAACAACCGATATTCTTTTTGGACTCCTTTTGTTTTTGGAGTCTTTCTTTATATTTTTTTATTAGGTCTTATGTTCTTGCTATCTTTTAGTCGTTGTTTAGTTTTTTACTTGGTTTAGGACTTGGTGATGAAATATTGAATTATTTGTGTAAAGAGTATTTTGTTATGCATATATATGAGTGTGTCAAGCTTCTAGAGAGAAACTGGAGCGTAGTGAGCTTTCTGAGGCTAACTTAGCCTAAGTCCATTGGCAAATTGAGAGAGTTTAGCCTAACTAGCTTGCTAATTGTTTCTTGTGCAGATTGCTTAAACTGGAGTGCAATCAAGATAACAAAAGAGAAAGTTGCTACTGCATTTACTTCAATTTGTAAAATTGTTTACTGGCACGGCATTCACTTCCAATTTTTAAATTTGTTTGCTGATTTATGTGCAGAGGTCAGTTTGTCCAGTTTGATTTTTGTATATTCTTGATTGCCATTTAGTTCCATCCCAATTAGACTGTCATATCTCATTCAGTTTTACGAAGTAACTAAACAAAGCCTTGCATTTCCAATTTTGATTGCATGATTGAATGAATTAGATGACTATGGTTTGCGTTGTATCACATTAAATAGACCAGTTTAGACCATCAATTTTGACTAGCTTGGATTGATGTTTAACCAATTCAGTTCTTGTTTTGAATCATATAAATTTGAAGCTGGTTAACTGTTCATTTTCATGTGTATTTGTTGGATTGTGGTGTGACTTAGATGTGCAGCACTGATTTGTTTGAATCACTAAGTTAAGCCGCAGTTTAGTGATTGCAAGGTGAATTTTGAGCTGAATCCATGAGAAAAGCAGCAGCAGCAGCAGCAACCCGTTAGGGAGTTTGAAATTGAAGGGAGTCCTCTATCTTACACTGCTTGTGTTTTGGTTGAACTGATTATCTTTATGGTTTGTAATGGATTGCAATGAGCGAGATATTGATGATGGTATGAATTATTGTCCGCAATTAGGGGTCTAGTCTTTTTTGTTTGTCTTTAATTGTTTGCGTGTGATAGTCATGTATGTTGTTTTTAAAGGTAATTTTACTTTTAGGGGTATCAAGGGAGTAGCATAAGATAATTCTGGCAAGACAAGATTTGGTACTTAAGTAGCCTTTTTGGCTCACCTCTTACCTGGGATTTGTCGAAACCCATAAACCCTTTAGATTAGAAAAACTTTTAAGAACAAAGATGTCAAGTTATAGGTCTTCTAGGAGCAGTAATCTCAGTTTTGACCATCAAAATACTTTCAAAAATATGATTGAAACACTTGAAAAATCTAGGAAAAATTGTACCTTTTGAGAAAATGATAGGATTGAGTTTGATATATATAATCAAGTTAATAGGGAACTTCCATTCTTTGGTAGAGATATAAGTGCATTAACCTATTTAGCTTGGGAAAAGAAAATTAATGAAATACATTCACGCTTTGCTAAAATTAGTGAACCCCCCGTAAATCCTATGCCTTTTCTAGAATAAATGAAAATTGTGTTCCTAGACTTTACATTTCTATGTTTCAACGGGTTTTTGCATGCATACATTCATTGTTTTTATCTTGTATTATTCATTCATAAATATCACTTTAAAATATTTTCCATCACTGCGTGTATATTTTGGCCTGAATTAATCATATCATATCTTTCTGGTGCTGAACAATGTGTTTCAAAATTGAAGTATTCTCCTTCTTGAGTTCATTTAACTGAATTTAATCATTTTTAAAACTGTATGAAGTTTTTTAATTTTTCTTTATCTGAACATAATGTATTCATGTTCCAATAGATCTTTTATTTCAGTTTAAGGAATAAAGGCACATTATTCAAAAAAAATTCGTGAAGCTTGGTAGCAAAAAAGCACCTTGTGTACTTATTGCATAATCATCACAATTCATTAGGATTTAGGATGTTATTATTAGTATTTTGTTGTTTTCTTATAACTTGTTATTTTCACCCTATCTTTTACCTTCTAATCATATTTCTATCATTAATTTGACTTTACGAAGGCATAAAAGCTTTGAATTTTACTTCATAATTTCAGGTGGTACACTTTTTCTATTTCATAGAAAGGCTTTGAGGTACTTTAGAAAGTATGGATATAATTGGAGAAAGAAAAAGGATGGAAAGACTGTGAAAGAAGCTCATGAGGTTTCTTTTTCTATTTCATAGCTAGTTTCTTTTACTGTTTTAAGAGATTTCAGTTTTATTTTGCTTTTATAAAATATCTTTGCTGTTTTAAGAGTAGTAGTTTTAGTTTCTATCCTGTTTTAGTATTCTGTTTCAGATTTGATAGTGAGATTCTTAGTTATTTGTTGTTTTTGGATAGTGAGTTTCTATCTACTTCTCTTAACTTTCTTTTATAGTTTCAAACTGGTTTAGGTCGATACATTGAGGTTCTTAGTTGACTTTTCCAGGTTTTGCGTGATTACTTGTCTACTATTTTTAGTTCTTGATTGTGAATGATTTATTGAGTTTCTAATTTGAGTTCATAGTTTCTCGCTAGATTTTACAATTTCTTTCAATAGAATTGAATAGTTTTTACATGAAATGTGAGTTTCGAACTAGTTTTGACAGATTTTATCTTTGAGAGATTTCAGCCTTGCCTTACTTTCTTTCACTGTGTGATGCATTCCTGTTTATTTACATTTCAGAACTTGTATTATTTATGTTATGCATTCGTGAATGATTTATGCATTCATTTTTCACAACACCTCTCTTTGTTTACTACTACGACCTTCACTTCCAATTTTTTAAATTTGTTTGTTGATTTATGTGCAGATGTCAGTTTGTCCAGTTTGATTTTTGGTATATTTTTGATTGTCATTTAGTTCCATCTCAATTAGAGTCTAATTGGAGTCAAGTATTTCTAAGTAGACAGCAGCAACAACACCTCAGTGTAGAGCTTGGAGCAGGCTAGAAACAACCATCCAAATAGGGAAGTTGTCTAACATACCCTTATTTTGAATTGTTGCTTCGGCTTTAGCTCTTAAGTGATAGTATTGAATGGATACCGTACTGATTGAAGTTTAAATATCTGTGCAGCTTTGGATTGATGAGAATAGGAAGGTTAGTGCACAAGATTGCAAATTGAGTGCAACTAGGATCCATTTTCCACGTCAATTGTGCAAGACCGAGAAAGGGAGAATTCTTTATCTTGTGCATTGTATCTTGCCTGTTTAGCCAAGAGAATATTAAGCTGTGTGATAAATGTGTGTAGGATTGGAAAATCAGACCAAAAGAATTGAATTAAGGATGCACAAAGTTGTCGAGAAACAACAAAAGTGGAGCACGTGATTTTTGTTTTCCTTTATTTTGTCCACAAAGTTTACCTTTATTTTGTTTCAACATATTAATTCTAACTCCTTTGGCAGCCTTCTTGGGTAATTGATGAAGAATTTGGCATGGGTTATTGCGAGAAGAAATCTACACCAATTGTGACTAAATATTCAGTTGAACAATACAGTTAATATATTAATCTTTTTTTCCTTAGGTAATTCTTAGTTGATTCAAAAACTTGGTTTCATGAGTTGAAGTGCTGAGCATCTGACAGATTCCTCTTTTGTACATAAGTTTGCATATTGGATCCTTGTTTATATGTTTTGATATTTTGTTTTTTTTTGCATATGATATGATAATATTTTTATTTTCTAGCATTTTGTTCTTTTGAGCTTAATTCATATATACTGGTTTGCAGGGTGCCAATGCAGCATAATGAATTATGAGCATGGAGGTAAATTTTATTTTCATTTCCCTTGCCTTCTGTTTCTGTATTTTTTTCATCTTATTTTTGTTGCTCGCTTGGAAGTAGTTACCCTACATGTGGGAGTTTTTTTGCAGTATTCATGTGTTGAACTTTTTTGGCTTTTGTTGGCCCTAGATATGAAATTGATCATCGTTTAGTAACAACATTTTTTAATTTCGCTTATTTTGTGCCTAGCTTTGTTCTTTGGTGTCCCTACAAAAGAGGTTTAATAGCATGACAAAGACCTCATCTGTCGAGAAATCCAATTAGAAGCCGCGAGGGAGGATGGAAAAGGTGTTAACTGTTAGTCTCTACGGTATGTTTCTTGTGCAATTGTTCTATTGCAAAGGTTTGATGATTTTGTTGATGTAACATGTGTTATTACAGACATTGGGTCAAAGCAAATGCGGATTCGAACCTGTGCTCTGGATGTCTAGCAGTTTGGATTTACTCAAGTAGAAACTCGAGTTTTACAACTCCCAAGGTAGATTATTGTATATCTATGGTACTACTATGTCATTTTTATCATGCACTCTCATCATTTTTGTCATTTATTTTTTTTGTTTGAGATAAGCTATATACATGGTTGTAGTTTTATCAATTGTTTGTCCTACTAATGTTTTGTTCAATGTAAAGTTGTGTTCAGTTGGAGATCAAATTTTTATTGTTTTGTGAGGCTAACTTGGCCTAAGTCTATTGGCGTAAGTCTATTGTGCAATTAACCAATTAACCATGATAATTTTACTATGTCTTTCTATTTGTTTTGTTACAAGTGATTTATACATCTTGTGGGAGTCTTCGCAATAAATACTTTGCAGCTCAACTAGGAGCGGAGAAAGTAGTTGACTACATAAATGGTATTCTTTGAAATTTGTAATTCCATATATTTCACGTTGTTTTTAGAAAAAATTTCGTTATCTACGATGAGTTATTATGTTTATCTTTTTTACTATGAAATTATTTAAGTTCATTATTGCTCTAAAACTAATTGAATTTTATTGGCTTTAAGGAAGAATAAGATACTTGCTGAAATGGGATTACCCAGTGTTTGGGTCCACCATTAACTATCAACGATCAAAATGTAACAAATATTTGGTTGAAGATGAAAGTTAAGGTACAATATTACATTTGATTTGTTATGTCTTCAAATATAATTAGTTGTAGTAATTGTTTGCAATTGAAAATTGTTTGTCTTATCATGATTTTTCTTTATTGTGTAGCCTGGAGGCTTGAATTACATACTACTAGACGAAGTCGTAGTTGTTTCCAACGCGACCACCCTCGTTATTGACACTGTTGTCTCCCTTGGCTCCCAAGAGCTACTCCTTCAGTTGTAGCAGTGACAGATAAGAAATCTTATGTTCTCCTTATGACACTATTTTGAACCAAGAATTGTTTAGCATTGTATGAGTACCATTTGGAGGCATAGGGCATAGGGCATAGGGCATAGGGCATAGGGCATAGGGCTTAGGGCTTAGGGCTTAGGGCATAGGGCATAGGGCTTAGGGCTTAGGGCTTAGGGCTTAGGGCTTAGGGCTTAGGGCTTAGGGCTTAGGGCTTAGGGCTTAGGGCTTAGGGCTTAGGGCTTAGGGCTTAGGGCTTAGGGCTTAGGGCTTAGGGCTTAGGGCTTAGGGCTTAGGGCTTAGGGCTTAGGGCTTAGGGCTTAGGGCTTAGGGCTTAGGGCTTAGGGCTTAGGGCTTAGGGCTTAGGGCTTAGGGCTTAGGGCTTAGGGCTTAAAGGCTTAGGGAAGGCTTAGGGCTTAAAGGCTTAGGTCAAAGTATGATTAGGGATTAGGGCTTAGTATACTAAGACATAAGACTTAGGCCTTAAAGGTTATAACTTAGTGCTTTTCTACTTAAGTTCAAATTTGTTCTCGAAGTTTGAATTGCTTCAACTAAATGGTTTTCTTGTTGTGGTTGTTTTCTTTTTAACATTGCTTACTTGTTGTATTTTGTAGATTTCTTTGAAATGGAAATTTAAGTTTCTGAAAGAGGATGAAGCGCACAAATAAAATCAAAACATTATGGTAGAGATATCTTTTCATTCAAGTATTCCACTCTGTGATTCATTCCTGTTTATTTACATTTCAGAACTTGTATTGTTTATGTTATGCATTCGTGAGTGATTTATGCATTCATTTTTCATATCACCTCTCTTTGATTTTTATCTCTTTTTACCTCACCTATACCTTGGCCACATTACAAGCCTTGATTGAAGTCCTATTGATCTCGAGTGTATTTCTAATTCAATTGGTGTGATTAGAAGTTTTCCAAGTTTATGATAGCGTAAATTTGCATAATGTGTTGATAGTTAAACACCTAGATGTTGAAGTCTGAGGTTATTCTTATATTGACACACTATAGAGAGAGACCGAAACACCTCATATCCTGGGGCCGCTGGGTTATGCAATTTTCCACCTTCATTTTAGGGCCATTCAGGATTTGTATGATGTATGCAATTTGATGTCCTCCCTATGAATGAGATTTGTCACAATTGTTGTTGTCTGCATACTTTGATTTTTAAACACTGTCTTCTTGCTTGCATGCATTTGGGATAATTAAGGTTGATTTTTCTTTTTCTTTCTTTTTTTATCTATGGGAAAATTATGAGACTTGTAGTTTACGGGCAAAGGCTATGGATGAAGGGCGATTGTTTGAGAAGTACAAACGAAGGAGTTGCGGGGAAAAGAGATTCGCACGGTGAAAGTACTCTGGAATGAGAAAACTCAAGAGATAACTTGGGAGCTAGAAGATTTTATGAGAAAAGAGTACCCACACTTATTTGAGTAATACCTTAATTTTTGAGGACGAAAATTTTAAAAGTTGGGGAGAATGTAAGACCTGTGTAAAATAAAAATATACTTTTATTTTACTATATTTTGTGTTACTAAATAATTAATTATGATATGTTTGTGTAATGAAAATATTAAGAAAGTGAATAAAATAAATTAATTAGAAATAATGTTATCTTAATTTTAGAAAATTGTTTGAAAGAATGGTTGAGTAATGTTTCCTAGTTGTTTTATTTTCATTGGTGGGGAGGTGTGGGTCTCATAGTAATAAAAAATAAAAGAATGGTGAGAAGGCATTGTTGGGTGGGGCACGTGAAAGTGTGAGAGGCTTGAGAGGAATTTTCTAAAGTTTTTATGCTTTTTGGCTTTTCATATTTATGATAGGAGAGAAAATATATTTTTATATACTTGTCCTTCCTCTTTTTGCATGATTTGAGTTCTGAAGATGACAATGTCGGCAGTAGGTGTTGAAATATGTTTCCATAGCTTGGCTTCTTTTGTTTGGTAGGGTTTTGGATAGATTATAAAGTTAAGTAAGAAACATATAGTTAAGTTACATGGTGCATATTAAAAACATGAGCGAGGACTTAACCTACCATCTTATATAAACCATATTATGTGTGAGAGAGTGGAGGAATATACATACTATGCTAAATCATAGGTTCGAAGTGTAGTTTTGAATTGTGGGAAGCACCGTTGCTACGTGTCAACACCCAATTTCGTCCGGATTGGCTAATAGATTTATTTTATTTTCATCATGAGTGTCAAATAAAAATAAAAAAAAAGTAAAAAAATAATAATAAAAATAAAAAAAAGAGCGTTCGTCCTTGATTGTAATTTTAGGAACGAACGTTTTAGTTGGTCGATTTCAGACCGTTCGTCCTCTGCCTTTCGGACCGTTCGTGGCCATAAGCGTTCGTCCTGCACCGTGCGCGTTCGTTTTCTCCCCTTTCAAACGTTCTTCCTGTATCGTACGCGACCGTTCGCCATCACCTGTGCATGCAACCGTTCGTCCTTTAACTTTCACGAACGTTCGTCCTCCACCATTCGTACTTATTCGAACGTTCGTCCATGCCTACCTTTAGGACGTTCGGCAATTTTCAGCTTCAACCGTTCGGTCGAGTCCACTATTCGTCCGTGCGGCCAATTAGATGTTTAGGACGTTCGCTCATACAGAGAGTCAACCGTTCGATCATAATGTTTTAGTGAACGTTCGGTCTTCATGTGAACGTCCGGTCATGTTATGTGTTAGTGAACGTTCGGTCATGTTATGTGAAGCGTTCGGTCATGTAATGTGTTAGTGAGCGTTCGGTTATATTGTTTAATGAGCGTTCGCTTGTCATTTGAACGCTCGGTCATTCATCTGAACGCTAGGTCTCATGTTTGTCTTCAGCGTTCGTTCTAGTGCTTAAGTTAGTCCAGCGTTCGGGTTTAGGCGTTCGTCCAAACCACTCCTGCCTTTTCTACCGCTCGTCCATCACTTCCCCTTTCTATCGTTCGTCCAGCTCATTCCTCTCTTCTACCTTTCATCCTTTAAATTTCACGAACGTTCGTCCTCCACCGTTCGTACTTTACTTTATTCGAACGTTCGTCCATTCTTACCTTTATGATGTTCGGTCATGTTTTTTTAAACGTTCGGTCTTTGTGACGTGTTAGTGAACGTTCGGTCATGTTATGTGAACGTTCGATTTTGATGATGCTTGTGAACGATCGGTCCTTTTGATGTTTATTCTCAGTTGAACGTTCGGCCAAGATGATGTACTGTTCGTGGGCAGCGTTCGTCATAGGAGTTGTTCGGTCTGAGGCGTTCGTCCAAACCGTGTAGAATATTTTAAAATGGTCGTTCGTCTCAGTTGAACGTTCGTCCATAATTCCATCCAGCTGTTTCCCACATAGCTCCAAGGAAGGCTGCCTACACTCTCAACAAGCTGACAGTTTGCCATGGTCCACTCCCATTATTCCATTCCCCATAATCTTCCACCGACCCAATCATTTCTGCAGCCCTCCAATCATAGCTACCGACACTCCTCATCTTCCAATCAAAGCTGCCGACAATGGCACCCTTCTGCCAATTTAAGGGTCATCATCTTCACCTTACCGAGGGGGGATCCATCCTCCATATTCACACAGCTGAGAGATCACGGCCAACACCTCTGACCATTTTCCATCATTTTCAACTCTTCATCTCTAACACCCGTGAACTCCCTTCCACCATCTTCATCCTTATACCACCTCCAACAATCTTCATCACATCATCTTCATCTTGCTCTTCATTCGTCTGGAACACACCCCACGGCCAACACCTTATACACGGCCAACATCATCATTTCAAACCTTTCTTCTTCATCTTCACCTTATACCACGGCCACAGCTAGAAATTCTTCTTCCTCACGGGTCAGCAACCAAAGCCCACCATCTTTCCCCCCTTGGCGCATCACTCCCGACACACTTCCATCACAATACCTTCTTCTCCATCACTTTCACCTCCAACACCACCTCCAGCATCATTATTCTCATCTCCAAGACCTTCACCTAATTACAACCTTCATCCAACAGAATTACAAATAACTCAACAGTAAAAAAAGGGACGCAGGGAGAAGCCCTGGTGATGACCGGCGCTGTCGCCGGCGGTCCTGATAGCGAATAGCATCGTGTCCTAAGGCAGGGGATTTGCTCTCGCACGAAGAGAAGAGGAGGGAGGAGACGTGGTGGCTGGCTCGGGGAAGCGGTGGCGCGGAGACTGGACGACGGTGATGGCGCGGTGGCCGGTTTGGCGTGGTGGCCGTTCTTGGTGACATGTAGAGAAGACGCACCTCATCGGGTTTCATGGCTGTAGAGAAGAGAGATTTGATTGTGGGAGATGGAAGAACGAAGAGAAGGGTGGCAGAACCCCTAATCTTTCTGCTAAAAAACTTGGACTAAATCCATCAAGAAAAATCTATCCTCCCTTTTGCACACACCCATCTCTTATACACACCCCCTTTCATTCGGGCTTAAGCCTTTCTGCCAGCAAATAAAAATAAAAAAAAAACAAAAAGAATTGGACCTAACACACATTTCAGGATGCACTTTTGTTTTCATTTTTACACCCCTGACAGACAAAGGAGCTTCAATTTTACTCTCTGCACTTCGGGTTTTCAGCTCTGCACTTCTTTTCTTCTTGGTTTGTTTCTCTCGTCTTGTTCTTAAGTTTTTATTTCTTTATTTTTATTATTTGTTTGTTGTATGTAGCCCTTTGTGTGATAACTCCACTCTTGTATATTGTATCTTATATTTTTGTCGGGTTTGTTCATAAAAAAATATAAAAAAAATATATATATAAAATAAAACAAAAAAAAAAGTCGTGTGAGTGCTCGTGCGATCGAACGCATCAGCCTAGTGCTCATTACGCAAACAATAAGCAAAAAGCCGTATGAGTACTCGTGCGATCATACGTATCAGCCTAGTGCTCATTACGCAAAATTAAAAGATAAATTAAAAAGGTTTAATCATTTACTACATCCCTATTTATGTACGAATTTCTCAATTGGGTCCTCGTTTTTTAAAGTGTATCAAAATGGTCCTTAATTTTGAAAATTGATATCAATTGAGTCCTTTCCGTTAAGTTGGCTGGACCGCGTTAAAAAATTGATGAGTGGATGCTGAGATGACGAACGAACGCTCGTCCACCAGCGAACGAACGTTCGTTCACCAGCGAACGAACGCTCGTTCGCGCTTGTTCACCAGCGAACGAACGCTCGTCGACCACCGAACGAACGGTCGTCCAGTGTGGAACGAATGGTCGTCCAGCAGTAAGAGGTCGACGAGCGTTCGTTCGCTGGTGGACGAGCGCGAACGAGCGTTCGTTCGCTGGTGAACGAACGTTCGTTCGCTGGTGGACGAACGTTCGTTCGTCATCTCAGCATCCACTCATCAATTTTTTTAACGCCGTTCAGCCAACTTAACGGAAAGGACTCAATTGATATCAATTTTCAAAATTAAGGACCATTTTGATACACTTTAAAAAACGAGGACCCAATTGAGAAATTCGTACATATATAGGGATGTAGTAAAGGATTAAACCAATTAAAAATAAAAAAAATATGTTTATAAAAATATTGAGCACATGTGTGATCGCACGCATCGTCCTTGTGCTGAAAACATTGTCTTTTATAAAAACACCAAAAAAATATAAAATCTTCAAAAACTAAAAACATTCACATTTTCAAACAACAAACTATCTTTTTGGCCAGAACTACGTGATCCTTGATTCTCCATCAAAAGTGGAGATACGTAGGAGCAAGGCCAGTCCTTGTCAGGTTCACTTTCCCAAAAATCCAAAATCATTTTACAAACAAAATTCTCAATCAATTTTCAAACAAATTTTCAAGCAGTTTTCTAAAAGAACTACGGAACCCTGATTTCTCATTCTTAATGAGAATACGTAGGAGCAAGGTCAATCCTTGTCGGGCCCAAAAAAACTAAAAAATATTTTGTTTCTTTAGAATTTTATTTTTAGGGGAAAGTTAAACATTTTGAAAACCACATCATATTCGCATATTTAGTTAAAGGTACTGCCTTAGGGCAGGCGTTGTAGGGTGCTAATACCTTCCCTACACGTAACCGACTCCCGAACCAAGAATCTCAGTTTCGCAGACCATGCCTTATCATTTTATGGTTTTTCCGTAGTTTTCCAGAATAAACTATGGTGGCGACTCCAGATCTCTTTTTCAAAACTTTGTAACGTTTTTATTTTTCGGATCGTCGTCCCGTCGCGATCCCGGTTGTGACACTACGCAAGGAAAGGAAGCCATCTTGGTCTTTGCTTTGAACCTCAAAGGGTTGTGGAAACTCACTGGAACTAGAGGTAAGGGGGGAAACTAGGATTCATATAACTGTATGCATGTTGGGGTAGTTAAAAAACTAGACTATATATGTATGTTTGATGGTGCATGTATAGATGTATGTTGGGTTGTTACGTGAAGGAACTTAACCATGTTTTGAAACTTATGCATGTTGATAAGATGTGCATGTTTTGGTTCTTTTGGGATGTTGCAGGTATGTGTTTATTCTTATGAGTATGTTTAAGCCATGGTTGTATTCTTTCCTTATACTCTTTACTTTGCATAAAATGAGAGAGGGGTTGTTGAGGGGCACATTTCTACACTCTTTAACCAAGAGTGTTGTGGGTAGGTGGTTTCAGTTTACTCTTTCAGGTAGAGGAAGAGAATGAGTGTGTGTGTTTTTGTCTTGTATTTGTGTGCAAAGTAAGAAGAAGTGAAAAATAAGGGAATAGGGGTTGTTTAGTTGTATAGGTTTTACGTAAGGTGGAATAATGAGAGGTGGAGAGTTTGCATGGTGACTTTATGTGAAACCAAAAGAGATTGTTTTATGTGCATGTGAGTGACGAAAGTGAGGAGGAGAACAAAAAGAATGGTTTAGGTTTAGTTGGAGAAAGAGGAAATGATGAAGAGTAAGAGTAGTAATTGTGGGTTAGAGGTTTCTAAGTGTAGTTTTGGAGAAGTTGAAGTTGTGTGGGAAGAATGAACTAAAAGGAAAAGAAAGGGAGGGGTACATGTTTTACGTAAAGTGGTGAGGTTTTGATATTAAAATGGAAGAAGGGGTTGGTAAGAGATGGGTCTTTGAAATCAAGTGAAAACAAAGTGAATGTATGTGCATGAAGAATCTATATTCCAGTAGTATGTGAGATAGTAGATATGTGAGGGAGAGACCCTTTGTAACATCCAAAAATATAGTAATTACCATAGATCAGAATTAATTACAATTAACAGTATAATAAACAGTCTTTAATATAAACAGAAACCAAGGTTTCAAAGCCGAATGGCTGCAGTACAAAATAACGAGCGTATCAAAGTACAGGAAAATGAAACAGAACGAACGGTTTTACAAAAAGATTAACCGAACGTCCAAAACAAGCTAATATTTACACCCTAACATCTACGAGCGCTCTAAGGCTCGGCCTTTACTTCAACTTCTGTTGGAAACAATCGGTACCGTTATAGAATCGCGCAGCGGAATAAAATACTTATAAAGCGGAAAGCGTGTTACCGTCACAAATCAAGTTTTGATGGTCCGTTTTAGAAAAATAATTTTCTTAGAGAAAATTTATCAAACAGTTAACATGCGTAAAAAGTAAAGAGTATAGAGAGTAGAAAAATTGATACACTGGATTTTTATCCTGGTTCGAATCAAAAGATTCTACGTCCAGTCGTTAATCACTATGAATAGTGATTAACCTTTTTTTTTACTAAAATATGGTTTGCAGATTACAATCAGATAATCAAAATAAGCAAAGAATAGAACACATCTTCCTTCGACAAACGAACGGAAGAACCTGCTCAGCCAACTTGAAGAGAACCGCTCCGACCTTTGACAAACAAAACGCGAGCTTCTCCTATTCACAAGACCAGGCAAGAGCACTCTATCACTTTGAGAACTTCCTCAGACAAACTGTATTCTCAAAATGGCATAGATCCTTTTCACTCGCAGAGAGCTTCCCTTAGGCACAAAGCTCTAATACTCTCAATTGAAAAGTTACATTCTAAGAGTTGTGAAGACCTCTATTTATAAGCCTAGTTTCGTGCAGGGTCAAAAACTAAAAAAACATCTCCCAACTGCCACTGATAATCGATTATCAAAAGTGATAATCGATTATTCAAGTCCGTTACAGGGTTTTCAAAATGTGATAATCGATTATTCTTGTATGACTCTGTGATAATCGATTATTGCCATTCCATAATCGATTATTACAGTTAAAAATGCAAGTTTACAAAGTTTACGAGAATTTCCTACTACATTTAATTTCTACAAATTGCTTTTAACTAATTCTAATATCTTCTTCAACTAAAACTTCTTGCAGCATCATCAAAACAAATTTCTTCAAGATTTACCAATACTCCTTATTGGTAACAATCTCCCCCTTTTTGATGATGATCAAAAATTCAATTTGTTAAAAGCATTTCTAATTTCCTGCACAGATTCCATACTTACAAACATGTTAGTAATAACTGCACTACTTAAATTAGAAGTTTTCTCCCCCTTTTTGATCATAAGCAAAAAGTAAAAAGTAAAAAAGTGGAAAAACTCCCCCTCAAATTTTTCTCCCCCTCAACAAAAGAATTGATGCATTTCGAAACAGAAATAAAATTGAAATTTCATAACATGAAAGAAAAGAATACCTCATGGAATATAAGAACAACAGAAATTCAACTCTAATTAAGAAGTACAAACAATATTAATTAATCCATAATAGAGATAAAAACAAGATATCTAACAAACTCATATATCTTCCCCTTATATAGGTACCAGTTATCCCATAATATGTCAATCAAAAATAGATTTCCCAATTTTTTATCATAATCAGAAAAACATCTAATCTTTATGCTCCCCCTAAATTTGTTAACTTAAAAAGAATTTGGATCCTTTTAATTCATTAAAAATTACTCCCCTAAAAGTAATATTCCCTTTAAAAATCAAAGACAGATTCCTTAAAAAAAAAAATTTTTTTTAAAAGTTTTTTTTTTTTTTTACGTTGTGACTTAAGATAATCGATTATTACTTTAAATAATCGATTATTTGCGAGCCAAATTGCCAAAATCCAAATTTTGAGGACGAGATAATCGATTATTATCCTTGGTAATCGATTATTTACGTTAATTTTCGAAAAACACAAATTTTGGGCCAAATTTTCAACCTAAGACACATCTAACATTCATAAATTATTTCAAAGCTCTTAAAAAATACCAGGATATCATAGAGTCTTTTTTTTTTCCTTTTGAAAAATTAACCTGCAAAACAAAACAATAGAGTTTTGGTCCCCATAATCTCATTTGGGTCCTTTGAGGTTAGAGACAATTTACTTTATAACAGGAATCCAAGCATATTTTCCATTTGGAACATCAAAATGTTTAATTCTACATTTGTTAGAAGTGTGCCCCTTTTTCATACAATAAAAGCATGTGACAACATTTGGGTTTCTATAAGACACAGTTCCTTTTTCAACCCATACCCTACGGGTTCTTTTAATTTGGTTCTTACTTTTAAAAACACTTTTGTTTTTATAAACCTTTCTAACAGTTATAGGCATTTCAATATTATTATTTCTAGTTGCAACTTCAAGAAGATTTTCAAGAATATCAATATCAAGCATATAACTCTTACATGAAAGACATTCAACAGGATGTTCAACATTTGAAGACTCTTTCATTTCCAAGTTGCAAATTTTATTTCTCAAACTTACTTCCTCATCTAATGCCTTCTCATATTTAATTCGCAATTCTTTAAATTCCTTTTTCAAATTTTTATGAGCAGCATTCAATTTCTCAGATTCATCAAGCAATTCAAGAAAAGCTTTTTGCAAATCAAATTCACTAGATTCAGAATTAGAACAACTTACTTGGCTTGCAGTATCATCAGTATTTACCATCAAACACAAGTTTGCTTCTTCATCAGAATCACTTGAACTACTTGAGTCATTATCAACCCAAGCAATGTGGACCTTCTTTTTGTGAAATTTCTTGATAATTGGACAAACGACTTTTATATGGCCTCTTTCACCACATCCATAACATTTAAAGCTAGATGAGGAGCCTTGATTGTCCTTCTTTTTCTTCAAGAGTTGGCTTTTAGATGATTCATTGTTGGCCATTAAGCATATATTTTCTTGCTTATTTGAATTGTTTGAGCTTGAGGAGCTTGAATCAGACAACGTCAACTTAACAACATCTGTGACTTTATCATGAGTAACTCTTAAAAATTCCCACATTTCCTGAGCACTTTCATAAACAGAAACTTTGAAAAAATCATCAAGGGTTAGTGCAGATAAAATTATGTTCCTAGCCCTAACATCATATTGTGCCATTCTATTTTCATCCATAGTCCACTGTAAAAATGGTTTTTCTACCTGCATATCATTTACTAAAATAGTGGGAACAATTAGTCCATTCATAACAACTTCCCAAATACCCCTGTCAATAGACTCCAAAAATATTTGCATTCTTATTTTCCAAAACGCATAATTTTCCCCTGTAAACAAAGGAGGTCTATCAATAGAAGCACCCTCAGCATAAACTTGGTTATGACCGCCCATTTTCAAAAAATTTGAAAAACTATCAAAGCAAGCTCTGATACCAATTGTTGGAAACAATCGGTACCGTTATAGAGTCGCGCAGTGGAATAAAATACTTATAAAGCGGAAAGCGTGTTACGGTCACAAATCAAGTTTTGATGGTCCGTTTTAGAAAAATAATTTTCTTAGAGAAAATTTATCAAACAGTTAACATGCGTAAAAAGTAAAGAGTATAGAGAGTAGAAAAATTGATACACTGGATTTTTATCCTGGTTCGAATCAAAAGATTCTACGTCCAGTCGTTAATCACTATGAATAGTGATTAACCTTTTTTTTTACTAAAATATGGTTTGCAGATTACAATCAGATAATCAAAATAAGCAAAGAATAGAAAACACCTTCCTTCGACAAACGAACGGAAGAACCTGCTCAGCCAACTTGAAGAGAACCGCTCCGACCTTTGACAAACAAAACGCGAGCTTCTCCTATTCACAAGACCAGGCAAGAGCACTCTATCACTTTGAGAACTTCCTCAGACAAACTGTATTCTCAAAATGGCATAGATCCTTTTCACTCGCAGAGAGCTTCCCTTAGGCACAAAGCTCTAATACTCTCAATTGAAAAGTTACATTCTAAGAGTTGTGAAGACCTCTATTTATAAGCCTAGTTTCATGCAGGGTCAAAAACTAAAAAAACATCTCCCAACTGCCACTGATAATCGATTATCAAAAGTGATAATCGATTATTCAAGTCCGTTACAGGGTTTTCAAAATGTGATAATCGATTATATGATGTGATAATCGATTATTCCTGTATGACTCTGTGATAATCGATTATTGCCATTCCATAATCGATTATTACAGTTAAAAATGCAAGTTTACAAAGTTTACGAGAATTTCCTACTACATTTAATTTCTACAAATTGCTTTTAACTAATTCTAATATCTTCTTCAACTAAAACTTCTTGCAGCATCATCAAAACAAATTTCTTCAAGATTTACCAATACTCCTTATTGGTAACAACTTCGACCAGATTAGCATCTTCCAAATTTTCTTCTTCCAGCATTTCTTCAAGAGACGCTCCACCATATGCTCACATCCACACGGATGATCATTGCAGGACAAGACGAACATACATAGACAGGAGACAACACAATGGAAATGCAAGGGTAAGCTTATATCATTTAATTCATACAACACACATACATTTAACGTTTCAGTTTACACATACAACATGTAACTTATCATATAATTTAACATAGAAATATGTATATAAAGATAGATCGTCCGGACTGTATGAACCATGTAGTTACAAGCGTCCTTGCACCCAAGTGGTGTAGTAGCCGGGATATACCTAATCAGCTGCCACTTGAGGTTAATCCGTCGTCCATACTAAGCGATGAACGAGGACCTCCTGCCATTCCCACACATGACTACCCCCTTCTACGTGAAGATGAGTAACACGGAATATCAGGATGGACCGCGAGTCCTAACTTATCCATGTTCATACTTTACCAAATTTAATATTTAACACATATGAGACGTTCCTCCTTGGAACGCTCGTTCAAATTCCATAATCATATAATCATTTAACATAGTGTTCAAACGTCTTATCCTTTCATAGTTATAATATTTTCATTCTATGTTCCACTCTCTTAAACAGACGAACGTTCAATTTACTGAAGGAAGAGGACGAACGTTTAAAAGTCAGAATTAGGGAAAAACCCATGATAAATCACAAAATTTTCCAGAATAATAAGACCAAACTCCAGAATAATTTTAAGTACTAAGAATTTAGATTATCTCAATTTAGATAAATAAACATTAAGGAGAAGACTTGACTGTATAGGGAACTTTGTATTTGAAAGGGATAGGCTGCCAGTCAATGACCAAACGCGCCAATATAAATTTTACCAATTGTTTGAACGAACGCTATTTACGTTCGGTAAGGAATTTAAAGATAAGGACGAACGTGCGATGTAAGACCGTACACTTTATTAAAGCGAACACTCAGTATATGACCGAGCACCAATCATGACGAACGCTTGATAAAAGACCGAACGCCATTTAAAACGAACGTTCGACATAAGGCCGAACGCTATTAATGACGAACGCTCGACATAAGGCCGAACGCTATTAAGGACGAACGCTCGACATAAGGCCGAACGCTATTAAGGACGAACGCTCGACATAAGGCCGAACGCTATTAAGGACGAACGCTCGGTTAAAGAACGTGCGTTACATATTTATAAAGTTTCAAATATTTATATACACTGAGCTGAACCGAACGCTCATTTACTCAAATGGAGACGCTCGTTCTCGAGCAGAATTCTTTCCAAATGAAAGAATTCCAAACTAAGTTATTTTTAATGAAAACCGAACGGTCTAAGACCGTACAGGGACGAGCGTCATTTATCAAAGGGAATGATATAAATTTCAGGTTTTTCAACCTTAATAGAATTTTCCAGATTTCAAATTTATAAACTTTATAACTTTCATTTCCAGATTTAATTCACCTTAAACGTCATCATCATACAGATCTCATCATTTTAATCATTCCAACTATATAACATTCATACACCTATCATACGTATCCAAATCAACATGTAAAACAAACCAGAAATTCATATCCCATATCAGTGAACGTTCATAAAGAATCAAACATCATACTTTTCATACATCCAACTCAGATCATACAATCACGCAGTATAAATTAAACATATAAGCTTCCCTTACCTGGATAGCAGTGTACGCCCTAAGAGTATGACTTTCACACGTTCAACTACAGCTCTTCTACACTCAACAGTCACTTAAGTTTCTTCCACTAAAATCTAACCAAAGAAAACTCAGAAACTTAGTTTATGTCCTTGCATGCAACTGAAACAGGGTTCGTTAGTAACTCCAGAACTAGGGTATGGTTTGAAGACTTACCGTTTACAGAATCAAAAAGGATTCGGATCAAAATGAAGCTCACTGCTGGATGAACGTTACTACGGTTCTGAAATGGAATTCGGAGAAAAGCTTGGTGAGTTACAGTAGAGAGATGTTTACTGGTTTTAGAGAGAAGTTGGAGAAGATGAAGGGTTTGTTTTCTGGGGAAGAAGATGAGTGGTGTAGGTGAGTGGAATGGTTTCCGAAAATTCACTTTTGTTCCTTCCCATTCCAGACAAACGAACGTCTCATTTTCGGACACCTGTACCCCCACTCTGATTTTAGAAACTTCCAACGTGACAAGTGGCATGCGTGCATGCAGCGCTTGGTACGTTTTTAATGCACTGAGTGTGTGACGTGGTGCGTTTTTCAGTGCAGATCAGAGTAGTGAATCAGATTGGTGAGTGGGTTTTAAATGGAATGAGCATTGATTGTGGTGCGCATTAAATTGATATAATAGAGAATTATTACTGCTAATTATTTAGGTTCTCACACCCTTGGTTTTAGAAAGTGTGGATTTGGGGTTGTTTGAAAAAGTGAAATAAAATAGTAGAAAGAAATGTGTGTTACAGAGTAGGGAGAGTGATGAATAAATGGAGTTAATTGTTGGGGTAGTTAAAAAAAGAGAGAGATAAAAGATGGGTTACATGATTTACGTAAAGATGGTGAGAGAAGAAAGTATAATGTTTGGGGAATTGGTTTTAAAAAAAAAAATAGAAAGAGAAGGAAGAAGTTTATTTTTAAAGTTAGAAGAAAAGAAGAAGAATGAAAATGGGGTGGATATGATGTTACGTAACAAGAGAGAGAAAATAAGAGAAGTTTAGGAATTTAGATGGACCCGCGTAGGCCCCACCATGGAGAAATAATATTTTATTTTATTTTAAATTATAGGGGGTGAACTTAGGAAAATAAGAGGGTGTTGTAGAAATATTGGAATATGGGTTGGACTGTGAACTTAGTAGTTCAAGGGAGTGCATCTGAAATTTGATCTTAGTAGACAGGGTGTGAATCCGGTAAATTTAAGGGGTACTTCAGAAATTCTGTCTTAGTGGATAGAGATGTGAACTTCGTAATTATAGGGAGTGTGTCAGAAAATCTGTCTTAATAGACAGAGGGGTGAACTCCGTCATGTCAGGGTGTGCCCAGAAATTCTGTTTTGAAGACAGGGGTGTGAACTTAGCAATTTCAAGGGGTGCGCCAGTAAAAAAAAATTCTCTTTTAAACAATTATTGAGAATTGTTGGTTATTATCTTGGTTTATTGTTGGTTTATTTATACATGTTATTGAGAATATGTATGAATTCGTGATTGAGCACGTTTATTCTGTTGGTGGAGGTACATACACTATGTTATTTACTTGTAACTCCGTATGTCTTTTGAGCATTTTTGCTAGTCTCGCGTGAGACTGAGATTCGAGTGTCACCTTCTTCTGCGCGAGAAGGTGAATGTCTCGCCCAATGACTTCGGCTCGTGTTGAGTATAATGCATCGTTACGTGTAGTATCGATGTTTTTACTCGTTAGTCCTTCAGGAGTCGGGGAGATAGGTCTGAAGTCGCGATGGAAGACGGCTCGGGTCGCCTGTTATTGAGAGCAGGTTATGACGACGAATTACAAGTAAACGACATTGTTTATGAAAGACTAGTCTGCAATATCATGTGTGTCGATTTATATTAAATCATGGAAATTATATAGTTTATATGTAATGTGTTTATGATGTGATATTTCTGGTTTCTCACCCTGAAATGTTGTGGTTGTGGTTTCCACCTACGATGATCGTACTTGTACGGGAGTAGATGGTATTGCAGATAAAGCTGGATTGGAATAGCTCTTCGAGAGAGAGACGGGAATAAAACTTATTGGGATTTTTATAATGTTTTCTTATTTATGTTCGTTTGATTTTGCTATTTTAAGAAACAATTAAGATTCGGTTTGATGTAATGATGTGTGTATGGTTTGTTTATGTGTGGTATATTTAAAAAAAAATAAAAATAAATAAACACTTTCATAAGATTCATGCTTCAAGGTTATTATTATTATTATTATCATTAATATATCCTATAAGGGGTGTTACACTATGTGTTTGACCTGAGACTCGAACCACATTTGATCCTTGAGAGACGACCTAGGAGTCACTTCCTAGTTTATACTGCATTAATTTTGCAATAAATTTTTGTGTGAGGTGCGACCCTCTCAACAACAATATTAGTAATTGATTATTAGGTTTGATTGCCTAAAAATATAATGCATTAATGGTTAATCAAGGGGCTTGACTACCACAAGTCCTCTAAATATACAATCGATGTCCAAGTAAAGACATCCTTTTCTAACCTTGATCTATCCTAATAAAATAAAGACCTCTTTGAAAAAGATATTTGACTTGAGCGTTAGAGTGTTTTATGCAGGTCAACAACCCATCGAAGTGGACTACATTCTCGAAGAGGATTGAACGATCGAAAGAGAGCAAAGTAAGGAAGGACGACCGACCATCAACCAATTCAACAAAAACAAATTGAAACCAAAAAACAAAGTTATGCTCTTTTTTTCATATATTCTGTTGAAATGTCTTATTTATTGGATAGTGATATACTCACTTATATTCTGACCCTTAAAACAAATATGACCAAGGAAGTTTGTTTTGAAAGAACCCTAAATGGTGCTAATTCTTTTTCATAAGTGACATGTGGATCCCACACCCAATTTTAAAGTTTGATTTTGCTCTTTCAACCCTACCCAGTGGAACAACTCTATAGGTTCATCTGACTTCAATTATTTATTTTTTTTTCTTGTTTGTTTCCCATCATTCACATGCAATCCAATGTATGTATTATTTTCATAAGTAGCATATTTTATGTTAGGTTTCTTTTTCTTCTTTTTTTTGTGTGTTTTTTTGGCCTGAACTTATAAATACATTGTTGTTTATGTGGTAATTTCTTTTAATATAATTTAAAATATTAAAATTAGTGTTTATCAGTGTACTTTTGAAAATATAATAAAAAAACAAAAAATAATCCATTTATAAGTTTAAGTTTCGAGTAAAAATAATAAAACTAAACACCATATAAAAAAAATCACAAACTCATTATCTTTATTTAATAGATAAAAAAATAACATAAAAATAACAATACAATATGTAACATCCCAAAATTATACAGTCATCAACTATATACTTAGAATAATCACATTAATCAATATGGCAAAACAGTCTTAATAATACAGAAAGCAGTGTGCATAATTGGCCGAACGGCCTTTCATATAAATTAACGAGCGTTTACAAAACAATGAGGACGAACGGTTTACAAAAACTGACCGAACGTCCAAATATGTACAGCAACAAAAGAGCGCTCGCTCACAGCCGCTCGCTAGCCTAACTATACTAATTAAAATAGCCGAACGCCATTACTGTTCGGCCTTCACCTCAACTTCTACTAAGTTTTCTTCAGCAAGGATCTCCTCTTCCAGTGTTTGCTCCAAGGAAGTATCACCTTCTGCTCACATCCACACGGATGATCATTGCAAGGACATGACGGATATACATATACAAGACAACACAATGGAAATGCAAGGGTAAGCTTATTGAATTTAATTCAAGTCAAACCTTTATTTCATACTTATCAAATTCAGCAATTAAATTCACAAACATATACATTCAATTCATACAATAATTCCATCCAAATCCTGATGCTAGACCGACCGTCCGGACTGTATGAATCCTGTGTAGCTAAGGCGTCCGTGCACCCAGGTGAGTAACTGGAATACTCATCAGTAGCCACCTGAGGTTAGTCTTTTCTGTCCAAGTTACAGTTATGGACTAGACCTCCTGCCATTCCCACGCATGACATACTCCTCTCTACTTGAGAACGAGCACTCACGGAATATCAGGATAAACCACCATCTAAGCTTACCACGTTCATACTTACAAATCTCAATTTCCAACCAAGAGTCGTTCCACCCTGGAACGCTCGTTCAAAATCCACAATCACAATTTCGTTTATCATAGTGTTCGCACATCTTATTTCATCCTCTTAATTCCATTTTCATTCTATGTTCCACTCTCTTAAAAAGACGAACGTTCACTCCACTTCATAACGAGGACGAACGTTCAGAGTAAGACCGAAAAGACTCCTTCAAATGAGTTAAATGAACTGATTCTAGTACGATCCAAATAATACTTAGAAAAATATAAGTTCAGTAACACTTGAGCGAATCCAATGGATAGGTAAAATCACAAGTTGTTTAGATAAATAAACTGGACAAGATTTAATTCAGGAAACAAACCGCCAGTCAATGACCGAGCGCGAAAATAGGCATTTAATGAATTTTTGGACGAACGTCACTGAGGAATTGGACGAACGTCAATAGAATTATTGGACGAACGCTGTTTAGATTTCTGGACGAACGTTATTTAAATTTCAGGACGAACGCTATTATCGTTCGTTGATAATTAAAGAAGGAACGAACGTTCAGTATATGACCGAGCGTTCTTTATCACATACGCATTGGGATGAGCGTTCGGTATCAGACTGAGCGCTACTTATCATTTACACTGTTGGGACGAGCGTTCGGTCTAAGACCGAGCGCCACTTAAGACGTACGTTTTTAGGTCAAGGCTCTTAGCTGAATTCAAAATCATAGAAAATTGGGATTTATATAAGATGAGATATTTTAAGTTTATGTTTTAATAATTTGACTAAGAGTTCAAAGGGATATTATCAGGCTTCTCAATTCTCACACAACACTCGTGATGTTTACGTCTGGCCGAACGCACAACGTAAAGCTATATAAGAGGGCGTTCGTCCTCAAGGAAAATCCTTTCCAAATGAAAGGGTTCGACTCATTCAAAGAATTTACTACAAATACCGAACGGTCAAAGACCGTTTCGATAACGAACGTTCATTTTCATAGAATTCTCATATCTAAATTCCACATACAGTAACCATATTTTCCTGCACAACTTTCATGCATTAATTCACTCATATCATAGTGCAAATCAAACATTTTCATTGCATCATCTCAACATACAGTTCATGTTTCAAATAAATCAAACCATAACACATTGCATCACTTTCATACATCATTTCAGAATCATATTCTCATACCAAAAGTCCAAAATCATAAATCATATTTTCAACATCACAATAACACACATGCAGTACAGAAAATCACATGAATTAAACCAATAAGCTTCCCTTACCCGGATTTAGCAGTGTGCGTTCTAAAAGATAGTGTTTTCTACTCGTCCAATGATGGCTTTCTATTCTCAATGTTCCTCTCCAACTCTTCAACTAAAACTAACAGAAAGAAAACCAAAAGAACTGAGTTTACACTCATGCATGCAGCTGAATACGGTTTACAGAATTCCAGAAACGGCGTCCAAGTGAAACTTACCAGAACTGTAAGTTGTTCGGTTCAATCTGAAGCTCTTGGTGCAGGGAACGTTTCTGCGTTTACTGAAATGTGATCGGAGAAGAAGAACGTGAGTTATGGTAGAGAGAAGATGGAGGTTCTAGAGAGATGGAGGAGAATTTGGAAATCAAGAGTTTGGGGAAGAAGATGAAACGTGAAAAGGAATGGGGAAAGTTTTTCAGAGAAATTAATTTCTCTTCCCACGTAGGACGAACGTCCATCCGCGCGTTGCCACTTGGATTCCACTAACTATTTGGAACGTTCCAAAGTGACACATGTCAGCATGCATGCAGTGTGAACGTGAGTGCGTTTTAATGAGAGGGTGTGCGTGTCACGGTGCATTAATGGAAGCACAGTGGTGACTCAGCAGCGCAATTAATGGGGCGTGACAATCCCCCTAACTAAAAAAAAAAATTTCGTCCTCGAAAATTGAAGACTTACCAGGGAATAGATGAGGGTATAAGTCTTTCATGGCATCCTCAACTTCCCAAGTAGAATCGCCAGTCTTTTCGTCCCACATTACCTTCACCAACCGAACGTCCTTCCCTTTATGTAATCTAGTGCGTTCGTCTTCAATGCGAATCGGCTTTATCTCCAGTGTTCGGTCTTGGCGAAGACGAACGTCCTCAAGCTCCAATATGTGCGAAGGATCAGCTACGTACTTTCGGAGTTGAGACACGTGAAATACCGGATGAAGATTGGACAATTGTGGAGGCAAGGCTAGCTCGTATGCAACAGGTCCAATCCTTCTCAAAATCTGATATGGCCCCACGAACTTGGGAGATAATTTCTTTGAACGCAATGCTCTTCCTGCTCCAGTAGTTGGATTTAATCTGAGAAATACATGATCACCAGCTATGAACTCCAAGGGTCGTCTCCTCTTATCTGTGTATGACTTCTGCCTGCTTCTGGACGTCTTCAACCTCTCTTGGATCAACTTCACCTTTTCGGTCGTTTGTTGAACGAGCTCCGGTCCTGTTAATACGTTCTCTCCTTCTTGAAACCAGCAAAGTGGTGTGCGGCATTTGCGTCCGTAAAGTGCTTCAAAGGGAGCCATTCCAATGCTTGACTGGAAGCTGTTGTTATAGGTGAACTCCACTAACGGCAGGACTTCATCCCAAACGCCCATGTGATCGAGTACGCACGTCCTTAATAAATCTTCAAGCGTCTGGATTGTTCTCTCGGATTGACCGTCCGTCTGAGGGTGGTACGCTGAACTCATTTGGAGTTTGCTACCCAGCTCGCTTTGCAACGACTGCCAAAACCGAGAGGTGAACCTTGTGTCTCGGTCAGAGATGATGCTGGACGGCACTCCATGCAAACGAACGATCTCTTTGATGTAAAGCTTGGCCAAGTTAGTCAATGACATCTTCAGGTTGATGGGTAGGAAGTGAGTACTCTTCGTTAAACGATCCCCTATCACCCAAATGGAATCGTGATTCTTGAATGTGCGAGGCAAGTGTGTCACAAAGTCCATTGAGATGTTGTCCCACTTCCATTCTGGAATCTCCAATGGTTGAAGTAGTCCGCCGGGTCTTTGATGTTCAGCCTTAGCACGTTGACAGGTTAGACATGATGCCACAAAGCGTGCGACATCATTCTTCATCCCTGGCCACCAGAACGACTGCTTGAGATCGTGGTACATCTTAGTCATGCCCGGATGCATGCTAAGACGACTGTGATGTCCTTCGGCTAAGATGATCCGCTTCAGATCTCCATCATTTGGAACGCACGTCCTACCCATATAGCGTAGTAAGCCGTCCGTCCCAGCGTCGAACTCCTTTGCTTGATCCGTGCCGAGCGCGCCTCTTATCTTAACCAATTCCTCATCTTCAAGTTGCTTCCTTCTGATCCGTTCAAAAACGTCACTGGATATTCTAAGGTTGCATCATTTGATGCTGTCCGGTTCTAAATTGAACTGCAACCTTAAGTCTCTAAAGCTTTCCACAAGGCTCAACTCACGTACCATCATGGACGACACATGCACCACTTTTTTGCTTAGAGCGTCCGCCACAACGTTCGCTTTTCCTGGATGGTAGAGCAACTCGAAGTCATAGTCCTTAAGAAATTCAAGCCATCTCCGCTGCCTCATATTCAACTCCTTTTGATCAAAGAGGTACTTAAGACTCTTATGATCACTGAAGACTTGAAAAACGGATCCATACAAGTAGTGCCTCCAAATCTTCAAGGCAAAGACGACCGCTGCCAGCTCTAGGTCGTGTGTTGGATAATTCCTCTCATGTATCTTCAACTGCCGAGAGGCGTACGCCACTGCGCGTTTCTCTTGCATAAGGACGCACCCCAAACCTTGGTGAGACGCATCACAGTAGACTTCGAAAGGTTTGGCCGTGTCCGGAATCACCAGAACTGGAGCGCTAGTCAGCTTCTGCTTCAACTCTTGGAAGCTTGATTCACACCTATCGGTCCAAGCGAACGGGTGATCCTTCCTGGTCAGCTGTGTTAACGGTGCTACTATCTTAGAAAATCCTTCTATAAAACGCCTATAGTAGCCCGCGAGTCCCACAAAGCTTCTAACTTCTGTAACCGAGCGCGGACTCTCCCACTCCAAGACCGCTCGTACTTTGGCTGGATCAACTGAAATTCCACCAGCTGACACAACGTGTCCCAAGAACTGTACCTCCTTCATCCAGAATTCACACTTAGATAACTTAGCATACAGTTCTTTTTCTCTCAACACTCCAAGTACCAATCTCAAGTGCTCTTCATGTTCTTCACAGCTCTTGGAGTAGATGAGAATATCATCAATAAACACCACCACGAACTTGTCCAAGTACGGCCTAAAAATCCTGTTCATGTAGTCCATGAAGACTGCAGGAGCGTTCGTCACACCGAACGGCATGACCACGTACTCGTAATGTCCATAACGTGAACGGAAGGCTGTCTTTTGGATGTCCTCATCTTTAACTCTAATTTGATGGTAACCCGATCTTAGATCAATCTTTGAAAAGACGCTCGCTCCATGCAATTGATCTAGTAGATCGTCAATCCGAGGCAATGGGTATTTATTCTTGATGGTTAGCTTATTCAATTGACGATAATCAATGCATAACCGAGAGCTGCCATCCTTCTTCTTCACTAACAGCACAGGCGCTCCCCAAGGTGACACGCTTGGACGGATGAACCTCTTGTCCATCAATTCTTCAATTTGCTTCTTGAGTTCAACCAATTCAACAGGTGCCATTCTGTATGGTTGAATGGATATGGGAGCTGCGGTTGTCACCAAGTCAATGGTAAACTCAACCTCACGAACAGGAGGCAATCCAGGAACTTCATCCGGAAAAACGTCCGGGAATTCGTCCACGACCGTTCGTCCTTCAGTGTACTTATTGGACGAACGTTCAAAGCTCTTATCCGCAACTCCTATGTCTTCATGCGTCATGATCAAGAAACAACTCGCGCCCTCCATGATGTCTTCTTTCAACTGGCCGAGCGTCACACCCAACTCCTCTTCATCTTCTTCAGTAAAAATTAACTTCTTAGCTCCACAATCTATGAGAATGCGATTGGTATTCAGCCAATCCATTCCCAGAATTACTTCTAAGTCTTTGAGAGGCAAACATATCAGGTTCACCTTATATCTACGCCCTTCTACCTCAATAGGACATCTAACGCACATGGTAGACGTCCTAACCTCTCCAGCTGCTGGTGTTGACACCACCAAATCAAACTGCATCTCGCTCTCAGTTATTCCCAACTTATCAACGCACGCCTTCGATATGAAGGAGTGTGTCGCCCCCGAGTCAAACAACACACAACAATTCATTCCATACAACAAGCACGTGCCAGTGACGAGCGTACCTGAGCTCGCTGCTTCTGCACCAGTGATCGCATACACACGCCCAACTGCTTGGGCTCGTCCACTCCTCCCTGGCTGATTTCTCCCAGCGTTCGGCGGCCTCATCAATGCGCGTCCGCCCATGTTGCATTCACTCTCCAGATGTCCATTTCTTCTACACCGATTACAATACTTTCCTCCAACCAATTGAGGGCATGATGATCTGAAATGAGGTCCTCCACACTGGAAGCATCTAACCGGCCCCTGTTGGTTTGCTTGTCCAGCAACTACCATAGCTTGCGAACCACTTGACTGAGCTGGACGAGCGTATGGAGTCCTGTTCCGATTCACATTAGGTCTCGACAGAACTGGTCCCCTTGACGCCTGCAACTTCTTCTGTTGTTCTGCCTCAGCCATATTTTTCTCTAACACTTTAGCCCTCTCCACCATGGCCGGGAATGATCGAACGCACAAGCTGGATATTAACACCTTAAGATCACTTCTCAGCCCGTTTTCAAATTTTCTACATTGCCATTCTTCACTGGTAGCCATTGTATTGAAACGAATCAAGTGCTTAAACTTGTTTGTATATTCGGAAATTGACATTCCTCCTTGCACCAATTGCAAAAATTCCACTTCTTTAGCAAAACGAACGCTATCTGGAAAGTACTCCTCATAGAACTTGCTCCTGAAAACTTCCCAAGTAATAGGTCTGTGAGCGTCCGTCAGTATTGCCTTTGCGCTCGCCCACCAGTGGCTCGCTTCTCCAGTGAGTAAATACTCAGTAAAAGCTAAGCGGTTCTCATCTGGACACCTCTTAGCGTTGTAAATTCTCTCCATGTCCTGCAGCCACTGATCTGCCTCATCAGGGAGACCCTTCCCATTGAACTTGGCCGGATGATGTTGGAGGAAACTTTCCAAACTCCATTCAGCATGTGGTTGAGTGGCGTTGGAAGAGGACGCTCCAGGCGTACCTCTAGTGGCAGCAATAATCTCCATTAGCTGCCTCTGGGTGGCTTCAGAGTTGGCGCGAGCGGCCTCCAAACTCTGTAGAGCAGCAGCGTTCTGCTCCATAAGGGTAGTGTTTTGTTGTTGCAATCGCTCAATCACAGCCTCCAACATTCTATTGTTGTTGGGAGCGTCAGACTCGTTAGGCTGTGGTGGAGGAGGAAGTCTGGGAGCCATACGTTCTCTGATTCATCAGAAAACGAGCGTTAGAATTGTTCAAGAGTTAAGTACTTTAATAACTCATTACACACAACGAAAGCATAGTGTACTCACAACCCTACTTGTCCTTAAAAGAACAAAACTGCTCTGATACCAATAATGTAACATCCCAAAATTATACAGTCATCAACTATATACTTAGAATAATCACATTAATCAATATGGCAAAACAGTCTTAATAATACAGAAAGCAGTGTGCATAATTGGCCGAATGGCCTTTCATATAAATTAACGAGCGTTTACAAAACAATGAGGACGAACGGTTTACAAAAACTGACCGAACGTCCAAATATGTACAGCAACAAAAGAGCGCTCGCTCACAGCCGCTCGCTAGCCTAACTATACTAATTAAAATAACCGAACGCCATTACTGTTCGGCCTTCACCTCAACTTCTACTAAGTTTTCTTCAGCAAGGATCTCCTCTTCCAGTGTTTGCTCCAAGGAAGTATCACCTTCTGCTCACATCCACACGGATGATCATTGCAAGGACATGACGGATATACATATACAAGACAACACAATGGAAATGCAAGGGTAAGCTTATTGAATTTAATTCAAGTCAAACCTTTATTTCATACTTATCAAATTCAGCAATTAAATTCACAAACATATACATTCAATTCATACAATAATTCCATCCAAATCCTGATGCTAGACCGACCGTCCGGACTGTATGAATCCTGTGTAGCTAAGGCGTCCGTGCACCCAGGTGAGTAACTAGAATACTCATGAGTAGCCACCTGAGGTTAGTCTTTTCTGTCCAAGTTACAGTTATGGACTAGACCTCCTACCATTCCCACGCATGACATACTCCTCTCTACTTGAGAACGAGCACTCACGGAATATCAGGATGAACCACCATCTAAGCTTACCACGTTCATACTTACAAATCTCAATTTCCAACCAAGAGTCGTTCCACCCTGGAACGCTCGTTCAAAATCCACAATCACAATTTCGTTTATCATAGTGTTCGCACATCTTATTTCATCCTCTTAATTCCATTTTCATTCTATGTTCCACTCTCTTAAAAAGACGAACGTTCACTCCCCTTCATAACGAGGACGAACGTTCAGAGTAAGACCGAAAAGACTCCTTCAAATCAATTAAATGAACTGATTCTAGTACGATCCAAATAATACTTAGAAAAATATAAGTTCAGTAACACTTGAGCGAATCCAATGGATAGGTAAAATCACAAGTTGTTTAGATAAATAAACTGGACAAGATTTAATTCAGGAAACAAACCGCCAGTCAATGACCGAGCGCGAAAATAGGCATTTAATGAATTTTTGGACGAACGTCACTGAGGAATTGGACGAACGTCAATAGAATTATTGGACGAACGCTGTTTAGATTTCTGGACGAACGCTATTTAAATTTCAGGACGAACGCTATTACCGTTCGTTGATAATTAAAGACGGAACGAACGTTCAGTATATGACCGAGCGTTCTTTATCACATACGCATTGGGATGAGCGTTCGGTATCAGACCGAGCGCTACTTATCATTTACACTGTTAGGACGAGCGTTCGGTCTAAGACCGAGCGCCACTTAAGACGTACGTTTTTAGGTCAAGGCTCTTAGCTGAATTCAAAATCATAGAAAATTGGGATTTATATAAGATGAGATATTTTAAGTTTATGTTTTAATAATTTGACTAAGAGTTCAAAGGGATATTATCAGGCTTCTCAATTCTCACACAACACTCGTGATGTTTACGTCTGGCCGAACGCACAACGTAAAGCTATATAAGAGGGCGTTCGTCCTCAAGGAAAATCCTTTCCAAATGAAAGGGTTCGACTCATTCAAAGAATTTACTACAAATACCGAACGGTCAAAGACCGTTTCGATAACGAACGTTCATTTTCATAGAATTCTCATATCTAAATTCCACATACAGTAACCATATTTTCCTGCACAACTTTCATGCATTAATTCACTCATATCATAGTGCAAATCAAACATTTTCATTGCATCATCTCAACATACAGTTCATGTTTCAAATAAATCAAACCATAACACATTGCATCACTTTCATACATCATTTCAGAATCATATTCTCATACCAAAAGTCCAAAATCATAAATCATATTTTCAACATCACAATAACACACATGCAGTACAGAAAATCACATGAATTAAACCAATAAGCTTCCCTTACCCGGATTTAGCAGTGTGCGTTCTAAAAGATAGTGTTTTCTACTCGTCCAATGATGGCTTTCTATTCTCAATGTTCCTCTCCAACTCTTCAACTAAAACTAACAGAAAGAAAACCAAAAGAACTGAGTTTACACTCATGCATGCAGCTGAATACGGTTTACAGAATTCCAGAAACGGCGTCCAAGTGAAACTTACCAGAACTGTAAGTTGTTCGGTTCAATCTGAAGCTCTTGGTGCAGGGAACGTTTCTGCGTTTACTGAAATGTGATCGGAGAAGAAGAACGTGAGTTATGGTAGAGAGAAGATGGAGGTTCTAGAGAGATGGAGGAGAATTTGGAAATCAAGTGTTTGGGGAAGAAGATGAAACGTGAAAAGGAATGGGGAGAGTTTTTCAGAGAAATTAATTTCTCTTCCCACGTAGGACGAACGTCCATCCGCGCGTTGCCACTTGGATTCCACTAACTATTTGGAACGTTCCAAAGTGACACTTGTCAGCATGCATGCAGTGTGAACGTGAGTGCGTTTTAATGAGAGGGTGTGCGTGTCACGGTGCATTAATAGAAGCACAGTGGTGACTCAGCAGCGCAATTAATGGGGCGTGACACAATAACACAATCATAACAACAACATGATGATAAACTCACTTTTACCAGTGATTAAAGACAACAAAAAATAATTAGGATAATACCAAAAATTCACTAAGAAATAAAAATTATAATGGTATATTTCATAAAGTGAAAAAAAAAATGAAAGAAGAGGGAATAAGTGTATAATAAAAGAAAAAATATAGTTTAAATAGTTACCATTATTTTATTGCTAGTATTTAATAATTTTTGTTATAATAATAATAACAATAATGTTGTTAATAATATTAATATTATTTATTTATTTTATATTAAATTTAAAAACCAGGATTATACAAGAAAAAAATAATAAAATAATGATTAGTGAAGGTTCCATGGCTAATAGGTGGAACTCTTGAAACATTTTGTAAAAAGAAAAATTATTCATGTACATAAAAAAAAATTCTCAACACAAGAGGAAATGAAAGTGATAAATTTATAGAATATATAATGTGATAACAAGAAAGAAATATATAAAAAAAAATGTTTGATAAATATATATAAAATAAAGATGTATATTTATCATTAGTCATCTACCATGTGAAAAAAGAAGTTTGTCGACTTCTCATAGTTATGGAGATGCTGAATGAAATGTAAGTCATTTTCTATTCATGGTTGTGTATTTTTGTTTTATTTTTTTGTGAATTGGGATAATTATGTTCTTTTCTTGCGTTGAAGAGTTTCACTAAGAAAAAAAAGAAGTTGAAGAGGAAGTTGTTTCTGGTTATCTTGAGGGAAACAATTATTTATTTAATTAAGGAAAGATGTAACATCCCAAAATACAGTAATTACTATAAATCAGAATTAATTACAATTAACAGTAAATAAGCAGTCTTTACAAAAATAACAGAGCTCAAAAACCGAACGGCTTAAGTTGCAGCGTCTCAATATACAGCTCAAAAACAACGAACGCTAAAATAACGAACAGTTTTACAACATTTAACCGAACGTCCAAAATAACTAAACGTTTACAAGCTGAACTAACGAGCGCTCTAAGGCTCGGCCTTTACTTCCACTTCCACTAGATTAGCGTCATCCAAATTTTCTTCTTCTAGCATTTCTTCAAGGGATGCACCACCATCTGCTCACATCCACACGGATGATCATTGCAAGACAAGACGAACGTACATAGACAGGGGACAACACAATGGAAACGCAAGGGTAAGCTTATAATATTTAATTTATACCATTAACACATACATTTAACAGTACAAATCACACATCCAACATGTAACTTATCATATAATTAACATAGAAATATGTAAATAAGACAGACCGTCCGGACTGTATGAACCATGTAGTTACAAGCGTCCTTGCACCCGAGTGGTGTAGTAACTGATCTAATCTCACAGCTGCCACTCGAGGTTAACCCTATCTGTCCAAAGTACTCAAGAGGACTAGGGCCTCCTGCCATTCCCACACATGACTACCCCCTTCGACTTGAAGAGAAGTATCACGGAATATCAGGATGGACCGCGAGGCTTAACTTATCCAGGTTCATACTTTACCAAATTTAATATTTAACATATCTGAGACGTTCCTCCTTGGAACGCTCGTTCAAATTCCACAATCGTATAACCAGTTAATACAGTGTTCGAACATCTTAACATTTCATATTTATAATATTTTCATTCTATGTTCCACTCTCTGAAAAAGACGAACGTTCAATTTTCTGAAGGAAGAGGACGAACGTTAAGAGCCAGATTTAAAAGAACTTATTAAAATGAGACAGACTCCAGAATAATAAAACCAACTCCAGAATATTTTAAGTACCAAGAGGTCATACTAACTTCAAGTTGGATGAATAGACATCAAGGAGAATACTTAACTACATAGGGAACCTTTTATTCGAAAAGAACTGGCTGCCAGTCAATGACCGAACGCACCAATACTCATTTTACTAAATGTTTGAACGAACGCTATTTACGTTCGGTAAGGAATTAAAGATAAGGACGAGCGTTCAATCTAAGACCAACACATCACTAAAACGAACGCTAGGTAAATGACCGAGCACCATTCAGGACGAACGCTTGGTATAAAACCGAGCGCTATTTAGGACGAACGCTTCGGTATAAGACCGAGCGCTACTTGGGACGAACGTTCGGTATAAGGCCGAACGATATTTAGGACGAACGTTCGACATAAGGTCGAACGATATTAAGGACGAACGCTTCGGTTAAAGACCGAGCGTTCTGTATTTATAAAGTTTCAAATATTTATATACAGCTGAGCTGAACGAACGCTCAGACATTCAATTGGGGACGCTCGTTCTCGAGCAGAATTCTTTCCAAATGAAGGAATTCCATTCTAAGTTATTTTTAAGGAAAACCGTACGGTATAAGACCGTACGATGACGAGCGTCTTTTATCATAGGGAAATGTTTAAATTTCAGATTTCTCAACCTTAACAGACTTCCAGATTTTTCAACTATCTTAACTTATACTTTATACTTCAGATGATTCTCAAATTTACGAACTTTATAACTTTGACTTCAAAATTTATTCATGTTCATCAATCAACATATTAATAACTCATACATCATAATATTCATCCATCATTCATACGTATCAAACCAACATGCAGTTCAACAACCCAGAAATCATATCCGATACCAGTGAACAATCAGAACAGCTCAACCATCATACTTTTCACACACATGCAATTCAGATCATATCACATGCAGGTATAAATTAAACATATAAGCTTCCCTTACCCGGCTTGGCAACCCAACTTGTCCTAGATGTAAAAATGGCTTCGTCCAACTACGTTTTGCTTAGGTTCTTGACTCTTCCAGAACAAAATCTAACCACGGAATACAGTACACTTAGAATACATGCTTGCATGCAACTAAAACCCTATTTTTCCAGAAACCTAAGGACGAACTACGGAAAGGGACTTACCAGTTTCAGTCCTTGAAGCTGTTCGGTCCAGTGGATAGCTCTTAGTGCAGCGGACGTTCCTATGGTGCTGAAAACGTGATTGGAGAAGAAACGTAAGGATTACAGTAGAGAGAAGTTTAGGGTTTTTAGAGAGAAGTTGGAGAAGATGAAAGGGTGAGTTCTGAGGAAGAAGATGAGTGGTGCAGGTGAGAGAAAGAGTTTTCGAAAATCTGATTTTGTTTAACTCACGTTCGTTTGAACGAACGTCTACAAAGCTGACACCTGCATACCAAACTCTGAATTGGAAGCGTCCAACGTGACAAGTGGCGTGTGTGCATGCAGAGTTTAATGTGCTTTTAATCCCTGCGCGTGTGACGTGGTGCGTTTCCAGTGCACAGCAGAGATGAAGTCAGAGTTGGGAGTGGGTTTTAATGGAATGAACATTGATTGTGGTGCGTATTAATTGGATTTGACACCGAATTATTATTGCTAAATATTGAGGGTTTTACATTCTCCCTAACTACAAAAATTTTCGTCCTCGAAAATTTAGAAATTACACGTAAATAAATGCGGATACAAATCCTTCATTGCACTCTCCACCTCCCACGTTGAATCTTCAGTTTTAGCGTCCCACACAACTCTCACTAAACGAACGTCTTTTCCTTTGTGTAGCTTGGTGCGAACGTCTTCAATGCAGACTGGTTGTAACTCCAACGTTCGGTCTTGGCGCAGTTGAATGTTCTCCAGCTCCAAGACATGAGAGGGATTAGCTATATACTTCCTAAGTTGAGACACATGAAAGACCGGATGCAGATTTGATAGTTGAGGAGGTAACGCCAGTTCATAAGCTACAGGTCCAATCTTCAAAATTTGATACGGCCCTATGAACTTGGGAGACAGCTTCTTTGGACGAACGATTCTGCCTACTCCAGTAACTGGATTTAGTCTTAGAAAGACATGGTCTCCTGCAGCGAACTCCAAGGGTCTTCTTCTTCTATCCGCATATGATTTCTGTCTGCTCAGGGACGTCTTCAACCTCTCCTGGATTAACTTCACTTTGTCAGTCGTTTGTTGAATGAGCTCAGGTCCAGTCAGCACGTTCTCTCCTTCCTGGAACCAGCAAAGTGGCGTTCGGCATTTCCTCCCATAGAGAGCTTCAAACGGCGCCATCCCAATGCTAGCTTGAAAGCTGTTGTTATACGTGAACTCCACCAGTGGCAAGACTTCATCCCATGCGCCTAAGTGATCTAGGACGCACGTCCTTAGCAAGTCTTCCAACGTCTGGATGGTCCTTTCAGATTGGCCGTCCGTTTGCAGATGATATGCTGAACTCATCTGTAGTTTGCTTCCTAACTCTCCCTGTAACGATTGCCAAAACCGAGATGTGAATCTCGTGTCTCGGTCAGAAATTATGCTTGAGGGCACTCCATGAAGACGAACGATTTCTTTGATATATAACTTGGCCAAATTTGTCATTGACATCTTCAGGTTCACGGCCAAGAAGTGGGCGCTCTTAGTTAATCTATCCACGATCACCCAGATTGAGTCATGATTCCTAACCGTTCGTGGTAGATGAGTCACAAAGTCCATGGAAATGCTGTCCCACTTCCATTCAGGAATCTCTAATTGTTGAAGCAAGCCGCCTGGTCGTTGGTGTTCAGCCTTTGCACGTTGACAGGTCAAGCAGGATGCCACAAAACGAGCGACATCACTCTTCATTCCAGGCCACCAGAACGAGCGTCTAAGATCTTGGTACATCTTAGTCATACCGGGGTGTATGCTAAGACGACTATGATGCGCTTCCTCCAGTATGATCCGCTTCAGCTCGCCATCATTAGGAACGCACGTCCTATCCATGTATCGTAATAGGCCGTCCGTCCCCGTATTGAATTCTTTGGCTTGATCCGAACCGAGCGTACTTAAAATCTTCACCAGGTCCTCGTCCTCGCGTTGCTTCATCCTGATACGATCAAATATGCTGCTGGATATTCTAAGGTTGCAGCACTTGATGCTGTTCGGTTCCAACTCGAACTGCAACCTCAGATCTCTGAAGCTTTCAACCAAATTCAGCTCTCTAACCATCATCACTGAGGCATGAACTGCCTTCCTGCTTAGTGCGTCCGCCACTACATTGGCCTTCCCAGGGTGATAGAGTAGTTCAAACTCATAATCTTTCAAGAACTCCAGCCAACGCCTCTGCCTCATGTTCAACTCCTTCTGATCAAATAGATATTTGAGGCTCTTGTAGTCACTGAAGACTTGAAATGTTGATCCGTATAGATAATGCCTCCAAATCTTCAGTGCAAAGACGACCGCTGCCAATTCCAGGTCGTGCGTTGGATAGTTGCGTTCATGAATCTTCAACTGACGAGACGCGTACGCTACCGCTCGTCTCTCTTGCATAAGCACACAGCCCAACCCTTGATGAGACGCGTCGCAGTACACTTCAAAGGGCTTGGACGTGTCCGGAATGATCAACACTGGAGCGCTCGTTAATTTCACTTTTAGCTCCTGGAAACGTTCCTCACACAAGTCAGTCCACGCGAACGGTTGGTCCTTCCTGGTGAGCTGAGTCAGGGGTGCTACTATCTTAGAAAACCCTTCAATGAAACGCCTATAGTAGCCCGCAAGACCAACGAAGCTTCTTACTTCCGTGACCGAACGCGGACTCTTCCAATCCAACACCGCTCGCACTTTAGCTGAATCAACCGAGATGCCTCCAGCCGATACCACATGGCCCAAAAACTGAATTTCTTTCATCCAGAATTCACATTTAGATAACTTTGCATATAATTCCTTCTCACGTAACACTCCAAGTACAAGTCTCAGATGTTTCTCATGTTCGTCTTCAGTCTTGGAATAGATGAGAATATCATCTATGAAGACGACTACAAACTCATCCAAATAAGGCCTGAAGATGCGATTCATATACTCCATAAACACGGCTGGAGCGTTCGTCACTCCAAATGGCATCACCACGTATTCATAATGCCCATACCGAGACCTGAACGCTGTCTTATGAATGTCCTCCTCCTTAACTCTGATTTGATGATATCCGGATCTCAAATCAATCTTCGAGAATACTGCAGCTCCATGTAGTTGATCTAGCAAGTCATCTATCCTCGGCAATGGGTATTTATTCTTGATGGTCAGCTTGTTCAATTGTCTATAATCTATGCACAAGCGAGAGTTGCCATCCTTCTTTTTCACCAAAAGTACAGGCGCTCCCCATGGTGATACGCTCG
This sequence comes from Vigna nakashimae, assembly GCA_034642375.1. Lineage (NCBI taxonomy): Eukaryota > Viridiplantae > Streptophyta > Magnoliopsida > Fabales > Fabaceae > Vigna > Vigna nakashimae. Next base: position 36,631,466 of record CM067767.1, read on the forward strand.
GCCTGATAAATTGTTTATCCATCAACTCTTCAATTTGCTTTTTAAGTTCCACTAACTCTGCAGGCGCCATCCGGTATGGTTGAACTGAGATAGGTGCGGCTGTCGTCACCAAATCAATGGTGAATTCAACTTCCCGAACAGGGGGTAACCCAGGTATTTCTTCTGGAAAAACGTCCGAAAACTCCTCCAAAATGGACGTTCGTTCTTTACTGCCAACCACGGACGTTCGTTCGTGCCTAAATTCTCCAAGTTCTTGGTCTTCATGTGTCATGATTAAGAAGCAGCTCGCACTTCCATTATATCCTCCTTAAGCTAACCGAGCGTTACGGACAACAATTCCACTTCTTTATCAGGAAAAATCAATTCCTTCCTACCACAATCTATAAGGATGCGATTGGTAGCCAACCAATCCATCCCTAAAATCACCTCCAAACCTTGAAGAGGTAAGCAGATGAGATTCACTTTGAACTTACGCCCCTCCACTTCTATTGAACATTTGACACACACAGTGGACGTCCTAATTTTGCCAGCCACTGGGGTGGATACCACCAGGTCGAACTGCATCTCATTCACCTCTAAACCCAGCTTTTCAACACACGCCTTCGAGATGAAGGAGTGCGTCGCCCCAGAATCAAACAACACATGACATGGCATTCCATACAGCAAGCATTCACCAGTTATAAGATTACCTGCGCTTGCTGCCTCCGCTCCAGTGATGGCATACACTCTACCCACTGCTTGTGCTCGTCCACCTCTTGGTTGGTTTCTTCCAGCATTTGGTGGTCTCATTACCGCTCGTCCTCCAAAGTTGCACTCGTTCTCTACATGCCCATTCCTCCCACATTTGTTGCAGTGTCTTCCTCCCATCAGTTGAGGACAGAACGAACGATAATGTGGCCCTCCACACTTGTAACATGTAACGTTACCTTGCTGCCCAGACTGTCCGGCAGGAACCAAGGCTTGAGATCCACTCGCGTTCGCTGTTGGACGAGCGTAAGGAGATCCCCTCTGACTGACATTTCCCCTCGAGACGATCGGTCCCCTTACTGTTTGTTGTTTCTTGTGTCTCTCTGCCTCTGCCAAGTTCTTCTCCAACACCTTGGCCCTCTCCACCATAGCTGGGAACGTTCGGATGCATAAGCTTGAGATCAGAACCTTTAGATCACTCCTTAAACCGTTCTCAAATTTTCGGCACTGCCACTCCTCACTAGTGGCCATCGTATTGAAGCGAACCAAGTGTTTGAACTTGTTCGTATACTCAGAAACTGACATTCCTCCTTGGACGAGCTACAGAAATTCAACCTCCTTGGCAAAGCGGACGCTGTCAGGGAAATATTCTTCATAGAACTTGTTTCTAACACTTCCCAAGTGATAGGAATTTGAGCGTCCGTCAGAATGGCCCTAGCGCTCGCCCACCAGTGGCTCGCTTCTCCAGTTAACAAGTACTCAGTGTACGTCAAGCGGTTCTCATCCGGACACCTCTTGGCATTGAAGATCCTCTCCATATCCCTTAGCCACTGGTCCGCCTCATCAGGGAGGCCCTTACCATTGAATTTAGACGGATGATGCTGGAGAAAACTCTCCAAACTCCATTCAGTATTTGGTTGAGCAGCGTTTGAAGAGGATGCTCCAGGCGCACCTCTGGTTGCGGCAAGTATATCCATTAATTGCCTCTGTGTTGCTTCCGAATTAACACGCGAGGCCTCCAAACTCTGCATTGCATCCTGATTTTGCCTCATCAATGCGGCATTCTGCTTAATTAATGTCGTGTTCTGTTGTTGAAGTCTGTCAATTACAGTTTCCAACATCCTAGTGTTGTTGGACGAGTCAGGTTCATTCGGTTGAGGAGGAGGAGGTAATCTAGGAGCCATTCGTTCTCTGGACACAGAGAAAAACGAACGTTAATAATGTTCAGGAGTTAAAATGATAATAACCCATTAAACATACTATAAGCACACAGCAAAACAAAGTGCACTCATAACCTACAATGTCCCTTAAATAGAACAAAACTGCTCTGATACCACTAATGTAACATCCCAAAATACAGTAATTACTATAAATCAGAATTAATTACAATTAACAGTAAATAAGCAGTCTTTACAAAAATAACAGAGCTCAAAAACCGAACGGCTTAAGTTGCAGCGTCTCAATATACAGCTCAAAAACAACGAACGCTAAAATAATGAACGGTTTTACAACATTTAACCGAACGTCCAAAATAACTAAACGTTTACAAGCTGAACTAACGAGCGCTCTAAGGCTCGGCCTTTACTTCCACTTCCACCAGATTAGCGTCATCCAAATTTTCTTCTTCTAGCATTTCTTCAAGGGATGCACCACCATCTGCTCACATCCACACGGATGATCATTGCAAGACAAGACGAACGTACATAGACAGGGGACAACACAATGGAAACGCAAGGGTAAGCTTATAATATTTAATTTATACAATTAACACATACATTTAACAGTACAAATCACACATCCAACATGTAACTTATCATATAATTAACATAGAAATATGTATATAAGACAGACCGTCCGGACTGTATGAACCATGTAGTTATAAGCGTCCTTGCACCCGAGTGGTGTAGTAACTGATCTAATCTCACAGCTGCCACTCGAGGTTAACCCTATCTGTCCAAAGTACTCAAGAGGACTAGGGCCTCCTGCCATTCCCACACATGACTACCCCCTTCGACTTGAAGAGAAGTATCACGGAATATCAGGATGGACCGCGAGGCTTAACTTATCCAGGTTCATACTTTACCAAATTTAATATTTAACATATCTGAGACGTTCCTCCTTGGAACGCTCGTTCAAATTCCACAATCGTATAACCAGTTAATACAGTGTTCGAACATCTTAACATTTCATATTTATAATATTTTCATTCTATGTTCCACTCTCTTAAAAAGACGAACGTTCAATTTTCTGAAGGAAGAGGACGAACGTTAAGAGCCAGATTTAAAAGAACTTATTAAAATGAGACAGACTCCAGAATAATAAAACCAACTCCAGAATATTTTAAGTACCAAGAGGTCATACTAACTTCAAGTTGGATGAATAGACATCAAGGAGAATACTTAACTACATAGGGAACCTTTTATTCGAAAAGAACTGGCTGCCAGTCAATGACCGAACGCACCAATACTCATTTTACTAAATGTTTGAACGAACGCTATTTACGTTCGGTAAGGAATTAAAGATAAGGACGAGCGTTCAATCTAAGACCAACACATCACTAAAACGAACGCTAGGTAAATGACCGAGCACCATTCAGGACGAACGCTTGGTATAAAACCGAGCGCTATTTAGGACGAACGCTTCGGTATAAGACCGAGCGCTACTTGGGACGAACGTTCGGTATAAGGCCGAACGATATTTAGGACGAACGTTCGACATAAGGTCGAACGATATTAAGGACGAACGCTTCGGTTAAAGACCGAGCGTTCTGTATTTATAAAGTTTCAAATATTTATATACAGCTGAGCTGAACGAACGCTCAGACATTCAATTGGGGACGCTCGTTCTCGAGCAGAATTCTTTCCAAATGAAGGAATTCCATTCTAAGTTATTTTTAAGGAAAACCGTACGGTATAAGACCGTACGATGACGAGCGTCTTTTATCATAGGGAAATGTTTAAATTTCAGATTTCTCAACCTTAACAGACTTCCAGATTTTTCAACTATCTTAACTTATACTTTATACTTCAGATGATTCTCAAATTTACGAACTTTATAACTTTGACTTCAAAATTTATTCATGTTCATCAATCAACATATTAATAACTCATACATCATAATATTCATCCATCATTCATACGTATCAAACCAACATGCAGTTCAACAACCCAGAAATCATATCCGATACCAGTGAACAATCAGAACAGCTCAACCATCATACTTTTCACACACATGCAATTCAGATCATATCACATGCAGGTATAAATTAAACATATAAGCTTCCCTTACCCGGCTTGGCAACCCAACTTGTCCTAGATGTAAAAATGGCTTCGTCCAACTACGTTTTGCTTAGGTTCTTGACTCTTCCAGAACAAAATCTAACCACGGAATACAGTACACTTAGAATACATGCTTGCATGCAACTAAAACCCTATTTTTCCAGAAACCTAAGGACGAACTACGGAAAGGGACTTACCAGTTTCAGTCCTTGAAGCTGTTCGGTCCAGTGGATAGCTCTTAGTGCAGCGGACGTTCCTATGGTGCTGAAAACGTGATTGGAGAAGAAACGTAAGGATTACAGTAGAGAGAAGTTTAGGGTTTTTAGAGAGAAGTTGGAGAAGATGAAAGGGTGAGTTCTGAGGAAGAAGATGAGTGGTGCAGGTGAGAGAAAGAGTTTTCGAAAATCTGATTTTGTTTAACTCACGTTCGTTTGAACGAACGTCTACCAAGCTGACACCTGCATACCAAACTCTGAATTGGAAGCTTCCAACGTGACAAGTGGCGTGTGTGCATGCAGAGTTTAATGCGCTTTTAATCCCTGCGCGTGTGACGTGGTGCGTTTCCAGTGCACAGCAGAGATAAAGTCAGAGTTGGGAGTGGGTTTTAATGGAATGAACATTGATTGTGGTGCGTATTAATTGGATTTGACACCGAATTATTATTGCTAAATATTGAGGGTTCTACAAAAGACAAGTGGAAGAAAAGACATCTAAAAAAAATTAAAAAAAAAAGAAACTGCAAAAAATGAAGAATTTAATCTTTGAAATTATATCAAATACAGGCTTTCCTAATATTTTGTTATTTAAAATAAACAAAAATATATGTAATGTAAATGCAAATAAAAATAATGAGATGTTATCATCAAGATAAGACTCTAAAAAAGTTTCACACACTAAATATTGAGATTTTTGTCACAATTTTATATCTCTAAAATAATATGCAAACCTCAAGACATAACTATTTATCGGATTCAAAACCTAAATCGATACGAAAAGTTAAAATTAATTTAATGTGTCATACTTTTTCTCTTATTGTGTCATACTGTCATTCTCCATGTTTGTCACACACTTAATGTTAAGCTCACTTTTTATTTTTTGGATTTTTCTTATCTTTGCTTAAATCATTAAATAAATTGAAAGGTTGCTAAATATTCCTTTTATTACACCTCGTTACTTTTTTTTTTTTAAGTTTGATGGGTCCAATTAAATTGAAGTTAAGATTGCACCCAAAGAACATATATATTGAAAGTAATTTTTACCTAAAAAGTACAATAAAAGTAAATTCTTTAATAACTTTTATTTATTAAAGGTACTAAAGTTAATCATTATCCATGTACTAATTTAAGTTGTATACTATTAAATTCTTGATTCATAATGGTTAAAATGTCATAACATAAGGAAAAAACACGCTTACACAATGATTTATTAGGAATATTTACCAACCAATTTTTGCCGCAAAGTTGATAACTTTGATGTCCAAATATATATCTAAAATAGTTGGAATAATTCATTACAAAATAAGAAAAACTTAATTAGAATTTATTTGCAACTAATGAAATCATTATATAAAAATATTTATTAACTTACGATAATCTTTAATAAAAAAATTCCATTTGTTTGTAGTTAAATGTTCTCCAACAATAAATTCAGAAATATAACCCAACTTTCATTATGTTTTTTTTTTATCTACAACAGCAAAGGGTTATTAGCAAATTTTTAGTCATTTTGGATATTTGCAAAAATAATTATAACTTGTCCATCAAACTTCATTTTGAGGTAATAAACCATCAACTCCAATCAATAGTCAACATGTCTTCAATGTCAACTTGGATCCATAATATTAATATATATATATATATATATATATATATATATATATATATATATATATATATTTGCAATTTAACTAAAATTAATAAAAAAAATCATCATAATTTTCAAATAAACTAGAATTTAGTGAGAATTTTGATATACTTTGTTAGGAATTTCACATATAAAATCAAATCATATATATAAATAGATTATCTTTGTCTAATAAATCAATAAATTTTATCGGAAAAAAATTCATACTTCTTTATTTATCAAGTTATCAATGTAAATAGATATTACAAGATATTGTTACACAAATAAAGTTACTGATATATTTATAATAAATCAAATTACAATCATTAATCATGTTTCTAATTAGGCTAAGAATATACTTTTTAAATATAATAACTAAATAATGTATGGTATATATATAGACCGAATGGTTAATCCGCTACGACCGATCAATCCATCCGCAACATCAACAATGTTAGACCATAATTGGGCCAATGTTTAAGTTATTATTAGGCCAATAGTCCAGCAGACGATAAAATAATCAAAGATATCTGATTAAATATATTGATAAGATGTTTATTAGTAACTAACCGAATCTAAAGGTAAGTCTGTTTTTATTTTATTGGATCTGTGTTAATTTAAGATCCATAAAACACTTATAAATAGGATGACAAGGCCAAAACCTAGGTAGGTTCGATCAGAACTCAAATACTCAACTGTGATAAATAGTTCACTAAATCGCTCCTAACTTGAGTGTCGGAGTGCCTTTTGCAGGTACCCCCCTCGGGTCAAGAGTACAATCGATCAGAGCAAGAGATAACCGAGCAGGTGACAACCGAGCGGAGCAGACGACTCAAGCATTGGAAAGCAGGAAAGTCACGTCAGAAAGGTTAGTATCTTGGTCCTACACAAATATCTACCGAAACATTTTGGCGCCCACCGTGGGGCCGAGAGCAAGCAGAAGAAACCCAATGGTGACCACGAGAAACCAAGAGGAGGAGCAGAGCACCAGAGAACTGATTAGAGATATGCAAGCATAGATGTAGGCACATGCGCAGACCATACAGGCGTAGGCACAAGCACAACAAGAGATGCAGTGAAAGCACACATAAGAGATTGTGGAGTTAAGGGCGAAACGAGTCTCTCCCGAGCGGTCGGCCTCAAACCGAGAAAATGAAATGAAGCAAGCCATAATCACACCAACCCGAACGCCCGAGGAAGAAGGGAACCAACGCCCCTGTAAACCGTTCGACCTACCAGTTTACTCCCTTTTACGGCGACCATCACGCAAACTCCAATGCCAGAAGAAAACCCTCCTGCATTAGATAAGTACGATGGATCAACTGATCCAGATGATCACCTCAGGACGTTTTTTAACGCTATGACATTCTACACGAATAGGGACTCGATCATATGTAGAGCCTTCTCATTATCACTCAAGGAGGAGGCGTTGGAATGGTACGATACTCTTCCCCCCAAACGCAGTAGATTGTTTCGCTACCGTGGAAACCCTCTTTAGAAGGCAATACGCCTCCAATCGGAGATAGAAGATGACACCGGCGGAATTGGTGAACACCAAACAAGAGAAGGATGAAACTTTGAAGGCCTTTATGAAAATGTATAATGAAACCGCATGACGGATTAAAGATGTTAATCAGACGTTTATCATTAGCAATTTCCCTTCGTGCCTGAGACCAGGATATTTTGCTGAAAAATTATATGCGCGATCACCAAAAACTATGGAGGAACTTTAGGAAAGGGTTGTAAAGTTCATTCATATTGAAGACATGAGAAACTCAAGGAGGAAACAACATCAAGAAGCTTCTGCAGGGGGAACAAGAAAGAAGGGAAGCGATCGTTTAACAACGACAACAAAAACGAAGGTCAACATTTGAGGGATCTCCCCCGGATACCTAAGTTCAATCACTATACAAGCCTTAGTGCACCAAGGGCTAAGGTTCTCGAGGAGGCTCTCAATGCTGAACTTCTCACACTCTGAAGGAAGGCAACTCCCCATAATGCAGACGAGAGAAAAAATTGTCATTTCCATCAAAACTGCGGCCATACTATGGAAGAATGTATGGTACTGAAAGTTGAAATAGAAACGCTTATCCGAGCGGGCCATCTCCATAAGTACGTAAAGGAAGAAGGGGCCCAAATAAGAAGTCCCATAGAGGAAAATCTCGATGTAGAAGTCCCGAACGGTCATATCACAGAGATGACCGAAGTCGGGCACTATCGAAGTCGGAGGCACTACCATAGTCGTAGTCCTAGTTGTAGTCATGAACATGACCGCTCGATCCGTGGGCGTATCGATACCATTTTTGGAGGTTTTGCTAGAGGATGGGCGTCATCCTCGGTCCGCAAAAAGCACCTAAGGAATTTGAAAACAGTTCACATGGTGGAGAGAAAGCCTCAATCCTGGCCACCTATTACCTTTACTGATGTCGACTTTCATGCTCTTGTCCTTGATCAAGATGATCCCAGTGTTGAAGCTTAATTGATTATATGCTCTGTGTATTCAATTAAGTTTGTTATTGTTGAGATTGTTGAAAGGGGGAACACTAGTTTAGCTGAACCCACAATCTAAGTGATATATGAGTTTTTGATGATGATAACACATAATTAATAACACACATGTATTTGGTGTTACATGTTCTATGCTTACATGTTATATGTGGTTTTGAGAACATGATTGTGTTGTTTGTGTTGTTCATTACATTTCACTATATGTGATTTATACATGAATGCATGACACATGTTTTTGGAAAAGAAAAACCACAAGCACTTTTGTTGAACTTAAATTGTGTGGAATAATAATAGTTTTAAGTCGATTTCATTATGGGATGAGTCGGTTAAAACTCGTGTCTTTGCACAAACTTTTTCAAGTGTGTTGTGAGAGTTTTTCAAAGAGAAAAGTTTTCAAAATTGTTTTACTCTGTTATAAAGTTGATTACATGCATGTTGCATTCAACTGAGTTTGTTATGTTTTGAATAATTCTTAATGCTTGATATAACTATCACAATGACTATATTTTTTGTTGAGATTGTTGATAGGGGAGCACTAGTTTAGCTGAACCTACAATCTCAGAGCTTCTGGTTTTTGATGATGATAACACATAATTAATAACACATGTGTTTATGTGTTACATGTTCATTACTTTCATGATTATGATTATATGACCTTAGAGCTTCTGATTTTTTATGATGACAACACAATTAATAACACATGTGTTTATGTGTTACATGTTCATTATTTTCATGATTATGATTATATGAGAACATGTTTGTGTTGTGTTGATCATTGCAATTCACTATGTTATATATGTGAGATTTAATCTTTGATTGCATGAAAATTGTTTTGGAAAAGAAAAACCACATGCACTTTAGTTGAACTTAAATTGTGTAGCAAAACAACAGTTTTAAGTCGACTTCATTATGAAGTAAGTCGATTAAAACTCGTGGCTTTGCACAAACTTTTTCAAAGTGTGCTGTGAGAATTTTTGAAGAGAAAGTTTTTCAAAACTATGTTTTTAACTGTTACAAAGTTGACTATGTGTGCAAGCCATTCGACTAAGTTTGTTATGTTTTGAAATTCTGTTAATGCTTGTTTAAAGTGCTAACGACTATATTTTTAAATATGTTTGACCAAGCATTAATTATGAATCAACTGCATTAATTGCATAATCAATTAACTTTATTTTATTAAAATTATAAAAAATCAAGAAAATTTATATTTAAATAGAATTGATATGGGGTAGCTAAAATTTGTAACACCATCATTCAATCCTTTCACACGGTCTATCAAGATTTACAGGTTATTTTTTTATTATTTAATCCTTCTGTTATACATATTTTTTCTATTTCAATTCTACGTAGTAACAGACTACTTAGAGAGTACTACGAGTTCTTCTGTTTTCTTCTTTTGTGAGTTGGAGGGTTGCGGAGAGTTTCATACATTATGAGTGTTCTTGGTCCACCGAGGACAAAGTAGCCATTGTGGGAAGGTACTTTTGTATCTTCCGGTTTCAATTTCTTTTATGTTCTTGCCCGCTTAAAGTTCAATTTATTGTTTGTTTTCCATTTCTTTGTTGTTCTTCTTGGTGCATCTTTTTCGTTTCGCTCCTTCGTGCTTCTCTTTGCTCCTTCCAATTCGTTCGATACCGTTTTCATAAACCCTAGAGTGACGAAAAGGAGGGTTGTAAGGTGAATGAGAGAAAAGAGCATTCCATGGTCGTTTGGGATGAAGGAGTGAGAAACACCGAGAGAGGGAGTGGTGGTATAAATGCTGGAATTGGGAGACAAAGATAAAAAACGAAAGTAGAATTTTGGAGTAAGGAAAGAAATCGGAAAAAGGTATGGGAGCTCACCTTTCTTGTGATTGTATAACATCTGAAGTGTATTGTATTCCTGAAATTGGGTTATTTGATGTGTTTTTTTGTATTCTTGCTGGTTCTTGAACTCGAATAATGTTAGGGTCGAAATATTGCTCCTATATATGCAAGAACCTGCCAACATTTACGATTTTTTTTATGTGGGTTGTTGTTGTTGAAAGGGGTGGAAGAAGGGGGTGGTGTTGAAGCTGAGAATTGGGAAAAGGAGAGAAGAAGGTCCAAAATTGGAAGCTTGAAGAAGAAGGCCATAAACATGTATATAGGGTAAATATTCTAACAATTGAGAAGACAATGCAGATGTAGGAATCATGTATTGAATCTGTAAGTCCTGAGAACCCTATTCCTTCCAATGGTTTTTTGTCCTAATTTGTAACAAATTTATTGGTTATATCTAGTTGGAAAAATATGTAGAAGATTAGAAAATGTTACTCATATACTACTACAGGTGATTACCTCAGTGGTCCTACTAACCCTCTGTCTTAGGTTGATATTTTTTATCATGACGTATAAACTAAACAGGCTTTGATATTTTTCTTTCATCGCCACACACAATCAAATTGTAGCTTCCTGTTAGAAATATTTTTCTTAAACACTATAAATTTTCACATCAGCAAGTGTCCTTGTATGTTGACCTGGTATTGGTGCATGTTGATATATATTAGTGTGCACTGAATGTTATATGTTGACCTTGTATGTTGACATCTATTTGAGATATGGGTTTATGGAAACAGTTTTGAGGCCTTCCTTGCTGTTGTTAATCCCAGAAAGGAAGTACCTGAATAATGGGCACAAGAAAATGCTATATCCAAGGACTTCAATTCTCTCTGTGAAGATTCTAGAGCAAAAAGTTATATACTTGAAGAGCTCTCAAAGATTGCAAAGGAAAAGGTGTTTTTTTATGCTTTTCTTATCATCATCATCTAAACTGTTGTATTTGGAGACTTACTGGTGAAACTTTAAAGGAAGGTTCAGTTGTTTTAGGTTATGTCTTTATTCAACTATCTTCATTCTTTTTCATGGTTGCAGGGGTAGAATGACAGTACATTTGAAGCATCCTTGATAGAAGAAAGAAACGCTCATACCCTAGCCATAGTCCCTACCGAAATTGGTGAGCTTTTGTTTATCAAATTTCAAAATTCTACAATTTAGTGAGGTGTGTGGTAGATAATATGTACAACTGTTTTGTGCATACACATGGATATTATGGCTTTAGATTCACGAGCTGGTGCGGCAAGAAATTGTGATCCAGCCGGATGGGGTCTTGCTCTGGTCTGTACTCCAAGTACAACTATTTCTTCAGTCAATGAAAGATAATTGGTAGGTTGTTCTTCGGTCAATGATGAATCACAATAGCATTCTATATATAATAGGGCACCACTCTATTTTTATGAGTATTAGTTCTGCACTTTGATTATAGTGTTCGCAGACACCAGATTTTGGATTTTGGAGTTTTCTCTAGGTTACTTAGAGTTTTTCTCAAGGTTACTTGATAGCATTTTGAATTTGAATCCATGGTTAAAAAAATCATCTCATGCATGTGTATTTTGAATCCATTTAAATAATGTATATTTATCTTGTCTATTGACTTATATTCTCTTGTGATTAATGGGTGCTTGATATGCAAGTTGAATATCTCTATCAATATTTTCTCTTAAAACTTATAAGCAATGCATGGCAGTGAAACAGTGCAGGAGAAGGTGATAGGAAAAAGTTTTGCAAGTATTTCTTCTTCAAATAATCAAGAAACGACATCAATTAAAGTTAATCACAATTGTTACCACCTCCATCCTCAACTATGTAATCATTTACTCTCTTTTCCTTTTCACATTACTTTTCTCTAAAATTGTTGTCTCATGTTTTTATGATGGGCACCTACTGAAATGGTTGATGGATATTTTATTGATTTAAATTTGCTAGCATCTTTTGCATGTAAATCACACTATAATTTATCTATTACTATATTTTTTGAGGGACACCTCTCTTTTGGATTTGTGTTGGTGTTGAGCTCTCTGAACTGTTTTATATGGTGAGAACTAAGAACTACATGCAAAATTGTACATTACATGTTTTGATGACTGATTTACTTTTGCTGTATGTTTAATAAATTGTGTTCTGACTCAAGATTAAAGGTGAGTGCCACTTTATTGCTATGCATTGATATATAAGCTGGTTCATTCTTTGAGTTCGGGTATAAATGAGTAATATGCAAGAAATTTTGCCGGTCATTGGTGTAAAGGCTATAATTTGGTGCATACTTTGAGTTATACTATAAATAGGGGTTTGTATGTTAAAAAAGAAACTCGGATTTTATTGTGTTGAGAGTTAGTTCACTGTCATTTCAATTTAATGATTTTAACTAATAAGTTCTTTTATTTATAACTTTTACTAACGAGCTTTTGATTTTGACCGAGTTTCTAGCTTTGTTTTTGTTTTTGCATGCGGTACATACTACATAGTATTACAGCTATGTGGTATTTTTTTACTTGAATAATATTAAATAAATAAATAAGTATAAAATACTATCAACTAATACATGACTAAATTGATTGAATTTTTAAGAAAATAAAAACTTAATTGAAAAATAAATAACTTTCTATAGTTTAAATGTTTATTTTTTCCTTTCAGTTTTAAAAAAATTAAAGAAAAGCAGAATAAGATTTTCTTTATAAAAGGTTGAAAGTGTATAAAAGGAAATCAGTGAATTGAATGGGTGAGTGCAGAGAGAGTGGGCGGGAAAATCACATTTCTCTTTATCTTTCATTTTTTTTCCTGGAAAAATGATTCAGGATCATATAGTTTGGTTTCGGATGTTTTCCAAATTATTAACTTTTTCAATTGTGGTGTGGTGGAAACATCTGAGACTGGATAAAGCAGGACAGGATTTCATTTTTGCTGTCTTTTGTATTATTTATCTTCTCTTTTGTTTCTGTTTTTTTTCAAGAACGTTTTGTTTGTTTGAATGTGGATCATTGAACATTATTGGCTTAAAGGTTTTTCTATTTCAGTTATACCTAGTTCTCTTGTCTCTATAATTGTTTTATTTGCATTTTGTGAAATGTTATGTGTTATTTGTGTTCTCTGTTTTCTTGTTTGCTTTATCTTGTTATTTTTTTTCCTTCTTATATTTGCTTTTTCTGAACAACCGATATTCTTTTTGGACTCCTTTTGTTTTTGGAGTCTTTCTTTATATTTTTTTATTAGGTCTTATGTTCTTGCTATCTTTTAGTCGTTGTTTAGTTTTTTACTTGGTTTAGGACTTGGTGATGAAATATTGAATTATTTGTGTAAAGAGTATTTTGTTATGCATATATATGAGTGTGTCAAGCTTCTAGAGAGAAACTGGAGCGTAGTGAGCTTTCTGAGGCTAACTTAGCCTAAGTCCATTGGCAAATTGAGAGAGTTTAGCCTAACTAGCTTGCTAATTGTTTCTTGTGCAGATTGCTTAAACTGGAGTGCAATCAAGATAACAAAAGAGAAAGTTGCTACTGCATTTACTTCAATTTGTAAAATTGTTTACTGGCACGGCATTCACTTCCAATTTTTAAATTTGTTTGCTGATTTATGTGCAGAGGTCAGTTTGTCCAGTTTGATTTTTGTATATTCTTGATTGCCATTTAGTTCCATCCCAATTAGACTGTCATATCTCATTCAGTTTTACGAAGTAACTAAATAAAGCCTTGCATTTCCAATTTTGATTGCATGATTGAATGAATTAGATGACTATGGTTTGCGTTGTATCACATTAAATAGACCAGTTTAGACCATCAATTTTGACTAGCTTGGATTGATGTTTAACCAATTCAGTTCTTGTTTTGAATCATATAAATTTGAAGCTGGTTAACTGTTCATTTTCATGTGTATTTGTTGGATTGTGGTGTGACTTAGATGTGCAGAACTGATTTGTTTGAATCACTAAGTTAAGCCGCAGTTTAGTGATTGCAAGGTGAATTTTGAGCTGAATCCATGAGAAAAGCAGCAGCAGCAGCCCGTTAGGGAGTTTGAAATTGAAGGGAGTCCTCTATCTTACACTGCTTGTGTTTTGGTTGAACTGATTATCTTTATGGTTTGTAATGGATTGCAATGAGCGAGATATTGATGATGGTATGAATTATTGTCCGCAATTAGGGGTCTAGTCTTTTTTGTTTGTCTTTAATTGTTTGCGTGTGATAGTCATGTATGTTGTTTTTAAAGGTAATTTTACTTTTAGGGGTATCAAGGGAGTAGCATAAGATAATTCTGGCAAGACAAGATTTGGTACTTAAGTAGCCTTTTTGGCTCACCTCTTACCTGGGATTTGTCGAAACCCATAAACCCTTTAGATTAGAAAAACTTTTAAGAACAAAGATGTCAAGTTATAGGTCTTCTAGGAGTAGTAATCTCAGTTTTGACCATCAAAATACTTTCAAAAATATGATTGAAACACTTGAAAAATCTAGGAAAAATTGTACCTTTTGAGAAAATGATAGGATTGAGTTTGATATATATAATCAAGTTAATAGGGAACTTCCATTCTTTGGTAGAGATATAAGTGCATTAACCTATTTAGCTTGGGAAAAGAAAATTAATGAAATACATTCACGCTTTGCTAAAATTAGTGAACCCCGTAAATCCTATGCCTTTTCTAGAATAAATGAAAATTGTGTTCCTAGACTTTACATTTCTATGTTTCAACGGGTTTTTGCATGCATACATTCATTGTTTTTATCTTGTATTATTCATTCATAAATATCACTTTAAAATATTTTCCATCACTGCGTGTATATTTTGGCCTGAATTAATCATATCATATCTTTCTGGTGCTGAACAATGTGTTTCAAAATTGAAGTATTCTCCTTCTTGAGTTCATTTAACTGAATTTAATCATTTTTAAAACTGTATGAAGTTTTTTAATTTTTCTTTATCTGAACATAATGTATTCATGTTCCAATAGATCTTTTATTTCAGTTTAAGGAATAAAGGCACATTATTCAAAAAAATTCGTGAAGCTTGGTAGCAAAAAAGCACCTTGTGTACTTATTGCATAATCATCACAATTCATTAGGATTTAGGATGTTATTATTAGTATTTTGTTGTTTTCTTATAACTTGTTATTTTCACCCTATCTTTTACCTTCTAATCATATTTCTATCATTAATTTGACTTTACGAAGGCATAAAAGCTTTGAATTTTACTTCATAATTTCAGGTGGTACACTTTTTCTATTTCATAGAAAGGCTTTGAGGTACTTTAGAAAGTATGGATATAATTGGAGAAAGAAAAAGGATGGGAAGACTGTGAAAGAAGCTCATGAGGTTTCTTTTTCTATTTCATAGCTAGTTTCTTTTACTGTTTTAAGAGATTTCAGTTTTATTTTGCTTTTATAAAATATCTTTGCTGTTTTAAGAGTAGTAGTTTTAGTTTCTATCCTGTTTTAGTATTCTGTTTCAGATTTGATAGTGAGATTCTTAGTTATTTGTTGTTTTTGGATAGTGAGTTTCTATCTACTTCTCTTAACTTTCTTTTATAGTTTCAAACTGGTTTAGGTCGATACATTGAGGTTCTTAGTTGACTTTTCCAGGTTTTGCGTGATTACTTGTCTACTATTTTTAGTTCTTGATTGTGAATGATTTATTGAGTTTCTAATTTGAGTTCATAGTTTCTAGCTAGATTTTACAATTTCTTTCAATAGAATTGAATAGTTTTTACATGAAATGTGAGTTTCGAACTAGTTTTGACAGATTTTATCTTTGAGAGATTTCAGCCTTGCCTTACTTTCTTTCACTGTGTGATGCATTCCTGTTTATTTACATTTCAGAACTTGTATTATTTATGTTATGCATTCGTGAATGATTTATGCATTCATTTTTCACAACACCTCTCTTTGTTTACTACTACGACCTTCACTTCCAATTTTTTAAATTTGTTTGTTGATTTATGTGCAGATGTCAGTTTGTCCAGTTTGATTTTTGGTATATTTTTGATTGTCATTTAGTTCCATCTCAATTAGAGTCTAATTGGAGTCAAGTATTTCTAAGTAGACAACAGCAACAACACCTCAGTGTGGAGCTTGGAGCAGGCTAGAAACAACCATCCAAATAGGGAAGTTGTCTAACATACCCTTATTTTGAATTGTTGCTTCGGCTTTAGCTCTTAAGTGATAGTATTGAATGGATACCGTACTGATTGAAGTTTAAATATCTGTGCAGCTTTGGATTGATGAGAATAGGAAGGTTAGTGCACAAGATTGCAAATTGAGTGCAACTAGGATCCATTTTCCACGTCAATTGTGCAAGACCGAGAAAGGGAGAATTCTTTATCTTGTGCATTGTATCTTGCCTGTTTAGCCAAGAGAATATTAAGCTGTGTGATAAATGTGTGTAGGATTGGAAAATCAGACCAAAAGAATTGAATTAAGGATGCACAAAGTTGTCCAGAAACAACAAAAGTGGAGCACGTGATTTTTGTTTTCCTTTATTTTGTCCACAAAGTTTACCTTTATTTTGTTTCAACATATTAATTCTAACTCCTTTGGCAGCCTTCTTGGGTAATTGATGAAGAATTTGGCATGGGTTATTGCGAGAAGAAATCTACACCAATTGTGACTAAATATTCAGTTGAACAATACAGTTAATATATTAATCTTTTTTTCCTTAGGTAATTCTTAGTTGATTCAAAAACTTGGTTTCATGAGTTGAAGTGCTGAGCATCTGACAGATTCCTCTTTTGTACATAAGTTTGCATATTGGATCCTTGTTTATATGTTTTGATATTTTGTTTTTTTTTGCATATGATATGATAATATTTTTATTTTCTAGCATTTTGTTCTTTTGAGCTTAATTCATATATACTGGTTTGCAGGGTGCCAATGCAGCATAATGAATTATGAGCATGGAGGTAAATTTTGTTTTCATTTCCCTTGCCTTCTGTTTCTGTATTTTTTTCATCTTATTTTTGTTGCTCGCTTGGAAGTAGTTACCCTACATGTGGGAGTTTTTTGCAGTATTCATGTGTTGAACTTTTTTGGCTTTTGTTGGCCCTAGATATGAAATTGATCATCGTTTAGTAACAACATTTTTTAATTTCGCTTATTTTGTGCCTAGCTTTGTTCTTTGGTGTCCCTACAAAAGAGGTTTAATAGCATGACAAAGACCTCATCTGTCGAGAAATCCAATTAGAAGCCGCGAGGGAGGATGGAAAAGGTGTTAACTGTTAGTCTCTACGGTATGTTTTTTGTGCAATTGTTCTATTGCAAAGGTTTGATGATTTTGTCGATGTAACTTGTGTTATTACAGACATTGGGTCAAAGCAAATGCGGATTCGAACCTGTGCTCTGGATGTCTAGCAGTTTGGATTTTCTCAAGTAGAAACTCGAGTTTTACAACTCCCAAGGTAGATTATTGTATATCTATGGCACTACTCTGTCATTTTTATCATGCACTCTCATCATTTTTGTCATTTATTTTTTTTGTTTGAGATAAGCTATATACAGAGTTGTAGTTTTATCAATTGTTTGTCCTACTAATGTTTTGTTCAATGTAAAGTTGTGTTCAGTTGGAGATCAAATTTTTATTGTTTTGTGAGGCTAACTTGGCCTAAGTCTATTGGCGCAATTAACCAATTAACCATGATAATTTTAATATGTCTTTCTATTTGTTTTGTTACAAGTGATTTATACATCTTGTGGGAGTCTTCGCAATAAATACTTTGCAGCTCAACTAGGAGCGGAGAAAGTAGTTGACTACATAAATGGTATTCTTTGAAATTTGTAATTCCATATATTTCACGTTGTTTTTAGAAAAAATTTCGTTATCTACGATGAGTTATTATGTTTATCTTTTTTACTATGAAATTATTTAAGTTCATTATTGCTCTAAAACTAATTGAATTTTATTGGCTTTAAGGAAGAATAAGATACTTGCTGAAATGGGATTACCCAGTGTTTGGGTCCACCATTAACTATCAACGATCAAAATGTAACAAATATTTGGTTGAAGATGAAAGTTAAGGTACAATATTTGATTTTTTATGTCTTCAAATATAATTAGTTGTAGTAATTGTTTGCAATTGAAAATTGTTTGTCTTATCATGATTTTTCTTTATTGTGTAGCCTGGAGGCTTGAATTACATACTACTAGACGAATTCGTAGTTGTTTCCAACGCGACCACCCTCATTATTGACACTGTTGTCTCCCTTGGCTCCCAAGAGCTAATCCTTCAGTTGTAGCAGTGACAGATAAGAAATCTTATGTTCTCCTTATGACACTATTTATTTTGAACCAAGAATTGTTTAGCATTGTATGAGTACCATTTGGAGGCATAGGGCATAGGGCATAGGGCATAGGGCATAGGGCATAGGGCATAGGGCATAGGGCATAGGGCATAGGGCATAGGGCATAGGGCATAGGGCATAGGGCATAGGGCATAGGGCATAGGGCATAGGGCATAGGGCATAGGGCATAGGGCATAGGGCATAGGGCATAGGGCATAGGGCATAGGGCATAGGGCATAGGGCATAGGGCATAGGGCATAGGGCATAGGGCATAGGGCATAGGGCATAGGGCATAGGGCATAGGGCATAGGGCATAGGGCATAGGGCATAGGGCATAGGGCATAGGGCATAGGGCATAGGGCATAGGGCATAGGGCTTAGGGCTTAGGGCTTAGGGCTTAGGGCTTAGGGCTTAGGGCTTAGGGCTTAGGGCTTAGGGCTTAGGGCTTAGGGCTTAGGGCTTAGGGCTTAGGGCTTAGGGCTTAGGGCTTAGGGCTTAGGGCTTAGGGCTTAGGGCTTAGGGCTTAGGGCTTAGGGCTTAGGGCTTAGGGCTTAGGGCTTAGGGCTTAGGGCTTAGGGCTTAGGGCTTAGGGCTTAGGGCTTAGGGCTTAGGGCTTAGGGCTTAGGGCTTAGGGCTTAGGGCTTAGGGCTTAGGGCTTAGGGCTTAGGGCTTAGGGCTTAGGGCTTAGGGCTTAGGGCTTAGGGCTTAGGGCTTAGGGCTTAGGGCTTAGGGCTTAGGGCTTAGGGCTTAGGGCTTAGGGCTTAGGGCTTAGGGCTTAGGGCTTAGGGCTTAGGGCTTAGGGCTTAGGGCTTAGGGCTTAGGGCTTAGGGCTTAGGCTTAGGGCTTAGGGCTTAGGGCTTAGGGCTTAGGGCTTAGGGCTTAGGGCTTAGGGCTTAGGGCTTAGGGCTTAGGGCTTAGGGCTTAGGGCTTAGGGCTTAGGGCTTAGGGCTTAGGGCTTAGGGCTTAGGGCTTAGGGCTTAGGGCTTAGGGCTTAGGGCTTAGGGCTTAGGGCTTAGGGCTTAGGGCTTAGGGCTTAGGGCTTAGGGCTTAGGGCTTAGGGCTTAGGGCTTAGGGCTTAGGGCTTAGGGCTTAGGGCTTAGGGCTTAGGGCTTAGGGCTTAGGGCTTAGGGCTTAGGGCTTAAAGGCTTAGGGAAGGCTTAGGGCTTAAAGGCTTAGGTCAAAGTATGATTAGGGATTAGGGCTTAAAGGCTTAGGGAAGGCTTAGGGCTTAAAGGCTTAGGTCAAAGTATGATTAGGGATTAGGGCTTAAAGGCTTAGGGAAGGCTTAGGGCTTAAAGGCTTAGGTCAAAGTATGATTAGGGATTAGGGCTTAGTATACTAAGACATAAGACTTAGGCCTTAAAGGTTAGAACTTAGTGCTTTGCTACTTAAGTTCAAATTTGTTCTCGAAGTTTGAATTGCTTCAACTAAATGGTTTTCTTGTTGTGTTTGTTTTCTTTTTAACATTGCTTACTTGTTGTATTTTGTAGCTTTCTTTGAAATGGAAATTTAAGTTTCCGAAAGAGGATGAAGCGCACAAATAAAATCAAAACATTATGGTAGAGATATCTTTTCATTCAAGTATTCCACTCTGTGATTCATTCCTGTTTATTTACATTTCAGAACTTGTATTGTTTATGTTATGCATTCGTGAGTGATTTATGCATTCATTTTTCATATCACCTCTCTTTGATTTTTATCTCTTTTTACCTCACCTATACCTTGGCCACATTACAAGCCTTGATTGAAGTCCTATTGATCTCGAGTGTATTTCTAATTCAATTGGTGTGATTAGAAGTTTTCCAAGTTTATGATAGCGTAAATTTGCATAATGTGTTGAGAGTTAAACACCTAGATGTTGAAGTCTGAGGTTATTCTTATATTGACACACTATAGAGAGAGACCGAAACACCTCATATCCTGGGACCGCTGGGTTATGCAATTTTCCACCTTCATTTTAGGGCCATTCAGGATTTGTATGATGTATGCAATTTGATGTCCTCCCTATGAATGAGATTTGTCACAATTGTTGTTGTCTGCATACTTTGATTTTTAAACACTGTCTTCTTGCTTGCATGCATTTGGGATAATTAAGGTTGATTTTTCTTTTTCTTTCTTTTTTTATCTATGGGAAAATTATGAGACTTGTAGTTTACGGGCAAAGGCTATGGATGAAGGGCGATTGTTTGAGAAGTTGAAAGGCCCCCAAAAATACAAATTTAGTATGTTCCAATCATATTTTTCTATACTCTACCTCAAATAACTTTTGCCTTTGAGTATTTTTAACCTTTGATTTCACGCAGAAATTCAAAAAGATTATATTCTCTGTTGACTATCAAAGAATCTGCGTAAGACATTCCTAAAGATGCCTAGTGCAAAGTCAGTGTGGAAGTTGTTTTCTTTTATGTAAATGTTTTCTTTGGTTGAAATTATTATGCTAATTTTTTTGATTCTGATGTTTCTTTTATTTGTGCAGTGTTTTCACTCCTTAATATCCTAGATCGTGTTTTATGGCATGTGTGAACTCGTCATGAAAAATGAAGATGGAATATATCCAGGTAATTTTACTTAGTTTATTTCTGTCATAAATCTTACCGTAGATCTGGAACTTGTTTGATTTAATTTGGTTTAATTGAAACTGATCAGAATAGACTCTATTTCATTGATTGGTTATGTTGATGTAAAAGTCACACTTGTCCAATGAATTCACGGTTAAAATTGGCCAGTGAAATGGTGAACTCATTTTTTTGTGTCTGTGATTATATTACTATTCTTATATCCTATATTTTGTTGACATAATATTTCAGTTCCTGCATGTCATCCTAGTCTAAGGGTCGTTTTCTGGTGTGCTATTCCATTTTTCAATGAGTGGCTCTGTTTTCTGTGTTTTTTCCATCTTAATTTTGCTGCTCGCTTGGAAGTAGTTACCCTACACGTGGGAGTTTTCTGCAGTATTCATGTGTTGACATTTGCTTGTATTTGGGGTTTGAGTATTTATTATTATTTTGATGTCTATTTTTGTTTCATTGAGCTTGACATTTGCTTCAATTCTCTCTGTGAAGATGCTAGAGCAAAAAGTTACATACTTGAAGAGCTCTCAAAGATTGCAAAGGAAAAGTTGTTTTTTTATGCTTTTCTTATCATCATCATCTAAACTGTTGTATTTGGAGACTTACTGGTGAAACTTTAAAGGAAGGTTCAGTTGTTTTAGATTATGTCTTTCTTCAACTATCTTCATTCTTTTTCATGGTTGCAGGGGTAGAATGACAGTACATTTGAAGCATCCTTGATAGAAGAAAGAAACGCTCATACCCTAGCCATAGTCCCTACCGAAATTGGTGAGCTTTTGTTTATCAAATTTCAAAATTCTACAATTTAGTGAGGTGTGTGGTAGATAATATGTACAACTGTTTTGTGCGTACACATGGATTATGGCTTTAGATTCACGAGCTGGTGCGGCAAGAAATTGTGATCCAGCCGGATGGCGTCTTGCTCTGGTCTGTACTCCAAGTACAACTATTTCTTCAGTCAATGAGAGATAATTGGTAGGTTGTTCTTCAGTCAATGATGAATCACAATAGCATTCTATATATAACAGGGCACCACTCTATTTTTATGAGTATTAGTTCTGCACTTTGATTATAGTGTTCGCAGACACCAGATTTTGGATTTTGGCTCTAGGTTACTTGGAGTTTTTCTCAAGGTTACTTGATAGCATTTTGAATTTGAATCCATGGTTAAAAAAATCATCTCATGCATGTGTATTTTTAATCCATTTAAATAATGTATATTTATCTTGTCTATTGACTTATATTCTCTTGTGATTAATGGGTGCTTGATATGCAAGTCGAATATCTCTATCAATATTTTCTCTTAAAACTTATAAGCAATGCATGGCAGTGAAACAGTGCAGGAGAAGGTGATAGGAAAAAGTTTTGCAAGTATTTCTTCTTCAAATAATCAAGAAACGACATCAATTAAAGTTAATCACAATTGTCACCACCTCCATCCTCAACTATGTAATCATTTACTCTCTTTTCCTTTTCACATTACTTTTCTCTAAAATTGTTGTCTCATGTTTTTATGATGGGCACCTACTGACATGGTTGATGGATATTTTATTGATTTAAATTTGCTGGCATCTTTTGCATGTAAATCACACTATAATTTATCT
The DNA here is from genome assembly GCA_034642375.1 of Vigna nakashimae. NCBI lineage: Eukaryota > Viridiplantae > Streptophyta > Magnoliopsida > Fabales > Fabaceae > Vigna > Vigna nakashimae. The sequence goes on from CM067767.1 coordinate 36,654,068, forward strand.
ATTACTATATTTTTTGAGGGACACCTCTCTTTTGGATTTGTGTTGGTGTTGAGCTCTCTGAACTGTTTTATATGGTGAGAACTAAGAACTACATGCACAACTGTACATTACATGTTTTGATGACTGATTTACTTTTGCTGTTTGTTTAATAAATTGTGTTCTGACTCAAGATTAAAGGTGAGTGCCACTTTATTGCTATGCATTGATATAAGCTGGTTCATTCTTTGAGTTCGGGTATAAATGAGTAATATGCAAGAAATTTTGCCGGTCATTGGTGTAAAGGCTATAATTTGGTGCATACTTTGAGTTCTACTATAAATAGGGGTTTGTATGTTAAAAAAGAAACTAGGATTTTATTGTGTTGAGAGTTAGTTCACTGTCATTTCAATTTAATGATTTTAACTAATAAGTTCTTTTATTTATAACTTTTACTAACGAGCTTTTGATTTTGACCGAGTTTTAAAGTTTTAAAGTCTTGTGCATAGTTACTTTGTTATTAGATATCACTTTTGTATTTAGTTGCAGAATAAATGTATAAGTGTGATTTCCTACAGGACCAATCTCTATGCAAGTAGCTTTCTTAATTAAATTCCTTGGTATGTTTCATTGAGCTGCTGAGACTTTACATTTATTCTGATTTCTACTGATGATGCATTGGAATCTCTAGTGCTACATTCTTTTGGTATATGTTCATATATATTATATTTAATACCACGTATTTGCTATGCTCAACTCATTATTTAAAATCTGATATTAACAAGAATTGTAGGATCTTTTTCGTCTTTGATCTATTCAGTAGCATTAGTCTAGGCATAAGCTAGTTTTTGTATTTTTAGTTTCAAGTTTGAAATACCTGTAGGCATAACATAGTTAGATGAATTTGAAATTGCTTAGTTATTGTTTAGTTGATTATAGTAGTATTAGGTTTGTTCAGATTTTATAAGTTCATTCTAATTTATAGTAGTTACTAGATTAGTTTTAAATTTCAGCTTTGCATAGTGAATTTTTGTATAGTATTTGTGTGTATTGTTTTTAAGTTTTCTACATTAATTTTTACCTATTAGAACTTGTTGAGATAGCTTCTGTTACATTTTCCTTGGTTTAGTAAGTCATAATTCTGCATAGCTTTTAAACAGGCGTAGTTTTAGTGGATAGATTTTAGTGAATAGGTCAAAATTCAAATCTAGCATCAATTATAGTACTTAACTTTGTTTCTAGCTTTTATTAGTTGTTTGAAACCTGTAGGAATCAGGTTAGTTGGTTTTTAAGTTGTGTTTGTAGGAGTACTTAGTGTTATGTGCTGCTTTTGTTGATTTAATCCAGTTTCTTAGATTTATATAGTCAGATTTTATATTTTCACCCTTATGAAGCAAATATGAGTTCAGTTAAGTGATTTTAAAGTTGTGTGCATAGTTACTTTGTTATTAGGTAGTGTTAAAATCATATTTTAGAACTAGTGCAGTTTTATTAGCCTAATTTTATTAGTTAGTGCTGTAATTTTTAGTAGTATAGGTATATTTTGATTTGCTAATGATTCTTAGCAACTAGTTCAGTCTGTTGTAACCTTTTAATATTCAAAACTTGTTTCGGCACTTACCTTGAGGTTTTATTATAGGGTAGTTACAATTGTTGCATTTTAACTTAGACTGTCAAGTATGTTAGGCTTTAGGTAGACAAATTTTTGGTTTGTGATAGAAATAGATATTGTAGTAGTTCTTAGACTGTTTGAACCATTTTGAATATGTTTAGATAGCTTTTATGTTGTATATATGATAGATTAGTGCAATTTATAGTTTCTATGTAGTACAACTTAAGATGAACCTATTAAGTATATTGTATTTTTGTTGGCATATCTCTTATTGATCCAGTTTCAGGTTTTTATCCCTAATTATAATGTCAGTGTTGCTGAATTGCTGAGTTTTTGGTTAAAATTAGTACAATTCAGTTCAAAACTGTATAGTTAGTAGTGCAGTTCAGTTTATATTGTAGTTTAGTACAATTTAGTATAGTTCAGTTTAGTACAATTTGATAAACAAAAAATAGTTCAGTTCAGTTTGTCTGAACTATTTTTTAGTTCAGCTCAGTTTAGACAAACTAGTTTTTAGTTCAGTATAGTTTTTAGTAGTGCAGTTCAATTTGATTTGCCTACCCCTAATATTGGGTGGTGGTGATCCACAGGATTATCTGGTCCTTGCTTAATTTCCTTAACAATCAGCTGAGTGTTTTATCCTTTGAGTGTGTCAAGCTTCTAGAGAGAAACTGGAGCGTATTGAGCTTTGTGAGGCTACCTTGGCCTAAGTCTATTGGCAAATTGAGAGAGTTTAGCCTAACTAACTTGCTAATTGTTTCTTGTGCAGACTACTTAAACTGGAGTGCAATCAAGATAACAAAAGAGAAAATTGCTATTGCATTTACTTCAGCTTTTAAAATTGTTTACTACTACGACATTCACTTCCAATTTTTTAAATTTGTTTGCTGATTTATGTACAGATGTCAGTTTGTCCAGTTTGATTTTGGTATATTTTTGATTGCCATTTAGTTCCATCTCAATTAGAGTCTAATTGGAGTCAAGTATTTCTGAGTAGACAGCAGCAACAACACCTCAGTGTGGAGCTTGGAGCAGGCTAGAAACAACCATCCAAATAGGGAAGTTGTCTAACATACCCTTGTTTTGAATTGTTGTTTCGGCTTTAGCTCTTAAGTGATAGTATTGAATGGATACCCTAATGATTGAAGTTTAAATATTTGTGCAGCTTTGGATTGATGAGAATAGGAAGGTTAGTGCAAATTGAGTGCAACTAGGATCCATTTTCCACATCAATTGTGCAAGACCGAGAAAGGGAGAATTCTTTATCTTGTGCATTGTATCTTGTCTGTTTATCCAAGAGAATATTAAGCTGTGTGATATATGTGTGTAGGATTGGAAAATCAGACCAAAAGAATTGAATTAAGAAAGCACAAAGTTGTCCAGAAACAACAAAAGTGGAGTACGTGATTTTTGTTTTCCTTTATTTTGTCCACAAAGTTTACCTTTATTTTGTTTCAACATATTAATTCTAACTCCTTTGGCAGTCTTCTTGGGTAATTGATGAAGAATTTGGCATGGGTTATTGCGAGAAGAAATCTACACCAATTGTGACTAAATATTCAGTTGAACAATACAGTTAATATATTAATCTTTTTTTCCTTAGGTAATTCTTAGATGATTCAAAAACTTGGTTTCATGAGTTGAAGTGCTTAGTATGTGATAGATTCCCCTTTTGTACATAAGTTTGCATATTGGATACCTGGCTCCTGAACTATTTTCACCTAATGGTCTTTATCATGTTGACAAAAAAATCGCCAGCCTGCAATGCTCATGGACTTGGACTTTATTGTGTACCTTTATACGATACCTTTGGTATGTCACCGCTTTCATGCTTATACTCATATGCAATTAAAATTTACTTTTGTCATCTATTATTGTACAAAGAGTTGTTGCTATCAAGGACCAGTTATCTCAAAAGCTTTGATGTTGTGAGAAAAGTTACAACATTTATGGCCATGTAACATTTTTTTTCTATTTAATCCTTAATCATATCTTTGACCCTAATCATAATCCTTACCCTAACCCTAATCATAACTCTTATCCTAATCTTAGCTTTAAATATAGGAAAACGATACTCAGACAACAAATTTTGACAACATTTCGACACAGCACACGTGTCAGCGTCTGAGAGGGCCACGTTTTGAGGGAAAAAAGCTGCTGCGTTCTGAGCATATCTGATCAAACCTGCTTCAAATTTGACGTGGCAAGGACGGGCACGGGCAGGCTTGCGTTTGTGCGTTTCAAATTTCAAATGGTTTTTTATCACTTGGTAGAGAGAGAAGCGGCGCGAACAACCAAAACCCAATCCAAAAGGGTGCACGAGCGACAGAGAGAGAAGCGGCGCGAAGACGAGAGAGTTGGAGAAAAGGGTGCACGAGCGACAGAGAGAGAGAACGAGTCCTAGCCGGAGTGCCGTCGTGCACAGCCCGTTCCGCTTGACGGCGCCGCAGCTCCGACGTGGAGCGCTGTTCGCGAAGACGGCATCGTGTTTCCTCCGTTCCGGCCCAGCGACCTAGGGAGGCGTTGAAGGTGTCGCTTCGTCCCAGGTGGTTCCGTCCCTGTCCCGGAGTGCCGCCGGAGGTTCGCCGGAGTGTGGGCTGTGAGGCGGACCAAAAAGAGGGGTTTTCCGCACTGTGAGTTCCACTGACACCTTAGGCAACCGTATCTGTTCCAACCGCCACACGTGGTCTTCACCCAAGGTTGGTTTGTTTTTGCATTTTTCAGTGGAATGAACGTTGAATACATGGATGATGTTGTTTTTGGATTGGATTTGGTTTTGTATGAAACGTCTCCCAAGTGGATGTTGTTCTGTTTCTAATTTTTATACAAGTTCTCTGCTTAATCTTACATTGTTGCTGTAATTCTGTTCGATTGGTAGTCATGGACCTAGTTGGCCTTGGTGTCAAAAAACTTCAACCCAATAACCCACTTCATTCGGCTTTGGTAGCAGTAATGTTGGTGAACCAAGGGTCCTAGAGAATGTATTTTTATGCGAGACGAATTTGTTAATAAAATGTTAAGAATTGTTCCCAAATTACTTAGAAGTAGCTGAAATGAGCGAAAACAAACAAGCCACACCAAAATGAGAGTGATGGACGTAGTTGGCCTTGGTCTGCAAAAACTGGCACCCAGGTACCTACTTATTTTGCCTAAGGTACCAGTTCTGTTCCTGTGCCATTAGTGTTAGAAAATGTTGTTTTATGTGGCACGAATATGTTAAGAAAATGTTAAGAAATTGTTCCCAGATTACTTAGAAGTAGATAAAATGAGGGAAAACAAACAAGACACCCCAAAATGAGAGTGATGGACGTAGTTGGCCTTGGTGTGCAAAAACTGGCACCCAGGTACCCACTTATTTTGCCTAAGGTACCAGTTCTTTTCCTGTGCCATTAGTGTTAGAAAATGTTGTTTTATGTGGCACGAATATGTTAAAAAAATGTTAAGAAATTGTTCCCAGATTACTTAGAAGTAGATAAAATGAGGGAAAACAAACAAGACACCCCAAAATGAAAGTGATGGACGTAGTTGGCCTTGGTGTGCAAAAACTGGCACACAGGTACCCACTTATTTTGCCTAAGGTACCAATTCTGTCCCTGTACCATGAGTGTTAGAAAATGTTGTTTTATGTGGCACGAATTATATGAATTAGTAAATGACTATTATTTTTTTGTTCTCTTTTTTGTCGTGGTTTAACAAATGCTGACAATGTTTGTTATGATTTCCAATTTGTTGTTTTAGTTGATTGTGTTGGTGTAATGTAAATTTCAGTTTTTGTGTTGGTGTAGTGTTATTATACATTGAATTCTGTGTTATTTTGATTTGGGGATTACTGTCATGTTGGTCACCTCCTGTCTAGTTCAAATATCTGGCATTTCTTAAAGAGAGTTTAAATTAAATTCATTGTGCTTGAATATGAATACTATGTATTAAGTTTCCGTTTTCTGTTCATTCACACCCCATCCGTCTAGCAGTTCCAGCAGCACGCCCATGAGAAGCTTGGGAGCTGCAACGTTGGAAGCATTCACGTCCAGCTGCATCAAACAGCAACAACGACAACACACACCGTCTTCAAGTCCAGCCGAATTGGATCCACATGTTGAGATGGGAGAGAAGTGGAAAGCTGACACAGACCTTGTTTATTCCAGCATGGGCAGCGATGGTGTGCAGAACATGCAGAAGTGTAAACAAAATGGAGGGCCCCACATGGCTTTATCTGATAGAGAAGCAAAAGAGTTATGGAAGAAGTTCATTAAAGGTTGCTAATGGGAGACAACAGCATGGCAACCTGGCTGGAAACGCACGAGGCAGCACCAGAACGAGACTTGAGAATTTGGCTTTAAAAGAGTGAGAGGCCGTGAGTGAGAAATGATTATGTGTATGATGAATCTTCTGGGTATGGCTCTTCTCTTCCATGTAAATTTTGAGTCTGATATACATGACATTATTTATCTTTGTTGTAAATTTCAAAACCAAAAAAAAAATCATTATGGTATTAAGGAGGTGGCAAAAGTTGAGGGTTTGTACCCACTTCTTCTTCTAATGAATTCTGTTACCAAAAAGAGTTGTTATAAGCTTGTTCTGACATCAATATTTGATGGTCCAGGTACTATTATAGCAGCAGTTTGGGCTATTATTATGATCCAAATACCGGGCTTTATTGCTCTGCAGCATGAGGACAATGGTACAGCACATTCCTTTATCATCTTTTCGTGTGGTTTGTCAATTTTTATGCTGACATCTTTTAGCCTTTGTTTACAGTAAGTGGTGCCAAACATAGATGTGGATTTGGATGTGTCTTTAGTTGTTTGTTAAAATTTAATCTTGATTTGTGATATTTTTTGTTGAAAACTATATCAAGAGATGTGATATGTGTACGTCAATTTATAGATCTTTGGTGGCATAAAAACATGCAGGGTGATTAGTTGTATAATTAACACCTTTGGCTGAGAGGAGTGATAGGTGTAAATTTTACTTGTTTTTGTTGCTTAAATTGTTGTGCTTTTGAGTAAGTTTTAGTGTTAATTGTCATGAAAAGTATATAATTGTTGATATAAGTATAATTTTGACTGTTTAAATGTTTTTTGATGCTTTTGTTTGCTTATTTCGAAGTAGAATAAGGATTGGATACTATCAAAGACTTGGAGCGCATCATTTGGCTGTCGGCATCGAGAAGAGGACGCTGTTCTTCCGAGGTTTGAGGAACGAACGCCAATCGAACAGCAAGCCAGGACGCTCGTCCAACGCGCAGCGCAGAGGACGCTCGTCCAGCGCGCAGCGAAGAGGAGGCTCGTCCAGCGCGCAAAGGACGCCCGTCCAGCAAGTGGACGCTCGTCCAGAGAGCGGAGATCGCTCGCCCAGCTGGTAGACGACGCTCGTCCAGACGCTTGTCGCCCAGAGGGGACGCTCGTCCAGAAAGTGGACGCTCGTCCAGCAAGAGGACGCTCGTCCAGAAAGTGGACGCTCGTCCAGCAAGAGGACGCTCGTCCAGAAAGAGGACGCTCGTCCAGCAAGTGGACGCTCGTCCAGAGAGCGGAGATCGCTCGCCCAGTTGGCAGTGGACGCTCGTCCAGAATGAGGACGCTCGTCCAGCAAGAGGACGCTCGTCCAGCAAGAGGACGCTCGTCCAGCAAGTGGACGCTCGTCCAGAGAGCGGAGATCGCTCGCCCAGTTGGCAGAGGACGCTCGTCCAGACGCTTGTCGCCCAGAGGGGACGCTCGTCCTATCGACAAATCAGGATCAAGTGCTTGGGTGTTCCTCAAACCATTTACAGCAGATATGTGGTGTGCTACGACTGTCTCATTTTTTGTGATTGGAATTGTTATATGGATTCTTGAACACCGAGTCAATAGTGACTTTCGTGGTCCTCCTAAGAAGCAAATTGTAATTATGTTAATGTACGCCTTTGTAGCGTCATATGATAACCTTTTACGGCCAGTTTATTGAATTTGGTGCAGCAATAGGTGCCCCAATGTTCATCTTTTGTTTAAGATTCTAAATCCATTTAACGAGTTATTGATGATTTGAATTAATCAAATATTGCGGTTCAGTCATAGATCACACACGAAAAAAAGGGGGGGTTTTTTTTGGATTGTTTTGCAAGGAAAATTAAATTAATTAAAAGTTGAAAGTTAAAAACAATTGACAAAATTATGAAAATTAAAAGCTGAAAGCAGAAAACCGAACGGTTCTAACCAGTGTTAAAACCGAACGTGCATATAAAAGACCAAACGGTGATATAAAAGACCGAACGGTCCAAAGCACAGAACGAAAGGTTGAAGTATAAATTGCGCAGAAGTAAAAACTGAGCTGTAATAACATTGAGACCGAGCGGTCTCCGAAAATGGATTCGAGCGAACGCTAAATACCGAGCGTCCTAACCGCACGGTTCTTATAACAAGGCCGATCGGTTAAGGCAGTAAATCAGAACGATCTCTAACAGTGATGTTAAAGACCGAACGGTTTGACAGGCAGAAACAATAAACGTGCAGAATTCAAAACCAGCAGAAACGCAATTGCAGGAACAATAAACTCGCACAATAAAGCTATCAGTACAAACGAACGTAAAAATTAAATTGCAAACAATCAACAACAGTATAAATTAAATGGCAGACACACAACAACACAGATCAGATTTCAGCAGAAATTTAATCGCATCAGTAGAATAAAATTGACAATTCAGTAACAGGAAATTAAATGACATTGTTCATTCAAATTAAAATTCATTACAATACAGAAAATTAAATTCGAACCGTACACCTCAAATTGGTAAACGTCTACTGTGTCAATCACCAACAGCTCCTACTGCCGTGACTTCTCCTCGGCTGGAACTCCCTATGCACCTCACAGCACCTCACGGCACCTCTACTCTCATACAACAATCTCACTACATTACATTATCTGGAGTTCAAAACTAATCTACTGAACTTGGAGGAGAAGAACCGAGAGCCTCCTCCCAAGCGTAACCCTCTCACTCACGGCCTCTCACTCTTTTAAAGCCAAATTCTCAAGTCTCGTTCTGGTGCTGCCTCGTGCGTTTCCAGCCAGGTTGCCATGCTGTTGTCTCCCATTAGCAACCTTTAATGAACTTCTTCCATCACTCTTTTGCTTCTCTGTCAGATAAAGCCATGTGGGGCCCTCCATTTTGTTTACACTTCTGCATGTTCTGCACACCATCGCTGCCCATGCTGGAATAAACAAGGTCTGTGTCAGCTTTCCACTTCTCTCCCATCTCAACATGTGGATCCAATTCGGCTGGACTTGAAGACGGTGTGTGTTGTCGTTGTTGCTGTTTGATGCAGCTGGACGTGAATGCTTCCAACGTTGCAGCTCCCAAGCTTCTCATGGGCGTGCTGCTGGAACTGCTAGACGGATGGGGTGTGAATGAACAGAAAACGGAAACTTAATACATAGTATTCATATTCAAGCACAATGAATTTAATTTAAACTCTCTTTAAGAAATGCCAGATATTTGAACTAGACAGGAGGTGACCAACATGACAGTAATCCCCAAATCAAAATAACACAGAATTCAATGTATAATAACACTACACCAACACAAAAACTGAAATTTACATTACACCAACACAATCAACTAAAACAACAAATTGGAAATCATAACAAACATTGTCAGCATTTGTTAAACCACGACAAAAAAGAGAACAAAAAAATAATAGTCATTTACTAATTCATATAATTCGTGCCACATAAAACAACATTTTCTAACACTCATGGTACAGGGCCAGAATTGGTACCTTATGCAACATAAGTGGGTACCTGGGTGCCAGTTTTTGCACACCAAGGCCAAGTACGTCCATCACTCTCATTTTGGGGTGTGTTGTTTGTTTTCCCTTATTTTATCTACTTCTAAGTAATCTGGGAACAATTTCTTAACATTTTTTTAACATATTTGTGCCACATAAAACAACATTTTCTAACACTAATGGCACAGGAAAAGAACTGATACCTTAGGCAAAATAAGTGGGTACCTGGGTGCCAGTTTTTGCACACCAAGGCCAAGTACGTCCATCACTCTCATTTTGGGGTGTGTTGTTTGTTTTCCCTTATTTTATCTACTTCTAAGTAATCTGGGAACAATTTCTTAACATTTTTTTAACATATTTGTGCCACATAAAACAACATTTTCTAACACTAATGGCACAGGAAAAGAACTGATACCTTAGGCAAAATAAGTGGGTACCTGGGTGCCAGTTTTTGCACACCAAGGCCAAGTACGTCCATCACTCTCATTTTGGGGTTGCTTGTTTGTTTTCCCTCAGTTTATCTACTTCTGAGTAATCTGGGAACACTCATGTTAACATTATTTGATGTAATTCGTGCCACAGAAAACAACATTTTCAAACAATCATGCTACAGGAACAGGACTGGTACCTTAGGCATAATAACTGGGTACCTGGGTTCCAGTTTTTGCACACCAAGGCCATCTACGTCCATCACTGTTATTTTGGGGTGGCTTGTTTGTTTTCCCTCATTTTAACTACTTCTCAGTAATCTGGGAACACTCATGTTAACATTATTTCATATAATTCGTGCCACACAAAACAACATTTTCAAACACTCACGGTACAGGAACAGGACTGGTACCTTAGGCATAATAACTGGGTACCTGGGTTCCAGTTTTTGCACACCAAGGCCAACTACGTCCATCACTGTTATTTTGGGGTGCCTTGTTTGTTTTCCCTCATTTCACATACTTGTAAACCCTAAACCAACATTACTCCTACGAAACCTGAATGAAGTGGGGATTGGGTTGAAGTTTTTTGACAGCAAGGCCAACTAGGTCCATGACTACCAATCCAACACAATTACAGCAACAATGTAAGATTAAGCAGAGAACTTGTATAAAAATTAGAAACAGAACAACATCCACTTGGGAGACGTTTCATACAAAACCAAATCCAATCCAAAAACAACATCATCCATGTATTCAACGTTCATTCCACTGAAAAATGCAAAAACAAACCAACCTTGGGTGATGACCACGTGTGGCGGTTGGAACAGATACGGTTGCCTAAGGTGTCCGTCGAACTCACAGTGCGGAAAACCCCTCTTTTTGGTCCGCCTCACAGCCCACACTCCGGCGAACCTCCGGCGGCACTCCGGGACAGGGACGGAACCACCTGGGACGAAGCGACACCTTCAACGCCTCCCTAGGTCGCTGGGCCGGAACGGAGGAAACACGATGCCGTCTTCGCGAACAGCGCTCCACGTCGGAGCTGCGGCGCCGTCAAACGGAACGGGCTGTGCACGACGGCACTCCGGCTAGGACTCGTTCTCTCTCTCTGTCGCTCGTGCACCCTTTTCTCCAAACGTTTTGGTTGTTCGCGCCGCTTCTCTCTCTACCAAGTGATAAAAAACCATTTGAAATTTGAAACGCACAAACGCAAGCCTGCCCGTGCCCGTCCTCGCCACGTCAAATTTGAAGCAGGTTTGATCAGATATGCTCAGAACGCAGCAGCTTTTTTCCCTCAAAACGTGGCCCTCTCAGACGCTGACACGTGTGCTGTGTCGAAATGTTGTCAAAATTTGTTGTCTGAGTATCGTTTTCCTTAAATATAAGCATACAACTTGAGACTTGCTGGTAAAACTTTAATAGAAGGTTCAATTATTTAAGATTATGTTTTTCTTAAACTTCATTCTTTTTCGTGGCTACAGAGGTTGAATGATAGTTCATTTAAAACATCCTTGATAGAAGAAAGAAACGCTCATGTCCTAGCCATAAATCAATGCTCATTGTGAATAATCTATCAAATTAATACTACTTTTCAAGGCAATTTCAATATTGTCAAGTAGTATTCAAGAAAGTAGATAGGGCTAAAGTAATCCTGAGTCGTCTCCCAACGAACATGGAATTACTTTTGAATATCTGACTCTTACGAATGTTATGCAATGCTTATGGATAAAAATAATGTTTGGAGAATGTTTAAAAAACAAATAAGAAACTTAAAAACAGTTACGATGAAATAGGCTAATTCCACTGCTTTTTCAAGGTAGATTCGTCATCGGTTATTCACAGATAATTATTCAATTGATTATTGTTTTAAGTTTCAAATTAATTAAAGTGCATTCTTATATAATTTGAGGGCGATTATGCATTCAACCAAAGTACATTCTCAATCAAATTCTATTGTGTTTAATCATGTCTATTCTTAAATCTCCTAACCAAATTAAAAGCTAATCAATCAAAGTAAATTCTCAATTGATTATAGTTGAAATTATTACTAAACAATCAAAGTACATTCTCAATTGATAGTAAAAACCATTTAATCATATGAAAGTTCCTAAATTAAATCAAAATATATTCTCAATTTAAACCTAGAAACCCTAAAACTCATATAATCAATATGCATGTAGATTCAAACAGATTATGATGCAAAAATCTTTGCTTTTAACAAGATAGAGAGATAAAAGACATAGAGAGAACAACTTAAATCAATAACCAAAGTAAACAATTGCATTAACTCAATCTAACCTCAGAATCCATAATGGAATTACAGCAGAATAGCCCTAGATGCTTAGCTTTCCATTAATGGAGTTGAATACAAGATGAAAGAAAAGTGAGAAGAGTATGAGAGAATGAATGAATTAAGTGAAGTCTCCTTTTCTGCCTCCCTTGGGTCTCTTTATATAGGCTTGATTGGACTTGGACTCTGAATAGTTTGTTGATACGATATTTTCGGTTGATATATTATATCTTTCAAATATTCATTACATTAAATAGTTTTAAAGAATATTTTATAGATATTAACTCAATTATCTTATATCCTATATCTTCCAAATAACTAAAAGATTTAGATAATGATAAAATTATTTGGAAGATATTTTCTGTTGATATTCCCAAATTAAATTCAACAACTGAATTTTATCTTTTAGATTTTCTGACTTTCCAAAATTGCACAAATACCTTGAAATTTCCTCTATCTGCACTTTAGCCCCTTCTGAATTTTCCAAATAAAATCTGATTTTGGACCTTGAATTGCCATTTGGACCAATAAAACTTATATTCTCAGCTGCACAAATAAACATTAGAACATCCAAGAATAATTTATGCACTAAAACTCACTTTTTACGTCTCTTTATTTCACAAACCTAACAATTTCAATCATCACAAATTCACTTAAAATCAACCATTTAAGCACAATTATCCCATCAAAAATTTGAATTTTAAAGCATAAATGTGGACATAAATATGCACTCATCACAAGACTTAAATGACTTGGTACAAATTTGCATTAAGGTAGAGCAACAACTATTGAGAAAAGGTTTGAAAACTATCCACTCTAGCTCTAATGTCAAAATAGACTTTAAGAGGGAGGGAAAACAAATCAAAAGATAGGAGCCTCCAAGGAAATTTGAGAAACCCAAAGATGGATCAACATCCTCCAAGCGCACTAGTGATATTGTTAACCCTCGGCAAGTGTAATCGAATCATATCAAGTAATAATAAATGGTAAGACCAAGTATCGTTTCCCAAAGGACTCACGGCCTAAACATTTATGTGATTTGTTGATTATCTTAGACTTTGTACAAAAGAATATTGTTGTTGAATTATGCAAAAATAAACATGAATGCAGGGTTTTGATCAATGGACTTGAACAATGCAAAAACAGTTGATGGATAACATGAATGATTATGTTGTTGGGGTTTACCAATTCATCCTATCCACTCTCATGTATTCAAGAATTCATCTTTCTTCATTAATGTTAATGTCACTTTCTAAATTGCCTTAAACCCAATGCCTTGGTGAAGAAAGCCTAATCCTAATAATCACTAGTTTATAATGTATTGTCTCCCTAACAATTATTCATGCATTACATTCGCACAGAAGCTTAAAGGCAACCAACCATCATATCCTTATGTCTAGGCAATACTACTATTGGGAGAATTTCTTCATGTCTAGATATATCTATATGTGTCCATACAAATAATATCAATGATCATGCAATTGAATGAGTTAAACAAAGCATGCATAGAGTATAGAAGAAAAACCCTAACAATTAATGAAAGAAAGCATACAAATTAAAGAACAAATTCAATACATGAGAGTTTCAAAGGATTACAATGGTTCCCCAACAACAACGAAGGTTTAAGTTCACCAAAATCATGGTGAAACTAGATGGAAAACAATGAAAGATAGAACCCTAGAATTTGAAGAGTGAAGCTTGAGCAACCAAAATCCTCTTCCAAGGGGTGAAGAAAGTGTATTATGCTTCGTTCCAGCCAAAGATGACTGACCTAGGTCGACTAAAACCTTATATATTATTCTAAAAATTACAGAATTGTGGCCCAAGGCCCATAAAAATGGCGCTCAGCGGTAGATACCACTCAGCGGTAAGTACGCGCTCTTCTATTTGACGCTCAGCTGCATTTTTGCCCCTCAGTGACTATGGGACCTCAAGAACACCGCTAAGCGGTAATTTCCGCTGAGCGGTACTTGTGTCTTCTCTTGTTGTGCACTTTTCACTTCCTTTTCTGATTCCGACTTCTTCCTACTTCACTTCTTTCATCCAATTCATGTTAAAACCTGCAAAAACAAGGAAAACCAAGCATAAAAACCATCCAACTCTCTTATTTCAAAAACATAAAAAAAGCATGATTCCAAGCTAGTTTCTAAGTCATAAAGGTTGTCTTTAAGGTCAATTTTAAGTATAAAAATAATAATTTTTCAACTGTTATCAGATATCAAGTGTTTTAAGTGTCTAGGAAGGGGACATATTGCGCCAACTACCGCTGAGCGGCACTCTCAAGAACGCGTTGGCATTGCTGAGGGGAAAAATGCCGCTGAGGGGAAGAATTGATCACGCGCTATTGCCGTTGAGCGGTATTTACCGCTGAGCGCCACTTTTCTGGGCTTGGGCCTACTTTTCTGTAATTTTTAGAATACTATATAAGGTTTTCGTTAACCTAGGTCAGTCATCTTTGGCTGGGAATGAGGCAGAAACACACACTTTTCACCCCTTGGGGGTAGAATTGGAGATGGTGACGGCTCTCCTCTTCTCTTTCTCGGGGTTTTCTATCTCTTCCATTCTTCCATTCCATTGTTCATCCAGTTCTTCGATGACGATGGAGAACTAAACTTTTATTGTTGTTAGGGAGTCAATGTAATCCTTTTGAAACTCTCATGTATTGAATTTGTTCTTCAAGATTTTTTATAAGATACATGCTTTCTTTCATTAATTATTAGGGTTTTTCCTCTTTGCTTAAAGCATGCATTGTTTAACTCATTCGATGTCATGATTATTGGTTTTGTCGATATGGACACATACAGGGAAATCTAGATTTAGGGAATCTCTCCCAATAGTAGTATAAACCTAGACATAGGAGTATGATGGTTGGTTTCCTTTAAGCTTCTGTTCACTATAATGCATGATTAAATGCTATGGAGACAAGACATTGTAAACTAGTGATTATGATTAGGCTTTCTTCACCGAGACATCGGGTTTAAGGTAATTTAGAGAGTGGCATTAACATTAATGAAAAGAAAGACGAATTCATGAATACATGAGAGTGGAAAAGGATGAAATTGATAAACCCCAACAACATATTCATTCATTTAATTCAATTCACGTGTTTTGTTTCTTTTTACCATTGATCAATCCATGCATATATATTACTTTTGAGTATTTGCATTTAATTCTTAATCAATTGATTTTACAAGTCTTAGCTAATCAACAAACCACACAACTTTATAGGCCGTGAGCCCTTTGGGAGAACGATACTTGGTCTTACCAAGTTTATTACTTGATACGATTCGGTTACACTTGCCGAGGGTTAACAAGTTTTTGACTCCGTTTTCGGGGATTAAAAATTTGTTCATAAAGTTTTTGGTGCCGTTGCTGGGGACTCGTGGTTGAACTATTCTATTTGTGTGATTATTGATTACCTTTGACTTGATTTTTAAATTTTTAAATTTTTATCTTTTTATCTTTTTTTTTATCTTTTGATTTTATTTTTATCTTTTTGTTTGTTGTTTTTATTTTATCTTTCGATCTTTTATATTTCTATCTTCTTATCTTACTATCTTTTTTAATTTTTCTTTTTATCTTATTAGTTTATCTTCTCTATCTTTTTGTGCTAACAAATATTTTCTAGGGTTTTGTGCCTAATGCTTGCAGGATGCAATTCAGGCAAGAATTTAACTATATGGGCACTCAATTCTATCAAAGTAATTTCAACCACTGGTGGGAACCTCACTCAAGCATGGATCAAAGTCAATTTTGGGAAGCTGCCAGACAATTTGAGAATTAACCACAACAACAATGGCATCAACAACCCTCTCTATCAGAAAGATGGGCTAAGATAGATGACACACTTCAACAGTTCATAAAGATGTATGATTCTCATCACAAAAGCACTCAAGCTGCCGAACAATTTGATAGGTCGCCACCACAACAATGGCGGCAACAACCCTCTCTATCAGAAAGAAGGACAAAGTTGGATGACGTCTTTCAACAATTTTTGCAAGTGTCCATCTCCACTCAGAAAAGCATTGAAGCATCATGTAAAAGGATGGAGATGCAAATTTGTCACATGGTCCAGAAATTGGATGATGTTGGGGTTAATACTGAACTTAACCCTAGGAAGGAATGTCAAGCCATTATCACTGGAAGTGACAAGGCATTAGATGAGAAAAAGATAGAGAGAAAAAAAAAGAGTTGAGTGAAAAGGATAAGAGAGGTGTTTGAGAGAGAAGAGAGAAAGAAAATTTGTGTGAAGATTGAGAAAGTAAGTAGAAAAAGAAAAGAAAAAAAAAGTGTAAGAGAAAAGAAAATTTGTGTGAATCTTAAGAAAGTGAGAGAAAAGAAAAAGAGTATGAGAGGAAAAAAGAAAGAATCATATGAAAAACCCCGTCCTCATTCAAAGAAGTATCATAGGAAAGAGAAGGACTTTGAGTGCTTTATGGAAATCTTCAAGAAACTGGAGATTAAAGTTCCTATGATTGAGACATTACAACAAGTTCCTGGTTTGATCAAATATCTGAAGAAGTTCAGTAGAAAGAAGAAGAAAAAGAAGATGGAACTTGAGCTTTATTGGGTCAAGCTAATGACATTAAAAGAGCGCTTGCTGGGAGGCAACCCAGTGATTTAAGTACTTTTGTTTCTGGTTTGGTGATGTAATTATGAACTTTTGTTATTTTTGTTTTGGTTATAAATTTTTTTTACAGGGTATATGATAGGCTGTCGTTGAAGCTATCAAATTAATACTACTTTTCAAGGCAACTTCAGTATTGCCAAGTAGTATTCAAGAAAGTAGATAGGGCTAAAGTAACCTTGAGTTGTCTCCCAACGAACACGGAATTGCTTTTGAATATTTGACTCTTACGAATGTTATGCAATGCTTATGGATAAAAGTAATGTTTGGATAATGTTTAAAGAACAAATAAGAAACTTAAAAACAGTTACGATGAAATAAGCTAATTCTACTGCTTTTCCAAGGTAGATTCGTCATCGGTTATTCACAGATAATTGTTCAATTGATTATTGTTTTAAGTTTCAAATTAATTAAAGTACATTCTTAATTAATTTGAGGGCGATCATGCATTTAACCAAAGTAAATTCTCAATCAAATGCAAATCCTTTCTAGATTATTCATAATAAATTCAACCAAAGTACATTCTCAATCAAATTCTATTGTGTTTAATCATGTATATTCTTAAATCTCCTAACCAAATTAAAAGCTAATCAATCAAAGTAAATTCTCAATTGATTATAGTTGAAATTATTACTAAACAATCAAAGTACATTCTCAATTGATAGTAAAAACCATTTAATCATATGAAAGTTCCTAAATTAAATCAAAGTAGATTCTCAATTTAAACCTAGAAACCCTAAAACTCATATAATCAATATGCATGTAAATTCAAACACATTATGATGTAAAAATATTTGCTTTTAACAAGATAGAGAGATAAAAGACATAGAGAGATGATGAACCAATATTTTCCTCACTTCACTTAGTTTAATGTGCTAGAATTAGTCGGGGAATTATGCTTAAACGTCCGGTATTTTCCTATTTTTCCTAATTGTGCTTAATTTGATCGGAAATTCTTATTTTAACTAATTTGAATTATCTGAGCTTATTATTTTGCATTATTAATTACGGGAAAATTTTGGATAACTTTTTGGGACATTTGAAAGCTAAATGAGAAATGGCAATTGAGCCAATGCATCTTAGCCATTTTTATTTTTGCTGGCTGCCGCGTGAATGTTGTGTCAACTTGTGTGTCTTCGTTTGAGTTCAATTCTTATCCGTTTTCCATGCAATTTTTTTTCATAGTTTCGTCTGGATGTCTATTTTAACGTATAGTTTTTACTTTGTTCAAATTCGTTCTGTGCTGTTCCCAGTATTTATTTTACTCTCATATGTCAGTCCAGTGATTACTGTTTGAGTGATTTCTAATCTGTTTGCATTGGTTGCTTGCTGTTTAGTAATTGTGGTGGCTGGAATTGATCATTGGACGATGCTAAGACCTCCCAACACTCTTAAGCAAGTCCTTCATTTCTTAAATTTTTGGAAGCAAAACTTGGAACCCACATACACATCACACAGCCAATTCATGCTAAAAGCACATTACCATTCATTTTTGCCGAGAAGTGGAGATTAACCGTGAAGCATGGAGGGAACCAATTGGAAGTGCAGCTCACATAATTTGGTAAAATAGGTTACACATGCATTTGAAATCAAAGGAGGAAGTGGCCACGTAAATGCAAGCTGCACACGGCCTCAACACAGCCCATGACAATTCATTTTGTCAAGTTCATTTTGTCAAGCATATCAACACATGCCACATAGGTCACGGCCCACATAATGGAAAAGAGGTGCATTCTTGTGGTGATTAATTAATTGAAGGAAGTCAAAAAGTGCTAGGGGACAAAAACTTTATGGAATGAAGCCGTACAGCAACAAAGGGTGGTGCGCGGATGAATGGAGCATCCAGTAAAAGGGTAGCGTCAAAAGTAGAGGGGTCGGAGGTTGCATATCCAGCAGGGCCCATGGAGAAGTCCAGCTGCCACCATAGGGCACCTTCGTTTTAGAGTTCTTTTTTGGGGCATCCAGCCGCCACTTGTTGGAGAAGGGAGATTTTCTTTTTGGGCTGAAGTATGTTGATTGTTTCTTTCTTTAGACAATATGCACAATGCTTTAATTTTGATTCCGTGCGGTGATTTGATTCCAGCAGTGATTTGATTCCAGCAGTGATTTTATGTTGCTTTATGTAACATCCCATAAATATACAGTCATCAACTATATACTTAGAATAATTCACATTAATCAATATTGCAAAACAGTTTTAATAAAACAGGAAGCAGTATGCATAAATGGCCGAACGGCCTTTCATTTAAATTAACGAGCGTTTACAAAAGAATAAGGACGAACGGTTTACAAAACAATTACCGAACGTCCAACTATTTACCATCAACAAAAAGAGCGCTCGCTCACAGACGCTCGCTACTCTAATCACACTAACTAAATAACCGAACGCCTCACTGTTCGGCCTTCACTTCAACTTCTACTAAGTTTTCTTCAGCAATAATTTCCTCTTCAAGTGTTTGCTCCAAAGAAGTATCACCTTCTGCTCACATCCACACGGATGATCATTGCAAGGACAAGACGGATATACA
The DNA here is from genome assembly GCA_034642375.1 of Vigna nakashimae. Taxonomy (NCBI): domain Eukaryota; kingdom Viridiplantae; phylum Streptophyta; class Magnoliopsida; order Fabales; family Fabaceae; genus Vigna; species Vigna nakashimae. The sequence goes on from CM067767.1 coordinate 36,673,292, forward strand.
TAGACAAGACAACACAATGGAAATGCAAGGGTAAGCTTATTGAATTTAATTCAAGTCAAACATACAGTTTATACATATCAAACATATCAATTTATTCACAACACATGCATTCAAGTCATACATTAACTCAATCAAAATCCTGATACTAGACCGACCGTCCGGACATGTATGAATCCTGTGTAGCTAAGGCGTCCGTGCACCCAGGTGGGGTAACTGGAATGCTCATCAGTAGCCACCTGAGGTTAGTCTTTTGTCCAAGTTACAGTTATGGATTAGACCTCCTGCCATTCCCACGCATGACATACTCATCTCTACTTGAGAACGAGCACTCACGGAATATCAGGATGAACCACCATCTAAGCTTACCACGTTCATACTTACAAATCTCAATTTCCAACCAAGAGTCGTTCCACCCTGGAACGCTCGTTCAAAATCCACAATCACAATTTCATTTCTCATAGTGTTCGCACATCTTAATTCTTCTTCTTAAATACATTTTCATTCTGTGTTCCACTCTCTTAAAAGAACGAACGTTCACTGCCCTTCATAACGAGGACGAACGTTAAGAGCTATACCAAGAAAGACTCCTTCGAATCAGTTAAATGAACTGATTCTAGTACGATCCAAATAATACTTAGAAAAATCTAAGTTCAGTAACATTTGAACTAGTCCAATGGATAGGTAAAATCACAAGTTGATTAGATAAATAAACTGGACAAGATTTTAATTCAGGAGACAACTGCCAGTCAATGACCGAGCGCGAAAATAAGCTTGTAATAAATTTTGGACGAACGTCACTGAGGACTTGGACGAACGTCAACAGAACTATTGGACGAACGCTGTTTAGATTTATGGACGAACGCTATTTCAATTCGGGACGAACGCTATTACCATTCGTTGAAAATTAAAGAAGGAACGAACGTTCGGTATATGACCGAGCATTCTTTATCACATACGCAATGGGACGAGCGTTCGGTATCAGATCGAGCGCTACTTATCTTTTACACTTTTAGGACGAGCGTTCGGTCTAAGACCGAGCGCTACTTAGGACGTACGTTTTTAGGTCGAGGCTCTTAGCTGAATTCAAAATCAGAGAAAGTTGGGATTTATATAAGATGAGATATTTAAAGTTTATATTTTAATAATTTGACTAAGAGTTCAAAGGGATATTATCAGGCTTCTCAATTCTCACACAACACTCGTGCTGTTTACGTCTGGCCGAACGCACAACGTAAAGCTATATAAGAGGGCGTTCGTCCTCAAATGGAAATCCTTTCCAAATGAAAGGGTTCGACTACTTCAAAGAATTTGACTATGAATACCGTACGGTCAATGACCGTATCGATAACGAACGTTCATTTTCATAGGATTCTCATATCAAAATTCCACATACAGTAACCATATTTTCCAGCATAAACTTTCATGCATTAATTCAATCATATCATAGTACAAATCAAACATTTTCATTGCATCATCTCATCATACATTTCATGTTTCAAATAAATCAAACCATAGCACATTTCATCACTATCATTTCAGAATCATATTCTCATACCAAAGTCCAAAATCATAAATCATATTTTCAACATCCCAATAACACACATGCAGTACAGAAAATCACATGAATTAAACTAATAAGCTTCCCTTACCCGGATTAAGCAACGTGCGTTCGTTCTTCAGAGAGAAAACAAGATTCCAGTATACTCCTCTACCCTTAACGTTCAAAACCCCAAAACTCCTCAAACTAAAATTACAGAAAAACCAATACTGGTTCAGAGAAGGTGCATGCAGATTCAAAATGAGGCTTGCATGTTGAAAATGAAGGGTAGTTGAGGACGTGAAACTTACCCGTTTCAGAATCCAAAACTATTCGGTTTGATGGAAAGCTCTCGGTGCAGTGATGATTCTCACGGTGCTGAAACGTGAACGGAGTAACGGATGGTGAGTTGTAGAAGAGAGAAGATGGAGGTTCTAGAGAGAAGGAGGAGAAAAATGGAGGTTTGGTTTTCTGAGGAAGATGAAGGAGCACGCAGAGAAGGGAAGAGTGTTTCAGAAAATTAGTTTTTCTTCCCAAGTCAAACGGACACTCTCTCCTGCGCTGCCACTTGGCTTCCACTATCAAACTCAGAACCTTCCCATTTGACACTTGGCGGTGGCATGCAGAGTGAGTGCGTGTGCTTCTTTAATGGCACGGAACACGTGTCACACGTATTAATGGAAACAGGGAGGTGACTAAGCAGAATAATTAATGGGGCGTGACACTTTAAATCATGGATGGTCCAGCCGCCACCTTGGGGGGCTTTTGTTTTGAATGTTTGGAAATTTTCATCAACGGGAGCTCACGGACCCTATGTAAGAACGTTTTGTTTTTTTTAGTTTTTTTATTGAATGAAAAATGGTGCAGCAGGTGTTACGGTTTGGGAGAGAATTTTAGGATACACATGCGCTGATTAATGATGCCTTTTTTTTAAGGACCGCGATATTCCAACAACAGATTTTTAACACTCTTTTGACAACGCCACGTGTCGCCACCTCATTGGTTCGTTTAAATTTTTTTTTTTTTAAAACCTATGACCGTAACCCTTATTTTGAGTGAAAATCCTAAAATACCCCTTTCCCTTTCTCTGTTCCATTGCCTTTCCCTTTCTCTGTTCCATTGCAAACGAGGTCCGTTCTCTTGAGAGGTCGAAGGTTGCGTTTCGTCTCGCTTCGTTCCATTTGCATCCTGTTGTCTCCGGCCAGTTTGGTCTCCTGTTATCGTGCGTAATGGCAAGTTCCGGTGACGATTGTCCGACGACTAAGGTAAGTGGTTTTCCATTCCATGTCGTAGCTTGGTTATTCGGTTTGGGCATCACGTAGCATGGTTATTTGATTTGGGTTAATGTTTGGGGTTCGTATCGTTGTGTTGTGGTGCTTGGGTTATTGGGTTTCGTTGTTTTGATGATTTGATTTTGGTTTATGCAGTTGAGTGTTCGTCACTCTTTTTCGACAAAGTATATATGTACTTTGAACGAACGCTTAACAAAGGAGCATCGATCATTGATTGCGACAACTCCATTTGCTTGGTTTTTAGATGTCAATGTCAATGTTAAAGTAGGTAGAAATATACTGAGTGAGTTATTGGGTAAGTGGGACGACTGTAGTAGTGGTTTTATAGTTGGGAATAAAGTTTTGAATATAAATGAAAATGATATTTATTTAGGGTTGGGACTGAGTACAGATGGTGCAAACATTAACTTAAAGGAAGAGCTGGGCAATAGTGAATGTGTGAAATACATAGGCAAAGGAACAAAGGAATTGAATTCAATATACAAAATTCTAATGCGAAAACAAAAGAAGAAGATTCCTTGTTCTCATTTTTGTAGCCTTTACCTCCTGGTAGGGATAAGTGAGATTTTATTTCCAAAACGTAGCGGGAAAGTATTTCCCGTAATGTTTAATGTTGTTGACAACTTAAGTGCTTTGGGTAGTTATTGTTGGGGTAGTCTAGTTTATCGTTTTCTGTTACATAGTTTGTGCAAAGCTTCAAAAGGCTTGAAGAAAGGCAAAGGTATTTCAAACGTTTACGTCAACGGTTGTGTGTACATGCTGCAGGTAATTAATAGTATTTGATGTACTTACTTATAATGTTATTTGAATTAAGTTTGTTACAAGTGAAGGTGATTTATTTGTTTTAGGTATGGTTTTTTGAGCTGTTTGTTCCACCAAAAGGTCCTATTGAAAAATTTCCACGAATATTGCATTGGATGAATATAAGTGTTGGAGACAAGTTCGTTAAACGGTGTATGGAGACAGGTTTGGTAAGTTGTTTGTTATCGAAAGTTTTGTTATGTTTTCATATATTGACCAAAGTTGTGTAATCTGTAATGTGTTGTTAAATTTCAGGTTGTTGACGATGTTTATGGTGGTCCTTCAACGAAGGATAAGGAGGAATACAGACCAACACCTAAAAGAAAGGATGCTAAACCAAGAGGAAAGAAGAAACAAAAAAGAGCTCGCAGAGAAACTTTTATGCGTGCCTTAGAGGAACAAGAATTTCTAATTGAAGAACTTAAAAGGAGGGTTGCAACTTTGGAGGCACAATTGGCTGAAGAGAAGGCAAGAAGGCAAAATAAAGATGACGTTGGACAAAGTGTGCCTCGTACAGAACCATCTGTGAACACTGGTTTTGTATCCCCTACTGACATTGACGGAAATGAACAACCTTTGAAGACGTATGTTAGGGTTGGATCACGAAGGCGTTACAAGGGAAGAGCTCTTAGGACTCCATACACCGGGACCGTAGTGCTTAGAATAAAAAATGAGTGATTTGTGTATTTAGTTGATTGAAAATGTTATTTGGAAAGTAATGAAAATTGTAATCATTGTAAATAGATTAAGAAAACAATGTTCAATGTATACGATTTGGTTCAATGAAATAAAATTTGAGTTTTGGTTTGAATTGGTCTCATATTTTATCTATTCAATACCATTGTTATTATGAGTTGTGGGTTTGTCGATTTCAGAATGTCGTAATTTTTTTTGTCTCCTAAGTTGCAGGCTTGTTTGTAACATGTTGGTGTTTGAGTGGTCATTTTGAGTAACATGTGATGTGATGTGAGTCCAAGGAGTGTGGGGTGACCCCTCATGAGTTGGGGGAGCAACCTGTGCAAGGAATGAGTAAGAGTGCTGAAAAAAGGGGCTGGTAATCGTTTACAGGACCCCTGTAAACGATTACCCGGGAGAAATTGGGAATTTGTACAGAAAGTCCAACACAGGTACTCAGTCAGGTGAACACAGGTCACCATTGGCAAAAAAAGTGACTTTTAGGCACTTCTGCACCTGTTTGAGGCTGGTGCAGGTGTTCCAATGGTGGGAGAGGGTGGCTGGTGATGTGATGTGAGTCCAAGGAGGGTGGGGAGACCCCTCATGAGTTGGAGGAGCAAGGTGTGCAAGGAATGAGTGAGAGTGCTGGAAAAAGGGGCTGGTAATCGTTTACAGGACCCCTGCAAACGATTACCCGAGACAAATTGGCAATTTGTATAGAAAGTCCAACACAGGTACTCAGTCAGGTGAACACAGGTCACCATTGGACAAAAAACTGACTTTTATGCTAATCTGCACCTGTCTGAGGCTTGTGCAGGTGTTCCAGTGGTGGGAGAGGGTGCATGGTGATGTGATGTGAGGCCAAGGAGGGTGGGGAGACCCCTCATGAGTTGGAGGAGCAAGGTGTGCAAGGAATGAGTGAGTGCTGGAAAAACGGGCTGGTAATCGTTTACAGCACCCCTGTAAACGATTACCCGAAACAAATTGCCAATTTGTACAGAAAGTCCTACAGAGGTACTCAGTCAGGTGAACACAGGTCACCATTCGAAAAACAACTGACTTTTATGGTAATCTGCACCTGTCTGAGGCTTGTGCATGTGTTCCAGTGGTGGGAGAGGGTGCATGGTGATGTGATGTGAGGCCAAGGAGGGTGGGGAGACCCCTCATGAGTTGGAGGAGCAAGGTGTGCAAGGAATGAGTGAGTGCTGGAAAAACGGGCTGGTAATCGTTTACAGCACCCCTGTAAACGATTACCCGAGACAAATTGCCAATTTGTACAGAAAGTCCTACAGAGGTACTCAGTCAGGTGAACACAGGTCACCATTCGAAAAACAACTGACTTTTATGGTAATCTGCACCTGTCTGAGTCTTGTGCAGGTGTTCCAGTGGTGGGAGAGGGTGCATGGTGATGTGATGTGAGGCCAAGGAGGGTGGGGAGACCCCTCATGAGTTGGAGGAGCAAGGTGTGCAAGGAATGAGTGAGAGTGCTGGAAAAAGGGGCTGTAATCGTTTACAGCACCCCTGTAAACGATTACCCGAGAGAAATTGGCAATTTGTACAGAAAGTCCAACACAGGTACTCAGTCAGGTGAACACAGGTCACCATTGGACAAAAAACTGACTTTTATGCTAATCTGCAGTTGTCTGAGGCTTGTGCAGGTGTTCTAGTGGTGGGAGAGGGTGCATGGTGATGTGATGTGAGGCCAAGGAGGGTGGGGAGACCCCTCATGAGTTGGAGGAGCAAGGTGTGCAAGGAATGAGTGAGTGCTGGAAAAACGGGCTGGTAATCGTTTACAGCACCCCTGTAAACGATTACCCGAGACAAATTGGCAATTTGTACAGAAAGTCCAACACAGGTACTCAGTCAGGTGAACACAGGTCACCATTGGACAAAAAACTGACTTTTATGCTAATCTGCACCTGTCTGAGGCTTGTGCAGGTGTTCCAGTGGTGGGAGAGGGTGCATGGTGATGTCATGTGAGGCCAAGGAGGGTGGGGAGACCCCTCATGAGTTGGAGGAGCAAGGTGTGCAAGGAATGAGTGAGACTGCTGAAAAAAGGGGCTGGTAATCTTTTAGGCACTTCTGCATTTCTTAACTTAAATTTTAGGTCATCCACCAAACTCTCACAGCGTCACGCCGTTTCTCGCCAACACCGCACAACCTTTTCTCAAAGTACATAAAGACCGTACAAGCAAAGAACACCACCTACACAATAAAAAATTTTCACATTACTAAAATAAACTATAACATGAAACACAACCAAATGTGACAATACTAACCATGTTATCAACGTATTTCATTGGGGCCAAAGTGTAAATTGAAGTGGTGCTCAAGCTTTGGCCAATTATCTCGCTTACAACCCTAAACATACAAATATTAGTCAATGACAAACAATACATATTCCTCAACCACAACTACAATTCATACCACATACCTGTGTACATTCATCTCTCTGATGCTGACTGCTGTATACAATTGGTTTACATCAACACTGCTTGGATCACCAACAAAACTCCGCAATGGGGCTATAGCCAATGGAACGACCTCCGGTTCTCCTTCATCAGCATCATCTTCTATTTCAATAAAATTAATGTTACGAACAGTTTCATCATCCCCTCTTACTTCGGCATGTGCACCTAGGGGGTCATCAACTTCATTTCCATCACCTTCTTCTTCTCCCCCAACTTCAGCATTCTCCTCACCTCCAACTCCATGTCCATCACCTTCTTGTTCTCCCCCAACTTCAACATTATCCTCACCTCCAACTCCACCCCTAACCTCTTCATCAGTGGCACATGGGAAGAAGATTGGAGTTTGATAAATTTCAAATAGCTCCCTAGTCAAAACTCCAATCTTGGCATTCAATGCTCTGATATGTTCGTTATTTTTCCTCAATCTCTCCTCCGCACCTGCTTCCCATGCCCCGTCATCAGAGCTTTCGTCTTCATCATCGTCTTTGTCAACCTTAGATCCTTCACCCAAGGATCCTTCGTCATCCAAGTTGAAAGCTGCACGGATTTCCGGCCTATGACGATCTTCATTTCGTATATACCACTCCATATTTAACTGCACCAATAGCACACAACAAATTCAGACAAAATACACAATCCATTTTAACATACAAAATAACGAAAAACAAAACACTTACATCTCCGGTCATAAAAATATTTTCAATTTTTTCGGTCCTTGATTTAAACGGGAACCATCTCATTATGCGCGGGAAAAACCGGTGCGAAGGATGACCATGCAAAGAAAGTCTCTCAACCGCCCAAGCCTAAAACATCATAAAATTATTTAATCAAACATAATTCAGAATGTTCTGCACTACATCAAAATAGTGAACTACATATCATATTACCTGCAACACTGCCACATTGCCACTGAGAGTGACTGACTGGGGGATAGCTGCTCCCATAATTTTCTTCTTACATTTATTTAAATTCTCTACAATGTGTTTATGTACACCGGTGCACCAATCATATAGACACAAACGGTCTAAGTCATCTAACACTCCAAAAGGCATGTTACAAACATGCCTTGATTTCCTAGGGAAATAGAAAACAACCAAACAAACTAATATATATAACCTACACACTACATCGACTTCAATGTTTTTATCATCAACAATGACATTAAACATGTCTGTCAAGTCCTTCAAACTGATGGTTTTTGATTTGAACATTTCACCAACCAATCCACCAACTACTTCATCAAAGGGAATCTCTAAACCACCTATTTCTAAACCTAAGCTCAACACATCAACAACTCTAAAGGGCACCAACTTTTGACTAACTCTAAAACTGTTATCATTTCCAACCCACCTGCTAACCATAACCTTCAATAATTTTAAATTCACCTCCACAGGGTTATTAATATTCACACACCACATAAATGGTGTCATCCTAATCCGATCCACATGACACTGTCGGAGTAAACGATTCATTTCAATAATGATAGATGAATCCATCGAGATAAGAAGTCGCCACTACAAAAAAAATCATAAAAATTTATTACTAACTACAATCCGTAAGATAATTAAATAATATATAAACAAAAAATTTAATTTTTTTCTTACACTTGCTTTTTTCCCTTCCATTGCAACGGCCCTAAGAAGACAACATTCCACACTCAGTTATATCATTCAACTTAATGAAAACCAAAAACATAGAGTAAAACACAATGTCAGGGCTCGCCCATTTTTACTTACACTAAAATGTAAGGGTTGAACGCTGTGGGTAGGGTAAAGATGGAACACACAGCCACAGAGATCCTCCAAGGTTTCAACGCACGTTTTGAAGAAGGAGGAGAGAAGGAAACCGAGGATGGAAGCTTCGAAGACGGAAAGAGAACGAAGGCTTCAACCAACGACAAGACGGACGACACAGCGAGAGAGAAGACGGACGAGAGAGAAGGCTTGAACGAAGAGAGAAGGCTTGAACGAACGAGAAGAAGCAAGGCTTGAACTTTCGCACCCTAAACCGCCAAACCCAAATGTTAAAAATTTTATCTAGAAAACCCAAAATACCCCTCGCCCCGGTTCACTTTCTCTGGTTTGTTTTCAATTCACTGAGCCAATGCACAGCTGCCACGTGGCCGTTGTCAAAACTGTGTTAAAAGAGCGTTGTTGGAATAACATTTTCCTTTAATTAATTCACATGATGGAATTAAAAAAGTCTTGTTTCATGTTGCACGGTGCCTTCATGGCTAAAGCAAAATTGCACTTTTGATTTATCACCGTTTAATAGTTTTTTTTTATTCACCAACTTATGTTTTCATTCCAATTTTCCTTACGCATATGCATGTTTTATTAAATGCTTCTAAGTTTTTTTTTAGTGACTTATTTTTATTTAATTTTTTTCTCTTTATTTAAATTTTAATATTCACTTTGTTTTCAATTATGTTCGATTGTGTTTATTTTCCATTTTAATTTAGTTCATTTATTATCGTAAAAACTCTTAAACACCCCCCACTACGTGTTTGACCTGATTCCCGAACCACATTTGGTCCTTGAGAGACGACCTAGGAGTCACTTCCTAGTACTATACTGCATTAATTTTGCAATCAACTTTTGTGTGAGGTGCGACCCTCTCATCAAAATGGCGCCATTGCCGGGGACCAATGGTTCAGTCTTAGGTCTTTTGTTGTGTTAGTGTTGTGTTGTGTGATGTGTTTTAGGATGTTTAGTTAGTCTTGTTTGGGTTTACTTCTTTTATCGATTTTTGTGTTTTTAGATTTTTATCATTTTTTGTATTTTGTGCATTTAGTTGTTGTTTGTGGAAGTTTCAAATTATGTAAATAATGGTTTTCCCCATGTTATGTTTCTATATGTTTGGTTTAATCTTTGTTTGAAGTGGAAGTCCAGGTCTGAGACAGGTTTTGCACTACAATAGAGGAGATGACAGATTCTCAAGACTGGATATATGATCTGATCAAAAGTCTTCCCAAATTCCATGGGTTGGCACATGAAGATCCATACAGGCACCTCAAGGAGTTTTGTTTGGTGTGTTTGTCGATGAGGCCTCCTGGTGTTTCAAAGGAGACAGTGTTGATGAAAGTGTTTCCAATGTCCCATCAAGGTGCAGCAAGAGACTGGTTCCTATACCAGTATCCTTTTGATAGTTGGCAGGAAACACAACAGAGATTCCTCAACAAGTTCTTTCCAACAGCAAAGGTAATCAGCATTAGGAGGGAGATCACTACCATTGAGCAATTTCAAGAAGAAAGCCTGGCAGATTATTGGGAGAGGTTTAACAGGCTCTGCACAGCCTGTCCAAACCACCAAATTTCAGAGCATTTGCTCTTGATTTACTTTTATGAAGGGCACCTGGACAATGAAAGGATATTAGTGGATGTAGCTGCTGTAAGACCCGTATTTGTAAGACCCGTAATTTTGGGGCATGGTGGGGACATGGTGGTTACCCACCTTTTTCATTATTGGAAGCAATTATTTGGAGGTGCATGATTACGGGAAGCTTAGCAAAGGGGGAGCCAGCATTCATTTTCCAAATACATTCTTTCTCTCTCTTAAACTTCATTCCAAAACATTGCTTGCTGCCGAAATGAATGGCCATGGGCCGTGTGGCTGTGAATCAAAAGCATAGAAGAGAGCCATGTGGGAGAGCAGCCAGACGAAGGGAACCCTTCCTCCCTTCCGTTTCCAGCCGTTCAAGGAGCACCCATGGGAAGCTGTACCAACTTCTGAAGGGGCTTAGAGGAGGATCTGAAGCATCTTGTGAGGATGAAGTTCTTGAGCCAAGATTTGGGAGAGGAAGTGAAGAATTGTGGAGGTTGCTGGGAGACCTTGAGATGCACGTCTAGAAGGAGATTGATCCCAAAACTTACATGGAAGTCTTCAAGAGGTAAGGGGAGTTGATTTATTTCCTTGATTTTTAAGATATTTTGTATTTGCTGCAAATCTGGGTAGGATTTGGGAAGAAGGGGATGAAGACAGGTGTTTCTGGGTTTTCTCTGGAACCTGCGTAATTCTGCAGAATTCTGCAGAATGAGCGTACGTCCAATTTTGGTGAGTCAAAATTGGACGTTCGTCCCAACAGTGCTCGACCAATTAGTGGTCGGCCAACTTCTGAACGTTCGTCCAATTCTGGTGGAATGGGACGTTCGTCCAAATTGCTCAGTGATGAGCGTTCGGTTCTGAACGAACGTCCGCGTTCGTTCGTTATATATGTATGGGACGCTCGTCCAAGTCGTATTTAAGCAGTGCATTAATGAGCGTTCGTCCGTGACTTAGTATTTTCGTGGGACGTTCTGGAACGTTCGGCATTGGTCTCAAGATGCACGTCCGTAGGTTATAAAGAGCGTTCGGTCTTTGAGGATGTTTGATCTTATGCGCTCGTCCAAAGCGTCCAATGATTTAACGTTCGGCCTAAATGATGGATCTTAGCGTTCGGCTCAGTAATTGAGCGTTCGGCCTAGTGATAGTTATGAGCGTTCGGCTTTTGGGGTATAACGAGCGTTCGGTTTTTGAGTATAAGTGAACGTTCGGTTTTTGGATATAAGGGAGCGTTCGGTTTTAAGTGTTCGGTGTGGATCTTGGACGTTCGTCCTTGGTTTCAGTGAGCGTTCGTCCTTGTTTCCTAGGGAGCGTTCGTCCTTGTTTTCTGGGAGCGTTCGTCCTTGTTTTCTGGGAGCGTTCGTCCTTTTTTCTGGGAGCGTTCGTCCTTGATTTTGAGAGCGTTCGTCCTTGGTTTTATGAGCGTTCGTCCTTGGAGCTCGGCAGCGTTCGGTTTTGATGAGGATTGATTTCAGGACATTCGTTCAGACAGCATCAGAGTTGGAAACAGCGTTCGGTAATAATGCGTGAATCCGTGGAAGTATTTTGAAGCAATTATTGAGAATTGTTAGTCATTTCCTTGATCCAATATTGGTTTAGTTATACATATTATTGAGAATATGTATGACTTCGTGATTGAGCACGTTTATTCTAGTTATACATATTATTGAGAGTATGTATGACTTCGTGATTGAGCACGTTTATTCTGTTGGAGGTGGTACATACACTATGTTATTTACTTGTAACTTCGTCGGTCTTTTTAGCATTTTTGCTAGTCTCACGCGTGAGACGGAGATTCGAGTGTCACCTTCTTCTGCGCGAGGAGGTGAATGTCTCGCCCACTGACTTCGGCTCGTGTTGAGTATAGTGCATCGTTACGCGTAGTATCGATGTTTTTACTCGTTAGTCCTTGAGGAGTCGGGGAGATAGGTCTGAAGTCGCGATGGATGACGGCTCGGGTCGCCTGTTATTGAGAGCAGGTTATGACGACGAATTACAAGTAAACGACATCAGTTTATGAAAGACTAGTATGCAGTGTTATGTGAGTCGATTTATCATGGGAATTGTTATAGTAATTGTAGTGGGTTTATAATGTGATAATTCTAGTTATTCATTCTTGCATATTGTGGCCGTGGTTTCTAACCATGATGGTCGTACGGATACGGGAGAGATGGTAGTGCAGATAAAGTTTGATTTGGAATACTTCGAGAGAGAGACGGGAAGTAAAACTTGTTGGGTCTATAGGTAGTAACGAGCATTCTTACTAGTGACGTTCAGTCTTGGTGTTATTTATTTTCAGGTAGCGAGCGTTATTAGGTAACAGTTGATCTTGATGTTAGTGGATCTGAGGTAGCTAGCGTCCGATCTTAATTTGGTAACCTGAGGTTAGTTTGATTACATTCGGTCAGTACTGAGGTGTTCAGCAGAGTACACTAGGCGTTTAAAACCAGACTCAAGTGTTCTTTATTATAATGTCCTGTCTCGTAGTGATGGTTCTTAGGGAATGATCTTTATTGGTGATGTTGCTCTGAGGTTGTAATCATTTATGGTGAGTGACCGGCCTTGATATTTGTTGAGGTAGCGATCGTTTAATAAGTAGTGATTAGTCGTGATGATGCATGATTCAGGAAGTGATCATTCATAGGTAGTGCTCGGGTCGGATGATGCTTGTCTCAGGTAGGATCATTAATAGTTAGTGGTTGTATGTAGGGAACATCCGGTCTCGATGAGGTTACCCTCAGATAGAATTAAATCCAGTAAAGTGATCAATTAAATGTTCGTCCGAATGGTACTTAATCTGTGGTGTGTGAGATTTGATCTTTGAGCAATCGTTCGAATAGTGTTCGAAATAATAGTAATTGTTCTAGTAGAGTACACTGTCTTAACGTGAAGTATAAGTACTTGATCTTAATTAGCGTTTGATCTTTTGGTATTCGACCTAATGGTATTCAGTATAATAGCGTTTGATGTTCAGATTCGAGCTTAAGTGATCAATCTTAATGTTCGTGTAAACAGTATCCGATGTAATATAAGTTCGTTGTTTTATTGTTTGATTCAGTAATGATGTGATATCTGGGTATGTATTGAGGTTGAGGGTACTGTAGTAGGATGTCTTGATCTGTGGTTGATTGTGGACATATTGAGGAGACTAAGAACGAAATCACAAGTGGGACACCTTCCGTTGATTTACTCATCAACGTATCATCCGGATGAGAGTTCATTGTGTACTGGGTTGATTATTAGGTACTATGGAATGAGTGTCCAACAGGAATTGTGGTACATTGGCATGAGGATATCTGACTTAATTATTATATGATATTTGTATTGAAATAACTACGCACGTTTTATAAGTGATGTGTTTCAGGTTAGCTCACCCTTACTTTGCTTGTTTGTGCATGTGAATGCGATGATCGTATAATGTGTGATGTTATACGGGAGCAGTTGGAGAACTGTCACGTGATCCTGTGCAAGTGGAGGAAGAGATGGAAGATCGAATTAGAAGAATTCAAGGTTATCTTTGCAGTTGCGTCTGAGCTTAAAACTGATGTATAGATTTTAGTAGGTTGATACGGGTTGTTACCTTAAGTGTATTCTTACAATATTTAAGTTGTAATTTTGGAATTAATTTTTTTTTAAAGTGAATTTTTGGGACGTTACAGTATTTTTGGATGGTGGGGGACATGGTGGGGACATGGTGGTCACCCACCTCTTTGACTATTAGAATGCAATTATTGGAGTGCATTATTACTGAAGCATAGCAAAGGAGAGGGTCTCTTGTTTTGGACGTCAGGGGAGAGCACCTTGAACCATAGGAATTCTATTCTGATGCTACCATGGCCTCCACGGAGTAGAGAGCTTCATTGCAACCGAACGTTTTCGTCGTTCCGATCGGGGCAGAGTTCTTGGCCGTAGGATGGTGGTGCTTGGAGAAAACCAGGTAAGGGGAAGCTAGATCTGTGTATATAAATTGTAGGAATAATAGGTTTGATATCATATTATGATTATTTGATGAATAATGTTATGTCTAGAGTATCCTTCTTAGCTATGAATCTCTGTGATGGTAGAATTATACTGTTGGAAATCTGGGAAAGAGGGGTGAAACAATGGGGTTTTCTGGGTTTTCTGAACACTGGTGCGATTCTGCAGAATTTATGCAGAATGCGCGTTCGTCCAATTTTGGTGAGTCAAAATTGGACGTTCGTCCCAATAGTGCTCGACCAAATAGTGGTCGGCCAACTTCAGAACGTTCGTCCAATTCTGGTGAAATTGGACGTTCGTCCAAATTGCTCAGTGGTCGTGCGTTCGGTTTTGAACGAACGTCCGCGTTCGTCAGTCAAGTCAGTAATATGAGACGCTCGTCCAAATCGCATTTAAATAGTGAATTAATGAGCGTTCGTCCTTAACTTAGTATTTTGGTGGAGTAATCTTGAACGTTCGGCCTTGGTCTCAAGACGAACGTCCATAGGTTGTAAAGAGCGTTCGGTGTCATGTTCCTTATTCTCAGATAGTGATTGTCCATAGATTATAAGCGTTCGGTCATACTATGGGTTAACGAACGTTCGTTCTTTGATGATGTTTAATCTTTAAGCGCTCGTCCAAACAGTGATGAATTCAGTATGGCGTCCAATTGTTTAGCGTTCGGCCTAAGTAATTGATCTTAGCGTTCGGCTCAGTAGTTGAGCGTTCGGCCTTTTTCTTGTGAACGTTCGTCCTTTGTTTTGTGAGCGTTCGGCCATGGTTTTGTGAGCGTTCGTCATCTTTTTCGTAAGCGTTCGTCCTTGGCTTTGTGAGCGTTCGTGCTTGGTTTTGTGAGCGTTCGTCCTTTTTTTTGTGAGCGTTCGTCATTGGTTTTGTAAGCGTTCGTCCTTGGTTTTTTGAGCGTTCGGCTTATGCTCTGGTTTTAACGTTCGGCTTGGTGATTAGAAAATAACGTTCGTTCATGAACGTTCGTTTAACAGCGTTCGTTCATTAACATTGGTGATTTGAAAATAGTATTTGATGAATAGTTCTCGTCCAAATAGCGCTCGGCGAATATGTATGAATGCGTAATTCCTCCGGTGGTATTTTAAATCAATTATTGAGAATTATTGGTTATTTTCTTGATCCAATATTGGTTTATTTATACATATTATTGAGAATATGTATGAATTCGTGATTGAGCATGTTTATGCTGTTGGTTTATTTATACCTGTTATTGAGAATATGTATGAATTCGTGATTGAGCACGTTTATTCTGGTGGAGGTGACATACACTATGTTATTTACTTGTAACTTCGTCTGTCTTTTTTTAGCATTTTTGTTAGTCTCGCGTGAGACGGAGATTCGAGTGTCACCTTCTTCTGCGCGAGGAGGTGAATGTCTCGCCCAATGACTTCGGCTCGTGTTGAGTATAGTGCATCGTTACGCGTAGTATCGATGTTTTTACACGTTAGTCCTTGAGGAGTCGGGGAGATAGGTCTGAAGTCGCGATGGAGGACGGCTCGGGTCGCCTGTTATTGAGAGCAGGTTATGACGACGAATTACAAGTAAACGACATCAGTTTATGAAAGACTAGTCTGCAGCGTCATGTGAGTCGATTTATCGTGGAAATTGTTATAGTATATGTAGTGGGTTTATGATGTGATACTTCTGGTTATGCATCTTGCATGTTGTGGCTGTGGTTTCCAACCGTGATGATCGTACTAGTACGGGAGAGATGGTAGTGCAGATAAAGATAGATTTGGAATAATTCTTCGAGAGAGATGGGAAGTAAAACTTGTTGGGTCTATAGGTAGTAGTGTACGTTATTATTAGTGACGTTCGGTCTTGGTATTATTTACTTTCAGGTAGCAGGCGTTATTAGGTAACTGTTGATCTTGATGATAGTTGTTCTCAGGTAGCTAGTGTCCGATCTTAATTTGGTAATCTGAGGTTTAGTTTGATTACGTTTGGTCAGTACTGAGGTGTTCAGCAGAGTACTCTAGGCGTTTAAACCAGACTCAAGTGTTCTTTATTATAGTGTTCTGTCTCGTAGTGATGGTTCTTAGGGAATGATCTTTATTGGTGATGTTGCTCTGAGGTTGTAATCATTTACGGGGAGTGACCGGTCTTGATATTCGTTGAGGTAGCGATCGATTAATAAATAGTGATTAGTCGTGATGATGCATGATTCAGACAGTGATCATTCATAGGTAGTGCTCGGTTTGGATGACGTTTGTCTCAGATAAGGATTGTTAACAATTAGTGGTTGTATATAGGGACATCCGGTCTCGATGAGGTTACCCTCAGATAGTGTTAAATCCAGTAAAGTGATCAATTAAGTGTTCATCCAAATGGTACTTAATCTGTGGGGCGCGAGATTTGATCTTTGAGCAATCGTTCGAATAGTGTTCGAAATAATAGTAATTGTTCTAGTAGAGTACACTGCCTTAACGTGAAGTCTAAGTACTTAATCTTACTTAGCGTTTGATCTTTTGGTATTCGACCTAATGGTATTCGGTATAATAGCGTTTGGTGTTTAGTGTCGAGCCTAAGTGATCAATCTTAACGTTAGTGTAAACGGTATTCGATATAATATAAGTTCGTGGTTTTATCGTTTGATTATACTGTAGTAGGATGTCTTGATCTGTGGGCTGATTGTGGACATACTGAGGGGACTAAGAATGAAATCACAAGTGGGGCGTATCATCCGGATGAGGGTTTATTGTGTACTGGGTTGATTATTAGGTACTATGGGATGAGTGTCCAACAGGAATTGTGGTACGTTGGCATGAGGATGTCTGACTTAATTATTATATGATATTTGTATTGAAATAACTATGCACGTTTTATAAATGATGTGTTTCAGGTTAGCTCACCCTTACTTTGCTTGTTTGTGCATGTGAATGCGATGATCGTATAATGTGTGATGTTATACGGGAGCAGTTGAAGGATTGTCACGTGATCCTGTGCAAATGGAGAAAGAGATGGAAGATCGAATTAGAAGGATTCAATGTTATCTTTGCAGTTGCGTCTGAGCTTAAAACTGATGTATAGATTTTAGTTGATGTTCGGGATGTTATGTATTATTACAACATTTAAGTTTTGAAAATAATTTTTAATTTTGGGTGAATTTTTGGGATGTTACAGTAATGGTATCAGAGCAGTTCATCCTTAGGATGACCTCTGTGTTGTGGGTTTGCCGTGTCTTCGCTGTGAAGAATTTAGTGTAAATGGTATGATTTACCACTTCCTCCGTGTCTATATAGTAAGGTGTGTATCTAACTAGATGTTTTGAGAACAGAAAACGTCTTGATAAGAGTAATGAGGGTGCACACTCATGACTTTTATCATAGATGATTTTCCTTTCTTAATTCTGAAGGTTAGAGTTAAGAGAGAGTTAGAGTTCCACTGTTGTTTTCCGTAGTAATTCCTGTTTCGCTTTTGCTTTTATGGTGGTGTATTATGCTCTATAGTAGTAGAGGGATGCAGATTCCAGGACGGGTGAAGATATTGGAGCTTAGAAGTAATGTTTTGGGTGATGAAATTTTCAAGAAATAAGGTCAGAAAGTCATATATCGTATGTTCGCAAGGAGTTCAGAAGCTAGATTAAGAGAAGCTTTGGATAAGCATGGTTGTAACAAGGTTTGAGAAATAAGTTGGGTTTACAATATCAGTAACGTTAACAGTCGGAAGAAAAGGAAGTGTTGGCGAGAAACGGCGTGACGCTGTGAGAGTTTGGTGGATGACCTAAAATTTAAGTTAAGAAAGGAATAGGAAATTCTACAGCAGACTAGGGGAATAAGTATCAATCAAGAAAGGAAGTAGAAGGAGAAAATTTCGAGAGGTAGTTAGATAAGGCAGGACATGAGGTATTTGAAAGAGAATGAAGTATTGTTAGGATCTTAAGTTAAGTGGGAAAAATTGAAGGAGATGATCAAGTTTTATCAGCAAGTGGATGATTCAAAGTCAAGTTTAGTTGGATGTTTCAAGATTAGTAGTTCACGCAGAAGAAAGGTTTGATCATAGGCTAAGATGAAAGGTTTCAAACGATGAAGACAAAGGTATGTTTCTGTCGATCAGTGTTTCAAGGCAAGACCTCCTGGAAAATGATAGTTGCTTCTTAGTGTTATCACCCATGGAAGCGACTCAAGTTTCAGATCTTGCGGCGCAAGAGAATTCGGAGTGTAAACTTCGCGGTTGTGAATGACTTCTTAGATGTTTCCTTGAAGAAGTTCCTGGTTTACCTCCTTCACGAGAGTATGAAGATCATTTTAGGTAAGTGTTTGAGGTTGAGAGTATGCAAGCCAGAAAGGATTTGTCATTTGAAGTGCAACCAGTAAGGATCGAGGACGAACTGTTAAACGATTTAAGGTCATCTGGAATGGTATAACAGGCAACCCTACCTGGAGGTTAGAGGATGAGATGAGAGAAACTTACCTCGACTAGTTCCGATAAGCTTAATTTTCGAGGACGAAAATTTTTGTTGTTGGGGAGAATGTAAGACCCGTATTTTTGAATGGTGGGGGACATGGTGGGGACATGGTGGTCACCCACCTCTTTGACTATTAGAATGCAATTATTGGAGTGCATTATTACTGAAGCATAGCAAAGGAGAGGGTCTCTTGTTTTGGACGTCAGGGGAGAGCAACCAGAGGAAGAAAACCATTCTTTCTCTCTCTAAAACTTCATCTCCAAAATTCTCTCACTTCACTCTAGAATTCCAGCACCTTGAACCATAGGAATTCTATTCTGATGCTACCATGGCCTCCACGGAGTAGAGAGCTTCATTGCAACCGAACGTTTTCGTCGTTCCGATCGGGGCAGAGTTCTTGGCCGTAGGATGGTGGTGCTTGGAGAAAACCAGGTAAGGGGAAGCTAGATCTGTGTATATAAATTGTAGGAATAATAGGTTTGATATCATATTATGATTATTTGATGAATAATGTTATGTCTAGAGTATCCTTCTTAGCTATGAATCTGTATGAGTGATGGTAGAATTATACTCTTGTAAATATGGGAAAGAGGGGTGAAACAATGGGGTTTTCTGAACTCTGGTGCGATTCTGCAGAATTTCTGCAGAATGCGCGTTCGTCCAATTTTGGTGAGTCAAAATTGGACGTTCGTCCCGCTCGACCAAATAGTGGTCAGCCATCCTCAGAACGTTCGTCCAATTCTGGTGAAATTGGACGTTCGTCCAAATTGCTCAGTGGTCGTGCGTTCGGTTTTGAACGAACGTCCGCGTTCGTCAGTCAAGTCAGTAATATGAGACGCTCGTCAAAAACGTATTTAAATAGTGAATTAATGAGCGTTCGTCCTAAACTTAGGTGGAGTAATCTTGAACGTTCGGCCATGGTCTCAAGACGAACGTCCATAGGTTGTAAAGAGCGTTCGGTCTCATGTTCCTTATTCTCAGATAGTGAACGTCCATAGATTAAAAGCGTTCGGTCATACTATGGGTTAACGAACGTTCGTTCTTTGAGGATGTTTGATCTTTAAGCGCTCGTCCAAACAGTGATGAATTCAGTATGGCGTCCAGTGGTTTAGCGTTCGGCCTAAGTAATTGATCCTAGCGTTCGGCTCAGTAGTTGAGCGTTCGGCCTTGGTTTTGTGAGCGTTCGTCCTATGTTTTGTGAGCGTTCGGCCTTGGTTTTGTGAGCGTTCGTCACTGGTTTTGTAAGCGTTCGTCCTTGGTTTTGCGAGCGTTCGTCCTTGGTTTTGTGAGCGTTCGGCTTATGCTCTGGTTTTAACGTTCGGCTTGGTGATTAGAAAATAACGTTCGTTCATGAACGTTCGTTTAACAGCGTTCGTTCATTAACGTTGGTGATTTTAAAATAGTATTTGATGAATAGTTCTCGTCCAAATAGCGTTCGGCGAATATGTATGAATCCGTAGTAATTCCTGTTTCGGTTTTGCTTTTATGGTGGTGTATTATGCTCTATAGTAGTAGAGGGATGCAGATTCCAGGACGGGTGAAGATATTGGAGCTTGGAAGTAATGTTTTGGGTGATGAAATTTTCAAGAAATAAGGTCAGAAAATCATATATCGTATGTTCGCAAGGAGTTCAGAAGCTAGATTAAGAGAAGCTTTGGATAAGCATGGTTGTAACAAGGTTTGAGAATTTACAATATCAGTAACGTTAACAGTCGGAAGAAAAGGAAGTGTTGGCGAGAAACGGCGTGACGCTGTGAGAGTTTGGTGGATGACCTAAAATTTAAGTTAAGAAAGGAATAGGAAATTCTACAGCAGACTAGGGGAATAAGTATCAAGAAAGGAAGTAGAAGGAGAAAATTTCGAGAGGTAGTTAGATAAGGCAGGACAAGAGGTATTTGAAAGAGAATGAAGTATTGTTAGGATCTTAAGTTAAGTGGGAAAAATTGAAGGAGATGATCAAGTTTTATCAGCAAGTGGATGATTCAAAGTCAAGTTTAGTTGGATGTTTCAAGATTAGTAGTTCACGCAGAAGAAAGGTTTGATCATAGGCTAAGATGAAAGGTTTCAAACGATGAAGACAAAGGTATGTTTCTGTCGATCAGTGTTTCAAGGCAAGACCTCCTGGAAAATGATAGTTGCTTCTTAGTCTTATCACCCATGGAAGCGACTCAAGTTTCAGATCTTGCGGCGCAAGAGAATTCGGAGTGTAAACTTCGCGGTTGTGAATGACTTCTTAGATGTTTCCTTGAAGAAGTTCCTGGTTTACCTCCTTCACGAGAGTATGAAGATCATTTTAGGTAAGTGTTTGAGGTTGAGAGTATGCAAGCCAGAAAGGATTTGTCATTTGAAGTGCAACCAGTAAGGATCGAGGACGAACTGTTAAACGATTTAAGGTCATCTGGAATGGTATAACAGGCAACCCTACCTGGAGGTTAGAGGATGAGATGAGAGAAACTTACCTCGACTAGTTCCGATAAGCTTAATTTTCGAGGACGAAAATTTTTGTTGTTAGGGAGAATGTAAGACCCGTATTTTTGAATGGTGGGGGACATGGTGGGGACATGGTGGTCACCCACCTCTTTGACTATTAGAATGCAATTATTGGAGTGCATTATTACTGAAGCATAGCAAAGGAGAGGGTCTCTTGTTTTGGACGTCAGGGGAGAGCAACCAGAGGAAGAAAACCATTCTTTCTCTCTCTAAAACTTCATCTCCAAAATTCTCTCACTTCACTCTAGAATTCCAGCACCTTGAACCATAGGAATTCTATTCTGATGCTACCATGGCCTCCACGGAGTAGAGAGCTTCATTGCAACCGAACGTTTTCGTCGTTCCGATCGGGGCAGAGTTCTTGGCCGTAGGATGGTGGTGCTTGGAGAAAACCAGGTAAGGGGAAGCTAGATCTGTGTATATAAATTGTAGGAATAATAGGTTTGATATCATATTATGATTATTTGATGAATAATGTTATGTCTAGAGTATCCTTCTTAGCTATGAATCTGTATGAGTGATGGTAGAATTATACTGTTGTAAATATGGGAAAGAGGGGTGAAACAATGGGGTTTTCTGAACTCTGGTGCGATTCTGCAGAATTTCTGCAGAATGCGCGTTCGTCCAATTTTGGTGAGTCAAAATTGGACGTTCGTCCCGCTCGACCAAATAGTGGTCAGCCATCCTCAGAACGTTCGTCCAATTCTGGTGAAATTGGACGTTCGTCCAAATTGCTCAGTGGTCGTGCGTTCGGTTTTGAACGAACGTCCGCGTTCGTCAGTCAAGTCAGTAATATGAGACGCTCGTCAAAAACGTATTTAAATAGTGAATTAATGAGCGTTCGTCCTAAACTTAGTATTTTGGTGGAGTAATCTTGAACGTTCGGCCATGGTCTCAAGACGAACGTCCATAGGTTGTAAAGAGCGTTCGGTCTCATGTTCCTTATTCTCAGATAGTGAACGTCCATAGATTAAAAGCGTTCGGTCATACTATGGGTTAACGAACGTTCGTTCTTTGAGGATGTTTGATCTTTAAGCGCTCGTCCAAACAGTGATGAATTCAGTATGGCGTCCAGTGGTTTAGCGTTCGGCCTAAGTAATTGATCCTAGCGTTCGGCTCAGTAGTTGAGCGTTCGGCCTTGGTTTT
This sequence comes from Vigna nakashimae, assembly GCA_034642375.1. Taxonomy (NCBI): domain Eukaryota; kingdom Viridiplantae; phylum Streptophyta; class Magnoliopsida; order Fabales; family Fabaceae; genus Vigna; species Vigna nakashimae. Next base: position 36,695,416 of record CM067767.1, read on the forward strand.
GTGAGCGTTCGTCCTTTGTTTTGTGAGCGTTCGGCCTTGGTTTTGTGAGCGTTCGTCACTGGTTTTGTAAGCGTTCGTCCTTGGTTTTGTGAGCGTTCGTCCTTGGTTTTGTGAGCGTTCGTCCTTGGTTTTGTGAGCGTTCGGCTTATGCTCTGGTTTTAACGTTCGGCTTGGTGATTAGAAAATAACGTTCGTTCATGAACGTTCGTTTAACAGCGTTCGTTCATTAACGTTGGTGATTTTAAAATAGTATTTGATGAATAGTTCTCGTCCAAATAGCGTTCGGCGAATATGTATGAATCCGTAGTAATTCCTGTTTCGGTTTTGCTTTTATGGTGGTGTATTATGCTCTATAGTAGTAGAGGGATGCAGATTCCAGGACGGGTGAAGATATTGGAGCTTGGAAGTAATGTTTTGGGTGATGAAATTTTCAAGAAATAAGGTCAGAAAATCATATATCGTATGTTCGCAAGGAGTTCAGAAGCTAGATTAAGAGAAGCTTTGGATAAGCATGGTTGTAACAAGGTTTGAGAAATAAGTTGGGTTTACAATATCAGTAACGTTAACAGTCGGAAGAAAAGGAAGTGTTGGCGAGAAACGGCGTGACGCTGTGAGAGTTTGGTGGATGACCTAAAATTTAAGTTAAGAAAGGAATAGGAAATTCTACAACAGACTAGGGGAATAAGTATCAAGAAAGGAAGTAGAAGGAGAAAATTTCGAGAGGTAGTTAGATAAGGCAGGACATGAGGTATTTGAAAGAGAATGAAGTATTGTTAGGATCTTAAGTTAAGTGGGAAAAATTGAAGGAGATGATCAAGTTTTATCAGCAAGTGGATGATTCAAAGTCAAGTTTAGTTGGATGTTTCAAGATTAGTAGTTCACGCAGAAGAAAGGTTTGATCATAGGCTAAGATGAAAGGTTTCAAACGATGAAGACAAAGGTATGTTTCTGTCGATCAGTGTTTCAAGGCAAGACCTCCTGGAAAATGATAGTTGCTTCTTAGTCTTATCACCCATGGAAGCGACTCAAGTTTCAGATCTTGCGGCGCAAGAGAATTCGGAGTGTAAACTTCGCGGTTGTGAATGACTTCTTAGATGTTTCCTTGAAGAAGTTCCTGGTTTACCTCCTTCACGAGAGTATGAAGATCATTTTAGGTAAGTGTTTGAGGTTGAGAGTATGCAAGCCAGAAAGGATTTGTCATTTGAAGTGCAACCAGTAAGGATCGAGGACGAACTGTTAAACGATTTAAGGTCATCTGGAATGGTATAACAGGCAACCCTACCTGGAGGTTAGAGGATGAGATGAGAGAAACTTACCTCGACTAGTTCCGATAAGCTTAATTTTCGAGGACGAAAATTTTTGTTGTTAGGGAGAATGTAAGACCCGTATTTTTGAATGGTGGGGGACATGGTGGGGACATGGTGGTCACCCACCTCTTTGACTATTAGAATGCAATTATTGGAGTGCATTATTACTGAAGCATAGCAAAGGAGAGGGTCTCTTGTTTTGGACGTCAGGGGAGAGCAACCAGAGGAAGAAAACCATTCTTTCTCTCTCTAAAACTTCATCTCCAAAATTCTCTCACTTCACTCTAGAATTCCAGCACCTTGAACCATAGGAATTCTATTCTGATGCTACCATGGCCTCCACGGAGTAGAAAGCTTCATTGCAACCGAACGTTTTCGTCGTTCCGATCGGGGCAGAGTTCTTGGCCGTAGGATGGTGGTGCTTGGAGAAAACCAGGTAAGGGGAAGCTAGATCTGTGTATATAAATTGTAGGAATAATAGGTTTGATATCATATTATGATTATTTGATGAATAATGTTATGTCTAGAGTATCCTTCTTAGCTATGAATCTGTATGAGTGATGGTAGAATTATACTGTTGTAAATATGGGAAAGAGGGGTGAAACAATGGGGTTTTCTGAACTCTGGTGCGATTCTGCAGAATTTCTGCAGAATGCGCGTTCGTCCAATTTTGGTGAGTCAAAATTGGACGTTCGTCCCGCTCGACCAAATAGTGGTCAGCCATCCTCAGAACGTTCGTCCAATTCTGGTGAAATTGGACGTTCGTCCAAATTGCTCAGTGGTCGTGCGTTCGGTTTTGAACGAACGTCCGCGTTCGTCAGTCAAGTCAGTAATATGAGACGCTCGTCAAAAACGTATTTAAATAGTGAATTAATGAGCGTTCGTCCTAAACTTAGTATTTTGGTGGAGTAATCTTGAACGTTCGGCCATGGTCTCAAGACGAACGTCCATAGGTTGTAAAGAGCGTTCGGTCTCATGTTCCTTATTCTCAGATAGTGAACGTCCATAGATTAAAAGCGTTCGGTCATACTATGGGTTAACGAACGTTCGTTCTTTGAGGATGTTTGATCTTTAAGCGCTCGTCCAAACAGTGATGAATTCAGTATGGCGTCCAGTGGTTTAGCGTTCGGCCTAAGTAATTGATCCTAGCGTTCGGCTCAGTAGTTGAGCGTTCGGCCTTGGTTTTGTGAGCGTTCGTCCTTTGGTTTGTGAGCGTTCGGCCTTGGTTTTGTGAGCGTTCGTCACTGGTTTTGTAAGCGTTCGTCCTTGGTTTTGTGAGCGTTCGTCCTTGGTTTTGTGAGCGTTCGTCCTTGGTTTTGTGAGCGTTCGGCTTATGCTCTGGTTTTAACGTTCGGCTTGGTGATTAGAAAATAACGTTCGTTCATGAACGTTCGTTTAACAGCGTTCGTTCATTAACGTTGGTGATTTTAAAATAGTATTTGATGAATAGTTCTCGTCCAAATAGCGTTCGGCGAATATGTATGAATCCGTAGTAATTCCTGTTTCGGTTTTGCTTTTATGGTGGTGTATTATGCTCTATAGTAGTAGAGGGATGCAGATTCCAGGACGGGTGAAGATATTGGAGCTTGGAAGTAATGTTTTGGGTGATGAAATTTTCAAGAAATAAGGTCAGAAAATCATATATCGTATGTTCGCAAGGAGTTCAGAAGCTAGATTAAGAGAAGCTTTGGATAAGCATGGTTGTAACAAGGTTTGAGAAATAAGTTGGGTTTACAATATCAGTAACGTTAACAGTCGGAAGAAAAGGAAGTGTTGGCGAGAAACGGCGTGACGCTGTGAGAGTTTGGTGGATGACCTAAAATTTAAGTTAAGAAAGGAATAGGAAATTCTACAACAGACTAGGGGAATAAGTATCAAGAAAGGAAGTAGAAGGAGAAAATTTCGAGAGGTAGTTAGATAAGGCAGGACATGAGGTATTTGAAAGAGAATGAAGTATTGTTAGGATCTTAAGTTAAGTGGGAAAAATTGAAGGAGATGATCAAGTTTTATCAGCAAGTGGATGATTCAAAGTCAAGTTTAGTTGGATGTTTCAAGATTAGTAGTTCACGCAGAAGAAAGGTTTGATCATAGGCTAAGATGAAAGGTTTCAAACGATGAAGACAAAGGTATGTTTCTGTCGATCAGTGTTTCAAGGCAAGACCTCCTGGAAAATGATAGTTGCTTCTTAGTGTTATCACCCATGGAAGCGACTCAAGTTTCAGATCTTGCGGCGCAAGAGAATTCGGAGTGTAAACTTCGCGGTTGTGAATGACTTCTTAGATGTTTCCTTGAAGAAGTTCCTGGTTTACCTCCTTCACGAGAGTATGAAGATCATTTTAGGTAAGTGTTTGAGGTTGAGAGTATGCAAGCCAGAAAGGATTTGTCATTTGAAGTGCAACCAGTAAGGATCGAGGACGAACTGTTAAACGATTTAAGGTCATCTGGAATGGTATAACAGGCAACCCTACCTGGAGGTTAGAGGATGAGATGAGAGAAACTTACCTCGACTAGTTCCGATAAGCTTAATTTTCGAGGACGAAAATTTTTGTTGTTAGGGAGAATGTAAGACCCGTATTTTTGAATGGTGGGGGACATGGTGGGGACATGGTGGTCACCCACCTCTTTGACTATTAGAATGCAATTATTGGAGTGCATTATTACTGAAGCATAGCAAAGGAGAGGGTCTCTTGTTTTGGACGTCAGGGGAGAGCAACCAGAGGAAGAAAACCATTCTTTCTCTCTCTAAAACTTCATCTCCAAAATTCTCTCACTTCACTCTAGAATTCCAGCACCTTGAACCATAGGAATTCTATTCTGATGCTACCATGGCCTCCACGGAGTAGAGAGCTTCATTGCAACCGAACGTTTTCGTCGTTCCGATCGGGGCAGAGTTCTTGGCCGTAGGATGGTGGTGCTTGGAGAAAACCAGGTAAGGGGAAGCTAGATCTGTGTATATAAATTGTAGGAATAATAGGTTTGATATCATATTATGATTATTTGATGAATAATGTTATGTCTAGAGTATCCTTCTTAGCTATGAATCTGTATGAGTGATGGTAGAATTATACTGTTGTAAATATGGGAAAGAGGGGTGAAACAATGGGGTTTTCTGAACTCTGGTGCGATTCTGCAGAATTTCTGCAGAATGCGCGTTCGTCCAATTTTGGTGAGTCAAAATTGGACGTTCGTCCCGCTCGACCAAATAGTGGTCAGCCATCCTCAGAACATTCGTCCAATTCTGGTGAAATTGGACGTTCGTCCAAATTGCTCAGTGGTCGTGCGTTCGGTTTTGAACGAACGTCCGCGTTCGTCAGTCAAGTCAGTAATATGAGACGCTCGTCAAAAACGTATTTAAATAGTGAATTAATGAGCGTTCGTCCTAAACTTAGTATTTTGGTGGAGTAATCTTGAACGTTCGGCCATGGTCTCAAGACGAACGTCCATAGGTTGTAAAGAGCGTTCGGTCTCATGTTCCTTATTCTCAGATAGTGAACGTCCATAGATTAAAAGCGTTCGGTCATACTATGGGTTAACGAACGTTCGTTCTTTGAGGATGTTTGATCTTTAAGCGCTCGTCCAAACAGTGATGAATTCAGTATGGCGTCCAGTGGTTTAGCGTTCGGCCTAAGTAATTGATCCTAGCGTTCGGCTCAGTAGTTGAGCGTTCGGCCTTGGTTTTGTGAGCGTTCGTCCTTTGTTTTGTGAGCGTTCGGCCTTGGTTTTGTGAGCGTTCGTCACTGGTTTTGTAAGCGTTCGTCCTTGGTTTTGTGAGCGTTCGTCCTTGGTTTTGTGAGCGTTCGTCCTTGGTTTTGTGAGCGTTCGGCTTATGCTCTGGTTTTAACGTTCGGCTTGGTGATTAGAAAATAACGTTCGTTCATGAACGTTCGTTTAACAGCGTTCGTTCATTAACGTTGGTGATTTTAAAATAGTATTTGATGAATAGTTCTCGTCCAAATAGCGTTCGGCGAATATGTATGAATCCGTAGTAATTCCTGTTTCGGTTTTGCTTTTATGGTGGTGTATTATGCTCTATAGTAGTAGAGGGATGCAGATTCCAGGACGGGTGAAGATATTGGAGCTTGGAAGTAATGTTTTGGGTGATGAAATTTTCAAGAAATAAGGTCAGAAAATCATATATCGTATGTTCGCAAGGAGTTCAGAAGCTAGATTAAGAGAAGCTTTGGATAAGCATGGTTGTAACAAGGTTTGAGAAATAAGTTGGGTTTACAATATCAGTAACGTTAACAGTCGGAAGAAAAGGAAGTGTTGGCGAGAAACGGCGTGACGCTGTGAGAGTTTGCTGGATGACCTAAAATTTAAGTTAAGAAAGGAATAGGAAATTCTACAACAGACTAGGGGAATAAGTATCAAGAAAGGAAGTAGAAGGAGAAAATTTCGAGAGGTAGTTAGATAAGGCAGGACATGAGGTATTTGAAAGAGAATGAAGTATTGTTAGGATCTTAAGTTAAGTGGGAAAAATTGAAGGAGATGATCAAGTTTTATCAGCAAGTGGATGATTCAAAGTCAAGTTTAGTTGGATGTTTCAAGATTAGTAGTTCACGCAGAAGAAAGGTTTGATCATAGGCTAAGATGAAAGGTTTCAAACGATGAAGACAAAGGTATGTTTCTGTCGATCAGTGTTTCAAGGCAAGACCTCCTGGAAAATGATAGTTGCTTCTTAGTGTTATCACCCATGGAAGCGACTCAAGTTTCAGATCTTGCGGCGCAAGAGAATTCGGAGTGTAAACTTCGCGGTTGTGAATGACTTCTTAGATGTTTCCTTGAAGAAGTTCCTGGTTTACCTCCTTCACGAGAGTATGAAGATCATTTTAGGTAAGTGTTTGAGGTTGAGAGTATGCAAGCCAGAAAGGATTTGTCATTTGAAGTGCAACCAGTAAGGATCGAGGACGAACTGTTAAACGATTTAAGGTCATCTGGAATGGTATAACAGGCAACCCTACCTGGAGGTTAGAGGATGAGATGAGAGAAACTTACCTCGACTAGTTCCGATAAGCTTAATTTTCGAGGACGAAAATTTTTATTGTTAGGGAGAATGTAAGACCCGTATTTTTGAATGGTGGGGGACATGGTGGGGACATGGTGGTCACCCACCTCTTTGACTATTAGAATGCAATTATTGGAGTGCATTATTACTGAAGCATAGCAAAGGAGAGGGTCTATTGTTTTGGACGTCAGGGGAGAGCAACCAGAGGAAGAAAACCATTCTTTCTCTCTCTAAAACTTCATCTCCAAAATTCTCTCACTTCACTCTAGAATTCCAGCACCTTGAACCATAGGAATTCTATTCTGATGCTACCATGGCCTCCACGGAGTAGAGAGCTTCATTGCAACCGAACGTTTTCGTCGTTCCGATCGGGGCAGAGTTCTTGGCCGTAGGATGGTGGTGCTTGGAGAAAACCAGGTAAGGGGAAGCTAGATCTGTGTATATAAATTGTAGGAATAATAGGTTTGATATCATATTATGATTATTTGATGAATAATGTTATGTCTAGAGTATCCTTCTTAGCTATGAATCTGTATGAGTGATGGTAGAATTATACTGTTGTAAATATGGGAAAGAGGGGTGAAACAATGGGGTTTTCTGAACTCTGGTGCGATTCTGCAGAATTTCTACAGAATGCGCGTTCGTCCAATTTTGGTGAGTCAAAATTGGACGTTCGTCCCGCTCGACCAAATAGTGGTCAGCCATCCTCAGAACGTTCGTCCAATTCTGGTGAAATTGGACGTTCGTCCAAATTGCTCAGTGGTCGTGCGTTCGGTTTTGAACGAACGTCCGCGTTCGTCAGTCAAGTCAGTAATATGAGACGCTCGTCAAAAACGTATTTAAATAGTGAATTAATGAGCGTTCGTCCTAAACTTAGTATTTTGGTGGAGTAATCTTGAACATTCGGCCATGGTCTCAAGACGAACGTCCATAGGTTGTAAAGAGCGTTCGGTCTCATGTTCCTTATTCTCAGATAGTGAACGTCCATAGATTAAAAGCGTTCGGTCATACTATGGGTTAACGAACGTTCGTTCTTTGAGGATGTTTGATCTTTAAGCGCTCGTCCAAACAGTGATGAATTCAGTATGGCGTCCAGTGGTTTAGCGTTCGGCCTAAGTAATTGATCCTAGCGTTCGGCTCAGTAGTTGAGCGTTCGGCCTTTGTTTTGTGAGCGTCCGTCCTTTGTTTTGTGAGCGTTCGGCCTTGGTTTTGTGAGCGTTCGTCACTGGTTTTGTAAGCGTTCGTCCTTGGTTTTGTGAGCGTTCGTCCTTGGTTTTGTGAGCGTTCGGCTTATGCTCTGGTTTTAACGTTCGGCTTGGTGATTAGAAAATAACGTTCGTTCATGAACGTTCGTTTAACAGCGTTCGTTCATTAACGTTGGTGATTTTAAAATAGTATTTGATGAATAGTTCTCGTCCAAATAGCGTTCGGCGAATATGTATGAATCCGTAGTAATTCCTGTTTCGGTTTTGCTTTTATGGTGGTGTATTATGCTCTATAGTAGTAGAGGGATGCAGATTCCAGGACGGGTGAAGATATTGGAGCTTGGAAGTAATGTTTTGGGTGATGAAATTTTCAAGAAATAAGGTCAGAAAATCATATATCGTATGTTCGCAAGGAGTTCAGAAGCTAGATTAAGAGAAGCTTTGGATAAGCATGGTTGTAACAAGGTTTGAGAAATAAGTTGGGTTTACAATATCAGTAACGTTAACAGTCGGAAGAAAAGGAAGTGTTGGCGAGAAACGGCGTGACGCTGTGAGAGTTTGGTGGATGACCTAAAATTTAAGTTAAGAAAGGAATAGGAAATTCTACAGCAGACTAGGGGAATAAGTATCAAGAAAGGAAGTAGAAGGAGAAAATTTCGAGAGGTAGTTAGATAAGGCAGGACATGAGGTATTTGAAAGAGAATGAAGTATTGTTAGGATCTTAAGTTAAGTGGGAAAAATTGAAGGAGATGATCAAGTTTTATCAGCAAGTGGATGATTCAAAGTCAAGTTTAGTTGGATGTTTCAAGATTAGTAGTTCACGCAGAAGAAAGGTTTGATCATAGGCTAAGATGAAAGGTTTCAAACGATGAAGACAAAGGTATGTTTCTGTCGATCAGTGTTTCAAGGCAAGACCTCCTGGAAAATGATAGTTGCTTCTTAGTGTTATCACCCATGGAAGCGACTCAAGTTTCAGATCTTGCGGCGCAAGAGAATTCGGAGTGTAAACTTCGCGGTTGTGAATGACTTCTTAGATGTTTCCTTGAAGAAGTTCCTGGTTTACCTCCTTCACGAGAGTATGAAGATCATTTTAGGTAAGTGTTTGAGGTTGAGAGTATGCAAGCCAGAAAGGATTTGTCATTTGAAGTGCAACCAGTAAGGATCGAGGACGAACTGTTAAACGATTTAAGGTCATCTGGAATGGTATAACAGGCAACCCTACCTGGAGGTTAGAGGATGAGATGAGAGAAACTTACCTCGACTAGTTCCGATAAGCTTAATTTTCGAGGACGAAAATTTTTGTTGTTAGGGAGAATGTAAGACCCGTATTTTTGAATGGTGGGGGACATGGTGGGGACATGGTGGTCACCCACCTCTTTGACTATTAGAATGCAATTATTGGAGTGCATTATTACTGAAGCATAGCAAAGGAGAGGGTCTCTTGTTTTGGACGTCAGGGGAGAGCAACCAGAGGAAGAAAACCATTCTTTCTCTCTCTAAAACTTCATCTCCAAAATTCTCTCACTTCACTCTAGAATTCCAGCACCTTGAACCATAGGAATTCTATTCTGATGCTACCATGGCCTCCACGGAGTAGAGAGCTTCATTGCAACCGAACGTTTTCGTCGTTCCGATCGGGGCAGAGTTCTTGGCCGTAGGATGGTGGTGCTTGGAGAAAACCAGGTAAGGGGAAGCTAGATCTGTGTATATAAATTGTAGGAATAATAGGTTTGATATCATATTATGATTATTTGATGAATAATGTTATGTCTAGAGTATCCTTCTTAGCTATGAATCTGTATGAGTGATGGTAGAATTATACTGTTGTAAATATGGGAAAGAGGGGTGAAACAATGGGGTTTTCTGAACTCTGGTGCGATTCTGCAGAATTTCTGCAGAATGCGCGTTCGTCCAATTTTGGTGAGTCAAAATTGGACGTTCGTCCCGCTCGACCAAATAGTGGTCAGCCATCCTCAGAACGTTCGTCCAATTCTGGTGAAATTGGACGTTCGTCCAAATTGCTCAGTGGTCGTGCGTTCGGTTTTGAACGAACGTCCGCGTTCGTCAGTCAAGTCAGTAATATGAGACGCTCGTCAAAAACGTATTTAAATAGTGAATTAATGAGCGTTCGTCCTAAACTTAGTATTTTGGTGGAGTAATCTTGAACATTCGGCCATGGTCTCAAGACGAACGTCCATAGGTTGTAAAGAGCGTTCGGTCTCATGTTCCTTATTCTCAGATAGTGAACGTCCATAGATTAAAAGCGTTCGGTCATACTATGGGTTAACGAACGTTCGTTCTTTGAGGATGTTTGATCTTTAAGCGCTCGTCCAAACAGTGATGAATTCAGTATGGCGTCCAGTGGTTTAGCGTTCGGCCTAAGTAATTGATCCTAGCGTTCGGCTCAGTAGTTGAGCGTTCGGCCTTGGTTTTGTGAGCGTTCGTCCTTTGTTTTGTGAGCGTTCGGCCTTGGTTTTGTGAGCGTTCGTCACTGGTTTTGTAAGCGTTCGTCCTTGGTTTTGTGAGCGTTCGTCCTTGGTTTTGTGAGCGTTCGTCCTTGGTTTTGTGAGCGTTCGGCTTATGCTCTGGTTTTAACGTTCGGCTTGGTGATTAGAAAATAACGTTCGTTCATGAACGTTCGTTTAACAGCGTTCGTTCATTAACGTTGGTGATTTTAAAATAGTATTTGATGAATAGTTCTCGTCCAAATAGCGTTCGGCGAATATGTATGAATCCGTAGTAATTCCTGTTTCGGTTTTGCTTTTATGGTGGTGTATTATGCTCTATAGTAGTAGAGGGATGCAGATTCCAGGACGGGTGAAGATATTGGAGCTTGGAAGTAATGTTTTGGGTGATGAAATTTTCAAGAAATAAGGTCAGAAAATCATATATCGTATGTTCGCAAGGAGTTCAGAAGCTAGATTAAGAGAAGCTTTGGATAAGCATGGTTGTAACAAGGTTTGAGAAATAAGTTGGGTTTACAATATCAGTAATGTTAACAGTCGGAAGAAAAGGAAGTGTTGGCGAGAAACGGCGTGACGCTGTGAGAGTTTGGTGGATGACCTAAAATTTAAGTTAAGAAAGGAATAGGAAATTCTACAGCAGACTAGGGGAATAAGTATCAAGAAAGGAAGTAGAAGGAGAAAATTTCGAGAGGTAGTTAGATAAGGCAGGACATGAGGTATTTGAAAGAGAATGAAGTATTGTTAGGATCTTAAGTTAAGTGGGAAAAATTGAAGGAGATGATCAAGTTTTATCAGCAAGTGGATGATTCAAAGTCAAGTTTAGTTGGATGTTTCAAGATTAGTAGTTCACGCAGAAGAAAGGTTTGATCATAGGCTAAGATGAAAGGTTTCAAACGATGAAGACAAAGGTATGTTTCTGTCGATCAGTGTTTCAAGGCAAGACCTCCTGGAAAATGATAGTTGCTTCTTAGTGTTATCACCCATGGAAGCGACTCAAGTTTCAGATCTTGCGGCGCAAGAGAATTCGGAGTGTAAACTTCGCGGTTGTGAATGACTTCTTAGATGTTTCCTTGAAGAAGTTCCTGGTTTACCTCCTTCACGAGAGTATGAAGATCATTTTAGGTAAGTGTTTGAGGTTGAGAGTATGCAAGCCAGAAAGGATTTGTCATTTGAAGTGCAACCAGTAAGGATCGAGGACGAACTGTTAAACGATTTAAGGTCATCTGGAATGGTATAACAGGCAACCCTACCTGGAGGTTAGAGGATGAGATGAGAGAAACTTACCTCGACTAGTTCCGATAAGCTTAATTTTCGAGGACGAAAATTTTTGTTGTTAGGGAGAATGTAAGACCCGTATTTTTGAATGGTGGGGGACATGGTGGGGACATGGTGGTCACCCACCTCTTTGACTATTAGAATGCAATTATTGGAGTGCATTATTACTGAAGCATAGCAAAGGAGAGGGTCTCTTGTTTTGGACGTCAGGGGAGAGCAACCAGAGGAAGAAAACCATTCTTTCTCTCTCTAAAACTTCATCTCCAAAATTCTCTCACTTCACTCTAGAATTCCAGCACCTTGAACCATAGGAATTCTATTCTGATGCTACCATGGCCTCCACGGAGTAGAGAGCTTCATTGCAACCGAACGTTTTCGTCGTTCCGATCGGGGCAGAGTTCTTGGCCGTAGGATGGTGGTGCTTGGAGAAAACCAGGTAAGGGGAAGCTAGATCTGTGTATATAAATTGTAGGAATAATAGGTTTGATATCATATTATGATTATTTGATGAATAATGTTATGTCTAGAGTATCCTTCTTAGCTATGAATCTGTATGAGTGATGGTAGAATTATACTGTTGTAAATATGGGAAAGAGGGGTGAAACAATGGGGTTTTCTGAACTCTGGTGCGATTCTGCAGAATTTCTGCAGAATGCGCGTTCGTCCAATTTTGGTGAGTCAAAATTGGACGTTCGTCCCGCTCGACCAAATAGTGGTCAACCATCCTCAGAACGTTCGTCCAATTCTGGTGAAATTGGACGTTCGTCCAAATTGCTCAGTGGTCGTGCGTTCGGTTTTGAACGAACGTCCGCGTTCGTCAGTCAAGTCAGTAATATGAGACGCTCGTCAAAAACGTATTTAAATAGTGAATTAATGAGCGTTCGTCCTAAACTTAGTATTTTGGTGGAGTAATCTTGAACGTTCGGCCATGGTCTCAAGACGAACGTCCATAGGTTGTAAAGAGCGTTCGGTCTCATGTTCCTTATTCTCAGATAGTGAACGTCCATAGATTAAAAGCGTTCGGTCATACTATGGGTTAACGAACGTTCGTTCTTTGAGGATGTTTGATCTTTAAGCGCTCGTCCAAACAGTGATGAATTCAGTATGGCGTCCAGTGGTTTAGCGTTCGGCCTAAATAATTGATCCTAGCGTTCGGCTCAGTAGTTGAGCGTTCGGCCTTGGTTTTGTGAGCGTTCGTCCTTTGTTTTGTGAGCGTTCGGCCTTGGTTTTGTGAGCGTTCGTCACTGGTTTTGTAAGCGTTCGTCCTTGGTTTTGTGAGCGTTCGTCCTTGGTTTTGTGAGCGTTCGGCTTATGCTCTGGTTTTAACGTTCGGCTTGGTGATTAGAAAATAACGTTCGTTCATGAACGTTCGTTTAACAGCGTTCGTTCATTAACGTTGGTGATTTTAAAATAGTATTTGATGAATAGTTCTCGTCCAAATAGCGTTCGGCGAATATGTATGAATCCGTAGTAATTCCTGTTTCGGTTTTGCTTTTATGGTGGTGTATTATGCTCTATAGTAGTAGAGGGATGCAGATTCCAGGACGGGTGAAGATATTGGAGCTTGGAAGTAATGTTTTGGGTGATGAAATTTTCAAGAAATAAGGTCAGAAAATCATATATCGTATGTTCGCAAGGAGTTCAGAAGCTAGATTAAGAGAAGCTTTGGATAAGCATGGTTGTAACAAGGTTTGAGAAATAAGTTGGGTTTACAATATCAGTAACGTTAACAGTCGGAAGAAAAGGAAGTGTTGGCGAGAAACGGCGTGACGCTGTGAGAGTTTGGTGGATGACCTAAAATTTAAGTTAAGAAAGGAATAGGAAATTCTACAGCAGACTAGGGGAATAAGTATCAAGAAAGGAAGTAGAAGGAGAAAATTTCGAGAGGTAGTTAGATAAGGCAGGACATGAGGTATTTGAAAGAGAATGAAGTATTGTTAGGATTGTTAGCAAAATGTTGAAGATGAAGTTTTGATGATGTCCAAATCAAGAGAAATCAAGATTCAAGATGTTATGAAGACTTGTATTGCTTTGGAAAGCTTTTGTAATAATTGTAGTTTAGTGTCTAAGACTTAGATCAGAAAAAGAAAAGTGTTTTGTAAAATTACTATAGTAAATCATTGCAACAAAAAACTATAGTACTATTCACATGAATAGTAACACTATTCACGTGAATAGTGACGGTTAACGGTAAGAGTATCACACTTAACACGGATGTTGGAGAAACTAGTCGTTGAAGAAACTAGCCGTTTATGACCGTTGGACAAACTAGCCGTTTATGGCCGTTGGACAAACTAGCCGTTTATGGCCGTTGGACAAACTAGCCGTTTATGGCCGTTGGACAAACTAGCCGTTAAGTTTGTCTTTTAGTGAATGGAAGAGCCTTTGGATGAGTCTATAAATAGACTCTCATTTCCTCTCAAGAATCAATATCTAGAGACACAGAAACTCTTCCCTTGTGCTCAAATACTCAGAAATTCTTGAGACTTGTGTGTTCTTGTTCGGCTTGTGAAACTCTTGTCTGTGGAGCTGGTGAAGTGCTGCTACGGTGACAGAGGAAATAGCCGGTTCATCCTTGGTGTGTCTAAGGAGGTGTTCGGAAGAGAATCATCCTTCGTGAAGTATTCGGAGGAGGTGTTCATCCTTCGTGAAGTATTCGGAGGAGGTGTTCATCCTTTGTGAAGATTCAAAGGAGGTGTTGTCTCATCTCTTGTGGCATCAAGAGAGGTGTTTTCTAAACTTTTACAAATTGTATCTTTGTGATTGTAGTTTGTAATTGTTTTGTGATTAGTGAATTGTTTATCTTGTTTTGAGATAAGCGACTGGACGTAGGATTGGTAAGATCCGAACCAGGATAAAATCATCTGTGCAAATTTCTCTCAACCTTACTCTATTTTATTGTCTTTATTATTTGCTAAGTAAGTTTAATTGAGTAGAAATTAAAAGGCACACGTTAGTATTGAAAACCCTCTTGGTTTGTTATTCCACGCTAACCCATCCGCTGCAGCCGCTTCTGACAATTGGTATCAGAGCTTGCTTTGATAGTCATTCAAATGGCGGGATCGTTTCAAACATTCGCAGAGGGTGCTTCTATCAATAGACCACCACTATTCACAGGAGAAAATTACGCATTCTGGAAGGTAAGAATGCAAATATTTATGGAATCTATTGATATAGATATTTGGGATGCTGTTGCATTTGGTCCTTTTGTTCCAACTAACAATATGCAGGAACCAAAGCCCCGTGACCAATGGACTGCTCAAGATAAGAAAAAATTTGGTAATGATGTAAAAGCTCGTAATATTATTTCATCTGCTTTAACTGTTGATGAGTTTTACAGGATTTCTGTTTGTAAAACTGCACAAGAAATGTGGGAAGTACTAAGAGTAACCCATGAAGGTACAGATGATGTTAAGAGAGCTAGAAAGAATACCTTAATCCAGGAATACGAAATGTTCAGGATGAAGCAAGGGGAAACAATAGTAGATGTTCAGAAACGCTTCACCAACATCGTAAACCATCTTATTGGACTAGGTAAATCTTTTGATACTGATGAGCTTAATATAAAAATTTTGAAATCTTTAGACAGGTCTTGGCAACCAAAAGTGACTGCAATTTCTGAGTCACAAAATCTCAACACAATGACCATGGCTGCATTATTTGGAAAGTTGAGAGAGCATGAACTTGACCTCGGAAGACTTGATGAAGAAGAAGCAAAAGCCAAAAACAACAAGAAGAGTTTGGCGTTAAAGTCGGAGGTTGAAAGAAGCAAAGGTAAATCGGAAGATGAAGACTCAGACGAAGAAGAAGAATTGAGACTCATGATAAAAAGACTCAACAAGTTCATGAAGTCTAAAGGTAAAGGAAAATTTAGATACGAAAAGAAAGATAATCCAGTATCTTCCTCAAATTACCGATGCTACGGTTGCGGAGAAAAGGGACATTTAAAAGCAGACTGCCCAAATCAAAAGAAGGGTGAAGAAAAGAAATTCTTCAAGAAAAAGAAGGCATACATTGCATGGGAAGATGACAATGAGACCATTTCAGATTCAAGCTACTCAGATGAAGAAGCAAACATCTGTTTAGTGGTGAACGACGACGCTGGAAGCCAAGTAAGTACATCTAGCGATTCTGATAATTCTAGTCAAATTAGTGAAAATGAATTGCATGAAATTTATGCTGCTTTAATAGTAGAATCTGAAAAGTTAGATAAAGCCCATCAGAAGTTGAAAAAGGATTTCAAAAATTTAAAATTAAATTTTGAAAATATTCTTGAAGAAAATAAGAATTTAAAATTAAATTTTGAAAATACTTTTGAAGAAAATAAAGATTTGAAAAATAAAGTTTTAATTTTTGAAAAGGGTAAATTTACTAGTAGTAATGAATGTGCATCTTGTGTTAATTATAAGAAAATACTAGATGAAACAACCTCAGGAGAATGTAGTAAAAATAATGAAAATAAGGTTGTTAAAAATAAGTATGTTCCTAGAATTAAAAATAAACACAATCATAGAACCCGTAGAACTTGGGTAGAAAAAGGAACAACTTATAGGAACACAAATGTTGTATCATGCTTTTATTGTATGAAAAAGGGTCATACATCTAATAAATGTAAAATTAAGCATTATGGTGTTCCAAGTGGTAGATATGTTTGGGTTATAAAATAATTTCTTTTTTCTAAATCTAACCCAAAGGACCCATACAAGTAGTTGGGTACCTATTGTTTAAAAATTTAAGAATTTCTTTAAAACAAATTTTAAGAAAATTTTTTCAAGACCGGTAAAACTATTTTTATATCTTCTAATATACAAAGCATATATAGTTTTCAATCGGAAAACTTTTTATGTGAGCATGTTGTCTTTGATGAAATTGTAGATCTTGAGGCAAAACCTCTTGAGTCAGTTGAATTACATGCAGGTTATGATGAAGATTTGTAGAAGACAACAAATGAAGCGAAGAATGATGACAATCCTCAAGATGAAGATCTAAACAATGTTTTATAAGCTCTTTCTCCTAAAAATATTTGCTTTAAATATCCTATTATGCATGATTGAATGAATCTTTAAATTTGAAATATTTTTAGCTCATATGCATACATGCTTTTATTAAGGGGGAGTATTATCTTAGGGGGAGAACATCAACACAACTTTTTAATTATGATCAAAAAGGGGGAGAAAATGTTTAAAGCTTATTTGCCTATTTGTGCTATTTGTGCTTATTCACTAATGCACCTTTTCTTCCTTAAGTTGTGTTTTAAATACAGATTATTACCAAAAGCTTTAAATCAAAGGAGTTTTTGATCATCATCAAAAAGGGGGAGATTGTTAGCAAAATGTTGAAGATGAAGTTTTGATGATGTCCAAATCAAGAGAAATCAAGATTCAAGATGTTATGAAGACTTGTATTGCTTTGGAAAGCTTTTGTAATAATTGTAGTTTAGTGTCTAAGACTTAGATCAGAAAAAGAAAAGTGTTTTGTAAAATTACTATAGTAAATCATTGCAACAAAACACTATAGTACTATTCACATGAATAGTAACACTATTCACGTGAATAGTGACGGTTAACGGTAAGAGTATCGCACTTAACACGGATGTTGGAGAAACTAGTCGTTGAAGAAACTAGCCGTTTATGACCGTTGGACAAACTAGCCGTTTATGGCCGTTGGACAAACTAGCCGTTTATGGCCGTTGGACAAACTAGCCGTTTATGGCCGTTGGACAAACTAGCCGTTAAGTTTGTCTTTTAGTGAATGGAAGAGCCTTTGGATGAGTCTATAAATAGACTCTCATTTCCTCTCAAGAATCAATATCTAGAGACACAGAAACTCTTCCCTTGTGCTCAAATACTCAGAAATTCTTGAGACTTGTGTGTTCTTGTTCGGCTTGTGAAACTCTTGTCTGTGGAGCTGGTGAAGTGCTGCTACGGTGACAGAGGAAATAGCCGGTTCATCCTTGGTGTGTCTAAGGAGGTGTTCGGAAGAGAATCATCCTTCGTGAAGTATTCGGAGGAGGTGTTCATCCTTCGTGAAGTATTCGGAGGAGGTGTTCATCCTTTGTGAAGATTCAAAGGAGGTGTTGTCTCATCTCTTGTGGCATCAAGAGAGGTGTTTTCTAAACTTTTACAAATTGTATCTTTGTGATTGTAGTTTGTAATTGTTTTGTGATTAGTGAATTGTTTATCTTGTTTTGAGATAAGCGACTGGACGTAGGATTGGTAAGATCCGAACCAGGATAAAATCATCTGTGCAAATTTCTCTCAACCTTACTCTATTTTATTGTCTTTATTATTTGCTAAGTAAGTTTAATTGAGTAGAAATTAAAAGGCACACGTTAGTATTGAAAACCCTCTTGGTTTGTTATTCCACGCTAACCCATCCGCTGCAGCCGCTTCTGACAAGGATCTTAAGTTAAGTGGGAAAAATTGAAGGAGATGATCAAGTTTTATCAGCAAGTGGATGATTCAAAGTCAAGTTTAGTTGGATGTTTCAAGATTAGTAGTTCACGCAGAAGAAAGGTTTGATCATAGGCTAAGATGAAAGGTTTCAAACGATGAAGACAAAGGTATGTTTCTGTCGATCAGTGTTTCAAGGCAAGACCTCCTGGAAAATGATAGTTGCTTCTTAGTGTTATCACCCATGGAAGCGACTCAAGTTTCAGATCTTGCGGCGCAAGAGAATTCGGAGTGTAAACTTCGCGGTTGTGAATGACTTCTTAGATGTTTCCTTGAAGAAGTTCCTGGTTTACCTCCTTCACGAGAGTATGAAGATCATTTTAGGTAAGTGTTTGAGGTTGAGAGTATGCAAGCCAGAAAGGATTTGTCATTTGAAGTGCAACCAGTAAGGATCGAGGACGAACTGTTAAACGATTTAAGGTCATCTGGAATGGTATAACAGGCAACCCTACCTGGAGGTTAGAGGATGAGATGAGAGAAACTTACCTCGACTAGTTCCGATAAGCTTAATTTTCGAGGACGAAAATTTTTGTTGTTGGGGAGAATGTAAGACCCGTATTTTTGAATGGTGGGGGACATGGTGGTCACCCACCTCTTTGACTATTAGAATGCAATTATTGGAGTGCATTATTACTGAAGCATAGCAAAGGAGAGGGTCTCTTGTTTTGGACGTCAGGGGAGAGCAACCAGAGGAAGAAAACCATTCTTTCTCTCTCTAAAACTTCATCTCCAAAATTCTCTCACTTCACTCTAGAATTCCAGCACCTTGAACCATAGGAATTCTATTCTGATGCTACCATGGCCTCCACGGAGTAGAGAGCTTCATTGCAACCGAACGTTTTCGTCGTTCCGATCGGGGCAGAGTTCTTGGCCGTAGGATGGTGGTGCTTGGAGAAAACCAGGTAAGGGGAAGCTAGATCTGTGTATATAAATTGTAGGAATAATAGGTTTGATATCATATTATGATTATTTGATGAATAATGTTATGTCTAGAGTATCCTTCTTAGCTATGAATCTGTATGAGTGATGGTAGAATTATACTCTTGTAAATATGGGAAAGAGGGGTGAAACAATGGGGTTTTCTGAACTCTGGTGCGATTCTGCAGAATTTCTGCAGAATGCGCGTTCGTCCAATTTTGGTGAGTCAAAATTGGACGTTCGTCCCGCTCGACCAAATAGTGGTCAGCCATCCTCAGAACGTTCGTCCAATTCTGGTGAAATTGGACGTTCGTCCAAATTGCTCAGTGGTCGTGCGTTCGGTTTTGAACGAACGTCCGCGTTCGTCAGTCAAGTCAGTAATATGAGACGCTCGTCAAAAACGTATTTAAATAGTGAATTAATGAGCGTTCGTCCTAAACTTAGTATTTTGGTGGAGTAATCTTGAACGTTCGGCCATGGTCTCAAGACGAACGTCCATAGGTTGTAAAGAGCGTTCGGTCTCATGTTCCTTATTCTCAGATAGTGAACGTCCATAGATTAAAAGCGTTCGGTCATACTATGGGTTAACGAACGTTCGTTCTTTGAGGATGTTTGATCTTTAAGCGCTCGTCCAAACAGTGATGAATTCAGTATGGCGTCCAGTGGTTTAGCGTTCGGCCTAAGTAATTGATCCTAGCGTTCGGCTCAGTAGTTGAGCGTTCGGCCTTGGTTTTGTGAGCGTTCGTCCTTTGTTTTGTGAGCGTTCGGCCTTGGTTTTGTGAGCGTTCGTCACTGGTTTTGTAAGCGTTCGTCCTTGGTTTTGTGAGCGTTCGTCCTTGGTTTTGTGAGCGTTCGGCTTATGCTCTGGTTTTAACGTTCGGCTTGGTGATTAGAAAATAACGTTCGTTCATGAACGTTCGTTTAACAGCGTTCGTTCATTAACGTTGGTGATTTTAAAATAGTATTTGTTGAATAGTTCTCGTCCAAATAGCGTTCGGCGAATATGTATGAATCCGTAGTAATTCCTGTTTCGGTTTTGCTTTTATGGTGGTGTATTATGCTCTATAGTAGTAGAGGGATGCAGATTCCAGGACGGGTGAAGATATTGGAGCTTGGAAGTAATGTTTTGGGTGATGAAATTTTCAAGAAATAAGGTCAGAAAATCATATATCGTATGTTCGCCAGGAGTTTGATGGCCCAAACTTATTAGCCGTGCTAGGACTCGGGTTCAATCCCCAAATCCCCGGCAACGGCGCCAAAAACTTGATGGGCAAATTTGTAAACACCAAAATATGATGTCACAAACTTGTTTCACAATCGGCAAGTATGACCGAATCGTTCAAGTAATAAAACTTGGTAAGACCAAGTATCGTTCTTCCCAAAGGACTCACGGCCTAGTTTAGTTATGTGATTTGTTGATTAGCTAGGACTTACAAACGAAATATTCAAAGTTTAATATGCAAAGACAAAAATAAACATGTATGCATGAATTGATCAATGGCAAAGACAGAAGATAAACACTTTCAATGGAATATATGAATGAATATGTTGTTGGGGGTCAATTTCATCTCATCCACTCTCATATATTTTAGGAATTCAACATTCAAATCATCATTGTTAATGCCACTCTCTAATGTACCATTCTAGATGGCTTCTCCCTAATCAAATAGTTCATACAATTCCTAGCATTCCTAATGATTAGTTCATTACTGCAGGAGCTTAAAGGCAACCAATATAATGTTGTCAGTAAAATATTGGGAGAAATTCCCCGGATCTAGACTTCCCCGTACGTGTCCGTATCGACAAAACCAATAATCATGCATTAGAATGAGTTAAACAATGCAAGCATTGAGCAAAGAGGAAAAACCCTAACTAATGATGAAAGAAAGCATATGTCTTAATTCAAAGATGTACTCAACAAATCCATATATGAGAGCTTCAAGAGATTACATTGATTCCCCAACAAACATACAAGGTTTAGTTCACCATCGTCATGGTGAACCTAGATGAATAACAATGAAAGAATGAAAGAATAAACCCAATAAAGGTGAAGAGGTAGCCTGAGCATCCAAGATCCTCCTTCAAAGGGGTGGAAGAGAGAGTGTTTGCCTCGTTTCTGCCAAAGATACTAATCCCAAGGACGTGCAAGCCCTTATATACTAATCTAGAGTTACAAAAGATTACAAAAGCCCAAGCCCAAAAAGTGCCGCTCAGCGGTATTTACCGCTCAGCGGTGATTACGCGTCTTCTTTCTTCCCCTCAGCGGCCATTTTGCCCCTCAGCGGTTCCAACGTCACCTCTTGAGTGCCGCTCAGCGGTAGTTTGCCGCTGAGCGGTGCCTTTGACTTCTCTTTTTTGCACTCTTTCTTGTCTTTTCTAATGTCACTTCTCTCCTTCTTCACTCTTTTCACTAAATTCACCTTAAAACCTGCACAAAAACACTCAAATCAAGTGTAAACCTGTCCAGCTCTCTTATTTATGAAAATATAGATAAACTACATGATTTCAAGCTAGTTTTTAAGTCTAAAGGTTGCTTTTAGTATCAAATTTAAGTATGAAAATAACAGTTTTTCAACTGTTATCACAACCCCAAACTTAGAACTTTGCTTGTCCTCAAGCAAACAAAATGTAACTCCATCTCCAACCAATTCATATGATAGTTCACTCATTCAAAAATCCTCTTTTTTCAAGATAAGTAATAACTTCACTCAAACTTATGACCAAGAGTTCAATCAAGATGTGCACATGCTTTAGTGTTCACAAAGTCATTTAAGTTCCAACAAATGCTATTTTTCATGAATGATCAATCAATTAAGCATGGATGTTCATGTGTTCATGGAATATTTCCTCACCAGGTAAAGTGTTTCACTCAACACACAAGTGTATAAGAGGTAAGTGTTTCACTCATTCACTCTACTATCACAATGTCACATGAATCAACTTTGCCTTTCATTTTACCACAATCAAAAACATTCACAAGCATGCATCATCACAAGGACTTTTCAATGGCTTATAATGTGGCTGGGCTAACAAGAAAATTGGTTTTTCTGGATCACAAAATCCTTGAGTTAAGAGAATCATAACAACACAATTATTCTTATTCCTTCCCAACTTTTGTTTGCCTTTTCATTTGCATTGAGCTTTACTTCTTTTCTTTTCTTTTCTTTTGCATATTCTTTCTTTTTAGCTCTTAGCTCAATGCTTTTCCTTTTTCATGATTTCCCAATAACCCCAAACTTGAACATTTATCAATACCACACAAGATATTCTACTTAACTCAAGGTAAAGATTTTCAATCAAGGGTTCAGTGTATGTTTAAGGTTATGGGTTCAAAGGATAGAACACAAAGTGTTCTCTTTTAGTAGGCTAACTTTATGAATTTGGCCAATAAAAAGGGTTCCAACAACCGGCCTTGATCATATGATGCAAAACAAGCAATTGCTTCAATCATAGAAAACCTGGGCAAAATCATTCATGCTTTCAAAATAATAGCATTCAACAATAACAACTCTGGAGCTCAAAACCTCACATATAAGCTCATTCACATTTGACATACACATCCTGCTTAATTTCACAATCACAATCATGATATCATGCATTTGTTCACAAAGCTTGTGAATCACCTGTATAAGCATTTTAATGTGCACATCTATCTCAACATCAATCAATCAATAAGCATCATCAAGCATTACTTATCACACAATCACAGTTAATAGCAAACCATCATAAGAAACCAGGTGTTCAATAGAGTACATTAAACCCTAATCTAAAAACAAAAACAAATAAGTTCAGAAAACTTAAACCACAAAAGCATAATCATATGATAGCATTCATCAGTAAATGCTATCTCAGCTCCTCATCAGTCTGAGCTGTCATCTGTATCTTCTTCCTCTCCTTCTTCTTGGATCTTATAGTCTTGATTCTTTTAGCATGATGAGGAGGCCATCCCTGCATCAAACATAATTCACAAAACCAAAAGATACATTGTTAAGCATTAGTAAAACACAATGAAGAAATCAGCCCCTCCAATGATGCTCTCTCCCAACCCCAAACTTAGATGGAAAACTAGTGAGCAAGTGAGTAGAAGGGAGATTTTCTCAAGAGGGAAGAGGGAAAAGATGTGGAGAACCTTGGAAAAGGTATGTAGGAGTGTGTGTGCAGAGAAGAGCCTGAAAATAGAAGCTTATGCGCAGCTTAGGGTATAAAAATACCCTAATGGGCTCGAGTCTCGCTAAGGGGAAACTAAAGCCCATCTGCGAAGGCACCGCTCAGCGGCAAACTACCGGGGACTCGTGGTTTAACTGGTTAATAGGACTCGGGTTCAATCCCCAAATCCCCGGCAACGGCGCCAAAAACTTGATGGGCAAATTTGTAAACACCAAAATATGATGTCACAAACTTGTTTCACAATCGGCAAGTATGACCGAATCGTTCAAGTAATAAAACTTGGTAAGACCAAGTATCGTTCTTCCCAAAGGACTCACGGCCTAGTTTAGTTATGTGATTTGTTGATTAGCTAGGACTTACAAACGAAATATTCAAAGTTTAATATGCAAAGACAAAAATAAACATGTATGCATGAATTGATCAATGGCAAAGACAGAAGATAAACACTTTCAATGGAATATATGAATGAATATGTTGTTGGGGGTCAATTTCATCTCATCCACTCTCATATATTTTAGGAATTCAACATTCAAATCATCATTGTTAATGCCACTCTCTAATGTACCATTCTAGATGGCTTCTCCCTAATCAAATAGTTCATACAATTCCTAGCATTCCTAATGATTAGTTCATTACTGCAGGAGCTTAAAGGCAACCAATATAATGTTGTCAGTAAAATATTGAGAGAAATTCCCCGGATCTAGACTTCCCCGTACGTGTCCGTATCGACAAAACCAATAATCATGCATTAGAATGAGTTAAACAATGCAAGCATTGAGCAAAGAGGAAAAACCCTAACTAATGATGAAAGAAAGCATATGTCTTAATTCAAAGATGTACTCAACAAATCCATATATGAGAGCTTCAAGAGATTACATTGATTCCCCAACAAACATACAAGGTTTAGTTCACCATCGTCATGGTGAACCTAGATGAATAACAATGAAAGAATGAAAGAATAAACCCAATAAAGGTGAAGAGGTAGCCTGAGCATCCAAGATCCTCCTTCAAAGGGGTGGAAGAGAGAGTGTTTGCCTCGTTTCTGCCAAAGATACTAATCCCAAGGACGTGCAAGCCCTTATATACTAATCTAGAGTTACAAAAGATTACAAAAGCCCAAGCCCAAAAAGTGCCGCTCAGCGGTATTTACCGCTCAGCGGTGATTACGCGTCTTCTTTCTTCCCCTCAGCGGCCATTTTGCCCCTCAGCGGTTCCAACGTCACCTCTTGAGTGCCGCTCAGCGGTAGTTTGCCGCTGAGCGGTGCCTTTGACTTCTCTTTTTTGCACTCTTTCTTGTCTTTTCTAATGTCACTTCTCTCCTTCTTCACTCTTTTCACTAAATTCACCTTAAAACCTGCACAAAAACACTCAAATCAAGTGTAAACCTGTCCAGCTCTCTTATTTATGAAAATATAGATAAACTACATGATTTCAAGCTAGTTTTTAAGTCTAAAGGTTGCTTTTAGTATCAAATTTAAGTATGAAAATAACAGTTTTTCAACTGTTATCAGAGTTCAGAAGCTAGATTAAGAGAAGCTTTGGATAAGCATGGTTGTAACAAGGTTTGAGAAATAAGTTGGGTTTACAATATCAGTAACGTTAACAGTCGGAAGAAAAGGAAGTGTTGGCGAGAAACGGCGTGACGCTGTGAGAGTTTGGTGGATGACCTAAAATTTAAGTTAAGAAAGGAATAGGAAATTCTACAGCAGACTAGGGGAATAAGTATCAAGAAAGGAAGTAGAAGGAGAAAATTTCGAGAGGTAGTTAGATAAGGCAGGACATGAGGTATTTGAAAGAGAATGAAGTATTGTTAGGATCTTAAGTTAAGTGGGAAAAATTGAAGGAGATGATCAAGTTTTATCAGCAAGTGGATGATTCAAAGTCAAGTTTAGTTGGATGTTTCAAGATTAGTAGTTCACGCAGAAGAAAGGTTTGATCATAGGCTAAGATGAAAGGTTTCAAACGATGAAGACAAAGGTATGTTTCTGTCGATCAGTGTTTCAAGGCAAGACCTCCTGGAAAATGATAGTTGCTTCTTAGTGTTATCACCCATGGAAGCGACTCAAGTTTCAGATCTTGCGGCGCAAGAGAATTCGGAGTGTAAACTTCGCGGTTGTGAATGACTTCTTAGATGTTTCCTTGAAGAAGTTCCTGGTTTACCTCCTTCACGAGAGTATGAAGATCATTTTAGGTAAGTGTTTGAGGTTGAGAGTATGCAAGCCAGAAAGGATTTGTCATTTGAAGTGCAACCAGTAAGGATCGAGGACGAACTGTTAAACGATTTAAGGTCATCTGGAATGGTATAACAGGCAACCCTACCTGGAGGTTAGAGGATGAGATGAGAGAAACTTACCTCGACTAGTTCCGATAAGCTTAATTTTCGAGGACGAAAATTTTTGTTGTTGGGGAGAATGTAAGACCCGTATTTTTGAATGGTGGGGGACATGGTGGGGACATGGTGGTCACCCACCTCTTTGACTATTAGAATGCAATTATTGGAGTGCATTATTACTGAAGCATAGCAAAGGAGAGGGTCTCTTGTTTTGGACGTTAGGGGAGAGCAACCAGAGGAAGAAAACCATTCTTTCTCTCTCTAAAACTTCATCTCCAAAATTCTCTCACTTCACTCTAGAATTCCAGCACCTTGAACCATAGGAATTCTATTCTGATGCTACCATGGCCTCCACGGAGTAGAGAGCTTCATTGCAACCGAACGTTTTCGTCGTTCCCATCGGGGCAGAGTTCTTGGCCGTAGGATGGTGGTGCTTGGAGAAAACCAGGTAAGGGGAAGCTAGATCTGTGTATATAAATTGTAGGAATAATAGGTTTGATATCATATTATGATTATTTGATGAATAATGTTATGTCTAGAGTATCCTTCTTAGCTATGAATCTGTATGAGTGATGGTAGAATTATACTGTTGTAAATATGGGAAAGAGGGGTGAAACAATGGGGTTTTCTGAACTCTGGTGCGATTCTGCAGAATTTCTGCAGAATGCGCGTTCGTCCAATTTTGGTGAGTCAAAATTGGACGTTCGTCCAAATTGCTCAGTGGTCGTGCGTTCGGTTTTGAACGAACGTCCGCGTTCGTCAGTCAAGTCAGTAATATGAGACGCTCGTCAAAAACGTATTTAAATAGTGAATTAATGAGCGTTCGTCCTAAACTTAGTATTTTGGTGGAGTAATCTTGAACGTTCGGCCATGGTCTCAAGACGAACGTCCATAGGTTGTAAAGAGCGTTCGGTCTCATGTTCCTTATTCTCAGATAGTGAACGTCCATAGATTAAAAGCGTTCGGTCATACTATGGGTTAACGAACGTTCGTTCTTTGAGGATGTTTGATCTTTAAGCGCTCGTCCAAACAGTGATGAATTTAGTATGGCGTCCAGTGGTTTAGCGTTCGGCCTAAGTAATTGATCCTAGCGTTCGGCTCAGTAGTTGAGCGTTCGGCCTTGGTTTTGTGAGCGTTCGTCCTTTGTTTTGTGAGCGTTCGGCCTTGGTTTTGTGAGCGTTCGTCACTGGTTTTGTAAGCGTTCGTCCTTGGTTTTGTGAGCGTTCGTCCTTGGTTTTGTGAGCGTTCGGCTTATGCTCTGGTTTTAACGTTCGGCTTGGTGATTAGAAAATAATGTTCGTTCATGAACGTTCGTTTAACAGCGTTCGTTCATTAACGTTGGTGATTTTAAAATAGTATTTGATGAATAGTTCTCGTCCAAATAGCGTTCGGCGAATATGTATGAATCCGTAGTAATTCCTGTTTCGGTTTTGCTTTTATGGTGGTGTATTATGCTCTATAGTAGTAGAGGGATGCAGATTCCAGGACGGGTGAAGATATTGGAGCTTGGAAGTAATGTTTTGGGTGATGAAATTTTCAAGAAATAAGGTCAGAAAATCATATATCGTATGTTCGCAAGGAGTTCAGAAGCTAGATTAAGAGAAGCTTTGGATAAGCATGGTTGTAACAAGGTTTGAGAAATAAGTTGGGTTTACAATATCAGTAACGTTAACAGTCGGAAGAAAAGGAAGTGTTGGCGAGAAACGGCGTGACGCTGTGAGAGTTTGGTGGATGACCTAAAATTTAAGTTAAGAAAGGAATAGGAAATTCTACAGCAGACTAGGGGAATAAGTATCAAGAAAGGAAGTAGAAGGAGAAAATTTCGAGAGGTAGTTAGATAAGGCAGGACATGAGGTATTTGAAAGAGAATGAAGTATTGTTAGGATCTTAAGTTAAGTGGGAAAAATTGAAGGAGATGATCAAGTTTTATCAGCAAGTGGATGATTCAAAGTCAAGTTTAGTTGGATGTTTCAAGATTAGTAGTTCACGCAGAAGAAAGGTTTGATCATAGGCTAAGATGAAAGGTTTCAAACGATGAAGACAAAGGTATGTTTCTGTCGATCAGTGTTTCAAGGCAAGACCTCCTGGAAAATGATAGTTGCTTCTTAGTGTTATCACCCATGGAAGCGACTCAAGTTTCAGATCTTGCGGCGCAAGAGAATTCGGAGTGTAAACTTCGCGGTTGTGAATGACTTCTTAGATGTTTCCTTGAAGAAGTTCCTGGTTTACCTCCTTCACGAGAGTATGAAGATCATTTTAGGTAAGTGTTTGAGGTTGAGAGTATGCAAGCCAGAAAGGATTTGTCATTTGAAGTGCAACCAGTAAGGATCGAGGACGAACTATTAAACGATTTAAGGTCATCTGGAATGGTATAACAGGCAACCCTACCTGGAGGTTAGAGGATGAGATGAGAGAAACTTACCTCGACTAGTTCCGATAAGCTTAATTTTCGAGGACGAAAATTTTTGTTGTTGGGGAGAATGTAAGACCCGTATTTTTGAATGGTGGGGGACATGGTGGGGACATGGTGGTCACCCACCTCTTTGACTATTAGAATGCAATTATTGGAGTGCATTATTACTGAAGCATAGCAAAGGAGAGGGTCTCTTGTTTTGGACGTCAGGGGAGAGCAACCAGAGGAAGAAAACCATTCTTTCTCTCTCTAAAACTTCATCTCCAAAATTCTCTCACTTCACTCTAGAATTCCAGCACCTTGAACCATAGGAATTCTATTCTGATGCTACCATGGCCTCCACGGAGTAGAGAGCTTCATTGCAACCGAACGTTTTCGTCGTTCCGATCGGGGCAGAGTTCTTGGCCGTAGGATGGTGGTGCTTGGAGAAAACCAGGTAAGGGGAAGCTAGATCTGTGTATATAAATTGTAGGAATAATAGGTTTGATATCATATTATGATTATTTGATGAATAATGTTATGTCTAGAGTATCCTTCTTAGCTATGAATCTGTATGAGTGATGGTAGAATTATACTCTTGTAAATATGGGAAAGAGGGGTGAAACAATGGGGTTTTCTGAACTCTGGTGCGATTCTGCAGAATTTCTGCAGAATGCGCGTTCGTCCAATTTTGGTGAGTCAAAATTGGACGTTCGTCCCGCTCGACCAAATAGTGGTCAGCCATCCTCAGAACGTTCGTCCAATTCTGGTGAAATTGGACGTTCGTCCAAATTGCTCAGTGGTCGTGCGTTCGGTTTTGAACGAACGTCCGCGTTCGTCAGTCAAGTCAGTAATATGAGACGCTCGTCAAAAATGTATTTAAATAGTGAATTAATGAGCGTTGGTCCTAAACTTAGTATTTTGGTGGAGTAATCTTGAACGTTCGGCCATGGTCTCAAGACGAACGTCCATAGGTTGTAAAGAGCGTTCGGTCTCATGTTCCTTATTCTCAGATAGTGAACGTCCATAGATTAAAAGCGTTCGGTCATACTATGGGTTAACGAACGTTCGTTCTTTGAGGATGTTTGATCTTTAAGCGCTCGTCCAAACAGTGATGAATTCAGTATGGCGTCCAGTGGTTTAGCGTTCGGCCTAAGTAATTGATCCTAGCGTTCGGCTCAGTAGTTGAGCGTTCGGCCTTGGTTTTGTGAGCGTTCGTCCTTTGTTTTGTGAGCGTTCGGCCTTGGTTTTGTAAGCGTTCGTCACTGGTTTTGTAAGCGTTCGTCCTTGGTTTTGTGAGCGTTCGTCCTTGGTTTTGTGAGCGTTCGGCTTATGCTCTGGTTTTAACGTTCGGCTTGGTGATTAGAAAATAACGTTCGTTCATGAACGTTCGTTTAACAGCGTTCGTTCATTAACGTTGGTGATTTTAAAATAGTATTTGATGAATAGTTCTCGTCCAAATAGCGTTCGGCGAATATGTATGAATCCGTAGTAATTCCTGTTTCGGTTTTGCTTTTATGGTGGTGTATTATGCTCTATAGTAGTAGAGGGATGCAGATTCCAGGACGGGTGAAGATATTGGAGCTTGGAAGTAATGTTTTGGGTGATGAAATTTTCAAGAAATAAGGTCAGAAAATCATATATCGTATGTTCGCAAGGCGTTCAGAAGCTAGATTAAGAGAAGCTTTGGATAAGCATGGTTGTAACAAGGTTTGAGAAATAAGTTGGGTTTACAATATCAGTAACGTTAACAGTCGGAAGAAAAGGAAGTGTTGGCGAGAAACGGCGTGACGCTGTGAGAGTTTGGTGGATGACCTAAAATTTAAGTTAAGAAAGGAATAGGAAATTCTACAGCAGACTAGGGGAATAAGTATCAAGAAAGGAAGTAGAAGGAGAAAATTTCGAGAGGTAGTTAGATAAGGCAGGACATGAGGTATTTGAAAGAGAATGAAGTATTGTTAGGATCTTAAGTTAAGTGGGAAAAATTGAAGGAGATGATCAAGTTTTATCAGCAAGTGGATGATTCAAAGTCAAGTTTAGTTGGATGTTTCAAGATTAGTAGTTCACGCAGAAGAAAGGTTTGATCATAGGCTAAGATGAAAGGTTTCAAACGATGAAGACAAAGGTATGTTTCTGTCGATCAGTGTTTCAAGGCAAGACCTCCTGGAAAATGATAGTTGCTTCTTAGTGTTATCACCCATGGAAGCGACTCAAGTTTCAGATCTTGCGGCGCAAGAGAATTCGGAGTGTAAACTTCGCGGTTGTGAATGACTTCTTAGATGTTTCCTTGAAGAAGTTCCTGGTTTACCTCCTTCACGAGAGTATGAAGATCATTTTAGGTAAGTGTTTGAGGTTGAGAGTATGCAAGCCAGAAAGGATTTGTCATTTGAAGTGCAACCAGTAAGGATCGAGGACGAACTGTTAAACGATTTAAGGTCATCTGGAATGGTATAACAGGCAACCCTACCTGGAGGTTAGAGGATGAGATGAGAGAAACTTACCTCGACTAGTTCCGATAAGCTTAATTTTCGAGGACGAAAATTTTTGTTGTTGGGGAGAATGTAAGACCCGTATTTTTGAATGGTGGGGGAAATGGTGGTCACCCACCTCTTTGACTATTAGAATGCAATTATTGGAGTGCATTATTACTGAAGCATAGCAAAGGAGAGGGTCTCTTGTTTTGGACGTCAGGGGAGAGCAACCAGAGGAAGA
Source organism: Vigna nakashimae (assembly GCA_034642375.1). Classification (NCBI taxonomy): domain Eukaryota; kingdom Viridiplantae; phylum Streptophyta; class Magnoliopsida; order Fabales; family Fabaceae; genus Vigna; species Vigna nakashimae. The sequence continues at coordinate 36,725,646 of CM067767.1, forward strand.
AAACCATTCTTTCTCTCTCTAAAACTTCATCTCCAAAATTCTCTCACTTCACTCTAGAATTCCAGCACCTTGAACCATAGGAATTCTATTCTGATGCTACCATGGCCTCCACGGAGTAGAGAGCTTCATTGCAACTGAACGTTTTCGTCGTTCCGATCGGGGCAGAGTTCTTGGCCGTAGGATTGTGGTGCTTGGAGAAAACCAGGTAAGGGGAAGCTAGATTTGTGTATATAAATTGTAGGAATAATAGGTTTGATATCATATTATGATTATTTGATGAATAATGTTATGTCTAGAGTATCCTTCTTAGCTATGAATCTGTATGAGTGATGGTAGAATTATACTCTTGTAAATATGGGAAAGAGGGGTGAAACAATGGGGTTTTCTGAACTCTGGTGCGATTCTGCAGAATTTCTGCAGAATGCGCGTTCGTCCAATTTTGGTGAGTCAAAATTGGACGTTCGTCCCGCTCGACCAAATAGTGGTCAGCCATCCTCAGAACGTTCGTCCAATTCTGGTGAAATTGGACGTTCGTCCAAATTGCTCAGTGGTCGTGCGTTCGGTTTTGAACGAACGTCCGCGTTCGTCAGTCAAGTCAGTAATATGAGACGCTCGTCAAAAACGTATTTAAATAGTGAATTAATGAGCGTTCGTCCTAAACTTAGTATTTTGGTGGAGTAATCTTGAACGTTCGGCCATGGTCTCAAGACGAACGTCCATAGGTTGTAAAGAGCGTTCGGTCTCATGTTCCTTATTCTCAGATAGTGAACGTCCATAGATTAAAAGCGTTCGGTCATACTATGGGTTAACGAACGTTCGTTCTTTGAGGATGTTTGATCTTTAAGCGCTCGTCCAAACAGTGATGAATTCAGTATGGCGTCCAGTGGTTTAGCGTTCGGCCTAAGTAATTGATCCTAGCGTTCGGCTCAGTAGTTGAGCGTTCGGCCTTGGTTTTGTGAGCGTTCGTCCTTTGTTTTGTGAGCGTTCGGCCTTGGTTTTGTGAGCGTTCGTCACTGGTTTTGTAAGCGTTCGTCCTTGGTTTTGTGAGCGTTCGTCCTTGGATTTGTGAGCGTTCGTCATTGGTTTTGTGAGCGTTCGTCCTTGGTTTTGTGAGCGTTCGGCTTATGCTCTGGTTTTAACGTTCGGCTTGGTGATTAGAAAATAACGTTCGTTCATGAACGTTCGTTTAACAGCGTTCGTTCATTAACGTTGGTGATTTGAAAATAGTATTTGATGAATAGTTCTCGTCCAAATAGCGTTCGGCGAATATGTATGAATCCGTAATTCCTCCGGTGGTATTTTAAATCAATTATTTTTGAATTGTTGGTTATTTCCTTGATCCAATATTGGTTTATTTATACATATTATTGAGAATATGTATGAATTCGTGATTGAGCACGTTTATTCTGTTGGTTTATTTATACATATTATTGAGAATATGTATGAATTCGTGATTGAGCACGTTTATTCTGGTGGAGGTGGTACATACACTATGTTATTTACTTGTAACTTCGTCTGTCTTTTTTTAGCATTTTTGCTAGTCTCGCGTGAGACGGAGATTCGAGTGTCACCTTCTTCTGCGCGAGGAGGTGAATGTCTCGCCCAATGACTTCGGCTCGTGTTGAGTATAGTGCATCGTTACGCGTAGTATCGATGTTTTTAATGTTAGTCCTTGAGGAGTCGGGGAGATAGGTCTGAAGTCGCGATGGAGGACGGCTCGGGTCGCCTGTTATTGAGAGCAGGTTATGACGACGAATTACAAGTAAACGACATCAGTTTATGAAAGACTAGTCTGCAGCGTCATGTGAGTCGATTTATCGTGGAAATTGTTATAGTATATGTAGTGGGTTTATGATGTGATACTTCTGGTTATGCATCTTGCATGTTGTGGCTGTGGTTTCCAACCGTGATGATCGTACTAGTACGAGAGAGATGGTAGTGCAGATAAAGATAGATTTGGAATAATTCTTCGAGAGAGATGGGATGTAAAACTTGTTGGGTCTATAGGTAGTAGCGTACGTTATTATTAGTGACGTTCGGTCTTGGTATTATTTACTTTCAGGTAGCAGGCGTTATTAGGTAACTGTTGATCTTGATGATAGTTGTTCTCAGGTAGCTAGTGTCCGATCTTAATTTGGTAATCTGAGGTTTAGTTTGATTACGTTTGGTCAGTACTGAGGTGTTCAGCAGAGTACTCTAGGCGTTTAAACCAGACTCAAGTGTTCTTTATTATAGTGTTCTGTCTCGTAGTGATGGTTCTTAGGGAATGATCTTTATTGGTGATGTTGCTCTGAGGTTGTAATCATTTACGGGGAGTGACCGGTCTTGATATTCGTTGAGGTAGCGATCGATTAATAAATAGTGATTAGTCGTGATGATGCATGATTCAGACAGTGATCATTCATAGGTAGTGCTCGGTTTGGATGACGTTTGTCTCAGATAAGGATTGTTAACAATTAGTGGTTGTATATAGGGAACATCCGGTCTCGATGAGGTTACCCTCAGATAGTGTTAAATCCAGTAAAGTGATCAATTAAGTGTTCGTTCGAATGGTACTTAATCTGTGGGGCGAGATTTGATCTTTGAGCAATCGTTCGAATAGTGTTCGAAATAATAGTAATTGTTCTAGTAGAGTACACTGCCTTAACGTGAAGTCTAAGTACTTAATCTTACTTAGCGTTTGATCTTTTGGTATTCGACCTAATGGTATTCGGTATAATAGCGTTTGGTGTTTAGTGTCGAGCCTAAGTGATCAATCTTAACGTTAGTGTAAACGGTATTCGATATAATATAAGTTCGTGGTTTTATCGTTTGATTCAGTAATGATACGATATCTTTGTATATATTGAGGTTGAGGGTACTGTAGTAGGATGTCTTGATCTGTGGGCTGATTGTGGACATATTGAGGGGACTAAGAATGAAATCACAAGTGGGGCACCTTCCGTTGATTTGCTCATCAACGTATCATCCGGATGAGGGTTTATTGTGTACTGGGTTGATTATAAATGATGTGTTTCAGGTTAGCTCACCCTTACTTTGCTTGTTTGTGCATGTGAATGCGATGATCGTATAATGTGTGATGTTATACGGGAGCAGTTGAAGGATTGTCACGTGATCCTGTGCAAATGGAGAAAGAGATGGAAGATCGAATTAGAAGGATTCAATGTTATCTTTGCAGTTGCGTCTGAGCTTAAAACTGATGTATAGATTTTAGTTGATGTTCGGGATGTTATGTATTATTACAACATTTAAGTTTTGAAAATAATTTTTAATTTTGGGTGAATTTTTGGGATGTTACAGCTGCTGGTGGATCTTTGATGGACAGAACTCCAACAGAGGCAAAGAAGTTGCTCTGCAAGCGGGCGGGTCAAAATCCAAGTGAGGTAGTAAAGGAAAAACCTGAGCAGGTTTACTGTAAACTTGAAATCCCTACTCATGTATCTGAGGTTCAAGTAAATTTTAATGCTTTTGAATTGGTAAAACTTGAACCATTTAAGCCTGTTCTGGATTCTGATATTGATACACATGTGCACACTCATGTTGTGGATTCATTATTCCCTGTAGAGCACATTGACATACCTGATGTTCACTATCCTTGCACTGACCTTGTGATGGACAAATTTATGAGCACCAAAATATGATGTCACAAACTTGTTTCACAATCGGCAAGTATGACCGAATCGTTCAAGTAATAAACTTGGTTGGACCAAGTATCGTTCTTCCCAAAGGACTCTCGGCCTAGTTTAGTTATATGATTTGTTGATTAGCTAAGACTTACAAACGAAATAATTGAGATTTTATATGCAAGAGACGAAAATAAACATGTATGCATGAGTTTTTGATCAATGGCAAAAGCTAAAGATAAACACTTTCAATGAAATATATGAATGAATATGTTGTTGGGGGTCAATTTCATCTTATCCACTCTCATATATTTTAGGAATTCAACATTCAAATCATCATTGTTAATGCCACTCTCTAAAGTACCATTCTAGATGGCTTCTCCCTAATCACGAGTTCATACAATTCCTAGCATTCCTAATGATCAGTTCATAAGTGCAGGAGCTTAACGACAACCAACATAATATTGGGAGAAATTCCCCGGATCTAGACTTCCCCATACGTGCCCGTATCGACAAAACCAATAATCATGCATCGAATGAGTTAAACAATGCAAGCATTAAGCAAAGAGGAAAAACCCTAACTAATGATGAAAGAAAGCATAAGTCTTAATTAAAAGATGTAAGCATAAATTCCATATATGAGAGCTTCAAGAGATTACAATGATTCCCCAACAAACAGACAAGTTTTAGTTCACCATATTCATGGTGAACCTAGATGAACAATGAAAGAATGAAAGAATAAACCCTAAAAAGGTGAAGAGGTAGCCTGAGCATCCAAGATCCTCCTTCAAAGGGATGGAAGAGAGAGTGTTTGCCTCGTTTCTGCCAAAGATACCAACTCTAGGACGTCCTAAAGCTTATATAATATTCTAAAATTACAAAAGATCTAAGCCCAAGCCCATAAAAGTGCCAGAAAACAAGTCCAAGCCCATTAAGAATGGCGCTCAGCGGTAAATACCGCTCAGCGGTGACTGCGCGTCTCTTTTCTTCCCCTCAGCGGCCATTTTGCCCCTCAGCGGACCTCCCGTGACCTCCTGAGTGCCGCTCAGCGGTAAAATGCCGCTGAGCGGTGCTTTCGGCTTCTCCTTTTGCACTCTTTGATTTCTTTTCTGATTCCATCTCTCTCCTTCTTCACTTCTTTCACTAAATTCACCTTAAAACCTGCACAAAAACACTTAAATCAAGCATAAACCTGTCCAACTCTCTTATTTCTGAAAATATGAATAAAAGCATGATTTCAAGCTAGTTTTTAAGTCTAAAGGTTGCTTTTAATGTCAATTTTAAGCATGAAAATAACAGTTTTTCAACTGTTATCACCTTGATTTAAATGATAGCCTTGAGGATGCAGCTGGTGACTTGGAGATTGGTAAGAAAATTTTCAATGAGCAAAAACAGGTTTATTCTGAACTTGAGATTCCAAACACTTTACCTGATTTGCTTATGCATTCAAATGCCTGTGACTTGATGCACACTGATTCTATAGGATTCATGACTGATATTGATACAAATTTGATTAACCATTCTAAATTTTTTGATTCAGTATCAGCCATTGAACCCATTGGTCTAAGGGTTGTTTTGAATAGACATGATTGCCGTGATGAAATTTTGAATGATAATAGCCTTGAACTGACCTTTGATTCTGTTGATGATGCATATATCAATATTGATTTTGAGGTGGAAACTGTGCAATCTGATAACTCTATAGAGTTAGGACTGAACTTTGATCTGACACAGTTCTCTGAGAACTTTGAATGTGATTGTGAATCTGGTTCTTGCCCGATTTGTATTGAAATTGATTATGTGTTACAGACAGATTCTAAGCGTGTAACATATGCTATTAATTGTGAGTTTGATGACCATGCTGCAGAATTAAATGAGAATACAGGTGCTGACATTAAGGAAATCATGATTAATGAAGGAGAGTGTACTGCTACTTCTTTGACTGAGCCAGAGATCTCCATTCCGGTGTCACACACTGAACAACTGCCAGTGGAAGGAAAGCTACTGATGGAACAGTTTGCTGGGAGAAGAAAGAAGAAACATCTCGTTTTGGATGATATGGCAGTACTGATGGAGTTGTTCCTCCTCAAAACTTGTTTGCTGAATCCTGTGGTGGAAGACATCTCCCTGATAGTCCAAAATTGGCAACTACCACCCTGACCAGGGGAGTTTTCTTTTCTCTTCTCCCCCTTTCCCTACTTTTATTGCACTTGTCCATGATATGTTCACTGTTTTGATTTTCAATCTTATGCTTATGACACATTGAGGGCACTGTGTAGTTTAAGTGTGGTCTATTGGGGGAGATTCTGATTTTTCTTCGTTACTTTTTGTTTTCCGTGTTAAATTTTTTCTTTTCTACGTAGTTTTGGTTTTGTTTTGTGTACAGTTTTACATGTTTCTCTTGATTTTTGGACTTTGTTTGTGTTGTAGACTCGTCTTTCACTTCACTTGATTGATACTTATTGGTTTGAAATCCCTTGCTTTTTTTTTGCTTGGGAAGATGATTATGATGTTTGAGAGGTTGAATTGATTGTGACAATTATCCTGTGTGAGATTTGAGCCACTTGATGTTCTTTCTTGTGTGTGATATGTCTCTTGATTGCTTGCGCATATGCCTTGGCTTGACTCTTGTTGATAGTTCTTGATTGATATGCATGTTTGGAAGTGATAAAGGCAATTTTGTTTTTGAGCCTCTCTAGCCAAATAAGCTTACCTTGTTTTAATTCTTTGATAACCCATTTTGAGCCTATACTTTCCCCCATTTCCTTGTTTTGAAGCTCATACACTAGCCCTCAGTGAAAAACAATATTACCTTAACCTTAGGGAATTTTGGAGCTTTGGAAGTGTTTTGGGAACAAGTGTGGTCTCCTTGGGGTTTCTGATGAATTGGCTGGTTGGTTCCTCTTCTTGTTTTATGTTTGTAAATATGTTGTGTATCTTGTCTCTTATAGTTGTGTCCTAAAGAGTGAGAAAAGAAAAAAAAAGAGACAGGATGAAAAAAAATGATTAGAAAAATGAGAAAAAAATAAAATAAATTTGTGAATAATGGAGTCAAGAAGAGGATTGAATTAGAGGTTTTGGGTGTGATTTGACTGTGTTTACACTTGTTCCCCATTGCTCCTCTATTTCTTTTGGTTTATAGCTTCTCATCCATATGTTATCCTCCCATGTCCTTGGCCCCATTACAATCATGAAAAGACCTTTTGATTTGAACATGCGTATGTGCTTGAGTGTTGATATTAGAGGCTTGCCAAGTCTATTTGTGATCGCTTTCTTGAGTGCATTGAGTGACATTGATTTACCTTAAACACTTGAGAGAAACACTGATAGTGCATCTGTGAGGTTTTGTTACTTTTGATTCACCTTTTGAGCTGATTGATCATTTTGTCATGATTTGAATTGCTTGGATAATTTCATGAGTATCTGCTTTCTCTGATTCTGAGTTGGATATTGTCTACCTCTTTTCTTTGTCCAGATTTCTTGAGGAATGTGTAATTCTGTTTGTTTCCTTGTGAGTCTTTATTTTCTGTGTGTTGACGTTGTGTCACCTTCTTAAAAGTCCTTTGAACTATTCCCTGATTTGCGTCTTGATTTTGCCCAGGAGTGCAAAAGACTAAGTGTGGTCTATTTTGATGAACCAATATTTTCCTCACTTCACTTAGTTTAATGTGCTAGAATTAGTCGGGGAATTATGCTTAAACGTCCGGTATTTTCCTATTTTTCCTAATTGTGCTTAATTTGATCGGAAATTCTTATTTTAACTAATTTGAATTATCTGAGCTTATTATTTTGCATTATTAATTACGGGAAAATTTTGGATAACTTTTTGGGACATTTGAAAGCTAAATGAGAAATGGCAATTGAGTCAATGCATCTTAGCCATTTTTATTTTCGCTGGCTGCCGCGTGAATGTTGTGTCAACTTGTGTGTCTTCGTTTGAGTTCAATTCTTATCCGTTTTCCATGCAATTTTTTTTCATAGTTTTGTCTGGATGTCTATTTTAAGTATAGTTTTTACTTTGTTCAAATTCGTTCTGTGCTGTTCCCAGTATTTATTTTACTCTCATATGTCAGTCCAGTGATTACTGTTTGAGTGATTTCTAATCTGTTTGCATTGGTTGCTTGCTGTTTAGTAATTGTGGTGGTTGGAATTGATCATTGGACGATGCTAAGACCTCCCAACACTCTTAAGCAAGTCCTTCATTTCTTAAATTTTTGGAAGCAAAACTTGGAACCCACATACACATCACACAGCCAATTCATGAAAAGCACATTACCATTCATTTTTGCCGAGAAGTGGAGATTAACCGTGAAGCATGGAGGGAACCAATTGGAAGTGCAGCTCACATAATTTGGTAAAATAGGTTACACATGCATTTGAAGTCAAAGGAGGAAGTGGCCATGTAAATGCAAGCTGCACACGGCCCCAACACAGGCCATGACAATTCATTTTGTCAAGTTCATTTTGTCAAGCATATCAACACATGCCACATAGGTCACGGCCCACATAATGGAAAAGAGGTGCATTCTTGTGGTGATTAATTAATTGAAGGAAGTCAAAAAGTGCTAGGGGACAAAAACTTTATGGAATGAAGCCGTATAGCAGCAAAGGGTGGTGCGCGGATGAATGGAGCATCCAGTAAAAGAGTAGCGTCAAAAGTAGAGGGGCCGGAGGTTGCATATCCAGCAGGGCCCATGGAGAAGTCCAGCTGCCACCATAGGGCACCTTCGTTTTAGAGTTCTTTTTTGGGGCATCCAGCCGCCACTTGTTGGAGAAGGGAGATTTTCTTTTTGGGCTGAAGTATGTTGCAGATTGAGAGAGAAAGTAGTAGTGTCATGGTGCAAATGTGACCTAGTAGGGGAGAGTTGGAGAAAGAAAGCATGGTGGGTTACGGTTGAGTTCTTCTCTACGTTTGAATTGAGCTGTGTCACGTCTCATTTAATACCATGCTTAGTCACCTGTCAGCTTCCATTAATGCACCGTGCCACGCATTCATTTCCATTAAAACGCACACAAACCCACTCTGCATGCAACTGCCAAGTGTCACTTTGGAACATTCGAAAACGTTAGTGGAATCCAAGTGGCAGCAGGTGAATGGACGTTCGTCCTACGTGGGGAGAGAAATTAATTTTCTGAAAAACACTCTTCCCACTCTTCTGTGCACCCTTCATCTTCTTCCCCAAACTCTTGATTTCCAAATTCTCTGCCTTCTCTCTAGAACCTCCATTCTTCTCTCTACCTTTGCTCACTTTCTTCTCCTCCGATCAAATTTCAGAGACCGTAGAAGAGATCCAGCCGTCCTAAGCTTTCCATCAAACCGAACGGTTTTGGATTCTGAAACGGGTAAGTTTCACGTCCTTAACTGCTCTTCATTTATTAACATGCAAGCCTCATTCTGAATTTGCATGCACCTTCTCTGAACCAATATTGGTTTTCTGTAATTTTTAGTTTAAGGAGTTTGGGTTGAACGTTAAGGGTAGAAAAGATTGTACTGGAATCTGGTTTTCTTTCTGAAGAACGAACGCACAAACTGAATCCGGGTAAGGGAAGCTTATTAAATTTAATTCATGTGATTTTGCTGTACTGAATGTGCGTTTACGTGTTGCTTGAAGTGTGTCGCAACCGGAATCGCGACGGGACGACGATCCAAAAAAAGGAGCGGGTTTTAGAAAAGAGATTTGGAGTCGCCACCATAGTTTATTATGGAAAACTACGGAAAAACCATAAAAAAAAACAGACACGGTCCACGAAAACCAGATTCTGGGTTCGGGAGTCGGTTACGTGTAGGGAAGGTGTTAGCACCCTACAACGCCTGCCCTAAGGCAGTACCTTTAACTAAATGCACAAATATGATGTGGTTTTTTAAAAATGTTTAACTATCCCTTAAAATAAAATTCTAAATAAACAAAATATATTTTTTAGTTTTTTGGGCCCGACAAGGATTGACCTTGCTTCTACGTATTCTCATTCAAAATGAGAAATCAGGGTTACGTAGTTCTTTAGAAACTGTTGGAGAAATTCGTTTGGAAATTGTTTGAAAATTTGTTAAGAAAACGATTATTGATAAATTTGGATTTTTAGGGAAGTGAACCTGACAAGGGCAAGCCTTGCTCCTACGTATCTCCACTATTGATGGAGAATCAAGGATCACGTAGTTCTGCGCAGGAAGATTATTGGTTGTTTAAAATTGTTGATGTTTTTGGGTTTTTTGAAGATTTTATACCTTTTTTGTATTTTGTTTAAGAAAGAGAAAAGGTTTTCAGCACAAGGACGATGCGTGCGATCACACATGTGCATAAACCTTTAAAACATATTTTTTGTTAATTTTACTTAAGGAAAAGAAAAGGTTTTTAGCACAAGGACGATGCGTGCGATCACACATGTGCCTAAACCTTTAAAACATATTTTTGTAATTTTATTTAAGAAAGAGAAAAGGTTTTTAGCACAAGGACGATGCGTGCGATCACACATGTGCCTAAACCTTTAAAACATATTTTTTGAATTTTATTTTTATTTTATTTTGTGTCCATAAGTAAAATTATTATATGTTTTGAAATAAGTGGATATTAAAAGAAATAAATAAAATAAAGAAATAAAATAAAATAAAATAAAATGAAATAAGATAAATAAGAAGGCAAATAAATAAACAAACCAATAAATAATAATAAAAACAACGAAATGGGGGGCCCAAACTAAAAAAAAAAGGGGTCGAACGGACGCTGGGAAAGAATTAAGAATCACGAGCGCTCATTTTGAAGATGATGAACGGACGTTGAGAACATGAGGCTGGATGACGAACGCTCGTTATGGACGAGCGTTCGTTGGAAAGATGAGGATATAGAGGACGAACGCTCGTTATGGACGAGCGTTCGTTAGGAGGATGAGGCTGGATGACGAACGGACGTTGAGAACATGAGGCTGGATGACGAACGCTCGTTATGGACGAGCGTTCGTTGGGAAGATGTGGCAAGTTGATGACGAACGCTCGTTATGGACGAGCGTTCGTTGGGAAGATGAGGGAAATGTTTTTTTTATGGTTTTTCCGTAGTTTTCCATAATAAACTATGGTGGCGACTCCAAATCTCTTTTCTAAAACCCGCTCCTTTTTTTGGATCGTCGTCCCGTCGCGATTCCGGTTGCGACAAAAGGTCATGCCAGAAGATTTAACTTGGCAACAAAGAAAGAAATTTTTGCATGATGCCAAACAGTTTGTCTGGGATTATCCTTATTTGTTCAAGATTGGAGCAGATAATCTTCTGACGAGATGTGTGACAAATGAAGAAGCAGAAGGAATTCTCTGGCATTGTCATGATTCACCTTATGGGGGGCATTTTAATGGAGAAAGAACAATAGCAAAAGTTCTTCAATCAGGGTTTTATTGGCCAACTTTATTTAAAGATGCTCATAATCATGCTAGAAATTGTGATAAGTGTCAAAGAGCAGGGACGATCACTAATCGTCATGAGATGCCCTTACAAGGCATTTTAGAGGTTGAGGTTTTTGATTGTTGGGGTATTGACTTTGTAGGACCCTTTCCTCCATCTTTCAACAATGAGTATATTTTGGTAGCAGTTGATTATGTGAGTAAATGGGTGGAAGCATTAGCTTGTCCTAAAAATGATGCTAACACAGTAATTAAATTTTTTAAGAGGCAGATATTTTCACGTTTTGGAACTCCAAGAGTGTTAATTAGTGATGGGGGATCTCATTTTTGCAATTATCAGCTAGAAAAAGTACTCAAACATTATGGAGTGAAACATAAGGTAGTTGCACCTTATCATCCACAAACCAATGGACAAGCTGAGGTATCTAATAGAGAGATAAAGAGGATCCTGGAAAAAATAGTAACTTCCTCAAGAAAGGACTGGTCACTAAAGTTGGATGATGCTCTTTGGGCTTATAGGACGACAATGAAGACGTCTATGGGACTATCACCATTTCAATTAGTCTATGGGAAAGCATGTCATTTGCCAGTAGAGTTGGAGCATAAAGCGTTGTGGGCTTTGAAATTCTTGAACTTTGATCCGTATGAAACTCAGGGCACACGCAGAAGACAGATTCTAGAGCTTGAAGAAATGCGATTACATGCATATGATTCATCCAAGGCTTACAAAGATAAGATCAAATTCTATCATGACAGGAAATTGGTGAATAAAGTCTTTAATCCAGGACAACAGGTACTATTGTTCAATTCAAGATTGAAGATATTCCTTGGGAAGTTGAAGACAAAATGGTCAGGACCATTTGTAGTAAAAGGAGTGCATCCACATGGAGCAATTGAAATATTTAATCCAGCTGCTGATGATCCACAGAAAAGCTGGGTGGTGAATGGTCAAAGTCTCAAGCCTTATTTAGGGGGAGAAGTGCAACACTTGTCCACAATGATGCAGTTAGTTGATCCATGAGCTTTATTGAGTCAAGCTAGTGAAGTTAAAAGAGCGCTTGCTGGGAGGCAACCCGGTGATTTAAGAACTTTTAATTTTTGGTTTGGTGATGTAATTTTGAACTTTTGGGTATTTTTGTTTTTGTTATAAATTTGTTACAGGGTTTACATCTACTGATGGATGTTAGGCGGAAGAGTATCTACTGAAGGATACTATGTTTGTATACACCTTTTGATGGGTGTTGGTAAGAAAGATTTGCATCTACTAAAGGGTGCTGGAGGATTTTGGGTCAGGCTTGTGACGTTAAACAAGCGCTACCTGGGAGGCAACCCAGTTGATTGATTTTATCTGTAGTGTTTGTTTTGATTTTGCTTTAGTTGCATGATAGGGATTGAATGTTTGAGTGATCTGAGAATTTAATTACAGGGAGCAAGTGAGGGGAATGAGTAGGAGGCACCTAGGTTAAGGTAGGAAGAAGAAGAGCACTTCACGAAAGTACCCTAAGTCACTCTTTGGCCTCTATTTTCATATTCTTCTTTGCACACACACTCCTAAACACTTTTCCAAAGGTTCTCTACATTTTTCCTTTCATTCCTCTTTAGAAAATCTCCCTTCCACTCACTTTCTCACTAGTTTTCCATCTAAGTTTGGGGTTGGGAGAGAGCATCATTGATGGGGCTGAGTTTTTCAAAGCATTAGAGCAGGATTTGTTTTATCAATCACTTTTGTTTTTAGAATAAGGTTTGATGTACTCAATTGGAAACTTTGTCTGATGGTTTGCTTATGATTGTGATTGCTTGATGATGCTTTGATATGGATTGATGTTGAGATGTGCACATTACATGCTTATACAGGTGGTTCACAAGCTTTGTGAACAAATGCATGATGTTGTGATTGTGATTGTGATATTAAGCAGGATGTGTATGTCAAATGTGAATGAGCTTATATGTGAGGTTTTGAGTTTCAGAGTTTGTGAATGCTATTACTTTGAAAGCATGAATGACTTTGCCCAGGTTTTCTATGATTGAATTACTTGCTTGTTTGCATCATATGATCAAGGCCATTTGTTGGTAACCCTTGTATTAGCCAATTTCATGAAATTAGCCACTGAAAGAGAACACTATGTGTTCTATCCTTTGAACCCCTAGCCTTGAACATGATTGGAAAACCCTCGTTGAAAAGCTTTACCTTGAGTTAAGTAGAAAATATTTTGTGGTATTGACAAATGTTCAAGTTTGGGATTGTTGGAAAATTGAAAGGGAATTGAAAGCATTGAGCTAAGAGCTAAGAATTAAGTATGTGAAAAGAGAAAGAAAAAGAGAAAGAAAAGAAAAGAAAAAGCAAAGCTCAATGAAAAAGAAAGTTGGGGAAAAATAAGAATGATTGTGTTTATATGATTCTCTTAACTCAAGGGTTTTGTGATCTAGAAAAACCAATTTTCTTGTTAGCCCAGCCATGTTATAAGCCATTGAAAAGTCCTTGTAATGATGCAAGCTTGTGAATTTATTTGATTGTGGTTAAATGAAAGGCAAAGTCAATTTATGTGACATTGTGATAGAAGAGTGAATAAGTGATTACCTCTCATACACTTGTGTTTGAGTGAAACACATTACCTAGTGAGGAAATATTCCATGAGCACATGAACATCCATGCTTAGTTGATTGATCATTCATGAAAAATAGCATTTGTTGGATATTAAGTGACTTTGTGAACACTAAAGCATGTGTATGTCTTGATTGAAGTCTTTGTCATGAGCGTAATTGAAGTTTTTACTTATCTTGAAAAGAGGATTTTTGAATGGAGTAAACTATTGTATTGATTGGTAGAAGATTGAGTTATATTTTGTTTGCTTGAGGACAAGCAAAGTTCTAAGTTTGGGGTTGTGATAACAGTTGAAAAACTGTTATTTTTGTGCTTAAAACTGATACTAAAAGCAACCTTTAACACATATAAACTAGCTTGGAATCATGTTTTTGTTCATATTTTTGAAAATAAGAGAGCTGGACAGGTTTATGCTTGATTTCAAAGTTTTATGTAGGTTTTAAGGTGAATTTGGTGAAAGAAGTGAAGAAGGATAGATATGGAATCATAAAAGAATTCAAAAAGTGCAAAAGGAGAAGTCGCAACTACCGCTCAGCGGCAGTTTACCGCTGAGCGGCACTCAGAAACCCACGTTGGCTCCGTTCAGGGGTGAAAATGACGCTGAGGGGAAGAATCAATCTCACGCACTTACCGCTGAGCGGTAGTTTACCGCTGAGCGGCACTATTTTGGGCTTGGGCCTAATTTTCTGTAATATTACGAACAATATATAAGTTTTAGGTCTTCCTAGGGTTCGTATCTTTGGCTGGAGACGAAGCAAACACTCTCTTTTCCACCCCTCGGAGGAAGATCTTGGATGCTGAGGCTACCTACTCATCCTTCGAGGGTTTTATCTTTCATTCTTTCATTATTGTTCATCTAGTTTCACCATGAATATGGTGAACTAAACCTTGTATTGTTATTGGGGAATCAATGTAGTCTTGTGAAACTCTCATATATGGAATTTTGTTTTAACATCTTATATTAAGATACATGCTTTCTTTCATCTTTAGTTAGGGATTTCCTCTTTGCTTAATGCTTGCTTTGTTTAACTTATTCATTGCCATGATTATTGATTTTGTCGATATGGGAACGTACGGGGAAATCTAGATCCGGGGAATTTCTCCCAATAGCATATTGGTTGCCTTTAAGCTCCTGCACTTCAAAACTAATTACTAGGAATGCTAGGAATTGTATGAACTCGTAATTAAGGATAGGCCTTCTTGCAAGGTGATTTAGAGAGTGGCATTAGTAATTGATGAAAAGAATGATGAATTTCTAAAAGTATATGAGAGTGGATAAGATAAAATTGATAACCCCAACAACATACTCATCCATCTAATTCATTAAAGTGTTTGTATTCCTCTTTTCCATTGATCAAATTCATGCATACATGTTTAATTACTGTCTTTTGCATTTAAACCTACAATCAATTGTTCACAAGTCTTCAATAATCAACAAATCATATAACTAACTAGGCCGTGAGTCCTTTGGGAGAACGATACTTGGTCTTACCGAGTTTTATTACTTGATATGATTCGTTCATACTTGCTGAGGGTTAAAAAAGTTTCTGGCGCCGTTTTTCGGTGTTCATAAATTTGTCATCATTAAGACCAAGTATCGTTTTCCCAAAGGACTCACGACCTAGTTAGTTATATGATTTGTTGATTATTTAAGACTTTTGAACAAATTCTTGTGGTTTGAAATGCAAAAGACAATAATTAAACATGTATGCATGAGTTTGATCAATGGAACATAGGAACAAAAACACGGAACGAATTATATGGATGAGTATGTTGTTGGGGAAATCAAATTCATCTTATCGACTCTCATATATTTTAGGAATTCATCATTCTTTTCATCAATGTTAATGCCGCTCTCTAAATTACCTTAAACCCGATGTCTCGGCAAAGAAAGCCTATCCTTAATTACGAGTTCATACAATTCTTAGCATCCCTAATAACTAATTTTGAAGCACAGAAGCTTAAAGGCAACCAACCCTCATATCACTATGTCTAGGCGATATTACTTTTGGGAGAATTTCCCCGGATCTATATTCTACCGTATGTGTCCATATCACTGATAACGGTTGAAAAACCGTTATTTTTATGCTTAAAATTGATACTAGAAGCAACCTTTAACACTTAGAAACTAGCTTGAAATCATGCTTTTGGTCATATTTTTAGAAATAAGGGAGCTGGACAGGTTTATGCTTGATTTCAGTGTTTTATGCAGGTTTTAAGGTGAATTTGGTGAAAGAAGTGAAGAAGGATAGAGATGGAATCAGAAAAGACATCAAAAAGTGCAAAAGGAGAGGTCGCAACTATCGCTCAGCGGCAGTTTACCGCTGAGCGGCACTCAGGAACTCACGTTGGATCCGCTGAGGGGTGAAACTGCCGCTGAGGGGGAAGAATCAACTCACGCACTTACCGCGGAGCGGTAGTTTACCACTGAGCGGCATTATTTTGGGCTTGGGCCTAATTTTCTGTATATTTTAGAATAGTATATAAGCTTTAGGACGTTCTAGGGTTTGTATCTTTGGCTGAGACGAAGCAAACACTCACTTTTCCACCCCTTGAAGGAAGATCTTGGATGCTCAGGCTACCTCCTCATCTTTCTAGGGTTCTATCTTTCATTCTTCCATTATTGTTCATCTAGTTTCACCATGAATATGGTGAACTAAACCTTGTATTGTTGTTGGGGAATCAATGTAGTCTTGTGAAACTCTCATATATGGATTTTGATGGAATCCTGTTTAACGTAGTCTTCCTTTTGTATTTTATCTTTCATAGCTTAGCTCCTAAGGAGCATGAGTTACTATAAATACCTAACTCCTCTCTTATATTAGGACTTTTGAGATTAATGAGAATTGAATTTTCTGAAATCAGAAATTATTCTCTCTTGAAAGTGATAGGCTAGAGAGTCCAAAGACTCCCTCTAGCCACCTTCCAAGCACACTCTCATTCTTCCATTTCTCCAAAATTCCACGGTGCTTTCTCTCTCATCCTCCACGCTGACTTCTCACCGCCACATCTCGTGCACGCGTCAGCTCCTCGTTACATCAGCTTCTCGCGCCAGCCACGTCTTCATTCCTTTCATCAGCACTTCGCATCCACGCATTCTCCCAATCCACATCCTCATTTTACACAACTGCTGAACATTCTCTCTCGAGCAAGAGAGGCATCTCACTCGCTCTTGAGAGCTCTCTTCCTTGGCTCCAACCATCCTCCAACCACAGATCTGCCTTTCTCCTCCATTTTCACCGATTGTTAGTCACTTTCCACCGATTATCCCTCTTTTCCTCCGTTCATTTCCTTATTCCACCGATTAAATCAGTCAAGATAGAGTTCTTCGTCCTCATAGTGTTTCTCACCGAACAAACCATCTTCATCCTCCATACCTTCAACTTCCACAGATTAAACCCTAGATTCTAGGGTTTCGTTGTGTTCACTCTCGGTTTCCTTAGATTTCATTCGAGTCATTCTTCGATTTCGAGTTCCTCAACATTCCGCTGCATCCTTCTTCGTCGGAGAAGCTTCGAGGAGTCTGAATCGAGCTCTCAAAGCTTCTATCATCATCTTCTCGGGAGTTCGTCCATCAAGTGGTATTTAGAGCAAGGTCGAATACGCTTCGAAGATAAGTATCGCTTTCCTTGTGTCTTTTCACTTTGTCTTGATTCTGAGTTTCTATTTTGCGTTTCTGTTTCGCCTCTCTGTTGTGTTTCGTTAATTTCTGAGTTGTTCATCATTTTCCTTTAATGTCTTGATTTGTTTTTCTAATTTGAATTGTTGCAAATCTTGTTTTGGTCTCCAAGTTGCGTTTCCTGTGCCTTGAGTCTTATTTCATTTTAATTCGGTGAATCTTCTTATTTGAGTCTTTTAAGTTTTAAAATCTACTTCTGTTTTGTCTATGTCATGTTGCTTTGCTTATTTTGTCATTTTAAATCTGTGTTTAATTGGTTTAGTATTCAATTTCGTGAGTACTTGAAGTTAACCTTGGTGTAATTTCTGTCAAGCCTCAAAAGCTATGACTCATTCGAATGAATAAGCTGGCTGACAGATTTCCATTGGCAATTTTGAATTATTGCATTGTCATATCTGATTTGAGTTTGGCTGTTACTCACAAATGCACACCATATGAGCTATGAAAAGTTTAACTAAGAGCTCGGGTGTTTGTAATTGGCAGTAGTTAAAATTGACTTTTGATTTGCAAGTTTCCTTTGAATTCATTGTTATCTGTGAACTAAGTTTGGTTCTATAAGTTGAACTGCTAGCCAGTAACAAGTACACATCTCATAAGCAATGAAATACATGGCATAGCTTGGTGGTACTTTGTGAAAACACAACATTCTCTTGTTTCAATTACACCGAGATTGAATCTGTCTTAGTGTCTTGTGTGTGTGGTTGTATTATATACTTAGTATTAGATCATTACTAAGTTCTAACATCAGTACATCCTAGAGTAATTGTGTCTGAGTGCTTTAATTTCTTTTCTGCAGAATTAAATTTGATTTGACTTGTGTTACTCCACCTTTGTGTCAAAGTTGTTCTGGCTTAAAATTTGTAAGTGGTTGATGATTAAGTCCACAAAAATCTGCATCACATCAGCAGTACTTGTAATCTTGTACAAAACAACCACTAAATCTATGATTTGAATTTGAACCTAGCAGTAACACTTGCAATTGGAGTTGATTCTACTGATTTCATTGTAAAACAGTGCATAAGGCTGAAATTAACAATGTTAGATGCTGCACTACAATTCTGAAATAAAGTGAATCAGTTTGAACATTTGTTTACAAAAAAATTCTGCAATTTGTTCTTGATCTTTTTATTGCTTTTGAAATCTACTCTAGAACTGATCTTAGGATCCTGTTTGAGTGCTTACTGTGATCAAAAGCTTTGTTTCTTGCTTATCATTGTAAAACAGTGCATAAGGCTGAAATTAACAATGTTAGATGCTGCACTACAATTCTGAAATAAAGTGAATCAGTTTGAACATTTGTTTACAAAAAAATTCTGCAATTTGTTCTTGATCTTTTTATTGCTTTTGAAATCTACTCTAGAACTGATCTTAGGATCCTGTTTGAGTGCTTACTGTGATCAAAAGCTTTGTTTCTTGCTTATCATTGTTGAATGTTCTAGTTTTGTCTCAATGCATGTGCATTCTATTCTGTTGTTCTTAATTTGAGCTTTAATTGTTTTTTTCATCTAATCTAGAGTCTGTCTACAGTGGTTATTGTATTGTGCTGTCAATTCCTTTGCTTTAGTGGCTGTCCTGTTCTGTTACCTGTCTGTCCATTACTTTGATCTTTGCCTAGCCATTTCTTTATTACTTGAGAAGTTTTTTCACTCTGGATTTCTAGAAATTGAAAGAAGGTTTGTGTGCTTGGTAGCATCTTAGGTGGTGGTGGTCTGAAAGACTTTCCAGCTTTGTACTGCCAAGGGAGAATCTCCCTTCCAAACCTTTCCATTTTGAGTGATTTAAGCTTTCAAAGAGAAGCCTGAGTGTAGTGAGTTTAGTGTGGCTAACTTGGCCTAATTCCTTGGCACTTTGAAATAGAGAATTCATTGTTAATCTAACTATTTTGTGATTGTTCATTGTGCAGGAAAAGAAATTGGATCAATTAGATTGGAGCAGTTGTGATTTGCTTAAATAGACATTGCATTCATTTTGGCTTATAAACTGTTTGCTGAAATCATTGAGATATTATATGTTTGAATGTGATTACTGATTTCATGGTTTGCTTACAATTGTTGAAATCTGTTGAATACTTATTAGCACCATCACTCTTTCTTTGTTGAGATCATTTTTTCCAAATGCATATAGAAAATATTTTCCTGGTATTAATCACATGCAGATTTCAGTTTTGTTCAGATTGATTGATTGCATACCCTTGCATGCCACCTAGTTAGTTGTTCATGGACTGATTTATGCATGAATTGATTTGCTTGGAGTAATTAGGCTTGTGCATGAACTTGTTTTAACTGCCAAAGCATCATTCAATTTTAAGAAGTGACTAAAGCACTTAATTTCCAATTCTGACGTTGTGATTGAATTAAGCACATAATTCTTTTTACCCATTGGATTGATCATATTTTAAATTAGAATTGAATGGTTGTTTAAATCAGTTTAGTTTAGCTTTGAATTACACCCATTGCATCTGGTTTAATATCCATGTCCTTGTGTATTTTGCTGGAATTGGTGTAATTTCTGTGAGCATATCTGAATTAAATCAGTGCAGGGAGAAAATGTAGAATAGGTTTGTTGTTGTGTGCAGAGTTGATAAATATTTGGAGTCAAGAATTCTTAGCAGCAGCAGAATCTCAATAGAGTTTAGAGCAAGCTAGACCAACCATTTAATTAGGGGAGTTGTTTAACTTTCTTACCTCTGGATTGTTTAACTGTTTCTGTTTTAGCAGGAAATTGATAGCATTGATGGATGCTCTGCTGAATTGAGTGTGAATATTTGATTGCAGTTTGTCATTTGGGAGCAAAAGCAATTCTATTCGCTGTTAGGATTAACAAGTGCACCGTGAAGGCCAGAGAATAAAAGGGAAGTTCTTACTGTTATGTGTTTTCATTGTGCAATTTGTTCTAGCTAAGAAAAATTTTGATTGTAGATCTGCATTTGCCTTTGTAGGATTGAACTGATCAGGAGATTCAAGAGAGTTGATTCCAGAAGCAACAAAATTGAGCAAAAGTGTAGTTGGAGCAGGCTAGCAGCTGTATTCTAAACTAAAGGGAAGACTTTAAATTGTTGTGTATCTCTTCTTGTAATTTGTTTGCATCAGGTTACCTAATCCACATGTTGTTAAATACTGTTTTGCAGGAGTGGTGAATCAGATCCAAAGAGAGTGGAATCCAGAAGCTAGAAAAGGGGGTCAAAGCTGCCCGAAACAACAAGTGGATTGTAGCTGAACCAGGATGATAACAGTTGAAAAACTGTTATTTTCATGCTTAAAATTGATACTAAAAGCAACCTTTAGACTTAAAAACTAGCTTGAAATCATGCTTTTATCTATATTTTCATAAATATGAGAGCTGGACAGGTTTATGCTTGATTTAAGTGTTTTTGTGCAGGTTTTAAGGTGAATTTGGTGAAAGAAGTGAAGAAGGAGAGAGATGACATTAGAAAAGAGATCAAAGAGTGCAAAAACAGAAGTCGAAGGCACCGCTCAGCGGCATTTTACCGCTGAGCGGCACTCAAGAGGTGACGTTGGAACCGCTGAGGGGCAAACTGGCCGCTGAGGGGAAGAAAAGGACGCGCAATCACCGCTGAGCGGTATTTACCGCTGAGCGGCACTTTTTGGGCTTGGGCTTTTGTAATCTTTTGTAACTCTAAATTAGTATATAAGGGCTTGTACGTCCTAGGGATTAGTATCTTTGGCAGAAACGAGGCAAACACTCTCTCTTCCACCCCTTTGAAGGAGGATCTTGGATGCTCAGGCTACCTCTTCACCTTTATTGGGTTTATTCTTTCATTCTTTCATTGTTATTCATCTAGGTTCACCATGAATATGGTGAACTAAACCTTGTATGTTTGTTGGGGAATCAATGTAATCTCTTGAAGCTCTCATATATGGAATATGTTGTTTACATCTTTTAATTAAGACATATGCTTTCTTTCATCATTAGTTAGGGTTTTTCCTCTTTGCTCAATGCTTGCATAGTTTAACTCATTCCATGCATGATTATTGGTTTTGTCGATACGGACACGTACGGGGAAGTCTAGATCCGGGGAATTTCTCCCAATATTATACTGACAATATTATATTGGTTGTCGTTAAGCTCCTGCACTCATGAACTAATCATTAGGAATGCTAGGAATTGTATGAACTCGTGATTAGGGAGAAGCCATCTAGAATGGTACATTAGAGAGTGGCATTAACAATGATGATTTGAATGTTGAATTCCTAAAATATATGAGAGTGGATGAGATGAAATTGACCCCCAACAACATATTCATTCATATAATTCATTGAAAGTGTTTATCTTTTGTCTTTGCCATTGATCAAATTTCATGCATACATGTTTATTTTCTGTCTTGCATATTGAACTCTAAATATTTCGTTTGTAAGTCCTAGCTAATCAACAAATCACATAACTAAACTAGGCCGTGAGTCCTTTGGGAAGAACGATACTTGGTCTTACCAAGTTTATTACTTGAACGATTCGGTCATACTTGCCGATTGTGAAACAAGTTTGTGACATCATATTTTGGTGCTTACAAATTTGTCCATCAAGTTTTTGGCGCCGTTGCCGGGGACTCGTGGTTTAACTGGTTAATTTGTGTGATTATTGATTATCTTTGACTTTAATTTTGAATTTCTGTTATTATTTTTCTGTTTTTATTTTATTTTATCTTTTTAGGTTAGATTTTATTTTATCTTATTTTTTAGATTAGATTTTATTTGTTTTTATTTTTAGGATTAGATTTTATTTTATCTTTTATCTTTTTATCTTTTAAATCTTTTATCTTCTTATCTTCTGAATCTTTTATCTTCTTATCTTTTGATTTATATCTTCTCTTATATCTTTTTGTGCTAACAAATCTTTTCTAGGGTTTTGTTTTCTTGTGCATGCAGGAAGCAATTCGAACTAGAAGTAAGAAAACAACAGAACCACTTCTTGAAGGTCTAGAGGAGAGTAGAAGGAGGAGAAGAATCAGAACGTCTAGAGAACTTTTCCCTTCTCCAGAAACTCTCTTGCAATCATCACCACAACGTTCTGTTCATAGCACAGGAAGTATGGAGGGCAATAATGTTAGAAGAACTCTTGCAGATTACACTAATCTTGCTGGACCTCAGCACTTCAATAGCATAGCTAGACCTAGAGTCAATGCAGCCAACATGGAGGTCAAACCAGCACTGATTCAACTGGTGAAGAGTAATCAATTTAATGGGTTGTCTCATGAAAGCCCATATGAGCACCTCACTACCTTTAATGAGATTTGCAATACAGTCAAAATTAATGGGGTGCCAGACGAAGCAATCAAACTTAGCTTGTTTCCTTTCTCATTGGGAGGCAATGCTAAGCTTTGGTTGAACTCTTTTCCAGAAGAAAGTTTCACAGAGTGGGAAGCAGTGGTCACAAAATTCTTAAACAAATACTTCCCACAATCTAAGGTGACTAAAGGAAAGCAAGAGATTTCTTCATTCAAGCAGGGCATGGAAGAATCACTGGGGCATGCATGGGACAGATATAAAAGCTTGTTACGTAAAACTCCCATGCATGGCTTTAAAGAACATGAAGTAGTCTTAACTTTCCTTGGAGGGCTTGGTTCACACACCAAGATGATACTGAATGCCTCAGTGATAACAGTTGAAAAACTGTTATTTTTATGCTTAAATTTGATACCAAAAGCAACCTTTAAGACTTAGAAACTAGCTTGAATTCATATTTTTTCTTTAGTTTTGAGAATAAGAGAGTTGAAAGTGAATTTAATGGTTTTGTGCAAGATTCCCTTGATTTTGTAGGCTAATTGAATGATTTGAAAGAAGAATTGAAATACCGAATGATTGGAGTGCTGAAAAGTCAACTAGAAACCAGAAAAGTCAACCAGTCAACCAGAAAAGTCAACCAGTCAACCAGAAAAGTCAACCAGTCAACCAGAATGCTGAAAAACCAACCAGAACGCAAAAAACGTGTGACCGAGTGGCGCTGAGCGGAAAATACCGCTGAGCGGCACTTTTCGGGTGCCGAAATCACCGCTAAGGGGCAAAACAGCAGCTGGGGGGCAAAATGGATCAACCACTAGTACCGCTCAGCGGTAAAATACCGCTGAGCGCCATTCTAAATGGGCTTGGACCGGTTTTCTGGCACTTTTATGGGCTTGGGCTTAGATCTTTTGTAATTTTAGAATAGTATATAAGCTTTAGGACGTCCTAGGGTTTGTATCTTTGGCAGAAACGAGGCAAACACTCTCTCTTCCACCCCTTTGAAGGAGGATCTTGGATGCTCAGGCTACCTCTTCACCTTTATTGGGTTTATTCTTTCATTCTTTCATTGTTATTCATCTAGGTTCACCATGAATATGGTGAACTAAACCTTGTATGTTTGTTGGGGAATAAATGTAATCTCTTGAAGCTCTCATATATGGAATTTGTTGAGTACATCTTCCAAGTAAGACATATGCTTTCTTTCATTATTAGTTAGGGTTTTTCCTCTTTGCTCAATGCTTGCATTGTTTAACTCATTCTAATGCATGATTATTGGTTTTGTCGATACGGACACGTACGGGGAAGTCTAGATCTGGGGAATTTCTCCCAATATTATACTGACAATATTCTATTGGTTGCCTTTAAGCTCCTGCACTCATGAACTAATCATTAGGAATGCTAGGAATTGTATGAACTATTTGATTAGGGAGAAGCCATCTAGAATGGTACATTAGAGAGTGGCATTAACAATGATGATTTGATTGTTGAATTCCTAAAATATATGAGAGTGGATGAGATGAAATTGAACCCCAACAACATATTCATTCATATATTTCATTGAAAGTGTTTATCTTTTGTCTTTGCCATTGATCAAACTTCATGCATACATGTTTATTTTCTGTCTTGCATATTAAACTTTGAATATTTCGTTTGTAAGTCCTAGCTAATCAACAAATCATATAACTAAACTAGGCCGTGAGTCCTTTGGGAAGAACGATACTTGGTCTTACCAAGTTTATTACTTGAACGATTCGGTCATACTTGCCGATTGTGAAACAAGTTTGTGACATCATAATTTGGTGCTTACAAATTTGTCCATCAAGTTTTTGGCGCCGCTGCCGGGGACTCTGGTTTAACTGGTTAATTTGTGTGATTATTGATTATCTTTGACTTTAATTTTAAATTTCTGTTTTTATTTTCTGTTTTTATTTTTTTCGGTTTTTATTAGATTAGATTAGATTTTATTTTTTTTTATTTGATTTGATTAGATTAGATTAGATTTTATTTTATCTCATTAGATTAGATTAGATTTTATTTTATCTCATTAGATTAGATTAGATTTTATTTTATTTTATTTTATCTTCTATCTTCTGAATCTTTTATCTTATATCTTCTGAATCTTTTATCTTCTGAATATATATCTTCTCCTATATCTTTTTGTGCTAACAATTGTTTTTAGGGTTTTGTGCCTAATGTTTGCAGGATGCAATTCGAACAAGAATTTAATGGGCACTCAATTCTACCAAAGTAATCTCAACCACTGGTGGGAACATGACTCAAGCATGGATCAAAGCCAATTTTGGCAAGCTGCCGGACAATTTGAGAACCAACCACAACAACAATGGTAGCAACAAAGCTTTAAAATCAACAAAGGGAAGCAAGAGATCTCTTCATTTAGACAAGGCATGGAAGAATCACTGGGGCATGCATGGGACAGGTATAAAAGCCTATTACGAAAGACTCCCACGCATGGATTTAACGAAGGAGAAGTAGTCCTAATCTTCCTTGGAGGTCTTGGTTCACAAACCATGATGATGCTTAACGCCTCAGCTGGAGGCAATATCAAATGGAAGACTCCAGAGGAAGCCACAGAAATAATTGAAAACATGACTACTAATAACAATAAGTGGAACAGTGAAAGAGGAGCTCCTATTCAACAAAAAGGAGTTCTACAGTTGCAATCCAATGATGCCTTGATAGCTCAGAACAAGTTAATAACTCAACAATTGGAGAATCTCTCAAAGATACTTGAACAATTGCCACAAGAGTTAAAGACTGTTGCACAGGTACAATCCCAGTTGTGCGAATTGTGTGGAGGTGACCATATCAATGGTCAATGTGCCTTTCCAGTTGAAGCCGTAGAGGATGTAAACTACATGACCAATCAGTACCGTCAAGGGAGCTACAATGAAGGGTGGAAACCACACCCAAGTGTTGGTCAAAGACAAAGTGGGCAAGCTGGACAAACTGGGCAATTTAACAAGCAACAACAACAACCAACCTTATGGCAACAAATTTCTATACTTAATGAAAGATCAATCAGGTTGGAAGAAACTCTTCAGCAATTTATACAGAAAACTGAATCTTCTCAAAAGAGCACTGAAGCTGCTATTAAGAACTTGAAGATTCAAATGGGGCAGATTACCAAGCAGTTGGAAGAAAGGCCTGACACGGATTTTGGGGCTAATACTGAGGTTAACCCCAGGGGAGAGTGTCAAGAGCTAGTGAGTGTAAATGTTGAAAAAGTTGAGTTGGAAAAAGAAGAGAGAAAAGAGAGAGAAGAGAAAGAAGAAGAGAAAATTTGTGTGAAGATTGAGAAGGTGAGTAGAAAAAGAAAAGAAAAAAAGAAAGTGAGAGAAAAGAGAAAGAGGACGAGAGAAAAAAATAAAGAATCATATGAAAAATCTCGTCCCCATCCAAAGAAGTATCATTAATTTCTCATAATTAAAGACTGTCCGGACTGTATGATGCCATGTATCTACAGGCGTTCTTGCACCCGGGTGATGTAGTAACTGGAACATCCATCAGCTGCCACCCGAGGTTAACCCTATCAGTCCAAAGTACTCAATAGGACTAGGGCCTCCTGCCATTCCCACGCATGACCTACTCCCCTCTACATGAGGATGAGCACTCACGGAATATCAGGATGAACAGCCATCAGCAGCTTTACCATGGTCATACTACACTACTTCTCATATTCACATCATGGAGACGTTCCTCCTTGGAACGCTCATTCACAATCCTTTCCAAATCAAATTCATTCAAAACATCATTCGCACATTATTAACCATTCCTCTTGTTCAGATTTTCATTCTGTGTTCCACTCTCTTAATTTAGACAAAAGTTTATCCTTTAATAGATCAAGATGAATGCATTTCAATACATTGCAAATCTCGTTTCTTGAACAAAAGAAACGAACCATTATCCATTCACGGATGTTAAGACAATTGAGTAATTTACTTGAGATTGAGTCTGGAATATCAGAATAATACTTAGGAAAATTCTAAGTATAAAGACTTGAGGTTAAATGAAAAGGACCATCACAGTTTTAAATGAATTCCAATAAATAATCAGAGCATTAATAAATTCGGAAACGAACACTGCCAGTCAAAGACAGAACGTTAATTAATAATTTGAACGAACGTTGTTGAAGTTCGCTCACGAAGCAATGATAAGGACGAGTGTTCAGTAGAAACCGAACCCTCCTTAGGACGAACGCTAGGTCAATGACCGAGCACCAAATAGAACGAACGCACATTTAAACGAACGTTCGGTATCAGAGCGAACGCTAACTAGGACGAACGCTCAATCTAAGATCGAGAGCTCATTTGGACGAACGCTCAGTATAATACTAAGCGCTGCTTATGACGAACGCTGGTAAACAAAACCGAGCGTCCTAACTATACTTCAATTTAATTCAAATCACGGGACACGCTAGGCTAAGCCGAACGCTCACACCTAACTCTTGAAACCAATAACGCTCGTTCTTAATCAGAGTCCTTTCCAAATGAAAGAATTCTCATTCTCATTCTAAGTGATTTTCCAGGGAAACCGAACGGTATAAGACCGTTCGATAACGAGCGTACATGATAAATCAGAGAAGATCAGATTTCCAGATTTTTCATTCACATTAACTTCACAGTTTTCATACGACCCATAACTAGAATTTATCTTCAACATAAATTTCATACATTACAGAATTCATATTATCATCTCATCAATACAGGATTTTCCAGTTCAACATATTATCCACAACATACAGTAAAAATCATCTTCCCAAATTATACAAAATTCAATCAAATTTCAACTTATACATATCATTCTCTGCATACAGTTCAAACAATAACATCATCCACATACAGTTCCATCTTTATCAATCATATACAACCAGTACAACAAACTCGTGCATGCATACTCCAAAAATTCATATATTTCATATAATTCAAGCAATCCAGTACACTTCATTACTGTCATGAACATCAAACCAGTATTAAATTAAATTACTAAAGCTTCCCTTACAGGTTCAAGCAGTGCACTTCCAGTTGCTTAAGGTTTTCTCTTGATCAATAACAGCTTTCTACCCAATGAATCCTTCCACGATTTTCACTAAATCTAAGATACCAAAAAGGACATCAGATTCAAACCTATAACCCATGCATGCAACCAGGATTTGGTTCGCATGAACTAAAACAGACAAAGTGCAGGGATGAGAACTTACCAGTTCAGTTCTCAGTTTGGTTCGGATCAAAATAACGCTCACGGTGCAGTGAAGATGTCTACGGTCTCTGAAATTAGATCAGAGGAGTCGATAGTGAGGTATTTTTAGAGAGAATATGAAAGAGTGTAGAGAAAATGCAGAGAAGATGGAAGATCAGAATTCGTGAGGAAGAAGAAGATTGCATGAAAGGAAGAGAAGAGTTTTCAGAGAAATCATTTTCTCTTCCTCGTCAAACGGTTGAGCAGTTACTCACTGCCACCTGGTTTCCACTACAGCTTTTAGAAGCTTCCAAAGTGACATATGGCATTCAGTGCATGCAGAGAGAAAGAGAGTGGATTTTGACGTGGCAAGGTGCAGTAAAAATGTGATCAGAGAATAGATTAGTGTATATTAATTTATCAGGTTCTCACATTCCCCCTAACTACAAAAATTTTCGTCCTCGAAAATTCTAAAGCTTACCAGGGAATAGATGTGGATACAATTCTCTCACAGCCTCTTCAACCTCCCATGTTGAGTCACCAGTCTTTGCATTCCACACCACTTTCACGAGACGAACATCCTTTCCTTTGTAGAGTCTGGTGCGGCTGTCTTCCACACAAACAGGTTGCATCTCCAGTGTTTGATCTGGCCGAAGTTGGATATCTTCTAACTCCAGTACGTGTGATGGATCAGCTATATATTTACGGAGTTGAGAGACATGAAAGACTGGATGAAGGTTGGACAGTTGAGGTGGTAAAGCCAATTCATACGCCACTGCTCCAATCTTCTTTAAAATTTGATAAGGTCCAACATACTTTGGTGATAGCTTCTTTGGACGGAGAACTCTTCCCACACCAGTGATTGGATTCAACCTCAGAAACACGTGATCTCCAGCAGCAAACTCTAAGGGTCTTCTTCTCCTATCAGCATACGATTTCTGCCTGCTTTGAGACGTCTTCAAACGATCCTGGATCAGTTTCACTTTCTCTGTTGTTTGCTGGATTAATTCTGGTCCGGTTAATGCAGTCTCGCCTTCTTGGAACCAGCACAAAGGAGTTCTACACTTCCTTCCATAAAGAGCTTCAAACGGTGCCATTCCTATGCTTGCTTGATAACTGTTATTATACGTGAATTCAACAAGCGGCAGAACTTCATCCCATACTCCCATATGATCTATCACACAGGTTCTCAACAAGTCTTCAAGAGTCTGGATGGTTCGTTCAGATTGGCCATCCGTCTGAGGGTGATAAGCAGAACTCATCTGCAGTTTGCTTCCCAATTCTCCTTGCAATGACTGCCAAAAATGAGATGTGAATCTCGTGTCTCGATCTGAAATAATACTTGAAGGAACTCCATGCAATCTAACAATCTCCTTAACGTATAACTTGGCCAAGTTTGCCATGGACATCTTCAAATTAACAGCCAGGAAGTGAGCGCTCTTAGTCAATCTGTCCACAATCACCCAAATTGAATCATGGTTTCGGACTGTACATGGCAGATGAGTCACGAAATCCATGGAGATGCTATCCCACTTCCATTCTGGAATTTCCAATGGCTGCAGCAATCCTCCAGGTCTTTGGTGTTCAGCTTTTGCACGTTGACAAGTTAAACAAGAAGACACAAAACATGCAATATCACTCTTCATCCCCGGCCACCAGAAGGATAAACGAAGGTCCTGATACATCTTAGTCATGCCAGGGTGCATGCTAAGACGGCTGTGATGCGCTTCCTCCAGAATGATCCGTTTCAGCTCGCCATCATCGGGGACGCAAGTCCTACTAAGGTATCTTAGCATACCGTCCGTCCCAGTATTAAACTCCTTGGCCTGATCCGTGCCAAGCATGTTCAAGATTTTCACCAGTTCTTCATCCTCACGTTGCTTCCTCCTAATTTGATCAAACACATCACTGGAAATTCTAATATTACAGCACCTTATAACGTTCGTTCCTAAATCAAACTGTAATCTTAGGTCTCTAAAATTCTCCACCAAATTCCGCTCCTTCACCATCATTGCCGAGACCCTTACTGCCTTCCTACTCAAGGCATCAGCCACCACATTTGCTTTTCCAGGATGATACAACAGTTCAAATTCATAATCCTTCAAGAATTCAAGCCACCTCCTTTGCCTCATATTCAACTCCTTTTGATCAAAGAGGTACTTGAGACTCTTGTGATCACTAAACACTTGAAACGTTGCACCATACAAGTAATGCCTCCATATTTTTAGCGCAAACACGACTGCTGCCAGCTCCAAGTCGTGTGTGGGGTAATTCTTCTCATGAATTTTCAGCTGTCTGGACGCATAAGCCACTGCCCTCCTTTCCTGCATCAGCACACAGCCCAAACCTTGATATGATGCATCACAATACACTTCAAAAGGTTTGGCCGTGTCTGGAATGACCAACACAGGAGCACTAGTTAATTTCCTCTTCAATTCCTGGAAGCTCTCCTCACATCTATCCGTCCAAGCAAATGGTTGGTCCTTCCTGGTGAGGTAAGTCAGAGGGGCTACTATCTTAGAAAATCCCTCAATAAATCTCCTATAGTAGCCCGCAAGTCCCACAAAGCTTCTAACTTCCGTGACAGAACGTGGACTCTCCCAATCCAGCACTGCCTTCACCTTGGCTGGATCCACTGCAATACCACCAGCAGAAACAACGTGCCCCAAAAACTGGATCTCCTTCATCCAGAATTCACACTTTGAACGCTTGGCATACAGTTCTTTCTCCCTCAACACGTTCAAGACAATCCTCAAGTGGTATTCATGCTCTTCAAAGCTCTTGGAATATATGAGGATGTCATCAATAAACACCACAACAAACTTATCAAGGTACGGCCCGAAGATTCTGTTCATATAATCCATGAAGATTGCAGGTGCGTTTGTCACTCCAAAGGGCATCACCACATACTCATAATGGCCATAACGAGACCGAAACGCAGTTTTCTGAATGTCCTCCTCTTTCACTCTAATTTGATGATAGCCCGAACGTAAATCAATTTTAGAGAACACACACGCACCATGCAATTGATCCAGTAGATCGTCTATCCTTGGCAGAGGATACTTATTCTTGATGGTCAGCTTATTGAGTTGCCTATAGTCAATGCATAGCCGTGAGCTGCCATCCTTCTTCTTAACCAACAACACAGGTGCTCCCCATGGTGAAGCACTTGGACGGATGAACCTCTTGTCCATCAATTCTTCAATCTGTTTCTTGAGTTCCACTAATTCAGCTGGTGCCATTCTGTAAGGTTGAACCGAGATGGGTGCAGCAGTGGTTACCAAATCAATTGTAAATTCTACCTCACGAATGGGAGGTAGACCAGGAACTTCATCCGGAAAGACATCCGGAAATTCATCCACCACTGTTTGTTCTCCACTGCTATCAACACAGGATGAACGCTCTACCTCATTGTCTTCATACGTCATGATCAGAAAACAGCTTGCTCCCTCCATGATGTCCTCCTTAAACTGCCCAACAGTGATTGACAGTTCTTCCTCTCCGTCATCTGGAAAGACTAATTCCTTCTTTCCACAATCGATGAGGATCCGATTGGTAGCCAACCAATCCATCCCCAAAATTACTTCTAAGTCTTGAAGGGGTAAACAAATGAGATTGACCTTATATCTACGTCCCTCAACTTCTATAGGACATCTTACACAAACTGTAGATGTCTTAATCCCACCAGCCGCTGGGGTGGACACCACCAAGTCGAACTGCAATTCACTCTCCACTATCCCCAGCTTCTCAACACACGCCTTCGAGATGAAGGAATGAGTTGCCCCCGAGTCATACAGTACACAGCAAGGCTTTCCATATAACATGCAAGTGCTAGTGATAAGTGTACCTGAACGAGCAGCTTCAGCACCCGTGATTGCGTACACTCTCCCTGTAGCTTGCGCACGTCCACCTCTCCCTTGTTGTGTTCTCCCAGCGTTCGGCGGCCTCATTGCCGCACGTCCTCCCATATTGCACTCGTTCTCCAAGTGCCCATTCTGTCTGCAACGAGTACAATATTTTCCTCCTGACAACTGTGGACAAGCCCACCGATAGTGTGGTCCTCCACACTGATAACAGGTTAAGCTTCTCGGCTGTCCAGATTGGCCAACAGTGACCAAAGCTTGTGATCCGCCCGAGGATTGAGTGGGACGAGCATATGGGGACTTTCTCACATTCGTAGCACCTCTGGACTGGACTGGCCCCCTATTCGCTTGCTGTTTCTTCTGTTGCTCGGCCTCAGCAACATTTTTCTCTAGAACCTTAGCTCTCTCAACCATGGCAGGGAATGACCGAATGCATAGGCAGGATATCAATACTTTTAAATCACTCCTCAACCCGTTCTCAAACTTCCTGCATTGCCATTCTTCACTTGTGGCCATGGTATTGAAACGGACAAGATGCTTGAATTTATTGGTGTATTCTGAGACAGACATACTGCCTTGCACCAATTGAAGGAACTCCACTTCTTTGGCAAAACGTACACTGTCTGGGAAATACTCTTCATAGAATTTTGTCCTGAAAACCTCCCAGGAAATTGGACTTTGGGCTTCTGTCAACAACATCTTCACACTTGACCACCAATGGCTAGCTTCTCCCGTCAACAAATACTCTGTGAATGCCAAACGGTTCTCATTTGGACATCTTTTGGCATCATAAATTCTTTCCATATCTCTTAGCCACTGATCCGCTTCATCCGGAAGCCCTTTGCCATTGAACTTGGCAGGATGGTGCTGCAAGAAGCTTTCCAAACTCCATTCTGCATGAGGTGCAGCGTTAGAAGAAGAGGCTCCAGGAGTACCTCTGGTAATAGCAAGGATATTCATCAGTTGCCTTTGCGTGTTCTCAGCAGTCACACGAGAGGCTTCCAAGCCCTGCATGGCTTCTTGGTTTTGACGCATTAAAACAGTGTTCTGCTCCATTAACGTGGTATTTTGTTGCTGTAATCTCTCAATTACAGTCTCCAACAGCCTAGCGTTGTTGGAAGTGTCAGGCTCATTCGGTTGTGGAGGAGGAGGCAATCTAGGTGCCATTTGTTCTCTGGATGCAGAGAAAAAAAGAAACAATCGTTAATTATGTCCAAGAGTTAAAACAATAATAACTCATTAAACATACAATAAGCACACAGCAAAAACACAGTGCACTCATAACCCTACAGTGTCCTTTAATTAGAACAAAACTCCTCTGATACCAATAAATGTAACATCCCAATAAATAGTAATTACCATTAATCAGAACAAATCACATTTACAGAAAATACAGTGCAGTCTTAATATTTATAACAGCTGCTCCAAAATAAAAACTGAACATACAGTACTGTACAGCGTTCAGAAAATTTATCAAAATACAGAACAGATCTGGATGAACAATTCTGCAGAACTATATACAGAACTGTCAAAATACAGCACAGAAAAACTAACTAATGCTACTACGGAAACGAGCCTCTACTGCTCAGCTTTAACTTCAACTTCCACAAGGTTGGCATCCTCCAAATTTTCTTCTTCCAGCATGGTTTCAAGGGGTGCCTCACCATCTGCTCACATCCACAACGGATGATCATTGCATTGACAAGACGGACATACAGAAACAGTGGACAACACAAGGAAATTGCAAGGGTAAGCTTAGGTAATTTAATTCAACACAATCAACATAATTTAACATATAAAATCAGTCATACAGTTCATACAACATTAAACACATATCCACGCATACAGTAACTCATTTAATTTCTCATAATTAAAGACTGTCCGGACTGTATGATGCCATGTATCTACAGGCGTTCTTGCACCCGGGTGATGTAGTAACTGGAACATCCATCAGCTGCCACCCGAGGTTAACCCTATCAGTCCAAAGTACTCAATAGGACTAGGGCCTCCTGCCATTCCCACGCATGACCTACTCCCCTCTACATGAGGATGAGCACTCACGGAATATCAGGATGAACAGCCATCAGCAGCTTTACCATGGTCATACTACACTACTTCTCATATTCACATCATGGAGACGTTCCTCCTTGGAACGCTCATTCACAATCCTTTCCAAATCAAATTCATTCAAAACATCATTCGCACATTATTAACCATTCCTCTTGTTCAGATTTTCATTCTGTGTTCCACTCTCTTAATTTAGACAAAAGTTTATCCTTTAATAGATCAAGATGAATGCATTTCAATACACTGCAAATCTCGTTTCTTGAACAAAAGAAACGAACCATTATCCATTCACGGATGTTAAGACAATTGAGTAATTTACTTGAGATTGAGTCTGGAATATCAGAATAATACTTAGGAAAATTCTAAGTATAAAGACTTGAGGTTAAATGAAAAGGACCATCACAGTTTTAAATGAATTCCAATAAATAATCAGAGCATTAATAAATTCGGAAACGAACACTGCCAGTCAAAGACAGAACGTTAATTAATAATTTGAACGAACGTTGTTGAAGTTCGCTCACGAAGCAATGATAAGGACGAGTGTTCAGTAGAAACCGAACCCTCCTTAGGACGAACGCTAGGTCAATGACCGAGCACCAAATAGAACGAACGCACATTTAAACGAACGTTCGGTGTCAGAGCGAACGCTAACTAGGACGAACGCTCAATCTAAGATCGAGAGCTCATTTGGACGAACGCTCAGTATAATACTAAGCGCTGCTTATGACGAACGCTGGTAAACAAAACCGAGCGTCCTAACTATACTTCAATTTAATTCAAATCACGGGACACGCTAGGCTAAGCCGAACGCTCACACCTAACTCTTGAAACCAATAACGCTCGTTCTTAATCAGAGTCCTTTCCAAATGAAAGAATTCTCATTCTCATTCTAAGTGATTTTCCAGGGAAACCGAATGGTATAAGACCGTTCGATAACGAGCGTACATGATAAATCAGAGAAGATCAGATTTCCAGATTTTTCATTCACATTAACTTCACAGTTTTCATACGACCCATAACTTAGAATTTATCTCCAACATAAATTTCATACATTACAGAATTCATATTATCATCTCATCAATACAGGATTTTCTAGTTCAACATATTATCCACAACATACAGTAAAAATCATCTTCCCAAATTATACAGAATTCAATCAAATTTCAACTTATACATATCATTCTCTGCATATAGTTCAAACAATAACATCATCCACATACAGTTCCATCTTTATCAATCATATACAACCAGTACAACAAACTCGTGCATGCATACTCCAAAAATTCATATATTTCATATAATTCAAGCAATCCAGTACACTTCATTACTGTCATGAACATCAAACCAGTATTAAATTAAATTACTAAAGCTTCCCTTACAGGTTCAAGCAGTGCACTTCCAGTTGCTTAAGGTTTTCTCTTGATCAATAACAGCTTTCTACCCAATGAATCCTTCCACGATTTTCACTAAATCTAAGATACCAAAAAGGACATCAGATTCAAACCTATAACCCATGCATGCAACCAGGATTTGGTTCGCATGAACTAAAACAGACAAAGTGCAGGGATGAGAACTTACCAGTTCAGTTCTCAGTTTGGTTCGGATCAAAATAACGCTCACGGTGCAGTGAAGATGTCTACGGTCTCTGAAATTAGATCAGAGGAGTCGATAGTGAGGTATTTTTAGAGAGAATATGAAAGAGTGCAGAGAAAATGTAGAGAAGATGGAAGATCAGAATTCGTGAGGAAGAAGAAGATTGCATGAAAGGAAGAGAAGAGTTTTCAGAGAAATCATTTTCTCTTCCTCGTCAAACGGTTGAGCAGTTACTCACTGCCACCTGGTTTCCACTACAGCTTTTAGAAGCTTCCAAAGTGACATATGGCATTCAGTGCATGCAGAGAGAAAGAGAGTGGATTTTGACGTGGCAAGGTGCAGTAAAAATGTGATCAGAGAATAGATTAGTGTATATTAATTTATCAGGTTCTCACATTAACTTAAAGGAAGAGCTGGGCAATAGTGAATGTGTGAAATACATAGGCAAAGGAACAAAGGAATTGAATTCAATATACAAAATTCTAATGCGAAAACAAAAGAAGAAGATTCCTTGTTCTCATTTTTGTAGCCTTTACCTCCTGGTAGGGATAAGTGAGATTTTATTTCCAAAACGTAGCGGGAAAGTGTTTCCCGTAATGTTTAATGTTGTTGACAACTTAAGTGCTTTGGGTAGTTATTGTTGGGGTAGTCTAGTTTATCGTTTTCTGTTACATAGTTTGTGCAAAGCTTCAAAAGGCTTGAAGAAAGGCAAAGGTATTTCAAACGTTTACGTCAACGGTTGTGTGTACATGCTGCAGGTAATTAATAGTATTTGATGTACTTACTTAAAATGTTATTTGAATTAAGTTTGTTACAAGTGAAGATGATTTATTTGTTTTAGGTATGGTTTTTTGAGCTGTTTGTTCCACCAAAAGGTCCTATTGATAAATTTCCACGAATATTGCATTGGATGAATATAAGTGTTGGAGACAAGTTCGTTAAACGGTGTATGGAGACAGGTTTGGTAAGTTGTTTGTTATCGAAAGTTTTGTTATGTTTTCATATATTGACCAAAGTTGTGTAATCTGTAATGTGTTGTTAAATTTCAGGTTGTTGACGATGTTTATGGTGGTCCTTCAACGAAGGATAAGGAGGAATACAGACCAACACCTAAAAGAAAGGATGCTAAACCAAGAGGAAAGAAGAAACAAAAAAGAGCTCGCAGAGAAACTTTTATGCGTGCCTTAGAGGAACAAGAATTTCTAATTGAAGAACTTAAAAGGAGGGTTGCAACTTTGGAGGCACAATTGGCTGAAGAGAAGGCAAGAAGGCAAAATAAAGATGACGTTGGACAAAGTGTGCCTCGTACAGAACCATCTGTGAACACTGGTTTTGTATCCCCTACTGACATTGACGGAAATGAACAACCTTTGAAGACGTATGTTAGGGTTGGATCACGAAGGCGTTACAAGGGAAGAGCTCTTAGGACTCCATACACCGAGACCGTAGTGCTTAGAATAAAAAATGAGTGATTTGTGTATTTAGTTGATTGAAAATGTTATTTGGAAAGTAATGAAAATTGTAATCATTGTAAATAGATTAAGAAAACAATGTTCAATGTATTCGATTTGGTTCAATGAAATAAAATTTGAGTTTTGGTTTTAATTGGTCTCATATTTTATCTATTCAATACCATTGTTATTATGAGTTGTGGGTTTGTCGATTTCAGAATGTCGTAATTTTTTTTGTCTCCTAAGTTGCAGGCTTGTTTGTAACATGTAGGTGTTTGAGTGGTCATTTTGAGTAACATGTGATGTGATGTGAGTCCAAGGAGTGTGGGGTGACCCCTCATGAGTTGGGGGAGCAACCTGTGCAAGGAATGAGTGAGAGTGCTGAAAAAAGGGGCTGGTAATCGTTTACAGGTCCCCTGTAAACGATTGCCCGAGAGAAATTGGGAATTTGTACAGAAAGTCCAACACAGGTACTCAGTCAGGTGAACACAGGTCACCATTGGCAAAAAAAGTGACTTTTAGGCACTTCTGCACCTGTCTGAGGCTGGTGCAGGTGTTCCAATGGTGGGAGAGGGTGGCTGGTGATGTGATGTGAGTCCAAGGAGGGTGGGGAGACCCCTCATGAGTTGGTGGAGCAAGCTGTGCAAGGAATGAGTGAGAGTGTTCAAAAAGGGCTCTGGTAATCGTTTACAGCAACCCTGTAAACGATTATCCGAGAGAAATTGGGAATTTGTACAGAAAGACCAACACAGGTCATCAGTCAGGTGAACACAGGTCACCATTCGAAAAAAAACTGACTTTTATGGTAATCTGCACCTGTCTGAGGCTTGTGCAGGTGTTCCAGTGGTGGGAGAGGGTGCATGGTGATGTGATGTGAGTCCAAGGAGGGTGGGGAGACCCCTCATGAGTTGGAGGACCAAGCTGTGCAGGGAATGAGTGAGAGTGCTGAAAAAAGGGGCTGGTAATCGTTTACAGCACCCCTGTAAACGATTACCCGAGACAAATTGGCAATTTGTACAGACAGTCCAACACAGGTACTCAGTCAGATGAACACAGGTCACCATTGGCAAAAAAAGTGACTTTTAGGCACTTATGCACCTGTCTTAGGCTGGTGCAGGTGTTCCAATGGTGGGAGAGGGTGGCTGGTGATGTGATGTGAGTCCAAGGAGGGTGGGGAGACCCCTCATGAGTTGGTGGAGCAAGCTGTGCAAGGAATGAGTGAGAGTGTTCAAAAAGGGCTCTGGTAATCGTTTACAGCAACCCTGTAAACGATTACCCGAGAGAAATTTGGAATTTGTACAGAAAGTCCAACACAGGTCATCAGTCAGGTGAACACAGGTCACCATTCGAAAAAAAACTGACTTTTATGGTAATCTGCACCTGTCTGAGGCTTGTGCAGGTGTTCCAGTGGTGGGAGAGGGTGCATGGTGATGTGATGTGAGTCCAAGGAGGGTGGGGAGACCCCTCATGAGTTGGAGGACCAAGCTGTGCAGGGAATGAGTGAGAGTGCTGAAAAAAGGGGCTGGTAATCGTTTACAGCACCCCTGTAAACGATTACCCGAGACAAATTGGCAATTTGTACAGAAAGTCCAACACAGGTACTCAGTCAGATGAACACAGGTCACCATTGGCAAAAAAAGTGACTTTTAGGTACTTATGCACCTGTCTTAGGCTGGTGCAGGTGTTCCAATGGTGGGAGAGGGTGGCTGGTGATGTGATGTGAGTCCAAGGAGGGTGGGGAGACCCCTCATGAGTTGGTGGAGCAAGCTGTGCAAGGAATGAGTGAGAGTGTTCAAAAAGGGCTCTGGTAATCGTTTAAAGCAACCCTATAAACGATTACCCGAGAGAAATTTGGAATTTGTACAGAAAGTCCAACACAGGTCATCAGTCAGGTGAACACAGGTCACCATTCGAAAAAAAACTGACTTTTATGGTAATCTGCACCTGTCTGAGGCTTGTGCAGGTGTTCCAGTGGTGGGAGAGGGTGGATGGTGATGTGATGTGAGTCCAAGGAGGGTGGGGAGACCCCTCATGAGTTGGAGGACCAAGCTGTGCAGGGAATGAGTGAGAGTGCTGGAAAAAGGGGCTGGTAATCGTTTACAGGACCCCTGTAAACGATTACCCGAGACAAATTGGCAACTGGTACAGAAAGTCCAACACAGGTACTCAGTCAGGTGAACACAGATCACCATTGGCAAAAAAAGTGACTTTAAGGCACTTCTGCACCTGTCTGAGGCTGGTGCAGGTGTTCCAATGGTGGGAGAGGGTGGCTGGTGATGTGATGTGAGTCCAAGGAGGGTGGGGAGACCCCTCATGAGTTGGTGGAGCAACCTGTGCAAGGAATGAGTGAGACTGCTGAAAAAAGGGGCTGGTAATCGTTTACAGGACACCTGTAAACGATTACCCGAGACAAATTGGCAATTTGTACAGAAAGTCCAACACAGGTACTCAGTCAAGTGAACACAGGTTTTCATTGGACAAAAAACTGACTTTTATGGTAATCTGCACCTGTCTGAGGCTTGTGCAGGTGTTCCAGTGGTGGGAGAGGGTGCATGGTGATGTCATGTGAGGCCAAGGAGGGTGGGGAGACCCCTCATGAGTTGGAGGAGCAAGGTGTGCAACGAATGAGTGAGACTGCTGAAAAAAGGGGCTGGTAATCGTTTACAGGACCCCTGTAAACGATTACCCGAGACAGATTGGAAATTTGTACAGAAAGTCCAACACAGGTACTCAGTCAGGTGAACACAGCTCACCATTGCACAAAAAACTGACTTTTATGCTAATCTGCACGTGTCTGAGGCTTGTGCAGGTGTTCCAGTGGTGGGAGAGGGTGGATGGTGATGTGATGTGAGTCCAAGGAGGGTGGGGAGACCCCTCATGAGTTGGAGGACCAAGCTGTGCAGGGAATGAGTGAGAGTGCTGGAAAAGGGGGCTGGTAATCGTTTACAGGACCCCTGTAAACGATTACCCGAGACAAATTGGCAACTGGTACAGAAAGTCCAACACAGGTACTCAGTCAGGTGAACACAGATCACCATTGGCAAAAAAAGTGACTTTAAGGCACTTCTGCACCTGTCTGAGGCTGGTGCAGGTGTTCCAATGGTGGGAGAGGGTGGCTGGTGATGTGATGTGAGTCCAAGGAGGGTGGGGAGACCCCTCATGAGTTGGTGGAGCAACCTGTGCAAGGAATGAGTGAGACTGCTGAAAAAAGGGGCTGGTAATCGTTTACAGGACACCTGTAAACGATTACCCGAGACAAATTGGCAATTTGTACAGAAAGTCCAACACAGGTACTCAGTCAAGTGAACACAGGTTTTCATTGGACAAAAAACTGACTTTTATGCTAATCTGCACCTGTCTGAGGCTTGTGCAGGTGTTCCAGTGGTGGGAGAGGGTGCATGGTGATGTCATGTGAGGCCAAGGAGGGTGGGGAGACCCCTCATGAGTTGGAGGACCAAGCTGTGCAGGGAATGAGTGAGAGTGCTGGAAAAGGGGGCTGGTAATCGTTTACAGGACCCCTGTAAACGATTACCCGAGACAAATTGGCAACTGGTACAGAAAGTCCAACACAGGTACTCAGTCAGGTGAACACAGATCACCATTGGCAAAAAAAGTGACTTTAAGGCACTTCTGCACCTGTCTGAGGCTGGTGCAGGTGTTCCAATGGTGGGAGAGGGTGGCTGGTGATGTGATGTGAGTCCAAGGAGGGTGGGGAGACCCCTCATGAGTTGGTGGAGCAACCTGTGCAAGGAATGAGTGAGACTGCTGAAAAAAGGGGCTGGTAATCGTTTACAGGACACCTGTAAACGATTACCCGAGACAAATTGGCAATTTGTACAGAAAGTCCAACACAGGTACTCAGTCAAGTGAACACAGGTTTTCATTGGACAAAAAACTGACTTTTATGCTAATCTGCACCTGTCTGAGGCTTGTGCAGGTGTTCCAGTGGTGGGAGAGGGTGCATGGTGATGTCATGTGAGGCCAAGGAGGGTGGGGAGACCCCTCATGAGTTGGAGGACCAAGCTGTGCAGGGAATGAGTGAGAGTGCTGGAAAAAGGGGCTGGTAATCGTTTACAGCACCCCTGTAAACGATTACCCGATGTAACGTCCCAAAAATTCACTTTAAAAAAAATTAATTCCAAAATTACAACTTAAATATTGTAAGAATACACTTAAGGTAACAACCCGTATCAACCTACTAAAATCTATACATCAGTTTTAAGCTCAGACGCAACTGCAAAGATAACCTTGAATTCTTCTAATTCGATCTTCCATCTCTTCCTCCACTTGCACAGGATCACGTGACAGTTCTCCAACTGCTCCCGTATAACATCACACATTATACGATCATCGCATTCACATGCACAAACAAGCAAAGTAAGGGTGAGCTAACCTGAAACACATCACTTATAAAACGTGCGTAGTTATTTCAATACAAATATCATATAATAATTAAGTCAGATATCCTCATGCCAATGTACCACAATTCCTGTTGGACACTCATTCCATAGTACCTAATAATCAACCCAGTACACAATGAACTCTCATCCGGATGATACGTTGATGAGTAAATCAACGGAAGGTGTCCCACTTGTGATTTCGTTCTTAGTCTCCTCAATATGTCCACAATCAACCACAGATCAAGACATCCTACTACAGTACCCTCAACCTCAATACATACCCAGATATCACATCATTACTGAATCAAACAATAAAACAACGAACTTATATTACATCGGATACTGTTTACACGAACATTAAGATTGATCACTTAAGCTCGAATCTGAACATCAAACGCTATTATACTGAATACCATTAGGTCGAATACCAAAAGATCAAACGCTAATTAAGATCAAGTACTTATACTTCACGTTAAGACAGTGTACTCTACTAGAACAATTACTATTATTTCGAACACTATTCGAACGATTGCTCAAAGATCAAATCTCACACACCACAGATTAAGTACCATTCGGACGAACATTTAATTGATCACTTTACTGGATTTAATTCTATCTGAGGGTAACCTCATCGAGACCGGATGTTCCCTACATACAACCACTAACTATTAATGATCCTACCTGAGACAAGCATCATCCGACCCGAGCACTACCTATGAATGATCACTTCCTGAATCATGCATCATCACGACTAATCACTACTTATTAAACGATCGCTACCTCAACAAATATCAAGGCCGGTCACTCACCATAAATGATTACAACCTCAGAGCAACATCACCAATAAAGATCATTCCCTAAGAACCATCACTACGAGACAGGACATTATAATAAAGAACACTTGAGTCTGGTTTTAAACGCCTAGTGTACTCTGCTGAACACCTCAGTACTGACCGAATGTAATCAAACTAACCTCAGGTTACCAAATTAAGATCGGACGCTAGCTACCTCAGATCCACTAACATCAAGATCAACTGTTACCTAATAACGCTCGCTACCTGAAAATAAATAACACCAAGACTGAACGTCACTAGTAAGAATGCTCGTTACTACCTATAGACCCAACAAGTTTTACTTCCCGTCTCTCTCTCGAAGTATTCCAAATCAAACTTTATCTGCACTACCATCTCTCCCGTATCCGTACGACCATCATGGTTAGAAACCACGGCCACAATATGCAAGAATGAATAACTAGAATTATCACATTATAAACCCACTACAATTACTATAACAATTCCCATGATAAATCGACTCACATAACACTGCATACTAGTCTTTCATAAACTGATGTCGTTTACTTGTAATTCGTCGTCATAACCTGCTCTCAATAACAGGCGACCCGAGCCGTCATCCATCGCGACTTCAGACCTATCTCCCCGACTCCTCAAGGACTAACGAGTAAAAACATCGATACTACGCGTAACGATGCACTATACTCAACACGAGCCGAAGTCAGTGGGCGAGACATTCACCTCCTCGCGCAGAAGAAGGTGACACTCGAATCTCCGTCTCACGCGTGAGACTAGCAAAAATGCTAAAAAGACCGACGAAGTTACAAGTAAATAACATAGTGTATGTACCACCTCCAACAGAATAAACGTGCTCAATCACGAAGTCATACATACTCTCAATAATATGTATAACTAGAATAAACGTGCTCAATCACGAAGTCATACATATTCTCAATAATATGTATAACTAAACCAATATTGGATCAAGGAAATGACTAACAATTCTCAATAATTGCTTCAAAATACTTCCACGGATTCACGCATTATTACCGAACGCTGTTTCCAACTCTGATGCTGTCTGAACGAACGTCCTGAAATCAATCTTCATCAAAACCGAACGCTGCCGAGCTCCA
Source organism: Vigna nakashimae (assembly GCA_034642375.1). NCBI lineage: Eukaryota > Viridiplantae > Streptophyta > Magnoliopsida > Fabales > Fabaceae > Vigna > Vigna nakashimae. The sequence goes on from CM067767.1 coordinate 36,768,665, forward strand.
AGGACGAACGCTAATAAAACCAAGGACGAACGCTCTCAAAATCAAGGACGAACGCTCCCAGAAAACAAGGACGAACGCTCCCAGAAAACAAGGACGAACGCTCCCAGAAAACAAGGACGAACGCTCCCCAGGAAACAAGGACGAACGCTCACTGAAACCAAGGACGAACGTCCAAGATCCACACCGAACACTTAAAACCGAACGCTCCCTTATATCCAAAAACCGAACGTTCACTTATACTCAAAAACCGAACGCTCGTTATACCCCAAAAGCCGAACGCTCATAACTATCACAAGGCCGAACGCTCAATTACTGAGCCGAACGCTAAGATCCATCATTTAGGCCGAACGTTAAATCATTGGACGCTTTGGACGAGCGCATAAGATCAAACATCCTCAAAGACCGAACGCTCTTTATAACCTACGGACGTGCATCTTGAGACCAATGCCGAACGTTCCAGAACGTCCCACGAAAATACTAAGTCACGGACGAACGCTCATTAATGCACTGCTTAAATACGACTTGGACGAGCGTCCCATACATATATAACGAACGAACGCGGGCGTTCGTTCAGAACCGAACGCTCATCACTGAGCAATTTGGACGAACGTCCCATTACACCAGAATTGGACGAACGTTCAGAAGTTGGCCGACCACTAATTGGTCGAGCACTGTTGGGACGAACGTCCAATTTTGACTCACCAAAATTGGACGTACGCTCATTCTGCAGAATTCTGCAGAATTACGCAGGTTCCAGAGAAAACCCAGAAACACCTGTCTTCATCCCCTTCTTCCCAAATCCTACCCAGATTTGCAGCAAATACAAAATATCTTAAAAATCAAGGAAATAAATCAACTCCCCTTACCTCTTGAAGACTTCCATGTAAGTTTTGGGATCAATCTCCTTCTAGACGTGCATCTCAAGGTCTCCCAGCAACCTCCACAATTCTTCACTTCCTCTCCCAAATCTTGGCTCAAGAACTTCATCCTCACAAGATGCTTCAGATCCTCCTCTAAGCCCCTTCAGAAGTTGGTACAGCTTCCCATGGGTGCTCCTTGAACGGCTGGAAACGGAAGGGAGGAAGGGTTCCCTTCGTCTGGCTGCTCTCCCACATGGCTCTCTTCTATGCTTTTGATTCACAGCCACACGGCCCATGGCCATTCATTTCGGCAGCAAGCAATGTTTTGGAATGAAGTTTAAGAGAGAGAAAGAATGTATTTGGAAAATGAATGCTGGCTCCCCCTTTGCTAAGCTTCCCGTAATCATGCACCTCCAAATAATTGCTTCCAATAATGAAAAAGGTGGGTAACCACCATGTCCCCACCATGCCCCAAAATTACGGGTCTTACATTCTCCCCAACAACAAAAATTTTCGTCCTCGAAAATTAAGCTTATCGGAACTAGTTGAGGTAAGTTTCTCTCATCTCATCCTCTAACCTCCAGGTAGGGTTGCTTGTTATACCATTCCAGATGACCTTAAATCGTTTAACAGTTCGTTCTCGATCCATACTGGTTGCACTTCAAATGACAAATCCTTTCTGGCTTGCATACTCTCAACCTCAAACACTTACCTAAAATGATATTCATGTTCTCGTGAAGGAGGAAACCAGAAACTTCTTCAGGAAAACATCTAAGAAGTCATTCACGACCGCAAAGTTTACACTCCGAATTCTGCTGCGCTGAAGATCTGAAAACTTGAGTCGCTTCCATGGGTGATAACACTAAGAAGCAACTATCATTTTCCAGGAGGTCTTGCCTTAAAACACTGATCGACAGAAACATACCTTTGTCTTCATCGTTTGAAACCTTCCATCTTAGCCTATGATCAAACCTTTCTTCTGCGTGAACTACTAATCTCGAAACATCTAACTAAACTTGACTCTGAATCATCCACTTGCTGATAAAACTTAATCATCTCCTTCAAATTTTCCTACTTAACTCAAGATCCTAACAACACTTCATTCTCTTTCAAATACCTCATGTCCTGCCTTATCTAACTACCTCTCGAAATTTTATCCTTCTACTTCCTTTCTTGATACTTATTCCCCTAGTCTACTATAGAATTTCCTATTCCTTTCTTAACTTAATTTTTAGGTCATCCACCATTTTCTTATTCAGATTCCGACCATCACTAATACCTAGGTTCATATTACCAAACTCTCACAGCGTCACCCCGTTTCACGCCAACACGTCCTTTTCTTCTGACTGTTAACGTTACTGATATTCTAAACCCAACTCATTTCTCAAACCTTGTTACAACCATATTTATCCAAAGCTTCTCTTAATCTAGCCTCTGAACTCCTTGCGAACGTATAACATAAGACCTTTTGACTTGATTTATGGAAATTCTCATCACCCATAACCTTACTCCTAAACTCCAATATCTTCACTCGCCCTCCGAAGCTTAACTTTAAGTCTTCTAACTCCTATCTTCGCGGCAAGAACTTGTCTCAAAGGCTTAAACCAATTCTAATAAAGATATACAACTCAAGTTGTCCTTGAATATGCATTACTCTACTACTATCGAGCACATTAGACTACCACAAAAGCAAGAACAAGACACGGATTACTACAAGAAATACCACTAAAACTCTAACCTTTTCTTAACTCTAACCTTTAGAATTAAGAAAGGAAAATCGTCTATGGTAAAAGTCATGAGTGTGCACCCTCATCACTCTTATCAAGACGTTTTCTGTTCTCAAAACATCTAGTTAGATACACACCTTACTATATAGACATGGAGGAAGTGGTAAATCAAACCATTTACACTAAATTTTCACAGCGAAGACACGACAAACCCACAACACAGAGGTCATCCTAAGGATGAACTGCTCTGATACCACTATTGTAACGTCCCAAAAATTCACTTTAAAAAAAATTAATTCCAAAATTACAACTTAAATATTGTAAGAATACACTTAAGGTAACAACCCGTATCAACCTACTAAAATCTATACATCAGTTTTAAGCTCAGACGCAACTGCAAAGATAACCTTGAATTCTTCTAATTCGATCTTCCATCTCTTCCTCCACTTGCACAGGATCACGTGACAGTTCTCCAACTGCTCCCGTATAACATCACACATTATACGATCATCGCATTCACATGCACAAACAAGCAAAGTAAGGGTGAGCTAACCTGAAACACATCACTTATAAAACGTGCGTAGTTATTTCAATACAAATATCATATAATAATTAAGTCAGATATCCTCATGCCAATGTACCACAATTCCTGTTGGACACTCATTCCATAGTACCTAATAATCAACCCAGTACACAATGAACTCTCATCCGGATGATACGTTGATGAGTAAATCAACGGAAGGTGTCCCACTTGTGATTTCGTTCTTAGTCTCCTCAATATGTCCACAATCAACCACAGATCAAGACATCCTACTACAGTACCCTCAACCTCAATACATACCCAGATATCACATCATTACTGAATCAAACAATAAAACAACGAACTTATATTACATCGGATACTGTTTACACGAACATTAAGATTGATCACTTAAGCTCGAATCTGAACATCAAACGCTATTATACTGAATACCATTAGGTCGAATACCAAAAGATCAAACGCTAATTAAGATCAAGTTCTTATACTTCACGTTAAGACAGTGTACTCTACTAGAACAATTACTATTATTTCGAACACTATTCGAACGATTGCTCAAAGATCAAATCTCACACACCACAGATTAAGTACCATTCGGACGAACATTTAATTGATCACTTTACTGGATTTAATTCTATCTGAGGGTAACCTCATCGAGACCGGATGTTCCCTACATACAACCACTAACTATTAATGATCCTACCTGAGACAAGCATCATCCGACCCGAGCACTACCTATGAATGATCACTTCCTGAATCATGCATCATCACGACTAATCACTACTTATTAAACGATCGCTACCTCAACAAATATCAAGGCCGGTCACTCACCATAAATGATTACAACCTCAGAGCAACATCACCAATAAAGATCATTCCCTAAGAACCATCACTACGAGACAGGACATTATAATAAAGAACACTTGAGTCTGGTTTTAAACGCCTAGTGTACTCTGCTGAACACCTCAGTACTGACCGAATGTAATCAAACTAACCTCAGGTTACCAAATTAAGATCGGACGCTAGCTACCTCAGATCCACTAACATCAAGATCAACTGTTACCTAATAACGCTCGCTACCTGAAAATAAATAACACCAAGACTGAACGTCACTAGTAAGAATGCTCGTTACTACCTATAGACCCAACAAGTTTTACTTCCCGTCTCTCTCTCGAAGTATTCCAAATCAAACTTTATCTGCACTACCATCTCTCCCGTATCCGTACGACCATCATGGTTAGAAACCACGGCCACAATATGCAAGAATGAATAACTAGAATTATCACATTATAAACCCACTACAATTACTATAACAATTCCCATGATAAATCGACTCACATAACACTGCATACTAGTCTTTCATAAACTGATGTCGTTTACTTGTAATTCGTCGTCATAACCTGCTCTCAATAACAGGCGACCCGAGCCGTCATCCATCGCGACTTCAGACCTATCTCCCCGACTCCTCAAGGACTAACGAGTAAAAACATCGATACTACGCGTAACGATGCACTATACTCAACACGAGCCGAAGTCAGTGGGCGAGACATTCACCTCCTCGCGCAGAAGAAGGTGACACTCGAATCTCCGTCTCACGCGTGAGACTAGCAAAAATGCTAAAAAGACCGACGAAGTTACAAGTAAATAACATAGTGTATGTACCACCTCCAACAGAATAAACGTGCTCAATCACGAAGTCATACATACTCTCAATAATATGTATAACTAGAATAAACGTGCTCAATCACGAAGTCATACATATTCTCAATAATATGTATAACTAAACCAATATTGGATCAAGGAAATGACTAACAATTCTCAATAATTGCTTCAAAATACTTCCACGGATTCACGCATTATTACCGAACGCTGTTTCCAACTCTGATGCTGTCTGAACGAACGTCCTGAAATCAATCCTCATCAAAACCGAACGCTGCCGAGCTCCAAGGACGAACGCTCATAAAACCAAGGACGAACGCTCTCAAAATCAAGGACGAACGCTCCCAGAAAACAAGGACGAACGCTCCCAGAAAACAAGGACGAACGCTCCCAGAAAACAAGGACGAACGCTCCCCAGGAAACAAGGACGACCGCTCACTGAAACCAAGGACGAACGTCCAAGATCCACACCGAACACTTAAAACCGAACGCTCCCTTATATCCAAAAACCGAACGTTCACTTATACTCAAAAACCGAACGCTCGTTATACCCCAAAAGCCGAACGCTCATAACTATCACAAGGCCGAACGCTCAATTACTGAGCCGAACGCTAAGATCCATCATTTAGGCCGAACGTTAAATCATTGGACGCTTTGGACGAGCGCATAAGATCAAACATCCTCAAAGACCGAACGCTCTTTATAACCTACGGACGTGCATCTTGAGACCAATGCCGAACGTTCCAGAACGTCCCACGAAAATACTAAGTCACGGACGAACGCTCATTAATGCACTGCTTAAATACGACTTGGACGAGCGTCCCATACATATATAACGAACGAACGCGGACGTTCGTTCAGAACCGAACGCTCATCACTGAGCAATTTGGACGAACGTCCCATTCCACCAGAATTGGACGAACGTTCAGAAGTTGGCCGACCACTAATTGGTCGAGCACTGTTGGGACGAACGTCCAATTTTGACTCACCAAAATTGGACGTACGCTCATTCTGCAGAATTCTGCAGAATTACGCAGGTTCCAGAGAAAACCCAGAAACACCTGTCTTCATCCCCTTCTTCCCAAATCCTACCCAGATTTGCAGCAAATACAAAATATCTTAAAAATCAAGGAAATAAATCAACTCCCCTTACCTCTTGAAGACTTCCATGTAAGTTTTGGGATCAATCTCCTTCTAGACGTGCATCTCAAGGTCTCCCAGCAACCTCCACAATTCTTCACTTCCTCTCCCAAATCTTGGCTCAAGAACTTCATCCTCACAAGATGCTTCAGATCCTCCTCTAAGCCCCTTCAGAAGTTGGTACAGCTTCCCATGGGTGCTCCTTGAACGGCTGGAAACGGAAGGGAGGAAGGGTTCCCTTCGTCTGGCTGCTCTCCCACATGGCTCTCTTCTATGCTTTTGATTCACAGCCACACGGCCCATGGCCATTCATTTCGGCAGCAAGCAATGTTTTGGAATGAAGTTTAAGAGAGAGAAAGAATGTATTTGGAAAATGAATGCTGGCTCCCCCTTTGCTAAGCTTCCCGTAATCATGCACCTCCAAATAATTGCTTCCAATAATGAAAAAGGTGGGTAACCACCATGTCCCCACCATGCCCCAAAATTACGGGTCTTACACCCGACAGAAATTGCCAATTTGTACAGAAAGTCCTACACAGGTACTCAGTCAGGTCAACACAGGTCACCATTGGACAAAAAAGTGACTTTTAGGCACTTCTGCAACTGTCTGAGGCTTGTGCAGGTGTTCCAGTTGTGGGAGAGGGTGGATGGTGATGTGATGTGAGTCCAAGGAGGGTGGGGAGACCCCTCATGAGTTGGAGGACCAAGCTGTGCAGGGAATGAGTGAGACTGCTGAAAAAAGGGGCTGGTAATCGTTTACAGGACCCCTATAAACGATTACCCGAGACCAATTTGAAATTTGTACAGAAAGTCCAACACAGGTACTCAGTCAGGTGAACACAGGTCACCATTGGAAAAAAAAGTGTCTTTTAGGCCATTTCCAAGTAAATGGCCGAACACCATTTGACCGAACGTCACTAAATAAACTGGACGAACGTTATCTCCAAATATCAGGCCGAACGTTCAAAATCTGACTTAAACCAGTACCTATCGTTCAACATCAGGACGGACACCATTTGGTGGACGAACGCCTGTGATCACTATTTCAACACGGCGGACGTTTTAAGATTCAAGAATTAAGCCGAACGCTACAATTACCAATTTACTAACGAACGCTCAAGATTGAAACCTATGCATACCAATTTAACAAGGAACGCTCAAAGCCCATTGTACGAACGTTCTAAAATCACTTTACTCAATTAAGACCGAATGCTAAAATAATCAAGGCCGAACGCTATACTTACAACCTATGGATGTTCGTCTTGAGACCAAGGCCGAACGTTCAAGAACGTCCCACTAAAATACTAAGTTTAGGAAGAACGCTCACAACCACCGAATAATTTAGACGAACGACCAATTTCACTTGAACGAACGTTCAGCCATTTTGGACGAACGTCCAATTTGAAATCAAATTGGACGAACGGCGTTTCTGCAGAATTTCTGCAGATTTTCCAGAAAACCCAGAAACCAAGAACAACCCCAAATTTTTCATCCCCAACTTCCCAGATTTGCATTAAGCATAGTATATATCAACAATCAAACAAAAGATCTAGCTCCCCTTACCTCTTGAAGACTTCCTTGAATCACTTCCAGAGAGTTTGATTTCCTTCAAACTCAAAAAGTTCTCCTCCTCTTCTTTTCCCCAACTTGCAGAACCAAACTTTGCTTGCAGCTTCAACTTCACCTCTCTCAGAAACTTGGCAGCAATGATTTCACTCCCTAAGTGCAGACCCATACCCCTTTTTATCTCCCACGAGCCTCCCAAACTCTTCCCTCTTCCCCTCTTCTTCTCTTTCCTTTTCTTGTTTTCTTTTGGTTTTGTTTTCAAAGGGGAAGCAAAGTTCACTGCCCCTTTGTGGCAGCGCACGTCCCTTCCTCCCCGTTCTTTTTTTTTTTTTTAATTATGATTCCTTACAGTATTCAGCCTTTTGGTTTAAAATGTGAACTTTTAAAATAAAAAAAGTGATGATTAAAACGAAGTTAAAATAGTTTTAAATCAAATTCCAATATATTTACATATTTTTAATATTAAAAAAATTATTTTCGTACATTCTGATTTAAGGATTGAAAGTTATATTTTGTTTTACAAATTTATTGAAAGAATAATTACAAAACAAAGATTTTATATTACTTCAATAACCATAACATTGTTGATGCAATCAATAACCAACATATTTTAAATTATAATGCTGAATTTGGTTCTAGGTAAAATGTTTGGTGGATTACATTATAAACAACGATAAGGCCATTTTCTTTCCTGGCCTAACCTCAATAGTCCAAAAACATTAATGAGTTGCGATAACTAGTCTTCAAATACATCACAGAAAAAGTTAACCTGAAAGTTAATGATCAAGAGAATTTTAGGATTATTTCTATGGTAAAGGAAAGTATTTTGGTGGTTGAGTTTGTTTTCAACTAATACCAGACTTCATTAAAAAATATATTATAATACTAACTGTAACGTCCCAAAAATATACATCATGCATATATAATAAAGAGTCATCATACATAATATAAGAAAGCAGTCAAGAGTAATTTAAGGATTACAGTCATCCTTAGAATAGTGCGGAATTGACAACAAGAGTATTTAGAATTTCTCCATGAAAATCACAGAGAATTTAAAACTTAAAATACACACGAGTTATTCCAAACATTAAGAATTATGAAATAAGACTAGCTAATCTAGGCTGCAGCACTGCCGTCTTCATCAAGAGTTGCTTCCAAAGTATTCTCCTCGCCATCCGCTCCCATCCAAGTGGATGATCATCGCCAAAGAAACATTCCCAAACAACACACAACACAAACAATGCAAGTGTGAGCTAGATATAAAAAAACATGTTATACAATCCAACATGATATGCAAAAGTCACTCATACATGGTAAACTAACATCACAAGACTTGTTACATTAAACCCCGACTTGTTACTTTATAGACCGACTCGTCTGGACCAGAATGATTACCGAGCTATGGCGGGTTATGCACTCGTGGTGGCCTCTACTGCTTTGCAAAGCCATTGCCAATGGGTTCCACCCTACCACCCTCACGAGGTTAGTCCGTTTCGCGCCCTGGAGCATACTGGAAGTGTGACATCCCAAAAATACAGCATAAACCATAAAATCAGAAAATCACATTTAATAATATTTCAATACAGTTTTCCAACTAAAAACAAAACAACGCTCAAGGACGAACGTCCTTGAGTACAGTCTTACAATAATAACAAAACAGACGCGCAAAGCCGCACGTCTTCAGAGTTACAAATGAAAAAGCCGAACGTACACGAAACTTGACCGAACGGTTTACACGACACAAATACCGAACGGTCTATCAGAATAAAATAACAAGACAAGATGGTCGAACGACCACTCTAATACAGGCTACATAACTGGCCGAGCGCCTCACTGCTCAGTCTTCACTTCGACATCAACCAGGTTCTCTTCATTCAGCGCCTCTTCCAATCGCTCGTCTCCCTCTGCTCACATCCACACGGATGATCATTGCAATGACAAGACGGACGTACAAGGACAATAGACAACACAAGGAAACGAAAGGGTAAGCTTACTTAATTTAACTCATGCATCAGTCATACAATTCATTACATAATTCATCACATATCAAGGCATTATAACGCATGCACAAAATAAGACTCGACACGACTGACCGTCCGGACTGTATGAAATCTGCGTAGTTACAGGCGTTCACGCACCCGGGTGGTGTGGTAACTGGCATTCTCATCAGCTGCCACCCGAGGTTAGTCCATTCCGTCCAAATTACTGTTATGTGACGGGGACCTCCTGCCATTCCCACGCATGGCATACCCCCTCTATGTGAGGACGAGTAGTCACGGAATATCAGGATCGAACAGCCAGCATTAACTTCCCACAGTCATTCATTTACAAATTCTCAAATTCTCAATCAGGACGTTCAATATAAGATTAGGACGAACGTTTAGTTTAATATATGGACGAACGCTCGGTATAAGACCGAACGTTAATAGCTCATATTGGTAGAACTTGAAAAATAAACTAAGATACTTTTAAAGAAGTATTTACGAACGGTTAAGATAAACAGTTGCATATACACAGACAATTACAAAGAGACAGAAGTTTATCAAAAATATTAGCTTCAACAGTACTTGACCGAACGCTCAAATAGAACATTTTAGAGCGAGGACGCTCATCCTCAACCACAAATTTACCCAAATGACCGAATCAACATTTCAAACATATTACTACGGAAAACCGAACGGTCAAGGAACGTCCAGTACGAACGTGAATTTCATGGGGAGTTCATTTACATTTTCAGTTCACTTCTCATCATAATTGCATAATTATGTTCGTTCTAATCACCCCAAAATCTCAGATTTCATACGACTAATATCATGCAATTTTCATACGTTTCATTTCACCAATAATAACGAACGTTCATACATTCAGAAAATCCAATATCATGCATTATATTCATACAATCAAATAACGAGCGTTCACACACATCCAAAAAATACAATGTTAAGAACGATAGCTCAAACTCACTAATATTATAAGGCCGATCGTTAAAGATTTCAAATTATAATATCCAATTATGGCCGAACGCTCACAATCACAAATATCCATGAACGAACGCTTATGATCCAAACTAAGGAATCCAAATTAAAATCGAACGCTCAGAAGCGAGAATACCTTATCAAAACCGAACGTTCAACAGAATAAGACCGAACGCTCAAAATTCCAAAACTTAAAACTATCAAGCCAAGACCGAACGCTCACAATTAGAATCAAGGAAAGACCGAACGCTCACAATCAGAATTAAACCAAAACCGAACGCTCACAATGAGAATTAAACTATGACTGAACGGTCAAAATCCAATCCTAAGAATACCAACTAACGGCCGAACGCTCACAATCACAATTAACCAAGGCCGAACGCTGACTAATACACCGAAACCGAACGTTTAGAGATCCAGACTTAATAGTATCAACTTAAGGTCGAACGATCAAGATTAAACTTAAGAATCCATTAAGGACGAACGACTGCAATTTCTATTACCATATACCGGACGCTCAAGATTACTTAAATATCAATTTAGGGACGAACGCCTAAAATTACTAATTCCTGTATACAGTTGGGACGAACGTCTAATATATCACTGCAAACGAACGAACGCTCGTTAACACAAAACCGAACGCTCATGCTATTTTGGCCGACCACTAATTTGTCGAGCCATTTGGACGAACGTCCAATTTGGCTCACCAAATTGGACGAACGCGCGATCTGCAGAATTCTGCAGAATCGCACCAGATTTCCGGAGAGAAACCAGAAACCCCATTTTCATCCCCTTCTTCCCAGATTTGCTTCAACAACAATATTCTACCATCACTCATACAGATTCATACACAACAAAGTCACTCTAAGTACGAAATTTGTTCATCAACGACACTATATTATAGATTTCAGTACACACATACATGGTTCATAAAATCCAGAAAAAAGGATCTAGCTCCCCTTACCTCTTGAAGACCTCCTTGAATCTTGAATCTCTCTCCCAAGGTCTCCTTGAAATTCCAGAGCTCTCCTCTCACTCTTCAGATTTTTGCAGCAAAACTCCAATTCTTCTTTTCCCGAAATTGCAGCAAGCCTCTCCCTTCTCCAGATGTAGCATCCAACCCCTTCAATCCACGATTTCTACCTTTAAGAAGGAAGAAATGGTGCTCCCCATAGCCACTCCTCAGTGCTATGCCCACCAACAAAGGAGATGATGGTGTCTTTGGTGGCTGGAGCACTTTCAAAGTGGGAAGACCCCACCATCCACCAGCTGCTGTTGCCACTTGAAGCGCCCCCCACCACTACACGAACGTGCAGCCAGCCGCCCACTTCCATCGTGCAGCCGCCCCCTTCCACTTCCAGGAACGTGCCTCCCTTCCCCACCACTTCTCTGTTAGGTAGCCGCCCCTCCCACTTTCAAAAGAAAGTGGGACGTGCGGTCTTTACATTCTCCCCAACAAAAAAAATTTTCGTCCTCGAAAATTAGGCTTTATCAGAACAAGTGTGGGTAGGTTTCTCTCATCTCGTCCTCTAACTCCCAGGTAGAGTCGCCCGTTCCACTGTTCCAGATAACTTTGACAAGTCTGACAGTTCTTCCTCTAAGTTGTTTGTTTTGACTCTCCTCAATCTTTATTGGTTGCACTTCAATTGACAAATCTTCTCTGACTTGCACATCGTCAACTTCAAGCACATGAGAAGGATCAGACATGTATTTTCTCAGTTGAGATACATGGAACACTGGATGCAAGTTTGCCAACCGAGGTGGCATGGTTATCTCATAAGCTACGGGTCCTACACGTCGTAGAATCTGGTAAGGACCAAGATATCTAGGAGATAGTTTCCTAGCACGAATGGCTCTTCCTACACCGGTAGTAGGAGTCACTCGTAGGAACACATGATCCCCAACTGCAAATTCTAACGGCTTGCGCCTCCGATCAGCATAGGACTTCTGTCTATTCTGAGACGCCCGCATCCTTTCTTGTATAAGCTTCACCTTCTCTGTAGTCTGCTGAACTATTTCTGGTCCCGTCAAAACTGCTTCTCCATCCTGAAACCAACAAAGAGGTGTTCTACAGCGCCTCCCATACAACGCTTCAAACGGTGCCATGCCGATACTAGTCTGATAGCTGTTGTTGTAAGTGAACTCAACTAGTGGCAATATCTCATCCCATACCCCTAGGTGATCCAAAATGCAAGTCCGCAACAAATCTTCAAGCGATTGGATTGTCCGCTCAGACTGTCCATCCGTTTGGGGATGATAAGCCGAGCTCATCTGAAGTCTGCTTCCCATCTCACTCTGAAGAGTTTGCCAAAACCTGGATGTGAACCTTGGGTCTCTATCTGATACAATACTCGAAGGTACCCCATGTAACCTCACTATTTCCTTAACATACAGTTGTGCCAACTTCGCCATAGACATCCTCAAATCGATTGCCAAGAAGTGGGCACTCTTGGTCAATCGGTCCACTATTACCCATATTGCATCATTTCTTCGAACAGTGCGTGGCAAATGGGTAACAAAGTCCATAGCGATGCTATCCCATTTCCATTCTGGAATTTCCAATGGCTGCAACAAACCTCCTGGTCTCTGATGCTCTATTTTAGCTTTCTGACAAGTTAAACAAGAGACAACAAACTGAGCTACATCTCTTTTCATACCGGACCACCAAAAAGACTCCTTGAGGTCTTGATACATTTTAGTCATGCCAGGATGCATGCTAAAACGACTTTTATGACCTTCCTCAAGGATTAACCTCTTCATTTCTGAATTGCTAGGGATACAGACTCTGCCTTTGAACCTTAAGATACCATCAGCCCCCAAGGCAAAATCCTTTCCCTGCTCAGTCCCAATCAAACTGGATGACGTTTGGAGCTCAACATCCTTCGACTGCTCTTCTTTAACACGCTTCAACAAGTCATTGGACACCACCAAATTACTGCATCTGATGCTGTCAGCTTCAAATTCTACCTGCAACCTCAAATCTCTGAAGCTTTCTACCAACTCTAACTCTCTGACCATTAAGGCTGAAATATGCACTGACTTCCTGCTCAATGCATCTGCCACCACATTAGCCTTCCCAGGGTGATAAAGGAGATCAAATTCAAAATCTTTAAGAAACTCCATCCATCGCCTTTGCCTCATATTAAGCTCCTTCTGATCAAAGAGGTATTTCAGGCTCTTATGATCACTGAACACCTGAAATTGCGCGCCATACAGATAGTGTCTCCAAATCTTCAAAGCAAATACCACAGGTGCCAACTCCAAGTCATGAGTGGGATAATTCTTCTCATGAACCTTGAGTTGTCTTGATGCATATGCCACTACCTTCTTCTCCTGCATCAGTACGCACCCTAATCCCTGATGAGAGGCATCACAAAAAACCTCAAAAGGTTTATCTGTGTCAGGGATAACCAAAACTGGTGCACTAGTCAATCTGTTCTTTAGCTCTTGGAAGCTAGTCTCACAATAGTCTGTCCAAACAAAAGGTTGATCCTTCCTAGTCAGTTTTGTTAACGGCGCCACAATCCGGGAAAAGCTCTCAATAAAACGACGATAGTAGCCCGCTAGACCCACAAAGCTCCTGATTTCTGTAACAGTCTTAGGTCTCTCCCACTGAAGTACTGCTTGCACCTTAGCGGGATCGACAGCAATTCCTCCAGCTGAAATCACATGCCCAAGAAAAGGAACCTCTTCCATCCAAAACTCACACTTGGATAGCTTGGCATACAATCTTCTTTCCCTCAACACTTCAAGCACTGCCCTAAGGTGATCTTCATGTTCTTCCCGAGTTTTAGAATAGACAAGTGTCGCAACCGGAATCGCGACGGGACAACGATCCGAAAAAGAAAACGCAGGGGTTTGAAAAAAAGATTTTTTGGGAGTCGCCACCATAGTTTATTCTGGAAAACTACGGAAAAACCATAAAATGATAAGGCATAAGAGGACGCTCATCCAACGAAGCGAACGCTCGTCCATAACCGCTCGTCCACAAATCACATACACAGTCAGAAAAAACGTTAGATTTATAACGGCGTTAAGTGGGTAGGATTCAATTGATACAAATTTCAAAACATAGGTATCAAATGCCTACATTTTTAAAACCGGGTACTAAACAGCAAATTACCTCGGAACATGGGGACTAAGTAGGTAATTAAGCCTTAAATTTAAAATAATGTTAGAATCTTGAGTTTACCCTAAACCCATAAAAATGTATGAATACATTCTTATTAGCAGTAATATAAGTAAATAAAAATAGACTAAAGTTGGTAATATATACCATACATCACTTAAGACAAATACATTACTATACCATATAAATGTACAAAATACAATATAGCAACAATGTAAAAGCATTTTAAATTTAAAATAATGTTAGAATCTTGAGTTTACCCTAAACCCATAAAAACGTATGAATACATTCTTATTAGCAGTAATATAAGTAAATAAAAATAGACTAAAGTTGGTAATATATACCATACATCACTTAAGACAAATAGATTACTATACCATATAAATGTACAAAATACAATATAGCAACAATGTAAAAGCATTTTAAATTTAAAATAATGTTAGAATCTTGAGTTTACAATATATCCTGTAAATAATATTTTCTCCAAGCACTAAACATTCAATGACTTGAGACACATGATGACCAAAGACTCGTGTTTAGAAAGTCCAGACGAGAGACAGATCAAACATGTGCAAGTTCAAACTTATGAGAAAACTAATGGGTCATAAGAAAGATGGAAAGAAGGGTACAAGCAAGAGGAAAGGGAAATTGGCACTCGAATAAAGGAAAGAGAGTGAAGATAGTTCAGAGTTCTCAAGTAGAGGAGGAGGAGGAGGAAATGGTAAAAGTCAAGGAAAGACACTTTTAATAAGAAAAAAAAATACACTGTTACAACTGTGTCGGGCCATTTTGCTTCTGAGTGTTGGCATGCAAAAGGGAAATAGACCAAAAACAAATGTGGCTCGAGATTCTGATTAGGATCCAGTATTGTTGGCGGTGACTGATCTCCCTATTTTGGTATTTTAATACTGGTTGTTAAAACTATATGACTGAGTAAAGAGAGGTGCTGAATGAATTTGACGTTAGCAAAATAATTAAGATTAGAATTGCATACATTAGCACTCTGTTAGCAGAAGGAATGGGAAATACTGTGATTAAGAGAAAGGATGGGAAGGCAGCACATATACAAATGATAAACTGATTCTTTAGACCAACTTGTAAAGAATACGACTTCTTAAGTCAACATAAAAGCAGTTGAATTATGCTGTCTGAGTGTCTGAATTTGTAAAACTGAGAAATGAAATAGGAATTGTTTCCTTTTGAGAACTTGGATTAAGGGAGAGTATTCTGGTTAACACAAGCGTGTGGTAATTAACAGCTTTGTTCTGTTCTGTTTCTGCAGTAACTACTTTCCATTACAGATATTTACACAGACCCTTGGTCAGACTGTACATTCAAATATTTTTCCTACTGCCTTAGTTTTGAGTTGAAGGTGTTCGATATTGGTCCACTTATGCCTCTTTCTTTAATTTCTCTAGTATATGTATACATGCGAGAACATAGCTAAGTGGAGAAAAGAAATAAGAGACAAAAAAAATGTGAAAAAGAAAACTGTAAGAAGAAAAGTAGTGCAGAAAGAACATCTGTCTACAAGAATTCAGAAATATAAAGGTAAAGGAAGTTGCAAAGGGTTCCTGAGTGTGTAGGGAGAGTGTCTAGTTTTAGTCTAAAAATTGACGTATACTAGACGCATTCAGAAAACCTAACCATCAGTTCGCAAATTAATCGAATTCTCGTGCTCACCGTACCTAAGAAAGTGAATTCATCCAAAACAATTGCACAGATAAAAAGTTTCATTTGAGATTTAAACAAGAAATATAAGATAAAATGTTTAAAGAGTAGCGAATATGAGGCTTGAAGAAAACAGAGAAAGCATGAAAACGACGCAGTACCGAGTGAGTGGCTAGGCAGAGGGAGGCGGAGGAGCAGAAGAAGCGTCAGCAGGAATAACGAGAGTCCAATCCGGAGGAAGAGGAGGCATAGGATCGTACACAGTTGGCTTGCGGTTTATATCCCATGGCTGCGTCTTCCGTGGCCGAGTCTTCATGTGATGCGCAGTCGCTTTCTTCTGCGGTCGAGACGAACACACTATCGTCAATACTCCGTCACTTCTCTTTCCAATTCCCAGTGCTTGTGGTGGCGCCATCACCACTCCACACCCAAACATGCTTGACAACGACGACATCCTTCTCTCTTCTCGCTTTTCTCATTTCTCTTCTGTTGTTTCTCAAACATTCATCTCTTACCGGTTTATCCCTCTCAGATATTTTTCCAAAACTTCCCAATTTACCCTTCGTATTTTGGTTCGGAGGTACAAGGCCCAAAGGTTATTTGCTTTTTCCCTCTTCGACAGTTTCCTCCTCCATCTATTAAATTTTGGTTTAATCCTTTCTGACGTCCCTATTTGTGTAGGAATGTCTCAGATAGGTCCTCTTTTTCTAAAGTGTATCAAAATGGTCCTTAATTTTGAAAGTTTATATCAATTGAGTCCTTTCCGTTAAGTTGGCTGGACGGCGTTAAAAAAATTGATGAGTGGGATGTTGAGATGACGAACGAACGCTCGTCCACCAGCGAACGAACGCTCGTCCACCAGCGAACGAACGCTCGTCGACCTCTTACCGCTGGACGACCGTTCGTTCCACACTGGACGACCGTTCGTTCGGTGGTCGTCGAGCGTTCGTTTGCTGGTGGACGAGCGTTCGTTCGCTGGTGGACGAGCGTTCGTTCGTCATCTGAGACACTTTAGAAAACGAGGACCTATCTGAGACATTCCTACACAAATAGGGACGTCAAAAAGGATTAAACCTTAAATTTTTCCTTACACTACATTATTCTGGAAAGTTTTGAAGAGTGTAAAAAGAAAATTGACAGGGTACAGAAAGAAACATCCTCCCTCTTCACGAACTTTACTGGGCTTGGTCTTTTCTTTCTATACCTTTTGGGCTTCCCCTTTTGCAGACACCTTTGCTGAAATTAATCCATGATTCGATAACAGTACAGAAGCATGAACCATCTAATCTCTAAATTTATAATGATGAATTAAATTTGTTTTTTACACTGATAGACAAGAAAAATTATTTCCAAAATACTAATTAATATTAATGTGGTCTCTTTGAAATTAATTTAATCATTTCTTATTAACTAACATTATTAAATAATGCCAAAAGGTACTGAAATAAAAATCTCATTTTACTTTCTCTATTTCTTTCTTCTTATTCGTCCATTAGTTATGTATTATCTCATAATTTATCCATTTAATTAGTAAACACTTTCAAAATTTTAAGTATAAACTTGGACAAACTTTTCCCCAAAAAAAAACATTTATAGAAGATGAAAATAATAAAATAAAAAAATAAGAACATTTCTCGCAAACTAAAATTTTTGCATAAATTAATAAATTACAAATAATTTTTTTTTCTTTCGATTCTAGGTCCATCGAGATACATAATTAGCATTAGTGACCATAATTATCTATTCTATATATTTTTTTTAAAGTTTAAACAAAGATTAATATCCCTTGTCCGTTAACTCAGGAGCTTAGCTGTTATCAACAATGTTTAAAAGGACGCAAACAAAATCCATTTAATAGGGAACATGGCAACAAAAACACGAAGACACTCCTTTGTTACTACTCAAACCCAAATTCGTACTTAGGTGTGAGCAATTTCTTCTGGCAATACACAATGCATATAGTTGTAAACCTTCCTTTGCCTAGTGGAGACAGGCATTCCGGCGGTGTAGGCTAATAAAGTTTTACTATTTTAAATTCTACTGTCCTTTGCAAGACCGAAAGGTGAATGTAAAATTTCACCAATGTAATTTGTCATTCATCAAGTTTACAACATCTAAATTTACCTTCATTGGTCCTTGATCAATGGTCATAATTTAACCATATTAGTGTAAATGTAGATTAGGGATGACAAAAATATCTGGTCTGCGATATCCACGGATAAAACCTGCGACGGATAGTTAATATTTGTGGATATATAGATAGCGGATATTTTAATACTCACTTATAAAAGGGTTGGGTGTGGGTATTATACTATCCGTACTTGCGGATATCCACTATTCCAAAAAATAAAAATAAAAATTTAATTTATATTTTGTTGAGTTAAATTTAATTAAAATTAACATTAATTTATATTTTATGAGGTTAAATTTAATTAAAATATAATTTTAATTTGTATTTAATTTAATTTATATTATATTTTATATATTTTTTGAAATTTTATTTAAATTTTATCTTGATAATTTATAAAAATATATTTTTAAAATATTTACAGATATCCGTGGGTATCTGCGGGTTTTAAAATATTCGCAAATATTTTTTAAGTAGGTAGAGAATGAATTTTTTTGTCAGGTTGGATTGCGGATAAACTATCTGTGCTCGACTCAACCTGTTGTCATCTAAGGTGATCATGAATATTAAATGTCAAAATAACTATATTTCTATCATCAATTTAATCATTTAGTTAATAGTTTATAAATACACATTAATATTAAAAGAAGTATACATTTAATACTCTTTATTATTATTATTATTGTTTAATTTATTTATTTTTACTTAAGTGAATATGTCTATTTCATTTGGATTTTCATTTTATATTGGACAATGAATCATTGTCAGTCTTCAAAGTGACTACACTATAAAATTGACCTTATTCCTTCTACAACTAGTTCATAAAATTGGCCTTTATTTATGCTAATGTTAGATCATAATTCTAACTTATTAATGAATCATTGGGGGTAAAGAAATGTAGGGACTAATCTTGAGAGGTAACCTAAGATATATTCAAATTAATTGTAAAATACAGGTATACTACTATTGAAATTTTGTCATATTTTAACACTAATCAACTTTCGTTGTGTGTTCTTTTGTACTAACAATTTGCATTCAATTTTGTTTGGCTTTATTAAATTAATGTTAAAACACTTTTTGTCCTTTCATAAGGAAAACAAGTTGTCAGTCATAATAACATCCAGTTTTTAATCATATGCATTTAGGCTGATGGCTATGTATTCTTTCTTGTTTGTTTCAGGTAAAGAACAAGAATATTGGGAGCAGGACAATATAAGAGAAGAGTATGATCCAGTAGCATACAGGTTTGATAAGATTTCAGTCCTATCCATAGTGATTACATGATTACAGTAGTCACTAGTGAACCTTGTAATTTAATTTATTACCATCAGTTTATTTGTGCAATAAAGTTTGATTGTTTCGGTGCCCTGATTCTCTTTTTAATTCTTACGAAACTATAAACCATTGATATCTATATTTCTTATATTATAAGATATTCATTTTAGTCCTTATACTATTTAAGAAACATCAGGTGTTCTGTAGTAGATGGTTGTCACCTCAAAATTATTAGTTACTGGACATCAAAACCATAAAATAAAATTTGATGGAGATCAAAACCATTAAATTAGTATATTACAGATACAAGAAACATATTTAAGTCTGTTTTTTTTGTTTCCTTATCTTAGTCGGTTTCATTCTGTTAGTGAACTAGGGATTTTTGAAGCTGCTCTAGTACCTGATCTAATTAGTAATTATTAGAATAAATAGGCTTTTGCACCAAAGTAGGCAAATATGCCTTCTCTATTACCAAAATAGGCAAAATTTGACCGAAAGTGAAGTCGTGGGGGGCCGAACGACTTCAAAAGAAGAAGTCGTGCCCCCCTGCACGCCTTCACACTGTTCATAGGTACAGTGTTGAAGTCGTGCACCCCAAAAACGACTTCTGGGTCCAGTAATCGATTACATTGATTTGGTAATCGATTACAGAGTGTTGAAATGGTGACCAGGCAGAAAACGTACTGGTAATCGATTACGACATTTCGGTAATCGATTACCAGCTTGATTGTGTAGCAAGAAGCACTCTGCACTCTGAGCGAGCAGTGGACGCTCGTAGAGCGAGCAGTGGACGCTCGTAGAGCGAGCAGTGGACGCTCGTAGAGCGAGCAGAAGAGGACGCTCGTCCAGCAAATACGCGCAGTGGACGCTCGTCCTGCAAGCAGAAGTGGACGCTCGTACGCACGAGAGCACGCTCGTCCAGAGAGAAGAGAACGCTCGCCCTGTGGACGCAAGAGAGGACGCTCGTACTAACGAGAGGACACTCGTCCAGAGAGAAGAGAACGCTCGCCCTGTGGACGCAAGAGAGGACGCTTGTACGCACAAGAGGACGCTCGTCCAGATAGATGAGAACGCTCGCCCTGTGGACGCAAGAGAGGACGCTCGTCCAGCTAAAAGAGGGGCGTCGGGCGCCAGTTTTTGCGAGAAGCTTGCGCTCGGGCGTCGTGTAGGGTGGTCACGATTTCAACACTCTGTAATCGATTACCGTTACGTTGTAATCGATTACCGTCAGAAGTCGTTTTTGGGGTGCACGACTTCAACACTGTTCATATCAACAGTGTGAAGTCGTGCAGGGGGGCACGACTTCTTTAATTGAAGTCGTTTGGGCCCCCCACGACTTCCCCATTTTCGTAATATGGTTTGAATTTGACAATTTTGGTAATATTAGAGGCATATTTGCCTACTTTGGTGCAAAAGCCGAATAAATAGAAGTTTTAAGTTAAGTTATTTCTTGCATAAACTTATGATGTTTTCCAATGTGATACAAAAACATATAAAATTGGCCTTTATTTATGCTAATGCTAGATCATAATTCTATCTGATTAATGAATCATTCGGGTAAAGAAATATAGGGACTAGTCTTGAGAGGCAACCTACGATATATTCAAACTAATTGTAAAATACAGTTGCTGCTATACTATTGAAATTTTATCATGTATTCCAACACTGATCAACTTTCGCTGTGTGTTCTTTTGTATTAACAATCTCCATTCAATTTTGTTTGGCTTTATTAAATTAATGTTAAAACACTTTTTGTGCTTTTATCAGGAAAAAAAGTTATGATTACAAGTGTTGTAACATCCCAATTATATAATAACCAATATTATATAATAAAGACGTCAACATTCAAATATAGAGAACAGTCAGCATATGACGTGTAATTTAAGTGCGGAATTACAGTCATCCGAAAAAGAAAGGAACGAAAATTTAAACTTAACAGTTTAAATTATTGAACACTACAACAAGTGTTCGAATAGGAAAGTTCTTAGCAGACTAAACCGGAACCTCGATATCCTCTAGCTCTTGCTCCAAGGGAATCTCCTCGACAACATCTGCTCCCATCCAAGTGGATGATCATCGCCAAAGGAACGAAAATTTAAACTTAACGGTTTAAATTATTGAACACTACAACAAGTGTTCGAATAGGAAAGTTCTTAGAAGACTAAACCGCAACCTCGGTATCCTCTAGCTCTTGCTCCAAGGGAATCTCCTCGACAACATCTGCTCCCATCCAAGTGGATGATCATCGCCAAAGAAACGAAAATTTAAACTTAACGGTTTAAATTATTGAACACTACAACAAGTGTTCGAATAGGAAAGTTCTTAGCAGACTAAACCGCAACCTCGGTATCCTCTAGCTCTTGCTCCAAGGGAATCTCCTCGACAACATCTACTCCCATCCAAGTGGATGATCATCGCCAACGAAACATACCCAAACAGCACATAACAAAAACAATGCAAGGGTGAGCTAGATATAAAAAAAACATGTTATACATATAGCACAGTTAATTCATGTCATCATACGTAGTTATATATATATATAAGAACAATTCAAGCATACTCATTAAACCACAACTCACACTCACACGACTCATCCGGATTTGTATAACTCTCGAACTAGCAATCGTCTTTGCACTTGCATAGTTCTGTTGGCACTCTTCAACACTAGCAAGGTGAATCCCCAAGCTGCCTATCTCTGCCATTAAAGGCTATAGACGAGGACCTCCCTCTACTCTCACCACAGACACTGTTCTTCTCTATGTGAGCATGAACAATGCTTTGAGTGTAGGGATAGAGAGACCGAGCCCAAAGTTCACTACAGTTATACAGAACAACCACAACACCACATATCACTTTCATCCATCTCTCCCCGAGATGTCCAAATCATACTCAAACTCATCATTTACATCCACAGTCATCTCTCCCTGAGATGTCCAAATCATACTCAAACTCATCATTTACAACCACAATCATATTATCAAAGTAATTTATCATATCTCATGCATTCACATGTTTTTCACATAAATCACATCAGAGTATATATTCCAACCACATTGCACACTTAAAACAAGAGCAAATAACCTTGGAACCGAACACTATTTGCCGAGCACTATTTGGACGAATACATTTGGACGAACGCTATCTGCCTAATGCTATTGCTGAATACTAGTTGGTTGAATACTATTTGGACGAACGCTATATGACCGAACGCTATCTGCCGAACGCTATATGCCGAACGTATTTGGCCAATGTAAGACCCTTGTAAACTCAAAATTTTACCAAGTTGTAAAAATTTCAAGTTGTAGTGTAAAATAGAATGTTGTCAAAATTTGACATGGTTTACTATTTTATGTATAACTTTTTATACAATTAATATTTTGGGTTAATTCTTTTTCCATTAGAAAGTAGACTCAAAGAGCTTCGATTTGAGTACTCATACGTTTTTTTTTCAACATCGGGAAGGGCCTCAACCAAATCAAACAAGTCACGAAAAACGTTATTTTGAGTTTTCTGCTAGTTAATCGATTAACAGCTGTAGTTAATCGATTGTTACAGAGAAAATTCGTGTTTTAGCCTCTGGACTCGAGTTAATCGATTAGCACTTTAGTTAATCGATTAGCTACGTCAGTTATGGAAACATAACAGCCTGGAACACGTTTTTTTGAGCGTGCAAGGTTCGGGAATCTTCCCACAAACCATTCTTTCCAGATTTTGGGGCTGGAAAATGGATTAGTAAGGCCAGATGTCGGTCTTTTATTGCTAAATTACAATATCTTGGGTCCTTGCTTGTCTTGGAGCCCTTTCTTTAAATCCAAATCAGACTTGGAAGTTTGGGGAGAGTGGAGAGCTTTTTGGTGTGAGGAGAACGAAACTCTAAGTGTGCAGAGGTATTGGAGCGTGCTTGGTCTACCAGAAGGGAAGAGTTACTCTCTTGGAAGAAGAAGTTAAGATCTTCAAGAGGTAAGGGGAGCTAATCTATGTATTTTACTTTGTGGAAAATTTATATGAATTGGATGAAATGTTTTAAGCATATGGAGATGATGTTAGATTGATCCTTGATCTTTGGTTTTCTGTTTGAATCTATGGACTTGTTATTATCAATATGATAAGGTGATATAATTAAATGATGGATTGAGAATTCTGAATATGAAAGAAGCTTGAAGGTAAAGTTGTAAGGGGAGTTAGATTTAATCTATGAATTCTGCATAAGTTGGATGATGAAATAATTGTGTAAGGTGATGAATATATGTGAATTGGATGATGGAAATTCGTTCTAGCATGTTGGTATATGCGTAAATGAAGTTTTGATGGATTTGGGTGTGAATTAGGGTGGTAAACAAGGAAGTTTTAACTCACTTTTCATGGAATACGAAAATTGTGTGTTTTGCTTAGTTAATGAATTTTTGGTTGGATGAATTGATGGAAGTATGAGATGATTATTGGAATTGTGTATGTTGGATCTGTGTTGACATGAAAATTCGGTGGTAGTGTTGTTAGAAAGGAAATTGTGACATCCCAAAAATACAGTAAAAACCATATAATTAGAAAATCACAGTTAATAATAAAGCAGTACAGTTTTCCAACTTAAAAGTTAAAACCAAACGAACGCTCAAGGACGAACGTCCTTGAATACGGTCTTATAACAATAAGGAACGAATGCGCAAAGTCGCATGCCCATACAATAATCACGAATTACAACCGAACGTAAAAATTTAAAACTTGACCGAACGGTCATACATAATAGTGCTAAAGGATCGGTCGAGCGTCTCACTGCTCGGTCTTCACTTCAACTTCAACCAGATTCTCTTCGTTCAATGCCTCCTCCAAATGCTCAACTCCCTCTGCTCACATCCACACGGATGATCATTGCAACGACAGGACGGACGTACAAAACGAGACAACACAAGGAAAACGCAAGGGTAAGCTTACTTAATTTAACTCATGCATCAGTCATACAATTCATTACATAATTCATCACATATCAAGGCATTATAACACATGCACAAAATAAAACTAGACACGACTGACTGTCCGGACTGTATGAAATCTGCGTAGTTACAGGCGTTCGTGCACCCGGGTGGTGTGGTAACTGGCATTCTCATCAGCTGCCACCCGAGGTTAGTACGTCCGTCCAAAGTACCTCTAAGGACGACGACCTCCTGCCATTCCCACGCATGACGTGCGCCTCTACTTGAGGACGATCACTCACGGAATATCAGGATTGAACAGCCAGCATTAACTTCCCACAGTCATACTTTACGAATTTCAACAATCATCTGAGTCGTTCCTACCTGGAACGCTCGTTCAAAATCATAACTTTCCATTCATCTCATATACTCTTCATCATTTACTATTTGTCATTTTACTATTCATCATTTACTGTTCATCATGTACTATTCCTCATTTAAATACCGAACGTTCCATCACAAGGGGAAAGAGGACGAACGCTATCCGCGAGCCCAAAAGACGTTCGTCGGATCAAAGACCGAACGCTAAAAACGAGACCAAAGGATGCTCGTTCGGAACAAAGAACGAACGGCAAAATCTGCAGCAAATTCAAATAGCACTGTTGATTGGTCGAACGCTAATTTTTTTTAGGAAAGAGTACGAGCGCTCAAAATGATACTGAGCGTCATTCTGGACGAACGCTCAGCATAAGGCCGAACCTCCCTTTGAACGAGCACTCGGTATATGACCGAGCCTCATATAGTACGAACGCACAGTATGAAACCATACGTCACTTTGAGCGTACGTTCTGTGTAATACCGAACGCTTTCCAGAACGATCGTCCGGTGTGAGACCGAACGTTAAATTAACAGATATTGATAAATAAACTAAAGCATATTTGAAGAAGTAATACGAACGGGAACATGCACTGTTACATATAATTACACAAGTACAAAAGAGAGAATTTATCAAAAGAATCAGATTCAACAGTGTCAGACCGAACGCTCAAACAGAGTATTCTAGGATGAGGACGTTCGTCCTCAACCAGAGACTTTATTAATTTGGCCAAGAAAACCGAGCAGTCAGAGACCGTCTCAGTAACGAACGTAAAATGTCATGGGAAATAACAAAAAAAGGCAGATCAAAACAGTGCTTGGCCGAACACTCAAGAATAGCAATTTAGGGCGAGGACGTTCGTCCTCAACAAGGAAAAACCGAACGATCAAGGATCGTTCCGTTCGAACGTACCATATTTCTTGGGAAAATTCATTTCTCATTAAAGTCACATGATTTCATTCGTTCATATCAAACCAAAATCTCAACTTTGTAAATCTCATTTCATGTAACGTCTCATGCATCATAAGTAACATAGTCATACATCAATTTCAATCCATAATAACGAACGTTCATACAATCAAATACAGTAACATCATACAGTGAAATAACGAACGTTCACATACAGCATGCATCAAAAACAGTTAAATTAGGTAAGCTTCCCTTACCCGGAAATGAACGAACGTTCACAGGCGCACACAAACGCTTTCTACTCAAATCCTTATCACCAACGCTCGTTAATCCGATATCTGAACGAACGCTCAGAAATTCACCTGTTAGGACGAACGTTCAGAATATTTAAGAACGAACGCTACGGGACAAACGCATGAGCGAACGCTCGTCAGGCTAAACAAAAGCGAGCGTTCAAATTAACTTGGACGAACGTTCAATTCGTCTAAATTTGGACGAACGTTCAATTCGTCTAAATTTGGACGAACGTCCAATTTGAAACAAATTGGACGAACGCAATTCTGCAGATTCTGCAGAATCGCAGGTTTTCCAGAAAACCAGAAAACCTCCATTTTTGATTCTAAAGCTTTTGGATTTCTACAAAAACAGTAAGATTAACTCATCAAAACGAAAAATCTAGCACTTCTTACCTCTTGAAGACTTCCTTTGTGAATCTTGAACCTAGAAATACAAGTGTCTGGATCTCCTTCCAACTCCAAAGTTCTTCACTTCTTCTCTCCCACAACTTCCTGCAGCTTCAACTTCACCTCTCTCACCTTCTCTCAGAATTTTGCAGCAAGGATTTCCCATCCCCCGTAGCTTCCTTTTAATCCCCCAAACTCTTCCCTCTTCCCCTCTTCCTCTCTTTCCTTTTCTTGTCTTCTTTTTATTTTTGTTTTCAAGAGGGAAGCAACGTTTGCTGTCCCTTGTGGCAGCGCTCGTTGCTTCCTCCCTTGTCTTTCTTTTTTTTTTTTTTTTTTTTTTTTTTTTTTTTACAAATCCTTACATTCTCCCCAACAACAAAAATTTTCGTCCTCGAAAATTAGAACGGAGTCTCGAACAGATGGGGATACAAATCCCTCATAGCATCTTCCACTTCCCATGTAGAGTCGCCCGTCTTTTCATCCCAGACGACCTTCACCAATCTGACTGCTTTCCTCTTGTAGTATTTGGTGTTGCTATCTTCAATGCGTACCGGCTGCATCTCCAATGTACGATCTTGACGAAGACGAATATCTTCTAACTCTAATATGTGAGAAGGATCGGATACGTACTTCCGAAGTTGAGAAACGTGGAAGACTGGATGCAAGTTTGATAACTGAGGTGGCAAAGATAACTCGTACGCAACTAGCCCGATCTTCCTCAAGATCTGATAAGGTCCGATGAATTTGGGGGACAACTTCTTGGGTCGAATGGCTCTCCCAACTCCAGTAGTCGGATGTAGTCTAAGGAAGACGTGATCTCCAGCATCGAACTCCAATGGCCTTCTTCTTTTGTCAGCGTATGACTTCTGTCTACTCCGAGATGCCTTCAGCCTTTCTTGGATCAATTTCACCTTCTCAGTCGTCTGCTGAATGAGCTCTGGTCCGGTTAAGACCTTTTCTCCTTCTTGAAACCAACACAATGGCGTTCGACACTTTCTCCCATACAGAGCTTCGAAGGGAGCCATTCCTATGCTGGCTTGGAAACTGTTGTTGTAGGTGAACTCTACCAAAGGTAAGACTTCATCCCAAACGCCCATGTGATCTAGAACACACGTTCTCAACAAGTCTTCAAGCGTCTGGATGGTCCTCTCGGACTGACCGTCCGTCTGAGGATGATAGGCCGAACTCATATGGAGTTTGCTACCGAGCTCACTTTGTAATGATCGCCAAAACCGAGAAGTAAATCTCGTGTCTCGGTCTGAAACAATGCTAGACGGAACTCCATGTAGACGAACAATTTCCTTGATGTAAAGTTTAGCAAGGTTCGTCATTGACATTTTCAGGTTGACCGCTAGAAAGTGAGCACTCTTCGTCAGACGATCCACGATTACCCATATGGAATCATGATTCCTGACCGTACGAGGTAAGTGAGTCACGAAGTCCATTGCAATGCCGTCCCACTTCCATTCCGGAATCTCTAACTGCTGAAGTAGACCGCCTGGCCTCTGATGTTCAGCCTTGGCTCGTTGACACGTTAAACACGATGCCACAAAACGTGCGACATCACTCTTCATTCCCGGCCACCAGAAAGATTTCCTGAGGTCTTGATACATCTTAGTCATACCGGGGTGTATACTAAGACGGCTGTGATGTCCTTCCTCAAGAATGATCCTTTTCAACTCGCCATCATTCGGAATGCACGTCCTACCCATGTAACGTAGCATACCATCAGTTCCAGTGTTAAAATGTTGAGCTTGATCTGTACCGAGTGCATTCAAGATCTTCACCAACTCTTCGTCTTTTCGCTGCTTCATTCTGATCTGGTCAAATACGTCACTGGAGATTCTAAGAGTACAACATTTAATAACATTCGGTTCCAAGTCGAACTGTAACCTTAGATCTCTAAAACTCTCTACCAAACTTAACTCTCGGACCATCATGGAGGAGACGTGAACTACCTTTCTGCTTAAAGCGTCTGCTACAACATTTGCTTTTCCCGGGTGGTATAGTAGTTCAAAGTCGTAGTCCTTCAAGAACTCTAGCCAACGTCTCTGTCTCATATTTAATTCCTTTTGATCAAAGAGGTACTTAAGACTCTTATGATCACTGAACACTTGGAAAGTTGATCCATACAAGTAGTGCCTCCAAATCTTCAAAGCAAAGACGACCGCTGCTAATTCCAGATCGTGAGTTGGGTAGTTCCTCTCGTGAACCTTCAGTTGCCGAGAAGCGTAAGCAACCACCCTCTTTTCTTGCATGAGTACACAGCCTAAACCCTGATGAGACGCGTCACAATATACCACGAAGGGTTTAGCCGGGTCAGGTATGACCAGTACTGGGGCGCTTGTTAACTTATTCTTCAATTCCTGGAAACTTCTTTCACACCGATCGGTCCAAACGAACGGTTGATCTTTTCTGGTCAGCTGAGTAAGCGGAGCTACTATTTTGGAAAATCCTTCAATGAACCGTCTATAGTATCCCGCGAGTCCCACAAAACTACGAACCTCGGTAACTGAGCGTGGACTCTCCCATTCCAGTACTGCTCTTACTTTAGCCGGATCTACTGAGATTCCTTCAGCTGAAACAACATGTCCCAAGAATGGTACTTCCTTCATCCAGAATTCACATTTAGAGAATTTGGCATATAACTCCTTTTCTCTTAGCACGCCTAGAACGATCCTCAAGTGATCCTCATGCTCTTCATAGCTTTTGGAGTAGACAAGAATGTCATCAATGAAGACGACTACGAACTTGTCTAGATACGGTCTGAAGATACGATTCATGTAGTCCATAAATATTGCTGGGGCGTTTGTTACACCGAACGGCATTACTACATACTCGTAGTGTCCGTATCGAGATCGGAAGGCTGTCTTCTGGATGTCTTCTTCCTTCACCCGAATCTGATGATATCCCGACCGTAAATCAATCTTTGAAAATATGACCGCGCCATGCAATTGATCTAGCAGGTCGTCTATCCGAGGCAAAGGGTACTTGTTCTTGATAGTCAGTTTGTTTAACTGCCTATAATCAATGCAGAGACGAGAGCTTCCATCCTTCTTCTTCACTAAGAGTACCGGCGCTCCCCAAGGTGATGCACTAGGTCTGATAAACTGCTTATCCATTAACTCTTCAATCTGTTTCTTGAGTTCAGCTAACTCTGCTGGCGACATCCGATAAGGTGCAATAGAGATAGGTCCAGCATTGGACACTAAGTCGATAGTAAATTCCACCTCGCGTGGAGGAGGTAATCCAGGCACTTCATCAGGAAATACGTCAGGGAATTCATCCACGACTGATCGTCCTCCATTCAGTTTACCGGACGATCGCTCATGATTCAAATCTTCAAGTTGTTCGTCCGAATGCGTCATGATCAGAAAGCAACTGGCGCCATCCACGATGTCTTCTTTCAGTTGACCGAGCGTCACAGATAGATCCACTTCGTACTCGTCCGGAAACACCAGTTCTTTTGCACCACAATCTATGAGAATGCGATTGGTAGCCAGCCAATCCATTCCTAAGATTACTTCAAGATCTTTCAAGGGTAGACAGATGAGGTTCACTTTATAATTTCGCCCCTCAACCTCTATAGGACACTTAACACATACAGTAGACGTTCTAACCTCACCAGCCGCTGGGGTTGATACTACCAAGTCGAACTGCATCTCGCGTTCGGCTAATCCCAATTTCTCAACACACGCCTTCGAAATGAAGGAGTGTGTTGCCCCCGAATCATACAACACACAAACAGGCATTCCATGTAATAAGCAAGTACCAGTGACGAGCGTACCTGAACTGGCAGCTTCCGCGGCCGTGATCGCATAAACTCTACCAACAGCCTGTGCTCGTCCACCCCTTCCCTGTTGCATTCTTCCAGCATTTGGCGGCCTCATTGGCGCTCGTCCGCCCATATTACAGTCGCGCTCTATGTGACCATTCCTTCCACAACGAGTGCAGGACTTTACTCCCAATAACTGAGGGCATGACGACCGGTAGTGTGGTCCTCCGCATTGGAAACACTTGACTGATTCGTGCTGTCCAGACTGTCCGGCAATAACCATAGCCTGAGAATTAGATGGTTGTGCTGGGCGAGCATATGGCAACCTGTTCCGATTCAGATTAGGTCTGGACATGATCGGTCCCCTAGCTGGTTGTTGCTGCTTCTTCTGACGTTCTGCTTCAGCCATATTTTTCTCCAACACTTTTGCTCTCTCAATCATGGCAGGAAAAGACTTAATGCAAAGGCTGGATATCAGTACCTTCAGATCACTTCTCAGTCCATTTTCAAACTTCCTGCACTGCCACACTTCACTGGTGGCAAGGGTATTAAAGCGAACCAGATGTTTGAACCTGTTGGTGTACTCCGAAACAGACATATTACCCTGTACCAACTGGAGAAACTCCACTTCTTTGCCGAAACGAACACTATCCGGGAAATACTCCTCATAAAACTTTTCCTTGAAGACTTCCCAGGAAATAGGGCTGTGAGATTCTGCTAGTATCATCTTCGCAGTCGACCACCAATGACTGGCCTCTCCAGTCAACAGATACTCAGTGAATGCCAGTCTTCGATCGTTCGGACATTCCTTGGCATCGTAAATCTGTTCCATGTCCCTTATCCATTGATCAGCTCCGTCGGGAAGGCACTTCCCATCAAATTTTGCAGGACGATGCTGTAAAAAGTTCTCCAAACTCCATTCAGTCTGATGAGTAGTGTTTGAAGCAGATGCTCCCGGTGTACCCCTGGTAGCTGCAAGAATTTCCATAAGCTGTCTCTGAGTCACTTCAGAATTTGCACGAGCGGCCTCCAAACTCTGTAAGGCAGCCGCATTTTGCTGCGTCAAAACAGCGTTCTGCTCTTGTAGCCTTTCAATTACTGATTCCAACAATCTGGTGTTGTTGGGCACATCATGTTCATTGGTCTGCGGTGGAGGAGGAGGAGGAAGTCTAGGTGCCATTGATTCTCTGGAACAGAGAAAAGAAACGAACGTTAATCCTGTTTAAAGAGTCGAAAATAACTCATTAAACGCAATTTAAGCACACAGCAAAAACACAGTGTACTCATAACCTACAGTGTCCTTAAAAGAACAAAACTGCTCTGATACCACTAATGTGACATCCCAAAAATACAGTAAAAACCATATAATTAGAAAATCACAGTTAATAATAAAGCAGTACAGTTTTCCAACTTAAAAGTTAAAACCAAACGAACGCTCAAGGACGAACGTCCTTGAATACGGTCTTATAACAATAAGGAACGAATGCGCAAAGTCGCATGCCCATACAATAATCACGAATTACAACCGAACGTAAAAATTTAAAACTTGACCGAACGGTCATACATAATAGTGCTAAAGGATCGGTCGAGCGTCTCACTGCTCGGTCTTCACTTCAACTTCAACCAGATTCTCTTCGTTCAATGCCTCCTCCAAATGCTCAACTCCCTCTGCTCACATCCACACGGATGATCATTGCAACGACAGGACGGACGTACAAAACGAGACAACACAAGGAAAACGCAAGGGTAAGCTTACTTAATTTAACTCATGCATCAGTCATACAATTCATTACATAATTCATCACATATCAAGGCATTATAACACATGCACAAAATAAAACTAGACACGACTGACTGTCCGGACTGTATGAAATCTGCGTAGTTACAGGCGTTCGTGCACCCGGGTGGTGTGGTAACTGGCATTCTCATCAGCTGCCACCCGAGGTTAGTACGTCCGTCCAAAGTACCTCTAAGGACGACGACCTCCTGCCATTCCCACGCATGACGTGCGCCTCTACTTGAGGACGATCACTCACGGAATATCAGGATTGAACAGCCAGCATTAACTTCCCACAGTCATACTTTACGAATTTCAACAATCATCTGAGTCGTTCCTACCTGGAACGCTCGTTCAAAATCATAACTTTCCATTCATCTCATATACTCTTCATCATTTACTATTTGTCATTTTACTATTCATCATTTACTGTTCATCATGTACTATTCCTCATTTAAATACCGAACGTTCCATCACAAGGGGAAAGAGGACGAACGCTATCCGCGAGCCCAAAAGACGTTCGTCGGATCAAAGACCGAACGCTAAAAACGAGACCAAAGGATGCTCGTTCGGAACAAAGAACGAACGGCAAAATCTGCAGCAAATTCAAATAGCACTGTTGATTGGTCGAACGCTAATTTTTTTTAGGAAAGAGTACGAGCGCTCAAAATGATACTGAGCGTCATTCTGGACGAACGCTCAGCATAAGGCCGAACCTCCCTTTGAACGAGCACTCGGTATATGACCGAGCCTCATATAGTACGAACGCACAGTATGAAACCATACGTCACTTTGAGCGTACGTTCTGTGTAATACCGAACGCTTTCCAGAACGATCGTCCGGTGTGAGACCGAACGTTAAATTAACAGATATTGATAAATAAACTAAAGCATATTTGAAGAAGTAATACGAACGGGAACATGCACTGTTACATATAATTACACAAGTACAAAAGAGAGAATTTATCAAAAGAATCAGATTCAACAGTGTCAGACCGAACGCTCAAACAGAGTATTCTAGGATGAGGACGTTCGTCCTCAACCAGAGACTTTATTAATTTGGCCAAGAAAACCGAGCAGTCAGAGACCGTCTCAGTAACGAACGTAAAATGTCATGGGAAATAACAAAAAAAGGCAGATCAAAACAGTGCTTGGCCGAACACTCAAGAATAGCAATTTAGGGCGAGGACGTTCGTCCTCAACAAGGAAAAACCGAACGATCAAGGATCGTTCCGTTCGAACGTACCATATTTCTTGGGAAAATTCATTTCTCATTAAAGTCACATGATTTCATTCGTTCATATCAAACCAAAATCTCAACTTTGTAAATCTCATTTCATGTAACGTCTCATGCATCATAAGTAACATAGTCATACATCAATTTCAATCCATAATAACGAACGTTCATACAATCAAATACAGTAACATCATACAGTGAAATAACGAACGTTCACATACAGCATGCATCAAAAACAGTTAAATTAGGTAAGCTTCCCTTACCCGGAAATGAACGAACGTTCACAGGCGCACACAAACGCTTTCTACTCAAATCCTTATCACCAACGCTCGTTAATCCGATATCTGAACGAACGCTCAGAAATTCACCTGTTAGGACGAACGTTCAGAATATTTAAGAACGAACGCTACGGGACAAACGCATGAGCGAACGCTCGTCAGGCTAAACAAAAGCGAGCGTTCAAATTAACTTGGACGAACGTTCAATTCGTCTAAATTTGGACGAACGTTCAATTCGTCTAAATTTGGACGAACGTCCAATTTGAAACAAATTGGACGAACGCAATTCTGCAGATTCTGCAGAATCGCAGGTTTTCCAGAAAACCAGAAAACCTCCATTTTTGATTCTAAAGCTTTTGGATTTCTACAAAAACAGTAAGATTAACTCATCAAAACGAAAAATCTAGCACTTCTTACCTCTTGAAGACTTCCTTTGTGAATCTTGAACCTAGAAATACAAGTGTCTGGATCTCCTTCCAACTCCAAAGTTCTTCACTTCTTCTCTCCCACAACTTCCTGCAGCTTCAACTTCACCTCTCTCACCTTCTCTCAGAATTTTGCAGCAAGGATTTCCCATCCCCCGTAGCTTCCTTTTAATCCCCCAAACTCTTCCCTCTTCCCCTCTTCCTCTCTTTCCTTTTCTTGTCTTCTTTTTATTTTTGTTTTCAAGAGGGAAGCAACGTTTGCTGTCCCTTGTGGCAGCGCTCGTTGCTTCCTCCCTTGTCTTTCTTTTTTTTTTTTTTTTTTTTTTTTTTTTTTTTTACAAATCCTTACAGAAATCAAGTGTCTTTATGGTCAATTTGGGCTATTTTAGAGGAAGTGAGGTAGGGATTTTGAGTAAATGAGGGCTGCAGTGTTCCTGGACTGTTTGGGCAGTCTAGACAAGTCCATTGTGACTTGTTAGAAACATAAAAGTGGTCTAAAACATGTTCCAAGTAGTAGAATCAAATTTGGGTCCCTAAGTTGTTGAAGTTAGTGTTTTGGAGCTGAAAGTGAACTTTAATCACTTAAAAAAATGGTAGTAGAAATGCTTAGAATCATTTGGATAAGTTTAATTAAGTCTAAAACGAGAATTAAGAGTCTAAGAAGTTGAGAAAAGTGGTTAGAAATGGTTAAGGGAGGTTCTGCTACCATTCTGCAGAATTCTGCATGATGCGAAAAACTGACCGTTCGTCCATGTCGGATTTGGACGATCGGTCATGCCATGTGCTGAGTGGCGTTCGATCAAATGTTGGTTTGGTTAACGTTCGTTCTTGATAGTAGCGTTCGGTCATAATCATGCTTTGGCTTAGGCATTTAGCGTTCGTCCTTGTCTGGAGAGCGTTCAGTTTTCCGGGATGATATTAATAGCGTTCGGTCATTGGTTTAAATAACGATCGCTCAAGTTATGGTTTAGTAACGATCGCTCAGGTGTTGGTTAGTAGCGTTCGTTCATTCGCTGGTTTAGTAGTGTTCGGTCAGTTGATGGTTTAATTATCGTTCGGTCTTCATAAGGTTTGATAGTAAAGCGCTCGTTCAATGAGTGTTGAATTCAATATGGTGTTCGGTTTTGAGCGTTCGGCCTAGTGTTTGATCTCACAGTGTTCGTCCATGAAGCGCTAGCTTTAACAGCGTTCGTCCCAATGGTGCTCGACTAAGAGTAAAACGCTCGTCCCAATAGTGCTCGACTAAGACTAACAACGTTCGTCCAAACAGTGTCCGTCCAATTGTTTATGACGTTCGTCAAAATAGTTAACTCGCACCTGCACTTTGCAGAATTTGTTTTCGATAGTTTTGGGGTTCCGGATGTCCGTTTTGGACGTTCTCTTGGTTGTTTTGGGGGTTCTTGACCCGTCTGGAACTGTTGGTAATGGTTTCAAACCTGTTTGAGTTACCTAAAAATGAGTATTAAAAAGATATTAAAAAGATATAAAGAAAATGTGTTAGGTGTACACTGTTTTGAGTTGTTTGATATATCTATTTGATATGGGAATGTTGGTTGATCTGATTGAGATTGGAAATTGATAGGAGAATGATGTTTGAATGGTTAAGTACTGTTGAAATCATGGTTGTATATGATTTGATTATAAGTTTCATGTTAAATGAAGAACTTGAATTGTTTAAAATTTGGTATTGTGATGATTATGTGATGATGATATGATATGTGCGTTATGGTATGGTTGGATTGGTATTGTGAGGATTATTGGATATGTGTATTTTTGGCTACTTGGTGTCATTAAATGAGTGGTGGATAGTAAGCGTTGTGGTTGCTGGCCCGGGAAAGCTCTATAGAATGATGGGAAGTAACCCTATACACGGGTGACGTGTGTAACCGCCCGGGGAATCTCTTACATTTATGTAAGAGTGATGGGGGTGACGTGGGGTACTAGTCCGGTGAAGCTCATTACAAAATTTGATTGGCGTTGTGCTTGCGGGCCCGAGGAATCTCTTTAGGCGAGTGATGAGGGGTATACTTGCACTTGTCCGGGGAAGCTCTTGATTAGAGTGATGGAGGGTGACTTGTGTACTTGCTCGGGGAATCTCCCTATAGAGTGATGGGAAGCAGCACTACACATTAGGGTAATGTGTAACGGCCCGGGGAAGCTCTGAAAAGAGTGATGGGAGTGACGCTAGTACAAATTGGTGTATGTATTTTGATTGATCTGTAATATTGGTGGATGTAGTCTGATTTATTTTGTAATGTATATTGGCGTATGCATTCTAATTTGATATTTTGATACATATTGGTATATGCATATGGTTGAAGCATAATTCGTACTTGGGTATATAGTTTGATCTGGTTAAGGTGTGGATGATAGTATGTTATTATGAGTATATTTATGATGTATATGAATTGTATTTTGTTAGCTCACCCTTGCTTGTTTGTGCATGTGAATGCGATGATCGTGTAATGTGTGATGTTATACGGGAGCAGATGTTATTGCAGATGTGATGGCTGATATTTCTGAACATGCATAAAGGATGAAAGAGAGATGGGATAGATGACTGGGAATGTATTTGTTTGTATTCGATCCTGACTATTTAAACGTTTTATTTTCGGAATAATCGGTTTGTAATAAATAACGTACTATTTTTCCGTGGAAGTTGAATATTAAAAATTTGAATTTTACTTACGTGTTTTACGGAAAAATTAGTCAGCGTAACACAAAATTTCGGGGTGTTACAGCCAACACTATTTACCGCGCTATTCGGACGAACGCTATCTGTCGACAGCTAAATTGCCGAACACTATGCTATTTGGACGGACGCTATAAAATCCATCATAATCAGGCCGAACGCTAAATACCGAGCACCATATTAGATTGAACACTATTTGGCCGTACGTCATGAGATTAAGCACTATTGACCGAACGCTAAACAGGACACCATATTAAATCGAATACTATTAGGCCGAACGCTAAAACCAAACACCTCATTCAAATCGGATACTGCTTGGACGAACGTTAAGATCAATCTCTTGGGCTCAACACTAAAACACCAAACGTTATTAGACCGCATACCATTAGTTCGAACACCAAAAGAATGAACGCTAAGATCAAGGACTTATGCTGGACGCTAAAACTCCAAACGCTGATAGACAGAATACTATTAGGTCGAACACTATTGAACGAACGTTAAGATCGAGCACTTAGACTTAACGCTAAAACAGCGAACTCTATTAGACTGAATACTATTATTCGAACACTGTTTGGACGATCGGTCAAACATCAAACCTCATCTAGATCGAACGCTAAGTTTTTACGAGCATTACCTGAGGACAAACATCATCGAGACCGAACGTTCTCTATGAACGATCACTAACTTAGAATAATCACCATCAGGATCGAACGTTCACTATCAGATCAAGATCAAACGCTAATCATAATTCATACATCAAGACCGAACGCTTACAATCTAAACCTCAAAATACCTGATCCAGGTCAAACGCTATCAATCACTAATACCCAAGACCGAACGCTTATGATCCAAACCTAATAATCCAAATTAAGGACGAACGACTACAATCACTAATTCACCAAAACGAATGCTCAAGATCACTTCCTGAGAATACCAATTTAGGACGAACGCTTATAATCACTATTGCACCAAAACCGAACGCTCTCGATTCAAACCTAAGAATCCAATTTAAGACCGAACGCTCAAAATTACTAATACACCAAGGTTAGAGGGTGTGGGAACGTAAACTCCTTGTGATTTTGATAACCTTGTGTGCCAATAACTAAGCGTGGCTATGTCCACTCATAAACAGTGAAAGCTTTTGGATGGATTGTTTGAGCACTGATCGCTACCATGAGCAAGGCTGGGCAATCTCTGAAATCGGTTCTCTTGGATTTGATTCACAAGAGCAATGGCTTGAGATCCTTCAAGCAAATTGTGAGACCCTAGGAAATCAGCACTGCAAATCCCTGACACATCACCATTAATACACGCCACATCACTGCTCAGGGAAATTAAAAACCCACTTTGCACCGCATGCAAGTCTGCCATGTGTCATCTTAGAACCTTAGGAAATCTGTAGTGGGAAATAGGTGGCAGTAAGTGAGTGCATGGCCGTTTGACGTGGGGGGGGGAGAAAATGATTTCTCTGAAAACACTTCCTCTCACTCTCTGCATTCACCCACTTCCTCACGAAAACTCAACCCTTCATCTTCTCCAACTTCTCTCTAGAACTCCCAACATCTCTCTACTGTAAATCTCACACCTCTTCTCCGATCACGTTACAGCACCGTAGGCACGTTCGTTGAACTGGAAGCTATCCACTGGACCGAACAGTTTCAAGAAACCGAAACTGGTAAGCCTTTCTCCAGTAGCTCGTCCTTAGGTTTTCTGGAAAACCAAGTTTCTTTGGTTGCATGCAAAAGCGTAGTCTAAAGGATTTCATGTTTCTGTGGATTAGATTGTTTAAGAAGAGTCAAGAAGCATTGAGAGTAGAATACCGTTAGCTGGACGAACCAAAAATCTTGTGTTAGGACGTTTCCTTCATTGATCCGGTAAGGGAAGCTTTAGTAATTTAATTTAATACTGGTTTGATGTTCATGACAGTAATGAAGTGTACTGGATGTCTGAAATGCATGAAATATTTGATGTTTGATTATGTATGAAAGAGCTGGTTGCACTGGTTGTATATGAATGATAATATTTGAAACTGTATGTTGATGCTGATATGTCTGCACTTGAAAATGGATAATTCGGGTTGATGAGATGATGAATATTGTTGAATTTTATGCAGAGAATGTGATGTATGAATTGGGAATATGATTGAATTTCTGTATGATTTGGAATGATATGTTCGAACTGGAAAATTCTGTATTGATGATGGAATAATATGAATTCTGTAATGTATGAGATTTATGATGGAAATGAAACTTTAAAGTTATGAATCATATGAAAATCTGGGAAGTTATCGAGTTGAAAAATCTGGAAATCCGATCTTCTCTGATTGATAATGTACGCTCGTCATCGAACGGTCTTATACCGTTCGGTTTCACTGGAAAATAACTTAGAGTAAGAATTCTTTCATTTGGAGAGGATTCTGATCGAGAACGAGCGTTATTTGTGTGAAGAGTTAGTTTTGAGCGTTCGGCTCAGCTTAGCGTGTCCAACCATTTAAAAATAAAGTGAAGAGTATTAGCACACTCGGTTTTGTTTACCAGCGTTCGTCATAAGCAGCGCCTAGTATTATACTTTGCGTTCGTCCAAATGAGCTCT
Organism: Vigna nakashimae; assembly: GCA_034642375.1. Lineage (NCBI taxonomy): Eukaryota > Viridiplantae > Streptophyta > Magnoliopsida > Fabales > Fabaceae > Vigna > Vigna nakashimae. The sequence continues at coordinate 36,807,983 of CM067767.1, forward strand.
CGGTCTTAGATTGAGCGTTCGTCCTAGTTAGAGTTCGGTCTGATACCGAACGTTCGTTCAAATGCGCGTTCGTTCTATTTGGTGCTCGGTCATTGACCTAGCGTTTGACCTAAGGAGGGTTCGGTTTCTACTGAACGCTCGTCCTTATCATTGCTTCGTGAGCGAACTTTACCAGCGTTCGTTCAATTTATTAATTAACGTTCGGTCTTTGACCGGCAGTGTTCGTTTCCGAATTTATTAATACTCTGGTTATTTATTTGAATTCATTTAAACTGTGATTGTCCTTTTCATTTGACCTCGAGTCTTTATACTTAGAATTTTCCTAAGTATTATTCTGATCTTCTAGACTCAATCTCAATTAAATTACTCATTTGTCTTAATGTCCGTGAATGGATAACGGTTCGTTTCTTTTGTTCAGAAACGTGGATGTATGAGTACTGCAATATGTTCTTTCCTATCTATTGAGTGATGGACGTTCCTTAAAAATAAGAGAGTGAATACAGAATGAAAATTTGGATAAGAGAAATTGTGAATACGTACGAATGGTGATTTGAATGGATTTATTGGATTGGATTGTGAAAGAGCGTTCCAAGGAGGAACGTCTCCATGATGTGAATATGAGAAGTAGTGTAGTATGACCATGGATAAGCTACTGATGGCTGTTCATCCTGATATTCCGTGATTGCTCATCCTCATGTAGAGGAGAGTAGTTCATGCGTGGGAATGGCAGGAGGCCCTAGTCCTTATAGTACTTGGGCTAATAAGGGTTAACCTCGGGTGGCAGCTGTTGAGGGTATCCCAGTTACTACATCACCCGGGTGCAGGAACGCCTGTAGATACATGGATCATACAGTCCGGACAGTCTTTAATTATGATAATATGAATGAGTTATTGTATGCGTGAATGTATATTTCATGTTGTAAAAATTTGTATGACTGATTTGTTATGTTAAAAATTATGTGGATTATATTGAATTAAATTACCTAAGCTTACCCTTGCATTTTTCCTTGTGTTGTCTACTGTTTCTGTATGTCCGTCTTGTCAATGCAATGATCATCCGTTGTGGATGTGAGCAGATGGTGAGGCACCCCTTGGAACAATGCTGGAAGAAGAAAATTTGGAGGATGCCAACTTGGTAGAAGTTGAAGTTAAAGCTGAGCAGTAGGGGCTCGTTCCGTAGCATTAGTTAATTTTCTCTGTATTGTATTTTGAGCGTTCTGTATATAGTTCTGCAGATTAGTTCATTCTGAACTGGTTTTGTATTAGATGAATTCTGAACGCTGTAAATCTGCTGTACGTTCGGTTTTTATTTTGAGCAGCTGTAGTAAACATTAAAACTGCACTGTATTTTTGGTAAATGTGATTAGTTCTGATTAATGGTAATTACTATTTATTGGGATGTTACATTTATTGGTATCAGAGCAGTTTTGTTCCTTAAGGAACACTGTAGGTTATGAGCATACTATGTTTGTGCTGTGTACTCAACATTCATTTGATGAGTGTATCAAACCGTCCCAAAGTTAACTAATGATTAGTTTCTCTGCTTATCAGAGGGAACAAATGGCATCAAGATCACATCCTCAGCCTGCCGAGAGTGAGGAGTCTGGCCACATCAGACTACTGGAATCCGTAATAGAGGCGCTTCAACAGCAGAACGCTGCTTTGATACAGCAAAACACGGTCGCCTTGCAGAGTTTGGATGCTGCGAGGGCACACTCTGAAGCTACTCAAAGACAGTTGATGGAGATCCTAGAAATCACTAGGAATAACACTAACCCAAGGAGGACGCTTTACCCTCATCCAGTATTACCATCTACTTTTGGTGAGCCTCAGTCACAATCCTTGATGAATACCGGTCGGTCAGAACGGCAAAGGAACATAAAATGTTTTAAGTGTGGAGGACCACACTTCCGATCATCGTGTCCTCAACTGGTGGAATCAAAATATTGCCTTCAATGTGGGGGAAGTGGACATGTCAAGAACGAGTGCAGCATGGGAGGACGAGCAGGGTTGGGGTCACCAAATGTTGGAAGAGGTCAACCAGGAAGAGGTAGTCGAGCACAAGTGGGATGAGTATATGTCTTCACGGACGCTGAAGCAACGAACTCAGGTACGATCATCACCTGTACTTCTTGAGATATGAACTGCCCTATTGCACACTGTTTTATTTATTGTGATAAGGAAGCGGTTCGGTCTGATAATGTAAATGTCAGCAATTGGATTAGTTTTAATATCCGACTGTGAGATAGATGCGTATTTAGTGAGAGTGTAATTTTCTAAGAATTGACTAACTTAAGAGAATACTTCACGAGAATGGTGTACCGACGTTCGGTTTCTTTTAAATTAGACCGGTCAGTAGCAATAAGGTAACTGAACAGTAATAAATGATTGGATTGGTGAGTCTTCCTGAAGCGGCTTCAAGGCCATCTACTCAGCGGAAATTGAAGTCTCTTTCACAATTATGCTAGGTGTTAGGTTAACATCAGTAACTTTTTACAAAGTAGCTTTTGCAGAGTGGATGAAACCCAAGGATCAGTTAAGTGAGTGGAACGTTTCGTTATGTAGTACGCACGTTTTACTAGCATACAATAAGGATGAATCAGAATGAAACATTTGAGAGCAGTGCTAGGAGTGTTAAGGATAAGAAGATTTGTGTGTAGAATTGTTCGAAGTGTGAAGTACTGGATGAGCAAAGTGCCAATACTAGAGCGTGTGTAAGCAGTGATAAATCGAGAGTTGGGTTAGTTCAGAGATTCAGGCAATTAACATTTTACGTGATGATGCGAACGTTATTAGGGGTCTCAGTTGGGAGTAGGGAGAGAAGCATTCGGTAGGACCGATCGAAAGTGAGTAATGAGCAAATTTTTAAGTTACGAATGGGAGGGGTATTGGAAATTCAGTTAAAAGAATTTTGTCCTTTATAGTGGATTGGGAGATGGATTTTTGCAAGGTCATCACGATCAACTTAGTAGATGAGTGTATGAGCAGGAGTAGCTAGGTTTACGTGTTATAAGGCAACATGTCAAAATATAAAGGTGGAACTTTGGAGATCATACGACAACAGAATAGGGTTACCTAGAACTTAAGTCAATTACCTTTATAGATCGGTCATAAGGTAGAGGTACTATTAGAATTACTGAGGATAGGCTGACCAAGAAATTTTGCTTTATGATCATCGGTTTGAGAACTAACCATAATGATGGGTTTAACTCCACAGTAGGTAGGAAGATTGATTTCTTAGAATCCAAACTGGTAGCAATTCTGATAGACATTTTCAATTCATCTCTAGGTTCCGTGCAATCATTGAAGAGTAAATTTAGCATCCGGTTGGAGACTTACTCAGTTATCATTCTGAAGGAATGGCTCGACGAGTAGATCGATTCTGACTTTCGCATACTTGTACGAACGTCTGCTTTGAATCAAATAGGGGTCAGATGAAGTCTCGTTCTCCAAATGATCAAGAAAATCAGTTCTCTGTCTAAATCTGATACATTTGATACTCTCTTTCAATTACTCGACCTATACTCCATTCTTCCAACAGTAACTGTCAGTTGGAATAAAACTTTTAAATTTTATTCATTTTGCTTCTGGTGATTAATCGTTTGACCATTTGTGGCCAAACATTTTTTAGCGTTCGGCTATGAACGGACGTTCGGGTCCTTTGACTGCTCGGTTTTGTTCGTTCTTTAACGTTCGGCACTTATGCCCTTTACTTGAATTTGCTATTTATATATATATATATATATATATATATATATATATATATAACTGTCTTAGTTTTCGATAATCAATTTATTCCGGGATATTCAGATTAATCTTTCATGTTTTCTCTCCTCTGTTGCTTCTGTTTATCCGTCTCACACTCTAATCCAATAGTAAAATACTTCAATATTAATTATTTTCCTCTTGGAAAGACTTGTGACTTTTCTTAATAGTGATTTTCTCGTTCGGTATTTAGATTACCGATCGATCAACCTTTCAAAGCCATTATTTCCTTATTTAAATGTTATCAACCGTTTACTTACTTCAGAGTCCTTCTGTAGTTCACTATCTTTCCATAACCATTCAGCCTTACCCAAATTTTCCGTTCAGTATAGTTGGAATCAGTCAGCCTTGAATATTTACTGAGGACGCGCGCGGGTAGGTAGAGCCGGTTACCTTAAAAGTTGTTTCTCAAATTCATTAGTATTATCGAATCTTAAATAGAGTCTGACGAGTTGAGTATGAAGATATCATTGCCTCCTCAATTAGCGAGTCATCATCTAGTTTTCACGCATCACCACTCTGGAAGTATAATGGAGACTCGTCTAATGTGCTAGAGCTAGAAGATGTTCATATTTAAGGATACCGAATTGCATAGATCCAACCTGTACGCATGGGAGATACCTCAACCAAGTGTTTCAAGAGAAAATCCATCAGATGGGTGAGAGTGGTGTGGAGCGAGAAGAATGACGACATTACGAGAGAAGTTGAAGATTTACAAGCGAAGACAAAGAAGGGGAGAATGTGCTAACTGGACCTGAGCTCATCCAGCAAACTACCGAGAAAGTGAAGTTAATTCAAGAAAGGCTGAAGACGTCCCTTAGCAGGCAGAAGTCCTATGCGGATAGAAAAAGAAGACCTTTTGAGTTCGCTGCAGGAGATCATGTATTTCTTAGACTCAACCTGATCACTGGAGTAGACCAAACCGTTCGTCCAAAGAAGCTATCTCCCGAATTCATAGGATCGTATCAGATTTTGAGGAAGATCGGACCAGTGGTGTATGAACTAGCTTTGCCTCCTCAACTATCAAATCTTCATCCAGTCGTCCATGTTTCCCAACTCCGGAAGTACATAGCTAATCTCAGGTGTTGGAGTTGGAGGACATCCAGTTACGTCCAGACCGAACGCTGGAGTTACAGCACGTTCGCACAAAGCTACACAAAGGGAAGGACGTTCGTTTAGTGAAGATAGTGTGGGACGCTAAGACTGGTGACTCAACTTGGGAAGTGGAGAGTGCAATGAGGGATTTGTACCCACACTTATTTATGTGTAAGTTCTAAATTTTCGAGGACGAAAATTTTTGTAGTTAGGGAGAATGTGAGACCCTAGGAAATCAGCACTGCAAATCCCTGACACATCACCATTAATACACGCCACATCACTGCTCAGGGAAATTAAAAACCCACTTTGCACCGCATGCAAGTCTGCCATGTGTCATCTTAGAACCTTAGGAAATCTGTAGTGGGAAATAGGTGGCAGTAAGTGAGTGCATGGCCGTTTGACGTGGGGGGGGAGAAAATGATTTCTCTGAAAACACTTCCTCTCACTCTCTGCATTCACCCACTTCCTCACGAAAACTCAACCCTTCATCTTCTCCAACTTCTCTCTAGAACTCCCAACATCTCTCTACTGTAAATCTCACACCTCTTCTCCGATCACGTTACAGCACCGTAGGCACGTTCGTTGAACTGGAAGCTATCCACTGGACCGAACAGTTTCAAGAAACCGAATCTGGTAAGCCTTTCTCCAGTAGCTCGTCCTTAGGTTTTCTGGAAAACCAAGTTTCTTTGGTTGCATGCAAAAGCGTAGTCTAAAGGATTTCATGTTTCTGTGGATTAGATTGTTTAAGAAGAGTCAAGAAGCATTGAGAGTAGAATACCGTTAGCTGGACGAACCAAAAATCTTGTGTTAGGACGTTTCCTTCATTGATCCGGTAAGGGAAGCTTTAGTAATTTAATTTAATACTGGTTTGATGTTCATGACAGTAATGAAGTGTACTGGATGTCTGAAATGCATGAAATATTTGATGTTTGATTATGTATGAAAGAGCTGGTTGCACTGGTTGTATATGAATGATAATATTTGAAACTGTATGTTGATGCTGATATGTCTGCACTTGAAAATGGATAATTCGGGTTGATGAGATGATGAATATTGTTGAATTTTATGCAGAGAATGTGATGTATGAATTGGGAATATGATTGAATTTCTGTATGATTTGGAATGATATGTTCGAACTGGAAAATTCTGTATTGATGATGGAATAATATGAATTCTGTAATGTATGAGATTTATGATGGAAATGAAACTTTAAAGTTATGAATCATATGAAAATCTGGGAAGTTATCGAGTTGAAAAATCTGGAAATCCGATCTTCTCTGATTGATAATGTACGCTCGTCATCGAACGGTCTTATACCGTTCGGTTTCACTGGAAAATAACTTAGAGTAAGAATTCTTTCATTTGGAGAGGATTCTGATCGAGAACGAGCGTTATTTGTGTGAAGAGTTAGTTTTGAGCGTTCGGCTCAGCTTAGCGTGTCCAACCATTTAAAAATAAAGTGAAGAGTATTAGCACGCTCGGTTTTGTTTACCAGCGTTCGTCATAAGCAGCGCCTAGTATTATACTTTGCGTTCGTCCAAATGAGCTCTCGGTCTTAGATTGAGCGTTCGTCCTAGTTAGAGTTCGGTCTGATACCGAACGTTCGTTCAAATGCGCGTTCGTTCTATTTGGTGCTCGGTCATTGACCTAGCGTTCGTCCTAAGGAGGGTTCGGTTTCTACTGAACGCTCGTCCTTATCATTGCTTCGTGAGCGAACTTTACCAGCGTTCGTTCAATTTATTAATTAACGTTCGGTCTTTGACCGGCAGTGTTCGTTTCCGAATTTATTAATACTCTGGTTATTTATTTGAATTCATTTAAACTGTGATTGTCCTTTTCATTTGACCTCGAGTCTTTATACTTAGAATTTTCCTAAGTATTATTTTGATCTTCTAGACTCAATCTCAATTAAATTACTCATTTGTCTTAATGTCCGTGAATGGATAACGGTTCGTTTCTTTTGTTCAGAAACGTGGATGTATGAGTACTGCAATATGTTCTTTCCTATCTATTGAGTGATGGACGTTCCTTAAAAATAAGAGAGTGAATACAGAATGAAAATTTGGATAAGAGAAATTGTGAATACGTACGAATGGTGATTTGAATGGATTTATTGGATTGGATTGTGAAAGAGCGTTCCAAGGAGGAACGTCTCCATGATGTGAATATGAGAAGTAGTGTAGTATGACCATGGATAAGCTACTGATGGCTGTTCATCCTGATATTCCGTGATTGCTCATCCTCATGTAGAGGAGAGTAGTTCATGCGTGGGAATGGCAGGAGGCCCTAGTCCTTATAGTACTTGGGCTGATAAGGGTTAACCTCGGGTGGCAGCTGTTGAGGGTATCCCAGTTACTACATCACCCGGGTGCAGGAACGCCTGTAGATACATGGATCATACAGTCCGGACAGTCTTTAATTATGATAATATGAATGAGTTATTGTATGCGTGAATGTATATTTCATGTTGTAAAAATTTGTATGACTGATTTGTTATGTTAAAAATTATGTGGATTATATTGAATTAAATTACCTAAGCTTACCCTTGCATTTTTCCTTGTGTTGTCTACTGTTTCTGTATGTCCGTCTTGTCAATGCAATGATCATCCGTTGTGGATGTGAGCAGATGGTGAGGCACCCCTTGGAACAATGCTGGAAGAAGAAAATTTGGAGGATGCCAACTTGGTAGAAGTTGAAGTTAAAGCTGAGCAGTAGGGGCTCGTTCCGTAGCATTAATTAATTTTCTCTGTATTGTATTTTGAGCGTTCTGTATATAGTTCTGCAGATTAGTTCATTCTGAACTGGTTTTGTATTAGATGAATTCTGAACGCTGTAAATCTGCTGTACGTTCGGTTTTTATTTTGAGCAGCTGTAGTAAACATTAAAACTGCACTGTATTTTTGGTAAATGTGATTAGTTCTGATTAATGGTAATTACTATTTATTGGGATGTTACATTTATTGGTATCAGAGCAGTTTTGTTCCTTAAGGAACACTGTAGGTTATGAGCATACTATGTTTGTGCTGTGTACTCAACATTCATTTGATGAGTGTATCAAACCGTCCCAAAGTTAACTAATGATTAGTTTCTCTGCTTATCAGAGGGAACAAATGGCATCAAGATCACATCCTCAGCCTGCCGAGAGTGAGGAGTCTGGCCACATCAGACTACTGGAATCCGTAATAGAGGCGCTTCAACAGCAGAACGCTGCTTTGATACAGCAAAACACGGTCGCCTTGCAGAGTTTGGATGCTGCGAGGGCACACTCTGAAGCTACTCAAAGACAGTTGATGGAGATCCTAGAAATCACTAGGAATAACACTAACCCAAGGAGGACGCTTTACCCTCATCCAGTATTACCATCTACTTTTGGTGAGCCTCAGTCACAATCCTTGATGAATACCGGTCGGTCAGAACGGCAAAGGAACATAAAATGTTTTAAGTGTGGAGGACCACACTTCCGATCATCGTGTCCTCAACTGGTGGAATCAAAATATTGCCTTCAATGTGGGGGAAGTGGACATGTCAAGAACGAGTGCAGCATGGGAGGACGAGCAGGGTTGGGGTCACCAAATGTTGGAAGAGGTCAACCAGGAAGAGGTAGTCGAGCACAAGTGGGATGAGTATATGTCTTCACGGACGCTGAAGCAACGAACTCAGGTACGATCATCACCTGTACTTCTTGAGATATGAACTGCCCTATTGCACACTGTTTTATTTATTGTGATAAGGAAGCGGTTCGGTCTGATAATGTAAATGTCAGCAATTGGATTAGTTTTAATATCCGACTGTGAGATAGATGCGTATTTAGTGAGAGTGTAATTTTCTAAGAATTGACTAACTTAAGAGAATACTTCACGAGAATGGTGTACCGACGTTCGGTTTCTTTTAAATTAGACCGGTCAGTAGCAATAAGGTAACTGAACAGTAATAAATGATTGGATTGGTGAGTCTTCCTGAAGCGGCTTCAAGGCCATCTACTCAGCGGAAATTGAAGTCTCTTTCACAATTATGCTAGGTGTTAGGTTAACATCAGTAACTTTTTACAAAGTAGCTTTTGCAGAGTGGATGAAACCCAAGGATCAGTTAAGTGAGTGGAACGTTTCGTTATGTAGTACGCACGTTTTACTAGCATACAATAAGGATGAATCAGAATGAAACATTTGAGAGCAGTGCTAGGAGTGTTAAGGATAAGAAGATTTGTGTGTAGAATTGTTCGAAGTGTGAAGTACTGGATGAGCAAAGTGCCAATACTAGAGCGTGTGTAAGCAGTGATAAATCGAGAGTTGGGTTAGTTCAGAGATTCAGGCAATTAACATTTTACGTGATGATGCGAACGTTATTAGGGGTCTCAGTTGGGAGTAGGGAGAGAAGCGTTCGGTAGGACCGATCGAAAGTGAGTAATGAGCAAATTTTTAAGTTACGAATGGGAGGGGTATTGGAAATTCAGTTAAAAGAATTTTGTCCTTTATAGTGGATTGGGAGATGGATTTTTGCAAGGTCATCACGATCAACTTAGTAGATGAGTGTATGAGCAGGAGTAGCTAGGTTTACGTGTTATAAGGTAACATGTCAAAATATAAAGGTGGAACTTTGGAGATCATACGACAACAGAATAGGGTTACCTAGAACTTAAGTCAATTACCTTTATAGATCGGTCATAAGGTAGAGGTACTATTAGAATTACTGAGGATAGGCTGACCAAGAAATTTTGCTTTATGATCATCGGTTTGAGAACTAACCATAATGATGGGTTTAACTCCACAGTAGGTAGGAAGATTGATTTCTTAGAATCCAAACTGGTAGCAATTCTGATAGACATTTTCAATTCATCTCTAGGTTCCGTGCAATCATTGAAGAGTAAATTTAGCATCCGGTTGGAGACTTACTCAGTTATCATTCTGAAGGAATGGCTCGACGAGTAGATCGATTCTGACTTTCGCATACTTGTACGAACGTCTGCTTTGAATCAAATAGGGGTCAGATGAAGTCTCGTTCTCCAAATGATCAAGAAAATCAGTTCTCTGTCTAAATCTGATACATTTGATACTCTCTTTCAATTACTCGACCTATACTCCATTCTTCCAACAGTAACTGTCAGTTGGAATAAAACTTTTAAATTTTATTCATTTTGCTTCTGGTGATTAATCGTTTGACCATTTGTGGCCAAACATTTTTTAGCGTTCGGCTATGAACGGACGTTCGGGTCCTTTGACTGCTCGGTTTTGTTCGTTCTTTAACGTTCGGCACTTATGCCCTTTACTTGAATTTGCTATTTATATATATATATATATATATATATATATATATATATATACTGTCTTAGTTTTCGATAATCAATTTATTCCGGGATATTCAGATTAATCTTTCATGTTTTCTCTCCTCTGTTGCTTCTGTTTATCCGTCTCACACTCTAATCCAATAGTAAAATACTTCAATATTAATTATTTTCCTCTTGGAAAGACTTGTGACTTTTCTTAATAGTGATTTTCTCGTTCGGTATTTAGATTACCGATCGATCAACCTTTCAAAGCCATTATTTCCTTATTTAAATGTTATCAACCATTTACTTACTTCAGAGTCCTTCTGTAGTTCACTATCTTTCCATAACCATTCAGCCTTACCCAAATTTTCCGTTCAGTATAGTTGGAATCAGTCAGCCTTGAATATTTACTGAGGACGCGCGCGGGTAGGTAGAGCCGATTACCTTAAAAGTTGTTTCTCAAATTCATTAGTATTATCGAATCTTAAATAGAGTCTGACGAGTTGAGTATGAAGATATCATTGCCTCCTCAATTAGCGAGTCATCATCTAGTTTTCACGCATCACCACTCTGGAAGTATAATGGAGACTCGTCTAATGTGCTAGAGCTAGAAGATGTTCATATTTAAGGATACCGAATTGCATAGATCCAACCTGTACGCATGGGAGATACCTCAACCAAGTGTTTCAAGAGAAAATCCATCAGATAGGTGAGAGTGGTGTGGAGCGAGAAGAATGACGACATTACGAGAGAAGTTGAAGATTTACAAGCGAAGACAAAGAAGGAGAGAATGTGCTAACTGGACCTGAGCTCATCCAGCAAACTACCGAGAAAGTGAAGTTAATTCAAGAAAGGCTGAAGACGTCCCTTAGCAGGCAGAAGTCCTATGCGGATAGAAAAAGAAGACCTTTTGAGTTCGCTGCAGGAGATCATGTATTTCTTAGACTCAACCTGATCACTGGAGTAGACCAAACCGTTCGTCCAAAGAAGCTATCTCCCGAATTCATAGGATCGTATCAGATTTTGAGGAAGATCGGACCAGTGGTGTATGAACTAGCTTTGCCTCCTCAACTATCAAATCTTCATCCAGTCGTCCATGTTTCCCAACTCCGGAAGTACATAGCTAATCTCAGGTGTTGGAGTTGGAGGACATCCAGTTACGTCCAGACCGAACGCTGGAGTTACAGCACGTTCGCACAAAGCTACACAAAGGGAAGGACGTTCGTTTAGTGAAGATAGTGTGGGACGCTAAGACTGGTGACTCAACTTGGGAAGTGGAGAGTGCAATGAGGGATTTGTACCCACACTTATTTATGTGTAAGTTCTAAATTTTCGAGGACGAAAATTTTTGTAGTTAGGGAGAATGTGAGACCCTAGGAAATCAGCACTGCAAATCCCTGACACATCACCATTAATACACGCCACATCACTGCTCAGGGAAATTAAAAACCCACTTTGCACCGCATGCAAGTCTGCCATGTGTCATCTTAGAACCTTAGGAAATCTGTAGTGGGAAATAGGTGGCAGTAAGTGAGTGCATGGCCGTTTGACGTGGGGGGGGAGAAAATGATTTCTCTGAAAACACTTCCTCTCACTCTCTGCATTCACCCACTTCCTCACGAAAACTCAACCCTTCATCTTCTCCAACTTCTCTCTAGAACTCCCAACATCTCTCTACTGTAAATCTCACACCTCTTCTCCGATCACGTTACAGCACCGTAGGCACGTTCGTTGAACTGGAAGCTATCCACTGGACCGAACAGTTTCAAGAAACCGAATCTGGTAAGCCTTTCTCCAGTAGCTCGTCCTTAGGTTTTCTGGAAAACCAAGTTTCTTTGGTTGCATGCAAAAGCGTAGTCTAAAGGATTTCATGTTTCTGTGGATTAGATTGTTTAAGAAGAGTCAAGAAGCATTGAGAGTAGAATACCGTTAGCTGGACGAACCAAAAATCTTGTGTTAGGACGTTTCCTTCATTGATCCGGTAAGGGAAGCTTTAGTAATTTAATTTAATACTGGTTTGATGTTCATGACAGTAATGAAGTGTACTGGATGTCTGAAATGCATGAAATATTTGATGTTTGATTATGTATGAAAGAGCTGGTTGCACTGGTTGTATATGAATGATAATATTTGAAACTGTATGTTGATGCTGATATGTCTGCACTTGAAAATGGATAATTCGGGTTGATGAGATGATGAATATTGTTGAATTTTATGCAGAGAATGTGATGTATGAATTGGGAATATGATTGAATTTCTGTATGATTTGGAATGATATGTTCGAACTGGAAAATTCTGTATTGATGATGGAATAATATGAATTCTGTAATGTATGAGATTTATGATGGAAATGAAACTTTAAAGTTATGAATCATATGAAAATCTGGGAAGTTATCGAGTTGAAAAATCTGGAAATCCGATCTTCTCTGATTGATAATGTACGCTCGTCATCGAACGGTCTTATACCGTTCGGTTTCACTGGAAAATAACTTAGAGTAAGAATTCTTTCATTTGGAGAGGATTCTGATCGAGAACGAGCGTTATTTGTGTGAAGAGTTAGTTTTGAGCGTTCGGCTCAGCTTAGCGTGTCCAACCATTTAAAAATAAAGTGAAGAGTATTAGCACGCTCGGTTTTGTTTACCAGCGTTCGTCATAAGCAGCGCCTAGTATTATACTTTGCGTTCGTCCAAATGAGCTCTCGGTCTTAGATTGAGCGTTCGTCCTAGTTAGAGTTCGGTCTGATACCGAACGTTCGTTCAAATGCGCGTTCGTTCTATTTGGTGCTCGGTCATTGACCTAGCGTTCGTCCTAAGGAGGGTTCGGTTTCTACTGAACGCTCGTCCTTATCATTGCTTCGTGAGCGAACTTTACCAGCGTTCGTTCAATTTATTAATTAACGTTCGGTCTTTGACCGGCAGTGTTCGTTTCCGAATTTATTAATACTCTGGTTATTTATTTGAATTCATTTAAACTGTGATTGTCCTTTTCATTTGACCTCGAGTCTTTATACTTAGAATTTTCCTAAGTATTATTCTGATCTTCTAGACTCAATCTCAATTAAATTACTCATTTGTCTTAATGTCCGTGAATGGATAACGGTTCGTTTCTTTTGTTCAGAAACGTGGATGTATGAGTACTGCAATATGTTCTTTCCTATCTATTGAGTGATGGACGTTCCTTAAAAATAAGAGAGTGAATACAGAATGAAAATTTGGATAAGAGAAATTGTGAATACGTACGAATGGTGATTTGAATGGATTTATTGGATTGGATTGTGAAAGAGCGTTCCAAGGAGGAACGTCTCCATGATGTGAATATGAGAAGTAGTGTAGTATGACCATGGATAAGCTACTGATGGCTGTTCATCCTGATATTCCGTGATTGCTCATCCTCATGTAGAGGAGAGTAGTTCATGCGTGGGAATGGCAGGAGGCCCTAGTCCTTATAGTACTTGGGCTGATAAGGGTTAACCTCGGGTGGCAGCTGTTGAGGGTATCCCAGTTACTACATCACCCGGGTGCAGGAACGCCTGTAGATACATGGATCATACAGTCCGGACAGTCTTTAATTATGATAATATGAATGAGTTATTGTATGCGTGAATGTATATTTCATGTTGTAAAAATTTGTATGACTGATTTGTTATGTTAAAAATTATGTGGATTATATTGAATTAAATTACCTAAGCTTACCCTTGCATTTTTCCTTGTGTTGTCTACTGTTTCTGTATGTCCGTCTTGTCAATGCAATGATCATCCGTTGTGGATGTGAGCAGATGGTGAGGCACCCCTTGGAACAATGCTGGAAAGAAGAAAATTTGGAGGATGCCAACTTGGTAGAAGTTGAAGTTAAAGCTGAGCAGTAGGGGCTCGTTCCGTAGCATTAGTTAATTTTCTCTGTATTGTATTTTGAGCGTTCTGTATATAGTTCTGCAGATTAGTTCATTCTAAACTGGTTTTGTATTAGATGAATTCTGAACGCTGTAAATCTGCTGTACGTTCGGTTTTTATTTTGAGCAGCTGTAGTAAACATTAAAACTGCACTGTATTTTTGGTAAATGTGATTAGTTCTGATTAATGGTAATTACTATTTATTGGGATGTTACACAAATTCATGCGCATCTATTGACTTCTGCCCTTGTTGCCAATGACTTGGTTATTTCCAAGGCTGCAATTTTTTTGGGAAAACATGTTACAGATGTTCATTACCCTTGCAATTTCCTGAAGCAATTTGATTGGAACTTGAGCTCTTTCCCTTGCAATTTGCTGATTTCTGGCTATGCCTCTGGCCACTTACCTTGGCTTGCAATCCTGATTTATAGATGGACTGTTAGGAATGGTTTTGTGCCTGATGTGTACACTATCCCAGCAGTTTTGAAATCTTGTGCTAAGTTTTATGGGATTGTAGAGATTAAACAGTTTCATTCCGTAGCTTTGAAGACTGCCTTGTGGTGCGACATTTATGTGCAAAACACTCTTGTCCATGTGTATTGCATTTCTGGGGACACTGTTGGTGCTGGCAAGGTGTTTGATGACATGCTTGTGAGAGACGTGGTCTCTTGGACTGGCTTGATATCTGGGTATGTCAAGGCTAGGTTGTTTAATGAGGCCATCGCATTGTTTTTGAGAATGGATGTGGAACCTAATGTGGCAACCTTTGTCAGCATACTTGGGGCTTGTGGGAAATTGGGTTGTTTAAATTTGGGGAAAGGAATTCATGGGTTGGGTCTCAAATGTCTGTTCGGGAAGGATTTGGTGGTATGCAATGCTGTGTTGGAATGCCTATATAGGTGGAATGCCTTCTAGGAATATCCGTACTTGGAATGCCTATATAGGTGGCCTAGCAATAAATGGACTTGGGAGGGAAGCATTGAAGCTATTTAAAGATTTGATAGTGTCAGGTGCAAAGCCTAATGAAGTGACATTTCTTGCTGTTTTAACAGCTTGCTGCCATTCTGGCTTGGTCAGCGAAGGCCGAAAGTATTTCAATGAGATGTCAAGTCCCCTCTACAACCTTTCTTCCTGGTTAGAACACTACGGCTGCATGGTTGATTTACTCTGCAGAGCTGGACTGGTGGAGGAAGCTGTGGAGTTGATAAAGACAATGCCCATGTCCCCTGATGTGCAGATCATAGGAGCGCTTTTGAGTGCCTGTAATACATATGGGAATGTTGGATTCACCCAAGAAATCTTGAAATCACTGCAGAATTTTGAATTTCAAGATAGTGGCATATACGTGCTTCTTTCTAATCTGTATGCCTCTAACAAGAAATGGGCTGACGTGAGAAATGTTAGGAGACTGATGAAGCAGAAAAGAAAGGAATAAGCAAGGTATTAAGTCGAGGCCCAAAATGGCATGCACAGTAACGAGGCCCAATATTGGATGGCCCGTGGCATGATTAAGGCAGTCAGCTTCAGCCTCTTCTGCAAACGTGTCCAGGAGAGAGAACGGAGCTTTCCAGAGAGTTCCTTCTCAAAGCATGGTGGTCCAGCGGTGGTCTGGCAGCCTTGGGAGCCTCAGATCACGTCGGTGCAGAAGGGAAAAATGTAGAGGGGAGAGAGACGAACAAGTAAAAGGTAACCTTTCTTTAATCTGATATTATTGCATAATACTGAATGTTTCTCTGTTTTTGTAAACCTTAAAATACAAAACAGAACTCTATTTATAGAGTTCTAATACAACAGAAAACGGTACCATAAAAGCAAGTAACAACCCCTAAACCGAATGTATTTTGGTCCATTGAACGTAGCCCTAGAAGTAATTTGTTTGATTCTCAATACAAGGCTCCTGGGTCTAGCATTATAAGGGTGGATGGTAAGAGTCATGAATTTTTAGTTGGAGACAGTAATCATCCTCAAAGTGAGGATATTTACGTACTATTGGACATCCTTGCCAATCAAATATACTCTGAGGGGCATATTAATACCCTCTGCTAATCAGACAAGCACACTTGACCCTGAGCTCACGTATTTTGTCTATGGACTTGAACAACTTCTAATGGTGCATTCTATAAAGTGTCTCTAAATCATTTTAGACTTGTCTTATTTATTATGCTCAAACCAGGCCAGATTGGGACTTGATATGTGTGAGAACCTGATAAATTAATAAACACTAATCAATTCTCTGATCACCCTTTTAATGCACCGTGCCACGTCAAAATGCACTTACACTTGCACTGCATGCATCTGCCAAGTGTCATGGCTGAATGTTTGGAAATTAGATAGTGGAAAACGTGTGGCAGTGGTTGAATGGATGTTCAATCTGCGTGTGAGGGAAAACAATTCACTCTTTGCATGTACCGAATGCCATCTATCACGTTGGAAGTTTCTAAAGCTGTAGTGGAAACCAGGTGGCAGTGCGTGAATGCTCAACCGTTTGACGGGGAAGAGAAAACAATTTCTCTGAAAAACACTTCTCTTCATTTCATGCAATCACCTTCTTCCTCTCGAATTCTGATCTTCCATCTTCTCTGCATTTTCTCTGCACTCTTTCATCTTCTCTCTAAGATAACTCATCATCATCTCCTCAAATCCTATTTCAGACATCGTAGAAACCTCCTCTGCACTGTGAGCATCATTTTGATCCGAACAGAACTGAGAACTGAACTGGTAAGTTCTCATCTCTGCACCTTTGTCTGTTTTAGTTCATGCGAACCAAATCTTGGTTGCATGCATGGGTTATAGGTTTGATTCTTATATTATTTTTGGTATATTAGATTTAGTGAAAGTCGTGGAGTGATTCATTTGGGTAGAAAGCCGTGAGTGATCAAGATAAACCTTAAGCAATTGGAAGTACACTGCTAGACCAGGTAAGGGGAGCTTTAGTAATTTAATTTAATACTGGTTTGATGTTCATGACAGTAATGAAGTGTACTGGATGTCTGAAATACATGAAATATTTGATGTTTGATTATGTATGAAAGAGCTTGTTGCACTGGTTGTATATGAATGGTAGTGTTTGAAACTGTATGTTGATGCTGGTATGTCTGCACTTGGAAATGAATAATTCAGGTTGATGAGATGATGAATATTGTTGAATTTTATGCAGAAAGTGTAATGTATGATTTGTAATATGATTGAACTTCTGTATGATTTGGAATGATATGTTTGGAACTGGAAAATTCAGTATTTATGATGGAAATGAAACTTTAAAGTTATGAATCATATGAAAATCTGTGAAGTTATCGAGTTGGAAAATCTGGAAATTTTTATCTTCTATGATCGATCATGTACGCTCGTCATCGAACGGTCTTATACCGTTCGGTTTCCCTGGAAAAAAAAATCACTTAGAATGAGGATTCTTTCATTTGGAAAGGACTCTGATCAAGAACGAGCGTTATTGGTGTCAAGAGTTAGGCGTGAGCGTTCGGCTTAGCCTAGCGTGTCCAACCATTGAAAATAAAGTGAAGTATAGTTAGGACGTTCGGTTTTGTTTACCAGCGTTCGTCATAAGTGGCGCTTAGTATTATACTGAGCGTTCGTCCAAATGAACTCTCGATATTAGATTGAGCGTTCGTCCTAGTTAGCGTTTGGTCTGATACCGAACGTTCGTTCAAATGCGCGTTCGTTCTATTTAGTGCTCGGTCATTGACCTGGCGTTCGTCCTTAGCAGTGTTCGCTTTTATAATTGAACGCTCGTCTTTCATCGCTTCGTGAGCGAACGTATATGGCGTTCGTCCAAATTATTAATTAACGTTCGGTCTTTGACTGGCAGTGTTGCTTTCTGAATTCAATCATATTTGGTTGTTTATCTAAATACTTTCTTACTGGCTTTATTCCTTGGATTCCATCTGGAATTGTTATACTTAAAATTTTTCTAAGTATTACCCATAATTTCTAAGATCAAACCCTTCAAATTATTAAGTGTCATCAAGTATCAAGTGGATAAATGGTTCGTTTCTTTTGTTCAGAAACGTGGACGTTTGAGTACTGTAATATGTTCGTCCCTATCTATTGAGTGATGAACGTTCTTTAAAATAAAGAAAGTGAACACAGAATGAAAATTTGAATAAGATGAATGGTGAATATGTGCGAATGGTATTTGGAATGAATATTATTGGATTGGATTGTGAATGAGCGTTCCAAGGAGGAACGTCTCCATGATGTGAATATGAGAAGTGGTGTAGTATGACCATGGATAAGCTACTGATGGCTGTTCATCCTGATATTCCGTGATTGCTCATCCTCATGTAGAGGAGAGTAGTTCATGCGTGGGAATGGCAGGAGGCCCTAGTCCTACATAGTACTTTGGGCTGATAAGGGTTAACCTCGGGTGGCAGCTGTTGAGGGTATCCCAGTTACTACATCACCCGGGTGCAGGAACGCCTGTAGATACATGGATCATACAGTCCGGACAGTCTTTAATTATGAGAATTTGGATGAGTTACTGTATGCGTGAATATATATTTAATGTTGTATGAAATGTATGAGTGATTTACTATGTTAAAATATGTTGATCGTATGAATTAAATTACCTAAGCTTACCCTTGCAATTTTCCTTGTGTTGTCTACTGTTTCTGTATGTCCGTCTTGTCAATGCAATGATCATCCGTTGTGGATGTGAGCAGATGGTGAGGCACCCCTGGAAACAATGCTGGAAGAAGAAAATTTGGAGGATGCCAACTTGGTAGAAGTTGAAGTTAAAGCTGAGCAGTAGGGGCTAGTTCCGTAGTAGCTGTTAGATTTTCTGTTCTGTATTTTGGAAATTCTGTATTTAGTTTTGCAGAATTGTTCATTCAGAACTGTTTTGTATTTTGATAGATTCTGAACGCTGTAAATCTACTGTACGTTCGGTTTTTATTTTGAGCAGCTGTTGTAAATATTAAGACTGCACTGTATTTTCTGTAAATGTGATTAGTTCTGATTAATGGTAATTACTATTTATTGGGATGTTACATTTATTGGTATCAGAGCCGTTTTGTTCTTTTAAGGACATGTAGGGTTATGAGTGCACTATACTTTCGTTGTGTGCTTATTGTGTGTTGATGAGTTATTAATTTTAACTCTTGAACCTAACTAACGTGCGTTTTCTCTGAACCAGAAAACGAATGGCGCCTAGACTTCCTCCCCCACCTCAGCCAAACGAGGCTGACTCTTCTACTAATACCAGGATGATGGAGACAGTCATTGACAGACTTCAACAACAGAACACAACCTTAATAGAACAGAATGCTGCTTTAATGAGGCAAAACCAGGAAGCACTGCAGAGTTTGGAGGCCTCACGTATCAGCTCTGAAGCAACTCAGAGGCAGTTGATGGACCTGCTGACCTCTACTAGAGGCACACCAGGAGCCTCTTCTTCTAACGCTGCACCTCATACCGAATGGAGTTTGGAAATCTTCTTGCAGCACCACCCTGCAAAGTTCAATGGAAAAGGACTTCCTGATGAAGCGGATCAGTGGCTTAGAGATATGGAGCGGATCTATGATGCCAAAAGATGTCCAAATGAAAACCGTTTGGCATTTACAGAATATTTGTTGACGGGTGAAGCTAGCCATTGGTGGTCCAGTGTGAAGATGCTGTTGACAGAATCCCAAAGTCCAATTTCTTGGGAAGTTTTCAGAACAAAATTTTATGAAGAGTACTTTCCTGACAGTGTGCGGTTTGCCAAGGAAGTGGAGTTCCTTCAATTGGTGCAAGGCAGTATGTCTGTCTCGGAATACACCAATAAATTCAAGCATCTTGTTCGTTTTAATACCATGGCTACAAGTGAAGAATGGCAATGCAGGAAGTTTGAGAATGGGCTTAGAAGTGATTTGAAAGTGTTGATATCCTGCCTGTGCATTCGGTCTTTCCCTGCCATGGTTGAAAGAGCTAAGGTTCTGGAGAAAAATGTTGCTGAGGCCGAGCAACAGAAGAGGCAGCAAGTGAATAGGGGGCAGGTTACATCCAGAAACAATACGAACGTAAGAAGATCCCCATACGTTCGTCCCACTCAATCATCTGGCGGATCCCAAGCCTTGGTCACTGTTGGCCAAACTGGACAGCAAAGGAGTTTGACGTGCTATCAGTGTGGAGGACCACATTTGAGGTGGTCTTGTCCTCAACTTTCTGGAGGAAAACATTGCAACAAATGTGGAAGGAACGGACACTCGGATCACGAGTGCAATATGGGAGGACGTGCGGTAATGAGACCGCCGAATGCTGGAAGAGCTCAACAAGGGAGAGGTGGACGTGCACAAGCCACAGGGAGAGTATATGCAATTACTGGTGCTGAGGCTGCTCGTTCAGGTACACTCATCACCAGCACTTGCTTATTGTTTGGGAAACCTTGCTGTGTATTGTATGATTCGGGGGCAACTCATTCCTTCATCTCGAAGGCGTGCGTTGAGAAGTTGGGATTAGTGGAGAGTGAATTACAGTTCGACTTGGTGGTGTCAACCCCAGCGGCTGGTGGGATCAAGACGTCTACCGTTTGTGTAAGATGTCCTATAGAAGTTGAGGGGCGTAGATATAAGGTCAATCTCATTTGCTTACCCCTGCAAGATTTAGAAGTAATTTTGGGGATGGATTGGTTGGTTACCAATCGGATCCTCATTGATTGTGGGAAGAAGGAGTTAGTCTTTCCAGATGAAGAAGAGGAAGAACTGTCAATCACTCTTGGGCAGTTTAAGGAGGACATCATGGAGGGAGCAAGCTGTTTCCTTATCATGACGTATGAAGGCAAGGAGATAGAGCGTTCATCCAATGTTGATAACAGTGGAGGACGAACAGTAGTGGATGAATTTCCAGATGTTTTTCCGGATGAAGTACCTGGTCTACCTCCCATCCGTGAGGTAGAATTCACAATTGATTTAGTAACCACTGCTGCACCCATCTCGGTTCAACCATATAGAATGGCACCAGCTGAGTTGGCCGAACTCAAGAAGCAGATTGAAGAATTGATGGACAAGAGGTTCATCCGTCCAAGTGCTTCACCATGGGGAGCACCTGTGTTGTTGGTTAAGAAGAAGGATGGCAGCTCACGGCTATGCATTGATTATAGGCAACTTAATAAGCTGACCATCAAGAACAAGTATCCACTGCCAAGGATAGACGATCTTCTAGATCAGTTGCATGGTGCGTGTGTGTTTTCTAAGATTGACTTACGTTCGGGCTATCATCAAATTAGAGTGAAAGAGGAGGATATTCAGAAGACTGCATTTCGGTCTCGCTATGGCCATTATGAATATGTGGTGATGCCCTTTGGAGTGACAAATGCACCTGCAATCTTCATGGATTACATGAACAGAATTTTTAGACCGTACCTAGATAAGTTTGTTGTGGTGTTTATCGATGACATCCTCATTTATTCCAAGAGCTTTGAAGAGCATGAAGACCACTTGAGGATCGTTTTGAGCGTGTTGAGGGAGAAAGAGCTGTATGCCAAGCATTCAAAGTGTGAATTCTGGATGAAGGAGATCCAATTCTTGGGACACGTTGTGTCTGCTGGTGGTATCGCAGTGGATCCAGCCAAGGTGAAAGCAGTGCTGGATTGGGAGAGTCCACGTTCAGTCACGGAGGTTAGAAGCTTTGTGGGACTCGCTGGCTACTATAGGCGGTTCATTGAGGGATTTTCTAAGATAGTAGCCCCTCTGACTTACCTCACCAGGAAGGACCAGCCGTTTGCTTGGACAGATAGATGTGAGGAGAGCTTCCAGGAATTAAAGAGGAAATTAACGAGTGCTCCTGTGTTGGTCATTCCAGATACAGCCAAAACTTTTGAAGTGTATTGTGATGCATCATATCAAGGTTTGGGCTGTGTACTGATGCAGGAAAGGAGGGCAGTGGCTTATGCTTCCAGGCAGCTGAAAATTCATGAGAAGAATTACCCCACACACGACTTGGAGCTAGCAGCAGTCGTGTTTGCATTAAAAATCTGGAGGCATTATCTGTATGGTGCAACGTTTCAAGTGTTTAGTGATCACAAGAGTCTCAAGTACCTCTTTGATCAAAAGGAATTGAATATGAGGCAAAGGAGGTGGCTTGAATTCTTGAAGGATTATGAATTCGAACTGTTGTATCATCCTGGAAAAGCTAATGTGGTGGCTGATGCTTTGAGTAGGAAGGCCGTAAGGGTCTCTGCAATGATGGTGAAAGAGCTGAATTTGGTGGAGAGTTTTAGAGATCTAAGATTACAGTTTGATTTAGGAGCGAACTTTATAAGGTGCTGTAATCTTAGAATTTCCAGTGATGTGTTTGACCAAATTAGGAGGAAGCAACGTGAAGATGAAGAACTAGTGAAGATCTTGAACGTGCTTGGCACAGATCAGGCCAAAGAGTTTAATACTGGGACGGACGGTATGCTGCGTTACCTTAGTAGAACGTGCGTTCCCAATGATGACCAGCTGAAACGGATCATATTGGAGGAAGCACACCATAGTCGTCTTAGCATACACCCCGGTATGACTAAGATGTATCAGGACCTTCGTTTATCATTCTGGTGGCCTGGAATGAAGAGTGACATTGCACGTTTTGTAGCGTCTTGTTTAACTTGTCAACGTGCAAAAGCTGAACACCAAAGACCAGGAGGATTGCTGCAGCCTTTGGAAATTCCAGAATGGAAGTGGGATAGCATCTCCATGGATTTCGTGACTCATCTACCACGTACAGTCCGAAACCATGATTCAATTTGGGTGATCGTGGACAGGTTGACTAAGAGCGCTCACTTCCTGGCCGTTAATTTGAAGATGTCCATGACCAACTTGGCCAAGTTGTACGTCAAAGAGATTGTTCGGTTGCATGGAGTTCCCTCAAGCATTATATCAGATCGAGACACGAGATTCACATCTCGTTTTTGGCAGTAATTGCAAGGAGAATTGGGAAGCAAACTGCAAATGAGTTCTGCATATCACCCTCAGACGGATGGCCAATCTGAGCGAACCATCCAGACACTCGAAGACTTGTTGAGAACCTGTGTTATAGATCATATGGGAGTATGGGATGAAGTTCTGCCGCTTGTTGAATTCACGTATAATAACAGTTATCAAGCAAGCATAGGAATGGCACCGTTTGAAGCTCTTTATGGAAGAAAGTGTAGAACTCCTTTGTGTTGGTTTCAAGAAGGCGAGACTGCATTAACCGGACCAGAATTAATCCAGCAAACAACAGAGAAAGTGAAACTGATCCAGGAGCGATTGAAGACGTCTCAAAGCAGGCAGAAATCGTATGCTGATAAGAGAAGAAGACCCTTAGAGTTTGCTGCTGGAGATCACGTGTTCCTCAGGCTGAATCCAATCACTGGAGTGGGAAGAGTCCTTCGTCCAAAGAAGCTATCACCCAAGTACGTTGGACCTTATCAAATTTTAAAGAAGATTGGAGCAGTGGCGTATGAATTGGCTTTACCACCTCAACTGTCCAACCTTCATCCAGTTTTTCATGTTTCTCAACTCCGGAAATATATAGCTGATCCATCACACATACTGGAGTTAGAAGACATCCAACCTCGCTCAGACAGAACGCTGGAAATGCAACCTGTATGTGTGGAAGACAGCCGCACCAGACTCTACAAAGGAAAGGATGTTCGTCTCGTGAAAGTGGTGTGGAATGCAAAGACTGGTGACTCAACATGGGAGGTTGAAGAGGCAGTGAAGGAATTGTACCCTCACCTATTCCCTGGTAAGCTTTAGAATTTTCGAGGACGAAAATTTTTGTAGATAGGGGGAATGTGAGAACCTGATAAATTAATAAACACTAATCAATTCTCTGATCACCCTTTTAATGCACCGTGCCACGTCAAAATGCACTTACACTTGCACTGCATGCATCTGCCAAGTGTCATGGCTGAATGTTTGGAAATTAGATAGTGGAAAACGTGTGGCAGTGGTTGAATGGATGTTCAATCTGCGTGTGAGGGAAAACAATTCACTCTTTGCATGTACCGAATGCCATCTGTCACGTTGGAAGTTTCTAAAGCTGTAGTGGAAACCAGGTGGCAGTGCGTGAATGCTCAACCGTTTGACGGGGAAGAGAAAACAATTTCTCTGAAAAACACTTCTCTTCATTTCATGCAATCACCTTCTTCCTCTCGAATTCTGATCTTCCATCTTCTCTGCATTTTCTCTGCACTCTTTCATCTTCTCTCTAAGATAACTCATCATCATCTCCTCAAATCCTATTTCAGACACCGTAGAAACCTCCTCTGCACTGTGAGCATCATTTTGATCCGAACAGAACTGAGAACTGAACTGGTAAGTTCTCATCTCTGCACCTTTGTCTGTTTTAGTTCATGCGAACCAAATCTTGGTTGCATGCATGGGTTATAGGTTTGATTCTTATATTATTTTTGGTATATTAGATTTAGTGAAAGTCGTGGAGTGATTCATTTGGGTAGAAAGCCGTGAGTGATCAAGATAAACCTTAAGCAATTGGAAGTACACTGCTAGACCAGGTAAGGGGAGCTTTAGTAATTTAATTTAATACTGGTTTGATGTTCATGACAGTAATGAAGTGTACTGGATGTCTGAAATACATGAAATATTTGATGTTTGATTATGTATGAAAGAGCTTGTTGCACTGGTTGTATATGAATGGTAGTGTTTGAAACTGTATGTTGATGCTGGTATGTCTGCACTTGGAAATGAATAATTCAGGTTGATGAGATGATGAATATTGTTGAATTTTATGCAGAAAGTGTAATGTATGATTTGTAATATGATTGAACTTCTGTATGATTTGGAATGATATGTTTGGAACTGGAAAATTCAGTATTTATGATGGAAATGAAACTTTAAAGTTATGAATCATATGAAAATCTGTGAAGTTATCGAGTTGGAAAATCTGGAAATTTTTATCTTCTATGATCGATCATGTACGCTCGTCATCGAACGGTCTTATACCGTTCGGTTTCCCTGGAAAAAAAAATCACTTAGAATGAGGATTCTTTCATTTGGAAAGGACTCTGATCAAGAACGAGCGTTATTGGTGTCAAGAGTTAGGCGTGAGCGTTCGGCTTAGCCTAGCGTGTCCAACCATTGAAAATAAAGTGAAGTATAGTTAGGACGTTCGATTTTGTTTACCAGCGTTCGTCATAAGTGGCGCTTAGTATTATACTGAGCGTTCGTCCAAATGAACTCTCGATATTAGATTGAGCGTTCGTCCTAGTTAGCGTTTGGTCTGATACCGAACGTTCGTTCAAATGCGCGTTCGGTCTTTGACTGGCAGTGTTGCTTTCTGAATTCAATCATATTTGGTTGTTTATCTAAATACTTTCTTACTGGCTTTATTCCTTGGATTCCATCTGGAATTGTTATACTTAAAATTTTTCTAAGTATTACCCATAATTTCTAAGATCAAACCCTTCAAATTATTAAGTGTCATCAAGTATCAAGTGGATAAATGGTTCGTTTCTTTTGTTCAGAAACGTGGACGTTTGAGTACTGTAATATGTTCGTCCCTATCTATTGAGTGATGAACGTTCTTTAAAATAAAGAAAGTGAACACAGAATGAAAATTTGAATAAGATGAATGGTGAATATGTGCGAATGGTATTTGGAATGAATATTATTGGATTGGATTGTGAATGAGCGTTCCAAGGAGGAACGTCTCCATGATGTGAATATGAGAAGTGGTGTAGTATGACCATGGATAAGCTACTGATGGCTGTTCATCCTGATATTCCGTGATTGCTCATCCTCATGTAGAGGAGAGTAGTTCATGCGTGGGAATGGCAGGAGGCCCTAGTCCTACATAGTACTTTGGGCTGATAAGGGTTAACCTCGGGTGGCAGCTGTTGAGGGTATCCCAGTTACTACATCACCCGGGTGCAGGAACGCCTGTAGATACATGGATCATACAGTCCGGACAGTCTTTAATTATGAGAATTTGGATGAGTTACTGTATGCGTGAATATATATTTAATGTTGTATGAAATGTATGAGTGATTTACTATGTTAAAATATGTTGATCGTATGAATTAAATTACCTAAGCTTACCCTTGCAATTTTCCTTGTGTTGTCTACTGTTTCTGTGAGAACCTGATAAATTAATATACACTAATCTATTCTCTGATCACATTTTTACTGCACCTTGCCACGTCAAAATCCACTCTCTTTCTCTCTGCATGCACTGAATGCCATATGTCACTTTGGAAGCTTCTAAAAGCTGTAGTGGAAACCAGGTGGCAGTGAGTAACTGCTCAACCGTTTGACGAGGAAGAGAAAATGATTTCTCTGAAAACTCTTCTCTTCCTTTCATGCAATCTTCTTCTTCCTCACGAATTCTGATCTTCCATCTTCTCTGCATTTTCTCTGCACTCTTTCATATTCTCTCTAAAAATACCTCACTATCGACTCCTCTGATCTAATTTCAGAGACCGTAGACATCTTCACTGCACCGTGAGCGTTATTCTGATCCGAACCAAACTGAGAACTGAACTGGTAAGTTCTCATCCCTGCACTTTGTCTGTTTTAGTTCATGCGAACCAAATCCTGGTTGCATGCATGGGTTATAGGTTTGAATCTGATGTCCTTTTTGGTATCTTAGATTTAGTGAAAATCGTGGAAGGATTCATTGGGTAGAAAGCTGTTATTGATCAAGAGAAAACCTTAAGCAACTGGAAGTGCACTGCTTGAACCTGTAAGGGAAGCTTTAGTAATTTAATTTAATACTGGTTTGATGTTCATGACAGTAATGAAGTGTACTGGATTGCTTGAATTATATGAAATATATGAATTTTTGGAGTATGCATGCACGAGTTTGTTGTACTGGTTGTATATGATTGATAAAGATGGAACTGTATGTGGATGATGTTATTGTTTGAACTGTATGCAGAGAATGATATGTATAAGTTGAAATTTGATTGAATTCTGTATAATTTGGGAAGATGATTTTTACTGTATGTTGTGGATAATATGTTGAACTGGAAAATCCTGTATTGATGAGATGATAATATGAATTCTGTAATGTATGAAATTTATGTTGGAGATAAATTCTAAGTTATGGGTCGTATGAAAACTGTGAAGTTAATGTGAATGAAAAATCTGGAAATCTGATCTTCTCTGATTTATCATGTACGCTCGTTATCGAACGGTCTTATACCGTTCGGTTTCCCTGGAAAATCACTTAGAATGAGAATGAGAATTCTTTCATTTGGAAAGGACTCTGATTAAGAACGAGCGTTATTGGTTTCAAGAGTTAGGTGTGAGCGTTCGGCTTAGCCTAGCGTGTCCCGTGATTTGAATTAAATTGAAGTATAGTTAGGACGCTCGGTTTTGTTTACCAGCGTTCGTCATAAGCAGCGCTTAGTATTATACTGAGCGTTCGTCCAAATGAGCTCTCGATCTTAGATTGAGCGTTCGTCCTAGTTAGCGTTCGCTCTGATACCGAACATTCGTTTAAATGTGCGTTCGTTCTATTTGGTGCTCGGTCATTGACCTAGCGTTCGTCCTAAGGAGGGTTCGGTTTCTACTGAACACTCGTCCTTATCATTGCTTCGTGAGCGAACTTCAACAACGTTCGTTCAAATTATTAATTAACGTTCTGTCTTTGACTGGCAGTGTTCGTTTCCGAATTTATTAATGCTCTGATTATTTATTGGAATTCATTTAAAACTGTGATGGTCCTTTTTATTTAACCTCAAGTCTTTATACTTAGAATTTTCCTAAGTATTATTCTGATATTCCAGACTCAATCTCAAGTAAATTACTCAATTGTCTTAACATCCATGAATGGATAATGGTTCGTTTCTTTTGTTCAAGAAACGAGATTTGCAGTGTATTGAAATGCATTCATCTTGATCTATTAAAGGATAAACTTTTGTCTAAATTAAGAGAGTGGAACACAGAATGAAAATCTGAACAAGAGGAATGGTTAATAATGTGCGAATGATGTTTTGAATGAATTTGATTTGGAAAGGATTGTGAATGAGCGTTCCAAGGAGGAACGTCTCCATGATGTGAATATGAGAAGTAGTGTAGTATGACCATGGTAAAGCTGATGATGGCTGTTCATCCTGATATTCCGTGAGTGCTCATCCTCATGTAGAGGGGAGTAGGTCATGCGTGGGAATGGCAGGAGGCCCTAGTCCTATTGAGTACTTTGGACTGATAGGGTTAACCTCGGGTGGCAGCTGATGGATGTTCCAGTTACTACATCACCCGGGTGCAAGAACGCCTGTAGATACATGGCATCATACAGTCCGGACAGTCTTTAATTATGAGAAATTAAATGAGTTACTGTATGCGTGGATATGTGTTTAATGTTGTATGAACTGTATGACTGATTTTATATGTTAAATTATGTTGATTGTGTTGAATTAAATTACCTAAGCTTACCCTTGCAATTTCCTTGTGTTGTCCACTGTTTCTGTATGTCCGTCTTGTCAATGCAATGATCATCCGTTGTGGATGTGAGCAGATGGTGAGGCACCCCTTGAAACCATGCTGGAAGAAGAACATTTGGAGGATGCCAACCTTGTGGAAGTTGAAGTTAAAGCTGAGCAGTAGAGGCTCGTTTCCGTAGTAGCATTAGTTAGTTTTTCTGTGCTGTATTTTGACAGTTCTGTATATAGTTCTGCAGAATTGTTCATCCAGATCTGTTCTGTATTTTGATAAATTTTCTGAACGCTGTACAGTACTGTATGTTCAGTTTTTATTTTGGAGCAGCTGTTGTAAATATTAAGACTGCACTGTATTTTCTGTAAATGTGATTTGTTCTGATTAATGGTAATTACTATTTATTGGGATGTTACAGTTTCTGTATGTCCGTCTTGTCAATGCAATGATCATCCGTTGTGGATGTGAGCAGATGGTGAGGCACCCCTGGAAACAATGCTGGAAGAAGAAAATTTGGAGGATGCCAACTTGGTAGAAGTTGAAGTTAAAGCTGAGCAGTAGGGGCTAGTTCCGTAGTAGCTGTTAGATTTTCTGTTCTGTATTTTGGAAATTCTGTATTTAGTTTTGCAGAATTGTTCATTCAGAACTGTTTTGTATTTTGATAGATTCTGAACGCTGTAAATCTGCTGTACGTTCGGTTTTTATTTTGAGCAGCTGTTGTAAATATTAAGACTGCATTGTATTTTCTGTAAATGTGATTAGTTCTGATTAATGGTAATTACTATTTATTGGGATGTTACAATATGGAAGTTCATAATAGTTACAACGCGAGAGCACTGCATTTATGGAAAAGATACGGGGTCACTCCTTGCCAAATTAGCTTAAGCTTATGCATTGAGAAGCAGCTCAGGAGCAAGATGGTTTCATAGGTACCCTCTTTTAGGGGCCAAAGGGAAATTTTGTCTTGCCCGTGACAGTGACAACGTTTAATGTTTATGATTGTGAGCGATCGGTCAATGGTCACCTGAACTTTGACGACAGTAGTTACTATGCCACAAGCTCTGACATGAGACAAACATAATAGAAATAGAAGCCACTTGGGTAAGTTCAGATACGGAATGCGTCAACTCATTCAATGGCACGTGGTCATAATAATAGAAGAACTCTACCATTACTGGTAGTAGTTTTCCTGAAGCATGAGCATGCTGATTTTTTTATTTTCTTCCAAATGAGATTCCAATTTTATAGAAGATAAATTCTTGAAAATAAACATAATTTACACGACTTGTGTAAATTAAAGCAGTTGTTTGACCAAGTACTTGCATAGTTAGTTAAGTGGTGGTTTCAGAAATTGTCTATTCCGAAATGTGTCGTTTTCATCGAAAAGTACACGTATGTTTTGAGTTTATTTTTTATGACTATTGCTGAAATGAAACAAGAACTAGCAGCCTCCTCTCCCTTGAATCTTGTACAGTTCACTTTTGGCAACTCTATGTAAGGCCGTTCGGTCAAGAGCGTTCGCTTGTTTAATATAAAACTGAATTGGTTTATCATTTAATGTAATTAATTCTATTATATGATTTTACTGTATTTTTGGGATGTTACAGGTGTTACACTAGTTAATAAGAAATGATTAAATTAATTTCAGAGAGACCACATTAATATTAATTAACATTTTGGAAATAATTTTTCTTGTCTATCAGTGTAAAAAACAAATTTAATTCATCATTATAAATTTAGAGATTAAATGGTTCATGCTTCTGTACTTTTATCGAATCATGGATTAATTTCAGCAAAGGTGTCTGCAAAAGGGGAGCCCAAAAGGTATAGAAAGAAAAGACCAGGCCCAGTAAAGTTCGTGAAGAGGGAGGATGTTTCTTTCTGTACCCTGCCAATTTTCTTTTTACACTCTTCAAAACTTTCCAGAATAATGTCGTGTAAGGAAAAATTTAATGGATGGAGGAGGAAACTGTCGAAGAGGGAAAAAGCAAATAACCTTTGGGCCTTGTACCTCCGAACCAAAATTCGAAGGGTAAATTGGGAAGTTTTGGAAAAATATCTGAGAGGGATAAACCGGTAAGAGATGAGTGTTTGAGAAACAATAGAAAGAAAAGAGAAAAGCGAGAAGAGAGAAGGATGTCGTCGTTGTCAAGCATGTTTGGGTGTGGAGTGGTGATGGCGCCACCACAAGCACTGGGAATTGGAAAGAGAAGTGACAGAGGATTGACGATAGTGTGTTCGTCTCGGCCGCAGAAGAAAGCGACTGCGCATCACATGAAGACTCGGCCACGGAAGACGCAGCCATGGGATATAAACCGCAAGCCAACTGTGTACGATCCTATGCCTCCTCTTCCTCCGGATTGGACTCTCGTTATTCCTGCTGACGCTTCTTCTGCTTCCGCTGCTCCTCCGCCTCCCTCTGCCTAGCCACTCACTCGGTACTGCGTCGTCGTTTTCAAGCTTTCTCTGTTTTCTTCAAGCCTCATATTCGCTACTCTTTAAACATTTTATCTTATATTTCTTGTTTAAATCTCAAATGAAACTTTTTATCTGTGCAATTGTTTTGGATGAATTCACTTTCTTAGGTACGGTGAGCACGAGAATTCGATTAATTTGCGAACCGATGGTTAGGTTTTCTGAATGCGTCTAGTATACGTCAATTTTTAGACTAAAACTAGACACTCTTCCTACACACTCAGGAACCCTTTGCAACTTCCTTTACCTTTATATTTCTGAATTCTTGTAGACAGATGTTCTTTCTGCACTACTTTTCTTCTTACAGTTTTCTTTTTCACATTTTTTTTGTCTCTTATTTCTTTTCTCCACTAAGTTATGTTCTCGCATGTATACATATACTAGAGAAATTAAAGAAAGAGGCATAAGTGGACCAATATCGAACACCTTCAACTCAAAACTAAGGCAGTAGGAAAAATATTTGAATGTACAGTCTGACCAAGGGTCTGTGTAAATATCTGTAATGGAAAGTAGTTACTGCAGAAACAGAACAAAACAAAGCTTTTAATTACCACACGCTTGTGTTAACCTGGATACTCTCCCTTAATCCAAGTTCTCAAAAGGAAACAATTCGTATTTCATTTCTCAGTTTTACAAATTCAGACACTCAGACAGCATAATTCAGCTGCTTTTATGTTGACTTAAGAAGTCGTATTCTTTGCAAGTGGGTCTAAAGAATCAGTTTATCATTTGTATATGTGCTGCCTTCCCATCCTTTCTCTTAATCACAGTATTTTCCATTCCTTCTGCTAACAGAGTGCTAATGTATGAATTCTAATCTTAATTATTTTGCTAACGTCAAATTCATTCAGCACCTCTCTTTACTCAGTCATATAGTTTTAACAACCAGTATTAAAATACCAAAATAGGGAGATCAGTCACCGCCAACAATACTGGATCCTAATCAGAATCTCGAGCCACATTTGTTTTTGGTCTATTTCCCTTTTGCATGCCAACACTCAGAAGCAAAATGGCCCGACACAATTGTAACAGTGTATTTTTTTTTTTATTAAAACTGTCTTTCCTTGACTTTTACCATTTCCTCCTCTTCCTCTTTTTGAGAACTCGGAACTATCTTTACTCTCTTTCCTTTATTCGAGTGCCAATTTCCCTTTCCTCTTGCTTGTACCCTTCTTTCTTTCCATCTTTCTTATGACCTATTAGTTTTCTCATAAGTTTGAACTTGCACATGTTTGATTTGTCTCTCGTCTGGACTTTCTAAACACGAGTCTTTGGTCATCATGTGTCTCAAGTCATTGAATGTTTAGTGCTTGGAGAAAATATTATTTACAGGATATATTGTAAACTCAAGATTCTAACATTATTTTAAATTTAAAATGCTTTTACATTGTTGCTATATTGTATTTTGTACATTTATATGGTATAGTAATGTATTTGTCTTAAGTGATGTATGATATATATTACCAACTTTAGTCTATTTTTATTTACTTATATTACTGCTAATAAGAATGTATTCATACGTTTTTATGGGTTTAGGGTAAACTCAAGATTCTAACATTATTTTAAATTTAAGGCTTAATTACCTACTTAGTCCCCATGTTCGGAGGTAATTTGCTGTTTAGTACCCGGTTTTAAAAATGTAGGCATTTGATACCTATGTTTTGAAATTTGTATCAATTGAATCCTACCCACTTAACGCCGTTATAAATCTAACGTTTTTTCTGACTGTGTATGTGATTTGTGGACGAGCGGTTATGGACGAGCGTTCGCTTCGTTGGACGAGCGTCCTCTTCTGCCTGACTGGGCGTTCGCTTCGCTGGACGAGCGTCCTCTTCTGCCTCGCTGGACGAGCGTCCTCTTCGCTGGACGAGCGTCCTCGTCGCTCGTCCACAAACGCTCGTCCACAAATCACATACACAGTCAGAAAAACGTTAGATTTATAACGGCGTTAAGTGGGTAGGATTCAATTGATACAAATTTCAAAACATAGGTATCAAATGCCTACATTTTTAAAACCGGGTACTAAACAGCAAATTACCTCCGAACATGGGGACTAAGTAGGTAATTAAGCCTAAATTTAAAATGCTTTTACATTGTTGCTATATTGTATTTTGTACATTTATATGGTATAGTAATGTATTTGTCTTAAGTGATGTATGGTATATTACCAACTTTAGTCTATTTTTATTTACTTATATTACTGCTAATAAGAATGTATTCATACGTTTTTATGGAAGTTATAAACATAATTATTTTCCACTTTTAAATGATGGTATTAGATGTCTCACCTCATATAAAAGTTTGAAAGTCTGAGCATTTGTTTGTGTTATTTTGTAGAATTTTTAATGAACTATTTTTTATGATGCTGTCAAAGCTAATAACAAAGGAAATAAATTACTACGATAAGTTTAATAGTAGGATTAAGTTAAACAGAGATACATAACCATGACTAAGCTAAAATTACTTTTATTTTTTTTAATCAAAAGGTTAATAATTTCATATGTTTAACCAAAAATACACTAAGACCAAAATTAAGAAAGGATACAGGTGTAGGAACGGCAATAAAGGGGGATTGCGAAGGCTTATGATCTTATATCTTCAAATCATGGCATGAAGGAAATAAAAATTTGATATTTGATGTAAGTTAAAAAAGAATCTTGTCACAGCCGTAGTTATTTATTTCTTGCCATTAGGCTATCTATCACTGGCCCAGCTTTCTTCTCCAGCATGAGCTCCGCAAAATATGATTTTTAAAATACTTTTTTGGTTTAATTCTTTTCGACATCCCTATTTATGTACGAATGTCTTAATTGGGTCCTCGTTATCTAAAGTGTATCAAAATGATCCTTAATTTTGAAAATTGATATCAATTGAGTCCTTTCCGTTAAGTTGGCTGGACGGCGTTAAAAAAATTGATGAGTGGATGCTGAGATGACGAACGAACGCTCGTCCACCAGCGAACGAACACTCGTCCAGCAACGAACGAACGCTCGTCCACCAGAGAACGAACGCTCGTCCACCAGAGAACGAACGCTCGTCGACCTCTTACTACTGGACGACCGTTCGTTCCACACTGGACGACCGTTCGTTCGGTGGTCGACGAGCGTTCGTTCGCTGCTGAACGAGCGTTCGTTCGCTGCTAGACGAGCGTTCGTTCGCTGGTGGACGAGCGTTCGTTCGTCATCTCAGCATCCACTCATCAATTTTTTTAACGCCGTCCAGCCAACTTAACGGAAAGGACTCAATTGATATCAATTTTCAAAATTAAGGACCATTTTGATACACTTTAGATAACGAGGACCCAATTGAGACATTCGTACATAAATAGGGATGTCGAAAAGAATTAAACCAAAAAAGTATTTTAAAAATCATATTTTGCGGAGCTCATGCTGGAGAAGAAAGCTGGGCCAGTGATAGATAGCCTAATGGCAAGAAATAAATAACTACGGCTGTGGCAAGATTCTTTTTTAACTTACATCAAATATCAAATTTTTATTTCCTTCATGCCATGATTTGAAGATATTGATAACAGTTGAAAAACTGTTATTTTCATACTTAAATTTGATACTAAAAGCAACCTTTAGACTTAAAAACTAGCTTGAAATCATGTAGTTTATCTATATTTTCATAAATAAGAGAGCTGGACAGGTTTACACTTGATTTGAGTGTTTTTGTGCAGGTTTTAAGGTGAATTTAGTGAAAAGAGTGAAGAAGGAGAGAAGTGACATTAGAAAAGACAAGAAAGAGTGCAAAAATAGAAGACGAAGGCACCGCTCAGCGGCAAACTACCGCTGAGCGGCACTCAGGAGGTTGCGGGAGTCACGCTGAGGGGCAAAATGGCCGCTGAGGGGAAGAAAAGGACGCGCAACTACCGCTGAGCGGTAAATACCGCTGAGCGGTACTCTTTGGGCTTGGGCTTTTGTAATCTTTTGTAACTCTAAATTAGTATATAAGGGCTTGCACGTCCTATAGTTAGGGATCTTTGGCAGAAACGAGGCAAACACTCTCTCTTCCACCCCTTTGAAGGAGGATCTTGGATGCTCAGGCTACCTCTTCACCTTTATTGGGTTTATTCTTTCACTCTTTCATTGTTATTCATCTAGGTTCACCATGACGATGGTGAACTAAACCTTGTATGTTTGTTGGGGAATCAATGTAATCTCTTGAAGCTCTCATATATGGATTTGTTGAGTACATCTTTGAATTAAGACATATGCTTTCTTTCATCATTAGTTAGGGTTTTTCCTCTTTGCTCAATGCTTGCATTGTTTAACTCATTCTAATGCATGATTATTGGTTTTGTCGATACGGACACGTACGGGGAAGTCTAGATCCGGGGAATTTCTCCCAATATTTTACTGACAACATTATATTGGTTGCCTTTAAGCTCCTGCTGTAATGAACTAATCATTAGGAATGCTAGGAATTGTATGAACTATTTGATTAGGGAGAAGCCATCTAGAATGGTACATTAGAGAGTGGCATTAACAATGATGATTTGAATGTTGAATTCCTAAAATATATGAGAGTGGATGAGATGAAATTGACCCCCAACAACATATTCATTCATATAATTCATTGAAAGTGTTTATCTTTTGTCTTTGCCATTGATCAATTCATGCATACATGTTTATTTTCTGTCTTGCATATTAAACTTTGAATATTTCGTTTCTAAGTCCTAGCTAATCAACAAATCACATAACTAAACTAGGCCGTGAGTCCTTTGGGAAGAACGATACTTGGTCTTACCAAGTTTTATTACTTGAACGATTCGGTCATACTTGCCGATTGTGAAACAAGTTTGTGACATCATATTTTGGTGCTTACAAATTTGTCCATCAAGTTTTTGGCGCCGTTGCCGGGGATTTGGGGATTGAACCCGAGTCCTAGCACGGCTAATAAGTTTGGGCCATCAAGTTTTTGGCGCCGTTGCCGGGGACTCGTGGTTTAACTGGTTAATTTGTGTGATTATTGATTATCTTTGACTTATTTTTTTTATTTTTAATTTAAATTTCGAATTTTTTTTTATTTTATTTTTTTTTTCTGTTTACATTTTACAGTTTGTATTTTATTTGATTTTATTTTATTTTTCTGTTTTCTGTTTTTAATTTTTTCTGTTTTTATTTTATTTTATCTTTTTAGGTTAGATTTTATTTTATCTTATTTTTTAGATTAGATTTTATTTTATATCTTTTAGAATTAGGTTAGATTTTGTTTTATGTTTTAGATTAGATTAGATTTTATTTGGTTAGGTTAGATTTTATTTTTTAGATTTTATTTTATTTTATCTTTTAGATTAGGTTAGATTTTATTTTTTTTTATCTTTTCAAATTAGATTTTATTTTATCTTTTAGATTAGGTTAGATTTTATTTTTTAGATTTTATTTTATCTTTTAGATTAGGTTAGATTTTATTATCTTCTCATCTTCTGGATCTTTTATCTTTTGAATCTTTATCTTCTCCTATATCTTTTTGTGCTAACAAATATTTTCTAGAGTTTTGTGCCTAATGTTTGTAGGATGCAATTCGGACAAGAATTTAATAGGCACTCAATTCTACTAAGGTAATTTCAATCACTGGTGGGATCTCACTCAAGCATGGATAATGATCAATTTTGGCAAGCTGTCGAACAATTTAAGAATCTACCACCACAACAAAGGCAGAAAAAACCCTCTCTATCGGGAAGAAGGATAACGTTGGAGGAGGCAGTTCAACAGTACATACAGATACCTGATTGTCATCACAAAACCACTCAAGCTGCCGAAGAATTTGATAGGCTGCCACCACAACAATGGCAGCAACAACCCTCTCCATCAGTAAATTTGGATGACACCCAACAATTTTTGAAAAATTTGGAGATGCACCTTCGTTTCATTAGTCAAAAATTGAAGGTTAATACTGAAGTTAACCTTAAGGAGGAAGGTCAAGCCATTGTCACTGAAAGTGACAAGATTTTTGCTGAGGAAAAGATAGAGAGAGAAGAAAAAGAAGAGTTGAGTGAGAAAGATAAAGATGATGAAAAAGAAAAAGGAGTAGTTGAGAGAAAAGAGAGGAAGAAAAAAATAAGAGAAAAGAAAAAGAGAAAATTTGGGGAGAGGAAGCATAAGAAAAAGAAGATGAGAGGAAAGAAGAAGGAATCATATGAAAAATCCCATCCTCATCTAAAGAAGAATCGTAGGAAGGAAAAGAAATTTAAGTGCTTTATGGAAATCTTCAAGAAATTGGAGATTAAAGTTCCTATGATTGAGACACTGCAACAAGTTCCTGGTTTGATCAAATTTCTGAAGAAGTTTAGTAGAAAGAAGAAAAAGAAGAAGGAACTTGGGCTTTACTGGGTCAAGCTAATGACGTTAAAAGAGCGCTTGCTGGGAGGCAACCCAGTGATTTAAAAACTTTTGATTTTGATTTTGGTTTTGTAATTTTTAATTTGTGGACATTATTTTGTTAATATTTTGTTGGATCTAGCATCTACTGAAGGATGCTAGGTGGTTAAGTATCTACTGAAGGATACTAAGGTTGTAACACCTACTGATGGGTGTTGGTGAGAAGATTTTGCACCTACTGATGGGTGCTGGTAAGTTTGAAACACCTACTGATGGGTGTTGGTGGATTTTGGGTCAGGCTCGTGACGTTAAACAAGCGCTACCTGGGAGGCAACCCAGTTGATTGATTGTTTTCTGTTTGTTTATTTTAGTTAGGGTTTGCATAAGCATTTTTAACATTGAATTGCAGGGAACCAGTAAGGGGTATGTCTAGGAGGCACGTAGGTCAAGAAAAGAAGGAGAAGAGCAATTCTCGCAAGTGCCGCTGAGCGGCATATACCGCTGAGCGGTACTCTCGCAGATGGGCTTTAGTTTCCCCTTAGCGAGACTCGAGCCCATTAGGGTATTTTTATACCCTAAGCTGCGCATAAGCTTCTATTTTCAGGCTCTTCTCTGCACACACACTTCTACATACCTTTTCCAAGGTTCTCCACATCTTTTCCCTCTTCCCTCTTGAGAAAATCTCCCTTCTACTCACGTTCTCACTAGTTTTCCATCTAAGTTTGGGGTTGGGAGAGAGCATCATTGAAGCGGATTGATTTCTTCATTGTGGTTTACTAATGCTTAACAATGTATCTTTTGGTTTTGTGAATTAAGTTTGATGCAGGGATGGCCTCCTCATCATGCTAAAAGAATCAAGACTATAAGATCCAAGAAGAAGGAGAGGAAGAAGATACAGATGACAGCTCAGACTGATGAGGAGCTGAGATAGCATTTACTGATGAATGCTATCATATGATTATGCTTTTGTGGTTTAAGTTTTCTGAACTTATTTGTTTTTGTTTTTAGATTAGGGTTTAATGTACTCTATTGAACACCTGGTTTCTTATGATGGTTTGCTATTAACTGTGATTGTGTGATAAGTAATGCTTGATGATGCTTATTGATTGATTGATGTTGAGATGATGTGCACAATAAATGCTTATACAGGTGATTCACAAGCTTTGTGAACAAATGCATGATATCATGATTGTGATTGTGAAATTAAGCAGGATGTGTATGTCAAATGTGAATGAGCTTATATGTGAGGTTTTGAGCTCCAGAGTTGTTATTGTTGAATGCTATTATTTTGAAAGCATGAATGATTTTGCCCAGGTTTTCTATGATTGAAGCAATTGCTTGTTTTGCATCATATGATCAAGGCCGTTTGTTGGAACCCTTTTTATTGGCCAAATTCATAAAGTTAGCCTACTAAAAGAGAACACTTTGTGTTCTATCCTTTGAACCCATAACCTTAAACATACACTGAACCCTTGATTGAAAATCTTTACCTTGAGTTAAGTAGAAGATCTTGTGTGGTATTGTTAAATGTTCAAGTTTGGGGTTATTGGGAAAACATGAAAAAGGAAAAGCATTGAGCCAAGAGCTAAAAAGTAAGAATATGCAAAGAAAAAGAAAAGAAAAGAAGTAAAGCTCAATGCAAATGAAAAGGCAAACAAAAGTTGGGAATGAATAAGAATAATTGTGTTGTTATGAATCTCTTAACTCAAGGATTTTGTGATCCAGAAAAACCAATTTTCTTGTTAGCCCAGCCACATTATAAGCCATTGAAAAGTCCTTGTGATGATGCATACTTGTGAATGTTTTTGATTGTGGTTAAATGAAAGGCAAAGTTGATTCATGTGACATTGTGATAGTAGAGTGAATGAGTGAGACACTTTACCTCTTATACACTTGTGTGTTGAGTGAAACACTTTACCTAGTGAGGAAATATTCCATAAGCACATGAACATCCTTGCTTAATTGATTGATCATTCATGAGAAATAGCATTTGTTGGAACTTAAATGACTTTGTGAACACTAAAGCATGTGCACATCTTGATTGAACTCTTGGTCATAAGTTTGAGTGAAGTTATTACTTATCTTGAAAAAAGAGGATTTTTGAATGAGTGAACTATCATATGAATTGGTTGGAGATGGAGTTACATTTTGTTTGCTTGAGGACAAGCAAAGTTCTAAGTTTGGGGTTGTGATAACAGTTGAAAAACTGTTATTTTCATACTTAAATTTGATACTAAAAGCAACCTTTAGACTTAAAAACTAGCTTGAAATCATGTAGTTTATCTATATTTTCATAAATAAGAGAGCTGGACAGGTTTACACTTGATTTGAGTGTTTTTGTGCAGGTTTTAAGGTGAATTTAGTGAAAAGAGTGAAGAAGGAGAGAAGTGACATTAGAAAAGACAAGAAAGAGTGCAAAAATAGAAGACGAAGGCACCGCTCAGCGGCAAACTACCGCTGAGCGGCACTCAGGAGGTTGCGGGAGTCACGCTGAGGGGCAAAATGGCCGCTGAGGGGAAGAAAAGGACGCGCAACTACCGCTGAGCGGTAAATACCGCTGAGCGGTACTCTTTGGGCTTGGGCTTTTGTAATCTTTTGTAACTCTAAATTAGTATATAAGGGCTTGCACGTCCTATAGTTAGGGATCTTTGGCAGAAACGAGGCAAACACTCTCTCTTCCACCCCTTTGAAGGAGGATCTTGGATGCTCAGGCTACCTCTTCACCTTTATTGGGTTTATTCTTTCACTCTTTCATTGTTATTCATCTAGGTTCACCATGACGATGGTGAACTAAACCTTGTATGTTTGTTGGGGAATCAATGTAATCTCTTGAAGCTCTCATATATGGATTTGTTGAGTACATCTTTGAATTAAGACATATGCTTTCTTTCATCATTAGTTAGGGTTTTTCCTCTTTGCTCAATGCTTGCATTGTTTAACTCATTCTAATGCATGATTATTGGTTTTGTCGATACGGACACGTACGGGGAAGTCTAGATCCGGGGAATTTCTCCCAATATTTTACTGACAACATTATATTGGTTGCCTTTAAGCTCCTGCTGTAATGAACTAATCATTAGGAATGCTAGGAATTGTATGAACTATTTGATTAGGGAGAAGCCATCTAGAATGGTACATTAGAGAGTGGCATTAACAATGATGATTTGAATGTTGAATTCCTAAAATATATGAGAGTGGATGAGATGAAATTGACCCCCAACAACATATTCATTCATATAATTCATTGAAAGTGTTTATCTTTTGTCTTTGCCATTGATCAATTCATGCATACATGTTTATTTTCTGTCTTGCATATTAAACTTTGAATATTTCGTTTCTAAGTCCTAGCTAATCAACAAATCACATAACTAAACTAGGCCGTGAGTCCTTTGGGAAGAACGATACTTGGTCTTACCAAGTTTTATTACTTGAACGATTCGGTCATACTTGCCGATTGTGAAACAAGTTTGTGACATCATATTTTGGTGCTTACAAATTTGTCCATCAAGTTTTTGGCGCCGTTGCCAGGGATTTGGGGATTGAACCCGAGTCCTAGCACGGCTAATAAGTTTGGGCCATCAGATATAAGATCATAAGCCTTCGCAATCCCCCTTTATTGCCGTTCCTACACCTGTATCCTTTCTTAATTTTGGTCTTAGTGTATTTTTGGTTAAACATATGAAATTATTAACCTTTTGATTAAAAAAAATAAAAGTAATTTTAGCTTAGTCATGGTTATGTATCTCTGTTTAACTTAATCCTACTATTAAACTTATCGTAGTAATTTATTTCCTTTGTTATTAGCTTTGACAGCATCATAAAAAATAGTTCATTAAAAATTGGCTTAATTACCTACTTAGTCCCCATGTTCGGAGGTAATTTGCTGTTTAGTACCCGGTTTTAAAAATGTAGGCATTTGATACCTATGTTTTGAAATTTGTATCAATTGAATCCTACCCACTTAACGCCGTTATAAATCTAACGTTTTTCTGACTGTGTATGTGATTTGTGGACGAGCGTTTGTGGACGAGCGACGAGGACGCTCATCCAGCGAAGAGGACGCTCGTCCAACGAGGCAGAAGAAGACGCTCGTCCAGCGAAGCGAACGCCCAGTCAGGCAGAAGAGGACGCTCGTCCAGCGAAGCGAACGCCCAGTCAGGCAGAAGAGGACGCTCGTCCAACGAAGCGAACGCTCGTCCATAACCGCTCGTCCACAAATCACATACACAGTCAGAAAAAACGTTAGATTTATAACGGCGTTAAGTGGGTAGGATTCAATTGATACAAATTTCAAAACATAGGTATCAAATGCCTACATTTTTAAAATCGGGTACTAAACAGCAAATTACCTCTGAACTTGGGGACTAAGTAGGTAATTAAGCCTTAAAAATTCTACAAAATAACACAAACAAATGCTCAGACTTTCAAACTTTTATATGAGGCGAGACATCTAATACCATCATTTAAAAGTGGAAAATAGTTATGTTTATAACTTCCATAAAAACGTATGAATACATTCTTATTAGCAGTAATATAAGTAAATAAAAATAGACTAAAGTTGGTAATATATACCATACATCACTTAAGACAAATACATTACTATACCATATAAATGTACAAAATACAATATAGCAACAATGTAAAAGCATTTTAAATTTAAAATAATGTTAGAATCTTGAGTTTACCCTAAACCCATAAAAACGTATGAATACATTCTTATTAGCAGTAATATAAGTAAATAAAAATAGACTAAAGTTGGTAATATATACCATACATCACTTAAGACAAATAGATTACTATACCATATAAATGTACAAAATACAATATAGCAACAATGTAAAAGCATTTTAAATTTAAAATAATGTTAGAATCTTGAGTTTACAATATATCCTGTAAATAATATTTTCTCCAAGCACTAAACATTCAATGACTTGAGACACATGATGACCAAAGACTCGTGTTTAGAAAGTCCAGACGAGAGACAGATCAAACATGTGCAAGTTCAAACTTATGAGAAAACTAATGGGTCATAGGAAAGATGGAAAGAAGGGTACAAGCAAGAGGAAAGGGAAATTGGCACTCGAATAAAGGAAAGAGAGTGAAGATAGTTCAGAGTTCTCAAGTAGAGGAGGAGGAGGAGGAAATGGTAAAAGTCAAGGAAAGACACTTTTAATAAGAAAAAAAAATACACTGTTACAACTGTGTCGGGCCATTTTGCTTCTGAGTGTTGGCATGCAAAAGGGAAATAGACCAAAAACAAATGTGGCTCGAGATTCTGATTAGGATCCAGTATTGTTGGCGGTGACTGATCTCCCTATTTTGGTATTTTAATACTGGTTGTTAAAACTATATGACTGAGTAAAGAGAGGTGCTGAATGAATTTGACGTTAGCAAAATAATTAAGATTAGAATTGCATACATTAGCACTCTGTTAGCAGAAGGAATGGGAAATACTGTGATTAAGAGAAAGGATGGGAAGGCAGCACATATACAAATGATAAACTGATTCTTTAGACCAACTTGTAAAGAATACGACTTCTTAAGTCAACATAAAAGCAGTTGAATTATGCTGTCTGAGTGTCTGAATTTGTAAAACTGAGAAATGAAATACGAATTGTTTCCTTTTGAGAACTTGGATTAAGGGAGAGTATTATGGTTAACACAAGCGTGTGGTAATTAACAGCTTTGTTCTGTTCTGTTTCTGCAGTAACTACTTTCCATTACAGATATTTACACAGACCCTTGGTCAGACTGTACATTCAAATATTTTTCCTACTGCCTTAGTTTTGAGTTGAAGGTGTTCGATATTGGTCCACTTATGCCTCTTTCTTTAATTTCTCTAGTATATGTATACATGCGAGAACATAGCTAAGTGGAGAAAAGAAATAAGAGACAAAAAAAATGTGAAAAAGAAAACTGTAAGAAGAAAAGTAGTGCAGAAAGAACATCTGTCTACAAGAATTCAGAAATATAAAGGTAAAGGAAGTTGCAAAGGGTTCCTGAGTGTGTAGGGAGAGTGTCTAGTTTTAGTCTAAAAATTGACGTATACTAGACGCATTCAGAAAACCTAACCATCAGTTCGCAAATTAATCGAATTCTCGTGCTCACCGTACCTAAGAAAGTGAATTCATCCAAAACAATTGCACAGATAAAAAGTTTCATTTGAGATTTAAACAAGAAATATAAGATAAAATGTTTAAAGAGTAGCGAATATGAGGCTTGAAGAAAACAGAGAAAGCATGAAAACGACGACGCAGTACCGAGTGAGTGGCTAGGCAGAGGGAGGCGGAGGAGCAGAAGAAGCGTCAGTAGGAATAACGAGAGTCCAATCCGGAGGAAGAGGAGGCATAGGATCGTACACAGTTGGCTTGCGGTTTATATCCCATGGCTGCGTCTTCCGTGGCCGAGTCTTCATGTGATGCGCAGTCGCTTTCTTCTGCGGTCGAGACGAACACACTATCGTCAATACTCCGTCACTTCTCTTTCCAATTCCCAGTGCTTGTGGTGGCGCCATCACCACTCCACACCCAAACATGCTTGACAACGACGACTTCCTTCTCTCTTCTCGCTTTTCTCATTTCTCTTCTGTTGTTTCTCAAACACTCATCTCTTACCGGTTTATCCCTCTCAGATATTTTTCCAAAACTTCCCAATTTACCCTTCGTATTTTGGTTCGGAGGTACAAGGCCCAAAGGTTATTTGCTTTTTCCCTCTTCGACAGTTTCCTCCTCCATCCATTAAATTTTGGTTTAATCCTTTTTGACGTCCCTATTTGTGTAGGAATGTCTCAGATAGGTCCTCTTTTTCTAAAGTGTATCAAAATGGTCCTTAATTTTGAAAGTTTATATCAATTGAGTCCTTTCCGTTAAGTTGGCTGGACGGCGTTAAAAAAATTGATGAGTGGGATGTTGAGATGACGAACGAACGCTCG
Source organism: Vigna nakashimae (assembly GCA_034642375.1). Classification (NCBI taxonomy): domain Eukaryota; kingdom Viridiplantae; phylum Streptophyta; class Magnoliopsida; order Fabales; family Fabaceae; genus Vigna; species Vigna nakashimae. Next base: position 36,852,088 of record CM067767.1, read on the forward strand.
TCCACCAGCGAACGAACGCTCGTCGACCTCTTACCGCTGGACGACCGTTCGTTCCACACTGGACGACCGTTCGTTCGGTGGTCGCCGAGCGTTCGTTTGCTGGTGGACGAGCGTTCGTTCGCTGGTGGACGAGCGTTCGTTCGTCATCTGAGACACTTTAGAAAACGAGGACCTATCTGAGACATTCCTACACAAATAGGGACGTCAAAAAGGATTAAACCTTAAATTTTTCCTTACACTACATTATTCTGGAAAGTTTTGAAGAGTGTAAAAAGAAAATTGACAGGGTACAGAAAGAAACATCCTCCCTCTTCACGAACTTTACTGGGCCTGGTCTTTTCTTTCTATACCTTTTGGGCTTCCCCTTTTGCAGACACCTTTGCTGAAATTAATCCATGATTCGATAACAGTACAGAAGCATGAACCATCTAATCTCTAAATTTATATTGATGAATTAAATTTGTTTTTTACACTGATAGACAAGAAAAATTATTTCCAAAATACTAATTAATATTAATGTGGTCTCTTTGAAATTAATTTAATCATTTCTTATTAACTAGCATTATTAAATAATGCCAAAAGGTACTGAAATAAAAATCTCATTTTACTTTCTCTATTTCTTTCTTCTTATTCGTCCATTAGTTATGTATTATCTCATAATTTATCCATTTAATTAGTAAACACTTTCAAAATTTTAAGTATAAACTTGGACAAACTTTTCCCCAAAAAAAACATTTATAGAAGATGAAAATAATAAAATAAAAAAATAAGAACATTTCTCGCAAACTAAAATTTTTGCATAAATTAATAAATTACAAATAATTTTTTTTTCTTTCGATTCTAGGTCCATCGAGATACATAATTAGCATTAGTGACCATAATTATCTATTCTATATATTTTTTTTAAAGTTTAAACAAAGATTAATATCCCTTGTCCGTTAACTCAGGAGCTTAGCTGTAACGTCCTGGCAGCTCACAGGGACCGTTGACTGCCCCCACAGATCACCACCAGGCTTTCCAGTGTGCTTTGTCCTCACTCGCACACTTTCTGGGAAAACTTCCCAGAAGGTCACCCATCCCAGAATTACTCCAGGCTAAGCACGCTTAACCATGGAGTTCTTATGAGTCAGGCTACCGAAAAGTAAATGCATTTTGGTGATATGAGTAGTCAAATCAATTCCTTTAAGCTATCCTTCAACTGTATAGTCCCATACCTACACAGTCTCCAGATCCCTCTCATTCCGGTGTATGTTCGATTCATTCATGTACCCCTTCCACCGGAAGCCTTGCCAGGAGCCGCTCATTGTCTGTGCCCCCTGCACCATGCTCCCCGCACCGGCGTCACTCCCCGCCCTCATCAGTGCTCGGGTGTCACATGCCCACCAACTTCCGCTTGGTTCGTCCTCGAACCACACCGTACTGGGAGAGGCTAGGCTCTGATACCATTAATGTAACATCCCGATTATATAATAACAATTATTACATAATAAAGACGTCATCATTTAAAATATAGAGAACAGTCAGAATACGACGTGTAATTTAAGTACAAATTACAGTCATCCAAAATAAAAGAAAACGGAAATTCAAACTTAAAAGTTCATATATTAGAACACTACACGTGTTCAGATAGGAAACTTCCTAAGCACACTACTCCGCAGCCACGTTATTCTCAAGCTCTTGCTCCAGAGGACTCTCCTCGGCATTCTCCTCGACCACATCTGCTCCCATCCAAGTGGATGATCAACGCCAAAGAACATAATCCAAAATGGCACACAACACAAACAATTCAAGGGTGAGCTAGATATAAAAAGCATGTTATCTCCTAGCACAATTAATTCATGTCATCATAGATTTAAATACAGAAATATTTATGCATGCTTATTAAACCACAATCCACATATTCATATGACTTATCCAGATTTTATATAATTGTCGGACTATTGGTCGTCTCTACACTTGCTAGTTCTGCTGGTCTTTCTCCAACACTAGCAATATAAATCCCCCAAGCTGCCTATGTCTAAATTCAAAGACCATAGACGAGGACCTCCCTCTACTCTCACCACTCACATTGTTCTTCTCTACTTGAGTGTGAACAATGCTTTGAGTTTAGGGATAGACAACCATTTCAAAGCCCCTACAATTATACGGACACAACTACAAACATTTCACATAACCACTTTCATCCATCTCTCCCTGAGATTTCCGAATCATACTCACATTTATCATTTTCATCATATAATCACGGTAATTTATCATATTTCATACATGCTCATATTTTTTTTTTTCATAGATCACATCATATATTTCACACATTTATACACAAAATTCAATTAAAGATAAAACTAAAAAAAATCCAACGCAGAATATTATTTACACGAGCCAGGACGAATACCAGTACACGATCACCATTTGGACGAACGTCCTATTCAAAACGGACGAACGCTGAAACACTTTGGACGAACGTCCACTTTTCACAAATTTGGACGAACGCTCAAATCTGGACGATTGTTGTACGAACGCTCAAATCTGGACGGACGAACGCTATCAAAAAAAACACGGACGAACGTTCAAATTTAGGACGAACGTCCACTTTTCACAGTTTGGACGAACGTCCATTTTCCGGACGGACGAACGCTTGCCGAACACTCCACTGGACGAACGCTCTCTGGAGTTGAAGGACGAACGCTCTCACGCACCAAAAACGAACGTATAGAAATTTGGCTAAGGACGAACGCTCAGAAAATACCGAACGTTCACACCTTTTTCGGGTCGAGTAATTGGACGAGCGTCCCAAAAATTGGACGAACGCTCAGGCCGATTTATGGACGAACGTTCAATTCGTCTTAATTTGGACGAACGTCCAATTTAAAATTGGACGAACGGCATTTCTGCAGAATTTATGCAGAATTGCAATTTTTCCAGAAACACCGAGAACCTCCATTTTCAATCTCTAAAGCTTTTAAATTTCTACAAAAACAGTAAAATTAACTAATCAAAACGAAAAATCTAACTCCCCTTACCTCTTGAAGACTTCCTTTGTGAATTCTTTGAGTCTATCTCCTCCAAAACTTGCAGCTCCAAGCAATTCCACCAAGCTTTGAACTTCTCCTTCTCTCACAAAAATGGCAGCAAGGCAGCAAGGTAGTAAGGATCTTCCCCAGTTCAGCAACCCTCTTCACCTTCCTCACTTAAAATGCAGCAAGAAATCTTTTCCCACGGCAGAACCCCTTACCCCCCCTTTTTATTCTCCTACGCACAGTAATTGTTGAATGGTGCCAAAACCGTAGGCTGCTACCCTCCCCAAAATCCGGGACGTGCCTCCCAGAAATCCTGGACGCTGCTCCCTGAAATTCTGGACGCTGCTTCCCTTGTGTTCCCCCCCACCTCTTAATAAAAATAATAAAATAATAAATAATAAAAAAAAAAAAACACACGGCCCTTACATTAGCTGTTATCAACAATGTTTAAAAGGACGCAAACAAAATCCATTTAATAGGGAACATGGCAACAAAAACACGAAGACACTCCTTTGTTACTACTCAAACCCAAATTCGTACTTAGGTGTGAGCAATTTCTTCTGGCAATACACAATGCATATAGTTGTAAACCTTCCTTTGCCTAGTGGAGACAGGCATTCCGGCGGTGTAGGCTAATAAAGTTTTACTATTTTAAATTCTACTGTCCTTTGCAAGACCGAAAGGTGAATGTAAAATTTCACCAATGTAATTTGTCATTCATCAAGTTTACAACATCTAAATTTACCTTCATTGGTCCTTGATCAATGGTCATAATTTAACCATATTAGTGTAAATGTAGATTAGGGATGACAAAAATATCTGGTCTGCGATATCCACGGATAAAACCTGCGACGGATAGTTAATATTTGTGGATATATAGATAGCGGATATTTTAATACTCACTTATAAAAGGGTTGGGTGTGGGTATTATACTATCCGTACTTGCGGATATCCACTATTCCAAAAAATAAAAATAAAAATTTAATTTATATTTTGTTGAGTTAAATTTAATTAAAATTAACATTAATTAATATTTTATGAGGTTAAATTTAATTTAAATATAATTTTAATTTGTATTTAATTTAATTTATATTATATTTTATATATTTTTTGAAATTTTATTTAAATTTTATCTTGATAATTTATAAAAATATATTTTTAAAATATTTACAGATATCCGTGGGTATCTGCGGGTTTTAAAATATTCGCAAATATTTTTTAAGTAGGTAGAGAATGAATTTTTTTGTCAGGTTGGATTGCGGATAAACTATCTGTGCTCGACTCAACCTGTTGTCATCTAAGGTGATCATGAATATTAAATGTCAAAATAACTATATTTCTATCATCAATTTAATCATTTAGTTAATAGTTTATAAATACACATTAATATTAAAAGAAGTATACATTTAATACTCTTTATTATTATTATTATTGTTTAATTTATTTATTTTTACTTAAGTGAATATGTCTATTTCATTTGGATTTTCATTTTATATTGGACAATGAATCATTGTCAGTCTTCAAAGTGACTACACTATAAAATTGACCTTATTCCTTCTACAACTAGTTCATAAAATTGGCCTTTATTTATGCTAATGTTAGATCATAATTCTAACTTATTAATGAATCATTGGGGGTAAAGAAATGTAGGGACTAATCTTGAGAGGTAACCTAAGATATATTCAAATTAATTGTAAAATACAGGTATACTACTATTGAAATTTTGTCATATTTTAACACTAATCAACTTTCGTTGTGTGTTCTTTTGTACTAACAATTTGCATTCAATTTTGTTTGGCTTTATTAAATTAATGTTAAAACACTTTTTGTCCTTTCATAAGGAAAACAAGTTGTCAGTCATAATAACATCCAGTTTTTAATCATATAGCACAGTTAATTCATGTCATCATACGTAGTTATATATATATAAGAACAATTCAAGCATACTCATTAAACCACAACTCACACTCACCCGACTCATCCAGATTTGTATAACTCTCGAACTAGCAGTCGTCTTTGCACTTGCATAGTTCTGTTGGCACTCTTCAACACTAGCAAGGTGAATCCCCAAGCTGCCTATCTCTGCCATTAAAGGCTATAGACGAGGACCTCCCTCTACTCTCACCACAGACACTGTTCTTCTCTATGTGAGCATGAACAATGCTTTGAGTGTAGGGATAGAGAGACCGAGCCCAAAGTTCACTACAGTTATACAGAACAACCACAACACCACATATCACTTTCATCCATCTCTCCCCGAGATGTCCAAATCATACTCAAACTCATCATTTACATCCACAGTCATCTCTCCCTGAGATGTCCAAATCATACTCAAACTCATCATTTACAACCACAGTCATATTATCAGAGTAATTTATCATATCTCATGCATTCACATGTTTTTCACATAAATCACATCAGAGTATATATTCCAACCACATTGCACACTTAAAACAAGAACAAATAACCTTGGAACCGAACACTATTTGCCGAGCACTATTTGGACGAATACATTTGGACGAACGCTATCTGCCGAATGCTATTGTTGAATACTAGTTGGTTGAATACTATTTGGACGAACGCTATATGACCGAACGCTATCTGCCGAACGCTATATGCCGAACGTATTTGGCCAATGTAAGACCCTTGTAAACTCAAAATTTTACCAAGTTGTAAAAATTTCAAGTTGTAGTGTAAAATAGAATGCTGTCAAAATTTGACATGGTTTACTATTTTATGTATAACTTTTTATACAATTAATATTTTGGGTTAATTCTTTTTCCATTAGAAAGTAGACTCAAAGAGCTTCGATTTGAGTACTCATACGTTTTTTTTCAACATCGGGAAGGGCCTCAACCAAATCAAACAAGTCACGAAAAACGTTATTTTGAGTTTTCTGCTGGTTAATCGATTAACAGCTGTAGTTAATCGATTGTTACAGAGAAAATTCGTGTTTTAGCCTCTGGACTCGAGTTAATCGATTAGCACTTTAGTTAATCGATTAGCTACGTCAGTTATGGAAACATAACAGCCTGGAACACGTTTTTTTGAGCGTGCAAGGTTGGGGAATCTTCCCACAAACCATTCTTTCCGGATTTTGGGGCTGGAAAATGGATTAGTAAGGCCAGATGTCGGTCTTTTATTGCTAAATTACAATATCTTGGGTCCTTGCTTGTCTTGGAGCCATTTCTTTAAATCCAAATCAGACTTGGAAGTTTGGGGAGAGTGGAGAGCTTTTTGGTGTGAGGAGAACGAAACTCTAAGTGTGCAGAGGTATTGGAGCGTGCTTGGTCTACCAGAAGGGAAGAGTTACTCTCTTGGAAGAAGAAGTTAAGATCTTCAAGAGGTAAGGGGAGCTAATCTATGTATTTTACTTTGTGGAAAATTTGTATGAATTGGATGAAATGTTTTAAGCATATGGAGATGATGTTAGATTGATCCTTGATCTTTGGTTTTCTGTTTGAATCTATGGACTTGTTATTATCAATATGATAAGGTGAGATAATTAAATGATGGATTGAGAATTCTGAATATGAAAGAAGCTTGAAGGTAAAGTTGTAAGGGGAGTTAGATTTAATCTATGAATTCTGCATAAGTTGGATGATGAAATAATTGTGTAAGGTGATGAATATATGTGAATTGGATGATGGAAATTCGTTCTAGCATGTTGGTATATGCGTAAATGAAGTTTTGATGGATTTGGGTGTGAATTAGGGTGGTAAACAAGGAAGTTTTAACTCACTTTTCATAGAATACGAAAATTGTGTGTTTTGCTTAGTTAATGAATTTTTGGTTAGATGAATTGATGGAAGTATGAGACGATTATTGGAATTGTGTATGTTGGATCTGTGTTGACATGAAAATTCGGTGGTAGTGCTGTTAGAAAGGAAATCAAGTGTCTTTATGGTCAATTTGGGCTATTTTAGAGGAAGTGAGGTAGGGATTTTGAGTAAATGAGGGCTGCAGTGTTCCTGGACTGTTTGGGCAGTCTAGACAAGTCCATTGTGACTTGTTAGAAACATAAAAGTGGTCTAAAACATGTTCCAAGTAGTAGAATCAAATTTGGGTCCCTAAGTTGTTGAAGTTAGTGTTTTGGAGCTGAAAGTGAACTTTAATCACTTAAAAAAATGGTAGTAGAAATGCTTAGAATCATTTGGATAAGTTTAATTAAGTCTAAAACGAGAATTAAGAGTCTAAGAAGTTGAGAAAAGTGGTTAGAAATGGTCAAGGGAGGTTCTGCTACCATTCTGCAGAATTCTGCATGATGTGAAAAACTGACCGTTCGTCCATGTCGGATTTGGACGATCGGTCATGCCATGTGCTGAGTGGCGTTCGGTCAAATGTTGGTTTGGTTAACGTTCATTCTTGGTAGTAGCGTTCGGTCATAATCATGCTTTGGCTTAGGCATTTAGCGTTCGTCCTTGTCTGGAGAGCGTTCGGTTTTCGGGGATGATATTAATAGCGTTCGGTCATTGGTTTAAATAACGATCGCTCAAGTTATGGTTTAGTAACGATCGCTCAGGTGTTGGTTAGTAGCGTTCGTTCATTCGCTGGTTTAGTAGTGTTCGGTCAGTTGATGGTTTAATTATCGTTCGGTCTTCATAAGGTTTGATAGTAAAGCGCTCGTTCAATATGGTGTTCGGTTCTGAGCGTTCGGCATAGTGTTTGATCTCACAGTGTTCGTCCATGAAGCGCTAGCTTTAACAGCGTTCGTCCAAACAGTGTCCGTCCAATGGTTTATGACGTTCGTCCAAATAGTTAACTCGCACCTGCACTTTGCAGAATTTGTTTTCGATAGTTTTGGGGGTTCCGGATGTCCGTTTTGGACGTTCTCTAGGTCGTTTTGGGGGTTCTTGACCCTTCCGGAACTGTTGGTAATGGTTTCAAACCTGTTTGAGTTACCTAAAAATGAGTATTAAAAATATATTAAAAAGATATAAAGAAAATGTGTTAGGTGTACACTATTTTGAGTTGTTTGATATATCTATTTGATATGGGAATGTTGGGTGATCTGTTTGAGATTGCAAATTGATAGGAGAATGATGTTTGAATGGTTAAGTACTGTTGAAATCATGGTTGCATATGATTTGATTATAAGTTTCATGTTAAATGAAGAACTTGAATTGTTTAAAATTTGGTATTGTGATGATTATGTGATGATGATATGATATGTGCGTTATGGTATGCTTGGATTGGTATTGTGAGGATTATTGGATATGTGTATTTTTGGCTACTTGGTGTCATTAAATGAGTGGTGGATAGTAAGCGTTGTGGTTGCTGGCCCGGGGAAGCTCTATAGAGTGTTGGGAAGTAACCTTATACACGGGTGACGTGTGTAACCGCCTGGGGAATCTCTTACATTTATGTAAGAGTGATGGGGGTGACGTGGGGTACTAGTCCGGTGAAGCTCATTACAAAATTTGATTGGCGTTGTGCTTGCGGGCCCGAGGAATCTCTTTAGGCGAGTGATGAGGGGTATACTTGCACTTGTCCGGGGAAGCTCTTGATTAGAGTAATGGAGGGTGACTTGTGTACTTGCTCGGGGAATCTCCCTATAGAGTGATGGGAAGCAGCACTACACATTAGGGTAATGTGTAACGGCCCGGGGAAGCTCTGAAAAGAGTGATGGGAGTGACGCTAGTACAAATTGGTGTATGTATTTTGATTAATCTGTAATATTGGTGGATGTAGTCTGATTTATTTTGTAATGTATATTGGCGTATGCATTCTAATTTGATATTTTGATACATATTCTCAGCCCTTTAGAAGTTGGTGCAGCTTCCCACGGGCGCTCTTTGGTTGGCTGGAAACGGAAGGAAGGAAGGGCTCCCTTCCTCCTGCTGCTCTCCCGCTCCCTCTCCCATGCCAAAATGAAGACACCCCCTTTCCTCAGCTTCTCCTCTTCTCTTCTCCCATATCTGCAACAACTCTTTCACTCCTCCAAAAGCAGCTCCGAACACTCCTCTCACAGATATGGCAGCAGGGATTTCCCCTCCCGGCAGAACCCATAGCTCCCTTTTTAACTTCCCAAACTCTTCCCTCTTCCCCTCTTCTTCTCCTACGAGCCTCCTTTTATTTTCTTTTTTCTTGTTTTTGAATGGGGAAGCAACGTGGGCTGTCTCCTTGTGGCCAACGTTCCTTCCTTCCCCCGTTTGTTTTGTTTTTTTTGTTTTTTTAATTTTACGATTCCTTACATCTGCAAAAGGGGAGCCCAAAAGGTATAGAAAGAAAAGACCAGGCCCAGTAAAGTTCGTGAAGAGGGAGGATGTTTCTTTCTGTACCCTGTCAATTTTCTTTTTACATTCTTCAAAACTTTCCAGAATAATGTCGTGTAAGGAAAAATTTAATGGATGGAGGAGGAAACTATCGAAGAGGGAAAAAGCAAATAAGCTTTGGGCCTTGTACCTCCGAACCAAAATTCGAAGGGTAAATTGGGAAGTTTTGGAAAAATATCTGAGAGGGATAAACCGGTAAGAGATGAGTGTTTGAGAAACAATAGAAGAGAAAAGAGAAAAGCGAGAAGAGAGAAGGATGTCGTCGTTGTCAAGCATGTTTGGGTGTGGAGTGGTGATGGCGCCACCACAAGCACTGGGAATTGGAAAGAGAAGTGACGGAGGATTGACGATAGTGTGTTCGTCTCGGCCGCAGAAGAAAGCGACTGCGCATCACATGAAGACTCGGCCACGGAAGACGCAGCCATGGGATATAAACCGCAAGCCAACTGTGTACGATCCTATGCCTCCTCTTCCTCCGGATTGGACTCTCGTTATTCCTGCTGACGCTTCTTCTGCTTCCGCTGCTCCTCCGCCTCCCTCTGCCTAGCCACTCACTCGGTACTGCGTCGTTTTCATGCTTTCTCTGTTTTCTTCAAGCCTCATATTCGCTACTCTTTAAACATTTTATCTTATATTTCTTGTTTAAATGTCAAATGAAACTTTTTATCTGTGCAATTGTTTTGGATGAATTCACTTTCTTAGGTACGGTGAGCACGAGAATTCGATTAATTTGCGAACTGATGGTTAGGTTTTCTGAATGCGTCTAGTATACGTCAATTTTTAGACTAAAACTAGACACTCTCCCTACGCACTCAGGAACCCTTTGCAACTTCCTTTACCTTTATATTTCTGAATTCTTGTAGACAGATGTTCTTTCTGCACTACTTTTCTTCTTACAGTTTTCTTTTTCACATTTTTTTTGTCTCTTATTTCTTTTCTCCACTTAGCTATGTTCTCGCATGTATACATATACTAGAGAAATTAAAGAAAGAGGCATAAGTGGACCAATATCGAACACCTTCAACTCAAAACTAAGGCAGTAGGAAAAATATTTGAATGTACAGTCTGACCAAGGGTCTGTGTAAATATCTGTAATGGAAAGTAGTTACTGCAGAAACAGAACAGAACAAAGCTGTTAATTACCACACGCTTGTGTTAACCAGAATACTCTCCCTTAATCCAAGTTCTCAAAAGGAAACAATTCGTATTTCATTTCTCAGTTTTACAAATTCAGACACTCAGACAGCATAATTCAGCTGCTTTTATGTTGACTTAAGAAGTCGTATTCTTTGCAAGTGGGTCTAAAGAATCAGTTTATCATTTGTATATGTGCTGCCTTCCCATCCTTTCTCTTAATCACAGTATTTTCCATTCCTTCTGCTAACAGAGTGCTAATTTATGCAATTCTAATCTTAATTATTTTGCTAACGTCAAATTCATTCAGCACCTCTCTTTACTCAGTCATATAGTTTTAACAACCAGTATTAAAATACCAAAATAGGGAGATCAGTCACCGCCAACAATACTGGATCCTAATCAGAATCTCGGGCCACATTTGTTTTTGGTCTATTTCCCTTTTGCATGTCAACACTCAGAAGCAAAATGGCCCGACACAGTTGTAACAATGTATTTTTTTTTCTTATTAAAACTGTCTTTCCTTGACTTTTACCATTTCCTCCTCCTCCTCCTCTACTTGAGAACTCGTAACTATCTTCACTCTCTTTCCTTTATTCGAGTGCCAATTCCCCTTTCCTCTTGCTTGTACCCTTCTTTCCATCTTTCTTATGACCCATTAGTTTTCTCAGAAGTTTGAACTTGCACATGTTTGATCTGTCTCTCGTCTGGACTTTCTAAACACAAGTCTTTGGTCATCATGTGTCTCAAGTCATTGAATGTTTAGTCACTTTGAGGATGATTACTGTCTCCAACTAAAAATTCATGACTCTTACCATCCACCCTTATAATGCTAGACCCAGGAGCCTTGCTTATTCCTTTCTGCTTCATCAGTCTCCTAACATTTCTCACGTCAGCCCATTTCTTGTTAGAGGCATACAGATTAGAAAGAAGCACGTATATGCCACTATCTTGAAATTCAAAATTCTGCAGTGATTTCAAGATTTCTTGGGTGAATCCAACATTCCCATATGTATTACAGGCACTCAAAAGCGCTCCTATGATCTGCACATCAGGGGACATGGGCATTGTCTTTATCAACTCCACAGCTTCCTCCACCAGTCCAGCTCTGCAGAGTAAATCAACCATGCAGCCGTAGTGTTCTAACCAGGAAGAAAGGTTGTAGAGGGGACTTGACATCTCATTGAAATACTTTCGGCCTTCGCTGACCAAGCCAGAATGGCAGCAAGCTGTTAAAACAGCAAGAAATGTCACTTCATTAGGCTTTGCACCTGACACTATCAAATCTTTAAATAGCTTCAATGCTTCCCTCCCAAGTCCATTTATTGCTAGGCCACCTATATAGGCATTCCAAGTATGGATATTCCTAGAAGGCATTCCACCTATATAGGCATTCCAACACAGCATTGCATACCACCAACTCCTTCCCGAACAGACATTTGAGACCCAACCCATGAATTCCTTTCCCCAAATTTAAACAACCCAATTTCCCACAAGCCCCAAGTATGCTGACAAAGGTTGCCACATTAGGTTCCACATCCATTCTCAAAAACAATGCGATGGCCTCATTAAACAACCTAGCCTTGACATACCCAGATATCAAGCCAGTCGAAGAGACCACGTCTCTCACAAGCATGTCATCAAACACCTTGCCAGCACCAACAGTGTCCCCAGAAATGCAATACACATGGACAAGAGTGTTTTGCACATAAATGTCGCACCACAAGGCAGTCTTCAAAGCTACGGAATGAAACTGTTTAATCTCTACAATCCCATAAAACTTAGCACAAGATTTCAAAACTGCTGGGATAGTGTACACATCAGGCACAAAACCATTCCTAACAGTCCATCTATAAATCAGGATTGCAAGCCAGGGTAAGTGGCCAGAGGCATAGCCAGAAATCAGCAAATTGCAAGGGAAAGAGCTCAAGTTCCAATCAAATTGCTTCAGGAAATTGCAAGGGTAATGAACATCTGTAACATGTTTTCCCAAAAAAATTGCAGCCTTGGAAATAACCAAGTCATTGGCAACAAGGGCAGAAGTCAATAGATGCGCATGAATTTGCTTGAAGGATCTCAAGCCATTGCTCTTGTGAATCAAATCCAAGAGAACCGATTTCAGAGATTGCCCAGCCTTGCTCATGGTAGCGATCAGTGCTCAAACAATCCATCCAAAATCTTTCACTGTTTATGAGTGGACATAGCCACGCTTAGTTATTGGCACACAAGGTTATCAAAATCACAAGGAGTTTACGTTCCCACACCCTCTAACCTTGGTGTATTAGTAATTTTGAGCGTTCGGTCTTAAATTGGATTCTTAGGTTTGAATCGAGAGCGTTCGGTTTTGGTGCAATAGTGATTATAAGCGTTCGTCCTAAATTGGTATTCTCAGGAAGTGATCTTGAGCGTTCGTTTTGGTGAATTAGTGATTGTAGTCGTTCGTCCTTAATTTGGATTATTAGGTTTGGATCATAAGCGTTCGGTCTTGGGTATTAGTGATTGATAGCGTTCGACCTGGATCAAGTATTTTGAGGTTTAGATTGTAAGCGTTCGGTCTTGATGTATGAATTATGATTAGCGTTTGATCTTGATCTGATAGTGAACGTTCGATCCTGATGGTGATTATTCTAAGTTAGTGATCGTTCATAGAGAACGTTCGGTCTCGATGATGTTTGTCCTCAGGTAATGCTCGTAAAAACTTAGCGTTCGATCTAGATAAGGTTTGATGTTTGACCGATCGTCCAAACAGTGTTCGAATAATAGTATTCAGTCTAATAGATGTTCGCTGTTTTAGCATTAAGTCTAAGTGCTCGATCTTAACGTTCGTTCAATAGTGTTCGACCTAATAGTATTCTGTCTATCAGCGTTTGGAGTTTTAGCGTCCAGCATAAGTGCTTGATCTTAGCGTTCGTTCTTTTGGTGTTCGAACTAATGGTATGCGGTCTAATAACGTTTGGTGTTTTAGTGTTGAGCCCAAGAGATTGATCTTAACGTTCGTCCAAGCAGTATCCGATTTGAATGAGGTGTTCGGTTTTAGCGTTCGGCCTAATAGTATTCGATTTAATATGGTGTCCTGTTTAGCGTTTGGTCAATAGTGCTTAATCTCATGACGTACGGCCAAATAGTGTTCAATCTAATATGGTGCTCGGTTTCTAGCGTTCAGCCTGATTATGATGGATTTTATAGTGTCCGTCCAAATAGCATAGTGTTCGGCAATTTAGCTGTCGGCAGATAGCGTTCGTTGGAATAGCGCGGTGAATAGTGTTGGCTGCAACACCCCGAAATTTTGTGTTACGCTGACTAATTTTTCCGTAAAACACATAAGTAAAAATTCAAATTTTTAATATTCAACTTCCACGGAAAAATAGTACGTTATTTATTACAAACCGATTATTCCGAAAATAAAACGTTTAAATAGTCAGGATCGACTACAAACAAATACATTCCCAGTCATCTATCCCATCTCTCTTTCATCCTTTATGCATGTTCAGAAATATTAGCCATCACATCTGCAATAACATCTGCTCCCGTATAACATCACACATTACACGATCATCGCATTCACATGCACAAACAAGCAAGGGTGAGCTAACAAAATACAATTCATATACATCATAAATATACTCATAATAACATACTGTCATCCACACCTTAACCAGATCAAACTATATACCCAAGTACGAATTATGCTTCAACCATATGCATATACCAATATTTATCAAAATATCAAATTAGAATGCATACGCCGATATACATTACAAGTCCTTCAAACTGATGGTTTTTGATTTGAACATTTCACCAACCAATCCACAAACTACTTCATCAAAGGGAATCTCTAAACCACCTATTTCTAAACCTAAGCTCATCAACACATCAACAACTCTAAAGGGCACCAAGTTTTGACTAACTCTGAAACTGTTATCATTTCCAACCCACCTGCTAACCATAACCTTCAATAATTTTAAATTCACCTCCACAGGGTTATTAATATTCAAACACCACATAAATGGTGTCATACTAATCCGATCCACATGACACTGTCGGAGTAAACGATTCATTTCAATAATGATCGATGAATCCATCGAGATAAGAAGTCGCCACTACAAAAAAAATCATAAAAATTTATTACTAACTACAATCCGTAAGATAATTAAATAATATATAAACAAAAAATTTAATTTTTTTCTTACACTTGCTTTTTTCCCTTCCATTGCAACGGCCCTAAGAAGACAACATTCCACACTCAGTTATATCATTCAACTTAATGAAAACCAAAAACACAGAGTAAAACACAATGTCAGGGCTCGCCCATTTTTACTTACACTAAAATGTAAGGGTTGAACGCTGTGGGTAGGGTAAAGATGGAACACACAGCCACAGAGATCCTCCAAGGTTTCAACGCACGTTTTGAAGAAGGAGGAGAGAAGGAAACCGAGGATGGAAGCTTCGAAGACGGAAAGAGAACGAAGGCTTCAACCAACGAGAAGACGGACGACACAGCGACAGAGAAGACGGACGACAGAGAAGGCTTGAACGAAGAGAGAAGGCTTGAACGAACGAGATGAAGCAAGGCTTGAACTTTCGCACCCTAAACCGCCAAACCCAAATGTTAAAAATTTTATCTAGAAAACCCAAAATACCCCTCGCCCCGGTTCACCTTCTCTGTTCCATTTTCAAATTACTGAGCCAATGGCAAGCTGCCACGTGCACGTTGTCAAAACTGTGTTAAAAAAGCGTTGTTGGAATAACATTTTCCTATAGGAAAGCAGTCAAGAGTTAAATAAGGAATACAGTCATCCTCAGAATAGTGCGGAATTGACAACTGGAGTATTAGGATTCCTCTATGGGAATTACGGAGAATTTAAAACTTAAAATACACAAAACATCATTCCAAATAAAACGAGTTTACGAAATAAAAACTAGACATCTAAGCTGCAGCACTGCCGTCTCCATCAAGAGCTGCTCCCAAAGTTTCCTCCTCAACATCTGCTCCCATCCAAGTGGATGATCATCGCCAAAGAAACATACCCAAACAGCACATAACACAAACAATGCAAGGGTGAGCTAGATATAAAAAGCATGTTATACATACAGCACAGTTAATTTATGCAATCATTCGAACAATTAAAGCATACTCATTGATCCATATTTCACACACTCCCATGACATGTAAACATTCATCCAAACATGGTAAACTGACATCACAAGACTTTTTACTTTAAACCCCGACTTGTTGCTTTATTGACCGACTCGTCCGGACTAGAATGATTACCGCTATGGCGGGTCTTGCACTCGTGGTGGCTTTATGAAATTGGGCACTCCCGCCCTGGCACTACCGCCTGGTGAAACTTGGGCACTCCCGCCCTGGCACTACCGCCTGGTGAAACTTTAGGCACTACCGCCTGGTGGAACTGTAGGCACTACCGCCTGATGGAACTTTAGGTACTACCGCCTGATGAAACTTTAGGCACTACCGCCTGGTGGAACTTTAGGCACTACCGCCTGATGGAACTTTAGGCACTACCGCCTGATGGAACTTTAGGCACTACCGCCTGATGGAACTTTAGGCACTACCGCCTGATGGAACTTTAGGCACTACCGCCTGATGGAACTTTGGGCACTCCCGCCCGGCCACAATCACGAGGTTAATCCGTTATCACTCACCTTGGATCATATGGAAGCATCCAAGACTAGGACCTCCTGCTACTCCTCACCACATGTTCAATCCTCTCTACATGAGAAGAAGGACCATTGGAGATTCAGGATGACCCCCAAAACTGAGCTACCATGTAATTATTCTATACAACCCCAAAACACCACCATATATCCTCTCCTTGAGGATCATGGAATTACGTCCATGAATTATACTGTTACGTTAAACCTTATCCCAAGTTATGAATGACCAGCTACCTCCACGATATCACATTAAATCCAACGTATTTCATACATTCACATAAATCCCATCACAGTATATATTTTCCAAACATTTTGCATATAATTCAATTCAAGAGAAATGAACTTGAAACCCATTATTTTCATAACACTATTTGAACGAACGTTATCTGCCGAACGGTACTGACCGAACGCTATTTACCAACAGGCCGAACGCTATTTCACCGAACACACTTTTAGGCCGAACGCTGATATTGATACTTAGGACGAACGCTATTACCAGCAGGCCGAACGCTATTTAACCGATCACACCATAAGGCCGAACGCTGAGATTGATACTCAAGACGAACGCTATTAGATTCATATAGGCCGAACGCTAAAATTGATTGAACACTATTCACCGAACACAAATGCCGAACGCTACCATGCTAGTTGGACGAACGCTATGAGATTTAACACAGTTTGGACGAACGTTAGAACCGAACGCTAAATACAACTAGGCCGAACGTCATATTAGATTCAACACTATGTGGCCGAACGTTGATTCCTGAATACTATAAGAACGGACGTTATCAGATCCTAGGCCGAACGCTCATAATGACAGCAACACCAAGGCCGAACGCTCACATCACAACCATACCAATGCCGAACGACAAAGATTAATACTAAAAAGGACGAACGCTCACAGAACAAAGGACGAACGCTCACAAAACTATCTTGGATGAACGCTGCTTATGGAGAATTCTATCTGAACATAACGTCATCAAAACCGAACGTTCGTTATGAACGATCACTAACTTAAAATAATTATATCCAGATCGAACGCTCGCTTCCTGAACTACCAAGATAAGAACGAACGTCTAAAATTACTTATTCACCAAAACGAACGAACGCCATTTCCAAGTAAATGGCCGAACACCATTTGACCGAACGTCACTAAATAAACTGGACGAACGTTATCTCCAAATATCAGGCCGAACGTTCAAAATCTGACTTAAACCAGTACCTATCGTTCAACATCAGGACGGACACCATTTGGTGGACGAACGCCTGTGATCACTATTTTAACACGGCGGACATTTTAATATTCAAGAATTAAGCCGAACGCTACAGTTACCAATTTACTAACGAACGCTCAAGATTGAAACCTATGCATACCAATTTAACAAGGAACGCTCAAAGCCCATTGTACGAACGTTCTAAAATCACTTTACTCAATTAAGACCGAATGCTAAAATAATCAAGGCCGAACGCTATACTTACAACCTATGGATGTTCGTCTTGAGACCAAGGCCGAACGTTCAAGAACGTCCCACTAAAATACTAAGTTTAGGAAGAACGCTCACAACCACCGAATAATTTAGACGAACGACCAATTTCACTTGAACGAACGTTCAGCCATTTTGGACGAACGTCCAATTTGAAATCAAATTGGACGAACGGCGTTTCTGCAGAATTTCTGCAGATTTTCCAGAAAACCCAGAAACCAAGAACAACCCCAAATTTTTCATCCCCAACTTCCCAGATTTGCATTAAACATAGTATATATCAACAATCAAACAAAAGATCTAGCTCCCCTTACCTCTTGAAGACTTCCTTGAATCACTTCCAGAGAGTTTGATTTCCTTCAAACTCAAAAAGTTCTCCTCCTCTTCTTTTCCCCAACTTGCAGAACCAAACTTTGCTTGCAGCTTCAACTTCACCTCTCTCAGAAACTTGGCAGCAATGATTTCACTCCCTAAGTGCAGACCCATACCCCTTTTTATCTCCCACGAGCCTCCCAAACTCTTCCCTCTTCCCCTCTTCTTCTCTTTCCTTTTCTTGTTTTCTTTTGGTTTTGTTTTCAAAGGGGAAGCAACGTTCACTGCCCCTTTGTGGCAGCGCACGTCCCTTCCTCCCCGTTCTCTTTTTTTTTTTTTTTAATTATGATTCCTTACAGTATTCAGCCTTTTGGTTTAAAATGTGAACTTTTAAAATAAAAAAAGTGATGATTAAAACGAAGTTAAAATAGTTTTAAATCAAATTCCAATATATTTACATATTTTTAATATTAAAAAAATTATTTTCGTACATTCTGATTTAAGGATTGAAAGTTATATTTTGTTTTACAAATTTATTGAAAGAATAATTACAAAACAAAGATTTTATATTACTTCAATAACCATAACATTGTTGATGCAATCAATAACCAACATATTTTAAATTATAATGCTGAATTTGGTTCTAGGTAAAATGTTTGGTGGATTACATTATAAACAACGACAAGGCCATTTTCTTTCCTGGCCTAACCTCAATAGTCCAAAAACATTAATGAGTTGCGATAACTAGTCTTCAAATACATCACAGAAAAAGTTAACCTGAAAGTTAATGATCAAGAGAATTTTAGGATTATTTCTATGGTAAAGGAAAGTATTTTGGTGGTTGAGTTTGTTTTCAACTAATACCAGACTTCATTAAAAAATATATTATAATACTAACTGTAACGTCCCAAAAATATACATCATGCATATATAATAAAGAGTCATCATACATAATATAAGAAAGCAGTCAAGAGTAATTTAAGGATTACAGTCATCCTTAGAATAGTGCGGAATTGACAACAAGAGTATTTAGAATTTCTCCATGAAAATCACAGAGAATTTAAAACTTAAAATACACATGAGTTATTCCAAACATTAAGAATTATGAAATAAGACTAGCTAATCTAGGCTGCAGCACTGCCGTCTTCATCAAGAGTTGCTTCCAAAGTATTCTCCTCGCCATCCGCTCCCATCCAAGTGGATGATCATCGCCAAAGAAACATTCCCAAACAACACACAACACAAACAATGCAAGGGTGAGCTAGATATAAAAAAACATGTTATACAATCCAACATGATATGCAAAAGTCACTCATACATGGTAAACTAACATCACAAGACTTGTTACATTAAACCCCGACTTGTTACTTTATAGACCGACTCGTCTGGACCAGAATGATTACCGAGCTATGGCGGGTTATGCACTCGTGGTGGCCTCTACTGCTTTGCAAAGCCATTGCCAATGGGTTCCACCCTACCACCCTCACGAGGTTAGTCCGTTTCGCGCCCTGGAGCATACTGGAAGTGTGACATCCCAAAAATACAGCATAAACCATAAAATCAGAAAATCACATTTAATAATATTTCAATACAGTTTTCCAACTAAAAACAAAACAACGCTCAAGGACGAACGTCCTTGAGTACAGTCTTACAATAATAACAAAACAGACGCGCAAAGCCGCACGTCTTCAGAGTTTCAAATGAAAAAGCCTAACGTACACGAAACTTGACCGAACGGTTTACACGGCACAAATACCGAACGGTCTATCAGAATAAAATAACAAGACAAGATGGTCGAACGACCACTCTAATACAGGCTACATAACTGGCCGAGCGCCTCACTGCTCGGTCTTCACTTCGACATCAACCAGGTTCTCTTCATTCAGCGCCTCTTCCAATCGCTCGTCTCCCTCTGCTCACATCCACACGGATGATCATTGCAATGACAAGACGGACGTACAAGGACAATAGACAACACAAGGAAACGAAAGGGTAAGCTTACTTAATTTAACTCATGCATCAGTCATACAATTCATTACATAATTCATCACATATCAAGGCATTATAACGCATGCACAAAATAAGACTCGACACGACTGACCGTCCGGACTGTATGAAATCTGCGTAGTTACAGGCGTTCACGCACCCGGGTGGTGTGGTAACTGGCATTCTCATCAGCTGCCACCCGAGGTTAGTCCATTCCGTCCAAATTACTGTTATGTGACGGGGACCTCCTGCCATTCCCACGCATGGCATACCCCCTCTATGTGAGGACGAGTAGTCACGGAATATCAGGATCGAACAGCCAGCATTAACTTCCCACAGTCATTCATTTACAAATTCTCAAATTCTCAATCAGGACGTTCAATATAAGATTAGGACGAACGTTTAGTTTAATATATGGACGAACGCTCGGTATAAGACCGAACGTTAATAGCTCATATTGGTAGAACTTGAAAAATAAACTAAGATACTTTTAAAGAAGTATTTACGAACGATTAAGATAAACAGTTGCATATACACAGACAATTACAAAGAGACAGAAGTTTATCAAAAACATTAGCTTCAACAGTACTTGACCGAACGCTCAAATAGAACATTTTAGAGCGAGGACGCTCGTCCTCAACCACAAATTTACCCAAATGACCGAATCAACATTTCAAACATATTACTACGGAAAACCGAACGGTCAAGGAACGTCCAGTACGAACGTGAATTTCATGGGGAGTTCATTTACATTTTCAGTTCACTTCTCATCATAATTGCATAATTACGTTCGTTCTAATCACCCCAAAATCTCAGATTTCATACGACTAATATCATGCAATTTTCATACGTTTCATTTCACCAATAATAACGAATGTTCATACATTCAGAAAATCCAATATCATGCATTATATTCATACAATCAAATAACGAACGTTCACACACATCCAAAAAATACAATGTTAAGAACGATCGCTCAAACTCACTAATATTATAAGGCCGATCGTTAAAGATTTCAAATTATAATATCCAATTATGGCCGAACGCTCACAATCACAAATATCCATGAACGAACGCTTATGATCCAAACTAAGGAATCCAAATTAAAATCGAACGCTCAGAAGCGAGAATACCTTATCAAAACCGAACGTTCAACAGAATAAGACCGAACGCTCAAAATTCCAAAACTTAAAACTATCAAGCCAAGACCGAACGCTCACAATTAGAATCAAGGAAAGACCGAACGCTCACAATCAGAATTAAACCAAAACCGAACGCTCACAATGAGAATTAAACTATGACTGAACGGTCAAAATCCAATCCTAAGAATACCAACTAACGGCCGAACGCTCACAATCACAATTAACCAAGGCCGAACGCTGACTAATACACCGAAACCGAACGTTTAGAGATCCAGACTTAATAGTATCAACTTAAGGTCGAACGATCAAGATTAAACTTAAGAATCCATTAAGGACGAACGACTGCAATTTCTATTACCATATACCGAACGCTCAAGATTACTTAAATATCAATTTAGGGACGAACGCCTAAAATTACTAATTCCTGTATACAGTTGGGACGAACGTCTAATATATCACTGCAAACGAACGAACGCTTGTTAACACAAAACCGAACGCTCATGCTATTTTGGCCGACCACTAATTTGTCGAGCCATTTGGACGAACGTCCAATTTGGCTCACCAAATTGGACGAACGCGCGATCTGCAGAATTCTGCAGAATCGCACCAGATTTCCGGAGAGAAACCAGAAACCCCATTTTCATCCCCTTCTTCCCAGATTTGCTTCAACAACAATATTCTACCATCACTCATACAGATTCATACACAACAAAGTCACTCTAAGTACGAAATTTGTTCATCAACGACACTATATTATAGATTTCAGTACACACATACATGGTTCATAAAATCCAGAAAAAAGGATCTAGCTCCCCTTACCTCTTGAAGACCTCCTTGAATCTTGAATCTCTCTCCCAAGGTCTCCTTGAAATTCCAGAGCTCTCCTCTCACTCTTCAGATTTTTGCAGCAAAACTCCAATTCTTCTTTTCCCGAAATTGCAGCAAGCCTCTCCCTTCTCCAGATGTAGCATCCAACCCCTTCAATCCACGATTTCTACCTTTAAGAAGGAAGAAATGGTGCTCCCCATAGCCACTCCTCAGTGCTATGCCCACCAACAAAGGAGATGATGGTGTCTTTGGTGGCTGGAGCACTTTCAAAGTGGGAAGACCCCACCATCCACCAGCTGCTGTTGCCACTTGAAGCGCCCCCCACCACTACACGAACGTGCAGCCAGCCGCCCACTTCCATCGTGCAGCCGCCCCCTTCCACTTCCAGGAACGTGCCTCCCTTCCCCACCACTTCTCTGTTAGGTAGCCGCCCCTCCCACTTTCAAAAGAAAGTGGGACGTGCGGTCTTTACATTCTCCCCAACAACAAAAATTTTCGTCCTCGAAAATTAGGCTTTATCAGAACAAGTGTGGGTAGGTTTCTCTCATCTCGTCCTCTAACTCCCAGGTAGAGTCGCCCGTTCCACTGTTCCAGATAACTTTGACAAGTCTGACAGTTCTTCCTCTAAGTTGTTTGTTTTGACTCTCCTCAATCTTTATTGGTTGCACTTCAATTGACAAATCTTCTCTGACTTGCACATCGTCAACTTCAAGCACATGAGAAGGATCAGACATGTATTTTCTCAGTTGAGATACATGGAACACTGGATGCAAGTTTGCCAACCGAGGTGGCATGGTTATCTCATAAGCTACGGGTCCTACACGTCGTAGAATCTGGTAAGGACCAAGATATCTAGGAGATAGTTTCCTAGCACGAATGGCTCTTCCTACACCGGTAGTAGGAGTCACTCGTAGGAACACATGATCCCCAACTGCAAATTCTAACGGCTTGCGCCTCCGATCAGCATAGGACTTCTGTCTATTCTGAGACGCCCGCATCCTTTCTTGTATAAGCTTCACCTTCTCTGTAGTCTGCTGAACTATTTCTGGTCCCGTCAAAACTGCTTCTCCATCCTGAAACCAACAAAGAGGTGTTCTACAGCGCCTCCCATACAACGCTTCAAACGGTTCCATGCCGATACTAGTCTGATAGCTGTTGTTGTAAGTGAACTCAACTAGTGGCAATATCTCATCCCATACCCCTAGGTGATCCAAAATGCAAGTCCGCAACAAATCTTCAAGCGATTGGATTGTCCGCTCAGACTGTCCATCCGTTTGGGGATGATAAGCCGAGCTCATCTGAAGTCTGCTTCCCATCTCACTCTGAAGAGTTTGCCAAAACCTGGATGTGAACCTTGGGTCTCTATCTGATACACTACTCGAAGGTACCCCATGTAACCTCACTATTTCCTTAACATACAGTTGTGCCAACTTCGCCATAGACATCCTCAAATCGATTGCCAAGAAGTGGGCACTCTTGGTCAATCGGTCCACTATTACCCATATTGCATCATGTCTTCGAACAGTGCGTGGCAAATGGGTAACAAAGTCCATAGCGATGCTATCCCATTTCCATTCTGGAATTTCCAATGGCTGCAACAAACCTCCTGGTCTCTGATGCTCTATTTTAGCTTTCTGACAAGTTAAACAAGAGACAACAAACTGAGCTACATCTCTTTTCATACCGGACCACCAAAAAGACTCCTTGAGGTCTTGATACATTTTAGTCATGCCAGGATGCATGCTAAAACGGCTTTTATGACCTTCCTCAAGGATTAACCTCTTCATTTCTGAATTGCTAGGGATACAGACTCTGCCTTTGAACCTTAAGATACCATCAGCCCCCAAGGCAAAATCCTTTCCCTGCTCAGTCCCAATCAAACTGGATGACGTTTGGAGCTCAACATCCTTCGACTGCTCTTCTTTAACACGCTTCAACAAGTCATTGGACACCACCAAATTACTGCATCTGATGCTGTCAGCTTCAAATTCTACCTGCAACCTCAAATCTCTGAAGCTTTCTACCAACTCTAACTCTCTGACCATTAAGGCTGAAATATGCACTGACTTCCTGCTCAATGCATCTGCCACCACATTAGCCTTCCCAGGGTGATAAAGGAGATCAAATTCAAAATCTTTAAGAAACTCCATCCATCGCCTTTGCCTCATATTAAGCTCCTTCTGATCAAAGAGGTATTTCAGGCTCTTATGATCACTGAACACCTGAAATTGCGCGCCATACAGATAGTGTCTCCAAATCTTCAAAGCAAATACCACAGGTGCCAACTCCAAGTCATGAGTGGGATAATTCTTCTCATGAACCTTGAGTTGTCTTGATGCATATGCCACTACCTTCTTCTCCTGCATCAGTACGCACCCTAATCCCTGATGAGAGGCATCACAAAAAACCTCAAAAGGTTTATCTGTGTCAGGGATAACCAAAACTGGTGCACTAGTCAATCTGTTCTTTAGCTCTTGGAAGCTAGTCTCACAATAGTCTGTCCAAACAAAAGGTTGATCCTTCCTAGTCAGTTTTGTTAACGGCGCCACAATCCGGGAAAAGCTCTCAATAAAACGACGATAGTAGCCCGCTAGACCCACAAAGCTCCTGATTTCTGTAACAGTCTTAGGTCTCTCCCACTGAAGTACTGCTTGCACCTTAGCGGGATCGACAGCAATTCCTCCAGCTGAAATCACATGCCCAAGAAAAGGAACCTCTTCCATCCAAAACTCACACTTGGATAGCTTGGCATACAATCTTCTTTCCCTCAACACTTCAAGCACTGCCCTAAGGTGATCTTCATGTTCTTCCCGAGTTTTAGAATAGACAAGTGTCGCAACCGGAATCGCGACGGGACAACGATCCGAAAAAGAAAACGCAGGGGTTTGAAAAAAAGATTTTTTGGGAGTCGCCACCATAGTTTATTCTGGAAAACTACGGAAAAACCATAAAATGATAAGGCATAAGAGGACGCTCGTCCAACGAAGCGAACGCTCGTCCATAACCGCTCGTCCACAAATCACATACACAGTCAGAAAAAACGTTAGATTTATAACGGCGTTAAGTGGGTAGGATTCAATTGATACAAATTTCAAAACATAGGTATCAAATGCCTACATTTTTAAAACTGGGTACTAAACAGCAAATTATCTCGGAACATGGGGACTAAGTATGATAGCGTCCTCCTCGAGCTAGGTTGGGCCAAAGCGCGAAGATGAAGCTATGGAGGTGGAATTTGTGCGGAAGTAATGGATATGGTGGTGGGCTCACAATATTGGTGAGGTTTTGGTGAGTATTTGTGGTAGGATGGAGGTGTTTGATGGATCTCCGGAGAGGTTGGGCCAACTCTAGAGAAGGGTGGTTAGAGGGACCTCATGGGATGCTCTAGCCTTGACTTGAGACAAGATATGTTTGCACACATTTTGGCATAATAGCATTCAAATTCATCAAGTGATTTTACAAGGAAGGAGACCCTTCTATTTATAGAGAAAGGTGTCTCCAAAGTAGACAAGAAACCCTAAAAACTATCCACTCTTAAAGAGACATGTGGCAATCCTCTTTTACAAAGTTTCTCCACTCTTGGGATGCCATGTGGCAATCCACTTTTGTAAAGTCTTCTCCACTCTTAGAGTACCATGTGGTAATCCACTTTTGCAAAGTTCCTCCACTCTTAAAGTGCCATGTGACAATCCACTTTTGCAAAAGCTTTCCACTCTTAGAGTGACATGTGGCAATCCTCTTTAGGAAGAGTTTCTCCACTTGGAAAGTGACACATGGCCACTTCCTTTTTTTAAGAAGTGTCTTCACTAAGAGCTTGCCATGTGGCCATCATGTCCCATGGTGGGACACACTCTTTTAAGCTAATATTACAAACCATACAATACTTAGCCCTTAATACAAGGCCTAAAATTAAATACTATACTATTTGACCCTTAATACAAGGTCTAAAATACACACAATTTTACTAAGAACATGTTGATGACTCATGATGATTAGAGCTCGGACCCACCTTTCATAGATGAATCCAACTCTTCTTAAGTATGCTTAACCATGGCTAGGGCATATGCCATCATACCCTCCCTCTTAAAAAGGATTTGTCCTCAAATATTTAAGTTTCTTCAAAAACCCTCTTCTTCATATTGATCAACTTATGTATCAACAAAACCCTCCGGGGTCAAATAACTTTCTGCAAAAAACAAGAGATAAAGTAAGTGTTATTAGAATAATCAACCCAATTATGTAGTTTCCTTTTAAGTCCCGGCTTATCTTGTGTTGAATGCATATGCATTTGGAGTGACTTCCTTTTTTACCACCAAGTCTCATTTGGTCTTGTCTTTCCAATCTACTAAAGGAAGATGGAAAGAATACCCCTTTTGAATCTTCACACAAGCCTGTGGCCCTTAACATGAAGACTCTTTTGTTGGGACATTCATTGGACATGTGTGTATTGCTTTGACACTCTGAACATTTGATTTTGTATATGTTAGTGTCATCTCTTTCCTTTTCTCTCTTTTTTTTCATTTGTACTTGGTCTGTTTCAACTTGAGATGGAGTGAGAGGATGAAGTACAAACTTTCTATCTTTATGGTTGAAGGTTATCTCATTGGTACGGCCATGATGTATGGTTTCCTTTTCAAAAAGCCAAGGCCTTCCTAACAAGATGTGACAAACTTCCATAGGTACTATGTCACATAGCACACTATCTTCATAATTCCCTATGGAAAACTTAACCTTCACTTGTTGATTAACTATCATGTCTTCACCATCATTAAGCCATTGAAGTTTGTAAGGTTTGGGGTGAGGCAATATAGTTAAGGCTAACTTTTCAACCAACCTAGTGCTACAACAATTGCAACATGAGCCACTATCCACAATAAGAGAACACGTGTTTTCTAAAACTTGACATCTTGTATGAAAGATGTTCTCTCTTTGGGTTTGGACTTGGGGACTGGGTTGATTCTTGAGAACTCTTCTCATCATGAGGAGATCTCCATCACAAGGGTAGGAATCTTCTACTTCATTCTCCTCCTCACTTGCACCTTTCTCTTCCTCTTCTTCACTACTATATGAGTCAACACCCCTTAAGATTATGATCCTTTTGGTGGGACATTGTGATGCAATATGACCTCTACCTTGACACTTAAAACATTTAATTTCACTAGTACGAGTGTGTAATGATGTTCCCTCCCTTGATCTATCTTTTTCTTTCTCCTTCCATAGATTCCTAGAGGGTTCCTCTTCCATCACTTGCTTACCTTCCCTCCTATAGTCTTTCTTAACACTAGAGTTAGAGTGGTCAATTTTCAAACCTTTTCTCAAATGTTGTTGCTCAACTTTTATGCAAATTTGTACCAAATCATTGAGATCTTGATAGGGCAACAACTCCACTTTATCTCTAATATCAAGATTAAGACCACTTAGAAAACTAGAAATGGTGGTTCCTTCTTCTTCCCTAATTCCCGCTCTCATCATGTAGAGTTCCATCTTTTGCCTATACTCTTCCACACTCATGGTTCTTTGTTGGAGCCTTTGGAGTTTATCCATAAGCTCTCTATGGTAGTAGGAAGGTATGTGTCTTCTTCTTAGAGCACTCTTTAAGTCATTCCAATATTGGACTTGAGGGGAATTGGAGAGTCTTCTTTCTCTCACTAGGGAAGTCCACCAATACATGGCATTCCCTTGAAAGCTTAAGGTGGCTAGGGAAACTTTCCTTTCCTCTGTTATTTGATGACACTCAAAAAGTTGTTCTACTTTCATTTCCCAATCTAGGTATGCCTCAACATCTTCTTTCCCATGGAAATGAGGAAGGTCTAGCCTAATCTCTCTTGGTGGTTGTTCACTCTCCCTTCTATACCTTCTAGGTGGAGGATGTTGGTAGAATTGGGCAGCGGTCCTACTATCTTGTTCAGGGTATGTGTTTTCTGTGGGAGTTTTTGAACTCCTCCTTGAGTGACTCCTACTCCTACTTTTCTTTATCTCTTCTTGGACCTTTTCTTGTTTTTGGGCTAGAACTCTAAGCTCTTCTTCTAAGGTTTCAAGATATTGTTCTCTTTCAACTCTTTCTTTTTCTTTCAAAATGGATTCTTGCTTTTGCCAAAGTTTTAGTGATTTTAGTTCCTTGGCCATTTGTTCTAAATTTGGTTGGGCCTCTTCACTATAATCACTATCAATTTGGTAAGAAGGTTCCTTAGACATTCTTAAAAAAAATTCAAAATATGTAATGCACACACAAACTTGTATTTCAAAAGTAAATTCCTTTAGAGATTTAAGGAGGCAAAATAATCTCAAGTTCACTTCCAGGAAAGAGAGGAGAATCACTAAGGATCACTTAAAATCCAAGTCTTTCCTAGCCAAAGTTTACCTCAAGTTCTCTTGCACCAAACTTCTCAAATGGAATTAGGTTTGATATACAAGTAAACACACAATAAATTATAAGCAGTTAAAGACAACAATTAAACTAGACTATGCGGCCTAATGGTAAAGTTAGAAGGCACTTTGGAACCTTCAAACTTTAACCAACTAAAAACGTTTTCAATATGGTTTACAAGTCTTTGTTAGGATATGGGATTGAGTATCACAGACTACCCCAAGATACCTAACAAGGTTATGAGTTACAAATCCAAAAGCAATACAATTTTACAACTCAAAAATGCGTAATACAAATAAATAATGTGTGTTCCTCTCTAAAGTGTTTCACTCCTTTTCTTCTTGTCTCTTCCTCAAGGTTTCAAGGTCCAAAGAGGTCTCCGATCACCCAATATACTATGTCCAATTTCGTTTTTCCTCCAAAAAAATATCCTACACCAAATATCAAACCAAATCCGAAAGGTAGGAATCCAAAGAGAATGCAAATCAAGGGCCAATTTGAACAATAGCTCTTCAAAAGGAGTTATGTTGAGACAAAACAAAGAGTAATGAACAAGACAATCAAGAAAATAAAGCTTAAAAACAAAGGCTAGGCACTCAAAAGAATTACCTAAAGAAAGGCACTAGAATAGATGAATAAAACCAAAAACAATTAGAATAGAGAATTATTACTTCTTATCCTTACAAACACTTAGCTAATGGTGCAATGTAGGTAGAGACAATATTTTGTCAAAAGTGTCATGTCCAAGTCTCATGTCCAAGGGTCATGTCCAAGTGTCATGTCAAGGTATTATGTCCAAGTATCATCTCCAAGTGTCATGGTAAAGTCTCATGTCAAAGTCTCAAGTCAAAGTAACTTTTTTTTTTCACTTTTGCTTTTGCTTGTACTTTTACTTTTTTTTTTTTACTTTGGCTTTTTACTTTTGTCTACACTTTTGTTTTTCAACACAAATTAGATCTGGACAATTTGTTTGGGTAGCTCAAAGTTCATGACTAAAAAACAATGGAAGAAATCTTACTAGAATCAAAAATAGAGTATGAAACTCAAAGAAACACAAGAGAAACTTAACTCTAAGAACTTGACAATGATCTAATGACAAGCATGAACTCAAATATGAAAGAAAAAAAAAGCACTCAAATGGATGTATATAGTGTAATTTCGAAATCCCAATGGGACATATTTTTTTATGATTTTTGCAAAGCCCAAACTAAGAGAAAATGACATAAAAATGACTACACATGACTCTAGACAACATGGATGGAATTAAAAATAAAAAAATAACCCAAAAATGACATTAAAACAGAACCAAATATATGAAGAAAGACTCAAAAAAAATATAAAAGCACACCACAACACATGTATATGGAAACTTAGTGGTAAAAACCGAATGGTTCCGCTAAAGAACAAACTAGAACCATAAAAATAACATATATGGATGTAAACAATGGAAGACAATAAAGAACAACACAATAACAACAAGAAATACACAAAGATAGGTAAAGGACCAAGATACTTAGCTCTTGCAGACCCAAAGCTCTTGATACCAAATGATAGCGTCCTCCTCGAGCTAGGTTGGGCCAAAGCGCGAAGATGAAGCTATGGAGGTGGAATTTGTGCGGAAGTAATGGATATGGTGGTGGGCTCACAATATTGGTGAGGTTTTGGTGAGTATTTGTGGTAGGATGGAGGTGTTTGATGGATCTCCGGAGAGGTTGGGCCAACTCTAGAGAAGGGTGGTTAGAGGGACCTCATGGGATGCTCTAGCCTTGACTTGAGACAAGATATGTTTGCACACATTTTGGCATAATAGCATTCAAATTCATCAAGTGATTTTACAAGGAAGGAGACCCTTCTATTTATAGAGAAAGGTGTCTCCAAAGTAGACAAGAAACCCTAAAAACTATCCACTCTTAAAGAGACATGTGGCAATCCTCTTTTACAAAGTTTCTCCACTCTTGGGATGCCATGTGGCAATCCACTTTTGTAAAGTCTTCTCCACTCTTAGAGTACCATGTGGTAATCCACTTTTGCAAAGTTCCTCCACTCTTAAAGTGCCATGTGACAATCCACTTTTGCAAAAGCTTTCCACTCTTAGAGTGACATGTGGCAATCCTCTTTAGGAAGAGTTTCTCCACTTGGAAAGTGACACATGGCCACTTCCTTTTTTTAAGAAGTGTCTTCACTAAGAGCTTGCCATGTGGCCATCATGTCCCATGGTGGGACACACTCTTTTAAGCTAATATTACAAACCATACAATACTTAGCCCTTAATACAAGGCCTAAAATTAAATACTATACTATTTGACCCTTAATACAAGGTCTAAAATACACACAATTTTACTAAGAACATGTTGATGACTCATGATGATTAGAGCTCGGACCCACCTTTCATAGATGAATCCAACTCTTCTTAAGTATGCTTAACCATGGCTAGGGCATATGCCATCAAAGTAGGTAATTAAGCCTTAAATTTAAAATAATGTTAGAATCTTGAGTTTACCCTAAACCCATAAAAACGTATGAATACATTCTTATTAGCAGTAATATAAGTAAATAAAAATAGACTAAAGTTGGTAATATATACCATACATCACTTAAGACAAATACATTACTATACCATATAAATGTACAAAATACAATATAGCAACAATGTAAAAGCATTTTAAATTTAAAATAATGTTAGAATCTTGAGTTTACCCTAAACCCATAAAAACGTATGAATACATTCTTATTAGCAGTAATATAAGTAAATAAAAATAGACTAAAGTTGGTAATATATACCATACATCACTTAAGACAAATAGATTACTATACCATATAAATGTACAAAATACAATATAGCAACAATGTAAAAGCATTTTAAATTTAAAATAATGTTAGAATCTTGAGTTTACAATATATCCTGTAAATAATATTTTCTCCAAGCACTAAACATTCAATGACTTGAGACACATGATGACCAAAGACTCGTGTTTAGAAAGTCCAGACGAGAGACAGATCAAACATGTGCAAGTTCAAACTTATGAGAAAACTAATGGGTCATAGGAAAGATGGAAAGAAGGGTACAAGCAAGAGGAAAGGGAAATTGGCACTCGAATAAAGGAAAGAGAGTGAAGATAGTTCAGAGTTCTCAAGTAGAGGAGGAGGAGGAGGAAATGGTAAAAGTCAAGGAAAGACACTTTTAATAAGAAAAAAAAATACACTGTTACAACTGTGTCGGGCCATTTTGCTTCTGAGTGTTGGCATGCAAAAGGGAAATAGACCAAAAACAAATGTGGCTCGAGATTCTGATTAGGATCCAGTATTGTTGGCGGTGACTGATCTCCCTATTTTGGTATTTTAATATTGGTTGTTAAAACTATATGACTGAGTAAAGAGAGGTGCTGAATGAATTTAACGTTAGCAAAATAATTAAGATTAGAATTGCATACATTAGCACTCTGTTAGCAGAAGGAATGGGAAATACTGTGATTAAGAGAAAGGATGGGAAGGCAGCACATATACAAATGATAAACTGATTCTTTAGACCAACTTGTAAAGAATACGACTTCTTAAGTCAACATAAAAGCAGTTGAATTATGCTGTCTGAGTGTCTGAATTTGTAAAACTGAGAAATGAAATACGAATTGTTTCCTTTTGAGAACTTGGATTAAGGGAGAGTATTCTGGTTAACACAAGCGTGTGGTAATTAACAGCTTTGTTCTGTTCTGTTTCTGCAGTAACTACTTTCCATTACAGATATTTACACAGACCCTTGGTCAGACTGTACATTCAAATATTTTTCCTACTGCCTTAGTTTTGAGTTGAAGGTGTTCGATATTGGTCCACTTATGCCTCTTTCTTTAATTTCTCTAGTATATGTATACATGCGAGAACATAGCTAAGTGGAGAAAAGAAATAAGAGACAAAAAAAATGTGAAAAAGAAAACTGTAAGAAGAAAAGTAGTGCAGAAAGAACATCTGTCTACAAGAATTCAGAAATATAAAGGTAAAGGAAGTTGCAAAGGGTTCCTGAGTGTGTAGGGAGAGTGTCTAGTTTTAGTCTAAAAATTGACGTATACTAGACGCATTCAGAAAACCTAACCATCAGTTCGCAAATTAATCGAATTCTCGTGCTCACCGTACCTAAGAAAGTGAATTCATCCAAAACAATTGCACAGATAAAAAGTTTCATTTGAGATTTAAACAAGAAATATAAGATAAAATGTTTAAAGAGTAGCGAATATGAGGCTTGAAGAAAACAGAGAAAGCATGAAAATGACGCAGTACCGAGTGAGTGGCTAGGCAGAGGGAGGTGGAGGAGCAGAAGAAGCGTCAGCAGGAATAACGAGAGTCCAATCCGGAGGAAGAGGAGGCATAGGATCGTACACAGTTGGCTTGCGGTTTATATCCCATGGCTGCGTCTTCCGTGGCCGAGTCTTCATGTGATGCGCAGTCGCTTTCTTCTGCGGTCGAGACGAACACACTATCGTCAATACTCCGTCACTTCTCTTTCCAATTCCCAGTGCTTGTGGTGGCGCCATCACCACTCCACACCCAAACATGCTTGACAACGACGACTTCCTTCTCTCTTCTCGCTTTTCTCATTTCTCTTCTGTTGTTTCTCAAACACTCATCTCTTACCGGTTTATCCCTCTCAGATATTTTTCCAAAACTTCCCAATTTACCCTTCGTATTTTGGTTCGGAGGTACAAGGCCCAAAGGTTATTTGCTTTTTCCCTCTTCGACAGTTTCCTCCTCCATCCATTAAATTTTGGTTTAATCCTTTTTGACGTCCCTATTTGTGTAGGAATGTCTCAGATAGGTCCTCTTTTTCTAAAGTGTATCAAAATGGTCCTTAATTTTGAAAGTTTATATCAATTGAGTCCTTTCCGTTAAGTTGGCTGGACGGCGTTAAAAAAATTGATGAGTGGGATGTTGAGATGACGAACGAACGCTCGTCCACCAGCGAACGAACGCTTGTCCACCAGCGAACGAACGCTCGTCGACCTCTTACCGCTGGACGACCGTTCGTTCCACACTGGACGACCGTTCGTTCGGTGGTCGCCAAGCGTTCGTTTGCTGGTGGACGAGCGTTCGTTCGCTGGTGGACGAGCGTTCGTTCGTCATCTGAGACACTTTAGAAAACGAGGACCTATCTGAGACATTCCTACACAAATAGGGACGTCAAAAAGGATTAAACCTTAAATTTTTCCTTACACTACATTATTCTGGAAAGTTTTGAAGAGTGTAAAAACAAAATTGACAGGGTACAGAAAGAAACATCCTCCCTCTTCACGAACTTTACTGGGCCTGGTCTTTTCTTTCTATACCTTTTGGGCTTCCCCTTTTGCAGACACCTTTGCTGAAATTAATCCATGATTCGATAACAGTACAGAAGCATGAACCATCTAATCTCTAAATTTATAATGATGAATTAAATTTGTTTTTTACACTGATAGACAAGAAAAATTATTTCCAAAATACTAATTAATATTAATGTGGTCTCTTTGAAATTAATTTAATCATTTCTTATTAACTAGCATTATTAAATAATGCCAAAAGGTACTGAAATAAAAATCTCATTTTACTTTCTCTATTTCTTTCTTCTTATTCGTCCATTAGTTATGTATTATCTCATAATTTATCCATTTAATTAGTAAACACTTTCAAAATTTTAAGTATAAACTTGGACAAACTTTTCCCCAAAAAAAACATTTATAGAAGATGAAAATAATAAAATAAAAAAATAAGAACATTTCTCGCAAACTAAAATTTTTGCATAAATTAATAAATTACAAATAATTTTTTTTTCTTTCGATTCTAGGTCCATCGAGATACATAATTAGCATTAGTGACCATAATTATCTATTCTATATATTTTTTTTAAAGTTTAAACAAAGATTAATATCCCTTGTCCGTTAACTCAGGAGCTTAGCTGTTATCAACAATGTTTAAAAGGACGCAAACAAAATCCATTTAATAGGGAACATGGCAACAAAAACACGAAGACACTCCTTTGTTACTACTCAAACCCAAATTCGTACTTAGGTGTGAGCAATTTCTTCTGGCAATACACAATGCATATAGTTGTAAACCTTCCTTTGCCTAGTGGAGACAGGCATTCCGGCGGTGTAGGCTAATAAAGTTTTACTATTTTAAATTCTACTGTCCTTTGCAAGACCGAAAGGTGAATGTAAAATTTCACCAATGTAATTTGTCATTTGTGACATCCCAAAAATACAGTAAAAACCATATAATTAGAAAATCACAGTTAATAATAAAGCAGTACAGTTTTCCAACTTAAAAGTTAAAACCAAACGAACGCTCAAGGACGAACGTCCTAGAATACGGTCTTATAACAATAAGGAACGAATGCGCAAAGTCGCATGCCCATACAATAATCACGAATTACAACCGAACGTAAAAATTTAAAACTTGACCGAACGGTCATACATAATAGTGCTAAAGGATCGGTCGAGCGTCTCACTGCTCGGTCTTCACTTCAACTTCAACCAGATTCTCTTCGTTCAATGCCTCCTCCAAATGCTCAACTCCCTCTGCTCACATCCACACGGATGATCATTGCAACGACAGGACGGACGTACAAAACGAGACAACACAAGGAAAACGCAAGGGTAAGCTTACTTAATTTAACTCATGCATCAGTCATACAATTCATTACATAATTCATCACATATCAAGGCATTATAACACATGCACAAAATAAAACTAGACACGACTGACTGTCCGGACTGTATGAAATCTGCGTAGTTACAGGCGTTCGTGCACCCGGGTGGTGTGGTAACTGGCATTCTCATCAGCTGCCACCCGAGGTTAGTACGTCCGTCCAAAGTACCTCTAAGGACGACGACCTCCTGCCATTCCCACGCATGATGTGCGCCTCTACTTGAGGACGATCACTCACGGAATATCAGGATTGAACAGCCAGCATTAACTTCCCACAGTCATACTTTACGAATTTCAACAATCATCTGAGTCGTTCCTACCTGGAACGCTCGTTCAAAATCATAACTTTCCATTCATCTCATATACTCTTCATCATTTACTATTTGTCATTTTACTATTCATCATTTACTGTTCATCATGTACTATTCCTCATTTAAATACCGAACGTTCCATCACAAGGGGAAAGAGGACGAACGCTATCCGCGAGCCCAAAAGACGTTCGTCGGATCAAAGACCGAACGCTAAAAACGAGACCAAAGGATGCTCGTTCGGAAAAAAAGAACGAACGGCAAAATCTGCAGCAAATTCAAATAGCACTGTTGATTGGTCGAACGCTAATTTTTTTTAGGAAAGAGTACGAGCGCTCAAAATGATACTGAGCGTCATTCTGGACGAACGCTCAGCATAAGGCCGAACCTCCCTTTGAACGAGCACTCGGTATATGACCGAGCCTCATATAGTACGAACGCACAGTATGAAACCATACGTCACTTTGAGCGTACGTTCTGTGTAATACCGAACGCTTTCCAGAACGATCGTCCGGTGTGAGACCGAACGTTAAATTAACAGATATTGATAAATAAACTAAAGCATATTTGAAGAAGTAATACGAACGGGAACATGCACTGTTACATATAATTACACAAGTACAAAAGAGAGAATTTATCAAAAGAATCAGATTCAACAGTGTCAGACCGAACGCTCAAACAGAGTATTCTAGGATGAGGACGTTCGTCCTCAACCAGAGACTTTATTAATTTGGCCAAGAAAACCGAGCAGTCAGAGACCGTCTCAGTAACGAACGTAAAATGTCATGGGAAATAACAAAAAAAGGCAGATCAAAACAGTGCTTGGCCGAACACTCAAGAATAGCAATTTAGGGCGAGGACGTTCGTCCTCAACAAGGAAAAACCGAACGATCAAGGATCGTTCCGTTCGAACGTACCATATTTCTTGGGAAAATTCATTTCTCATTAAAGTCACATGATTTCATTCGTTCATATCAAACCAAAATCTCAACTTTGTAAATCTCATTTCATGTAACGTCTCATGCATCATAAGTAACATAGTCATACATCAATTTCAATCCATAATAACGAACGTTCATACAATCAAATACAGTAACATCATACAGTGAAATAACGAACGTTCACATACAGCATGCATCAAAAACAGTTAAATTAGGTAAGCTTCCCTTACCCGGAAATGAACGAACGTTCACAGGCGCACACAAACGCTTTCTACTCAAATCCTTATCACCAACGCTCGTTAATCCGATATCTGAACGAACGCTCAGAAATTCACCTGTTAGGACGAACGTTCAGAATATTTAAGAACGAACGCTACGGGACAAACGCATGAGCGAACGCTCGTCAGGCTAAACAAAAGCGAGCGTTCAAATTAACTTGGACGAACGTTCAATTCGTCTAAATTTGGACGAACGTTCAATTCGTCTAAATTTGGACGAACGTCCAATTTGAAGCAAATTGGACGAACGCAATTCTGCAGATTCTGCAGAATCGCAGGTTTTCCAGAAAACCAGAAAACCTCCATTTTTGATTCTAAAGCT
The DNA here is from genome assembly GCA_034642375.1 of Vigna nakashimae. Taxonomy (NCBI): domain Eukaryota; kingdom Viridiplantae; phylum Streptophyta; class Magnoliopsida; order Fabales; family Fabaceae; genus Vigna; species Vigna nakashimae. The sequence goes on from CM067767.1 coordinate 36,888,827, forward strand.
TTTGGATTTCTACAAAAACAGTAAGATTAACTCATCAAAACGAAAAATCTAGCACTTCTTACCTCTTGAAGACTTCCTTTGTGAATCTTGAACCTAGAAATACAAGTGTCTGGATCTCCTTCCAACTCCAAAGTTCTTCACTTCTTCTCTCCCACAACTTCCTGCAGCTTCAACTTCACCTCTCTCACCTTCTCTCAGAATTTTGCAGCAAGGATTTCCCATCCCCCGTAGCTTCCTTTTAATCACCCAAACTCTTCCCTCTTCCCCTCTTCCTCTCTTTCCTTTTCTTGTCTTCTTTTTATTTTTGTTTTCAAGAGGGAAGCAACGTTTGCTGTCCCTTGTGGCAGCGCTCGTTGCTTCCTCCCTTGTCTTTCTTTTTTTTTTTTTTTTTTTTTTTTTTTTTTTTTACAAATCCTTACATCATTCATCAAGTTTACAACATCTAAATTTACCTTCATTGGTCCTTGATCAATGGTCATAATTTAACCATATTAGTGTAAATGTAGATTAGGGATGACAAAAATATCTGGTCTGCGATATCCACGGATAAAACCTGCGACGGATAGTTAATATTTGTGGATATATAGATAGCGGATATTTTAATACTCACTTATAAAAGGGTTGGGTGTGGGTATTATACTATCCGTACTTGCGGATATCCACTATTCCAAAAATTAAAAATAAAAATTTAATTTATATTTTGTTGAGTTAAATTTAATTAAAATTAACATTAATTTATATTTTATGAGGTTAAATTTAATTAAAATATAATTTTAATTTGTATTTAATTTAATTTATATTATATTTTATATATTTTTTGAAATTTTATTTAAATTTTATCTTGATAATTTATAAAAATATATTTTTAAAATATTTACAGATATCCGTGGGTATCTGCGGGTTTTAAAATATTCGCAAATATTTTTTAAGTAGGTAGAGAATGAATTTTTTTGTCAGGTTGGATTGCGGATAAACTATCTGTGCTCGACTCAACCTGTTGTCATCTAAGGTGATCATGAATATTAAATGTCAAAATAACTATATTTCTATCATCAATTTAATCATTTAGTTAATAGTTTATAAATACACATTAATATTAAAAGAAGTATACATTTAATACTCTTTATTATTATTATTATTGTTTAATTTATTTATTTTTACTTAAGTGAATATGTCTATTTCATTTGGATTTTCATTTTATATTGGACAATGAATCATTGTCAGTCTTCAAAGTGACTACACTATAAAATTGACCTTATTCCTTCTACAACTAGTTCATAAAATTGGCCTTTATTTATGCTAATGTTAGATCATAATTCTAACTTATTAATGAATCATTGGGGGTAAAGAAATGTAGGGACTAATCTTGAGAGGTAACCTAAGATATATTCAAATTAATTGTAAAATACAGGTATACTACTATTGAAATTTTGTCATATTTTAACACTAATCAACTTTCGTTGTGTGTTCTTTTGTACTAACAATTTGCATTCAATTTTGTTTGGCTTTATTAAATTAATGTTAAAACACTTTTTGTCCTTTCATAAGGAAAACAAGTTGTCAGTCATAATAACATCCAGTTTTTAATCATATAGCACAGTTAATTCATGTCATCATACGTAGTTATATATATATAAGAACAATTCAAGCATACTCATTAAACCACAACTCACACTCACCCGACTCATCCAGATTTGTATAACTCTCGAACTAGCAGTCGTCTTTGCACTTGCATAGTTCTGTTGGCACTCTTCAACACTAGCAAGGTGAATCCCCAAGCTGCCTATCTCTGCCATTAAAGGCTATAGACGAGGACCTCCCTCTACTCTCACCACAGACACTGTTCTTCTCTATGTGAGCATGAACAATGCTTTGAGTGTAGGGATAGAGAGACCGAGCCCAAAGTTCACTACAGTTATACAGAACAACCACAACACCACATATCACTTTCATCCATCTCTCCCCGAGATGTCCAAATCATACTCAAACTCATCATTTACATCCACAGTCATCTCTCCCTGAGATGTCCAAATCATACTCAAACTCATCATTTACAACCACAGTCATATTATCAGAGTAATTTATCATATCTCATGCATTCACATGTTTTTCACATAAATCACATCAGAGTATATATTCCAACCACATTGCACACTTAAAACAAGAGCAAATAACCTTGGAACCGAACACTATTTGCCGAGCACTATTTGGACGAATACATTTGGACGAACGCTATCTGCCGAATGCTATTGTTGAATACTAGTTGGTTGAATACTATTTGGACGAACGCTATATGACCGAACGCTATCTGCCGAACGCTATATGCCGAACGTATTTGGCCAATGTAAGACCCTTGTAAACTCAAAATTTTACCAAGTTGTAAAAATTTCAAGTTGTAGTGTAAAATAGAATGCTGTCAAAATTTGACATGGTTTACTATTTTATGTATAACTTTTTATACAATTAATATTTTGGGTTAATTCTTTTTCCATTAGAAAGTAGACTCAAAGAGCTTCGATTTGAGTACTCATACGTTTTTTTTCAACATCGGGAAGGGCCTCAACCAAATCAAACAAGTCACGAAAAACGTTATTTTGAGTTTTCTGCTGGTTAATCGATTAACAGCTGTAGTTAATCGATTGTTACAGAGAAAATTCGTGTTTTAGCCTCTGGACTCGAGTTAATCGATTAGCACTTTAGTTAATCGATTAGCTACGTCAGTTATGGAAACATAACAGCCTGGAACACGTTTTTTTGAGCGTGCAAGGTTGGGGAATCTTCCCACAAACCATTCTTTCCGGATTTTGGGGCTGGAAAATGGATTAGTAAGGCCAGATGTCGGTCTTTTATTGCTAAATTACAATATCTTGGGTCCTTGCTTGTCTTGGAGCCATTTCTTTAAATCCAAATCAGACTTGGAAGTTTGGGGAGAGTGGAGAGCTTTTTGGTGTGAGGAGAACGAAACTCTAAGTGTGCAGAGGTATTGGAGCGTGCTTGGTCTACCAGAAGGGAAGAGTTACTCTCTTGGAAGAAGAAGTTAAGATCTTCAAGAGGTAAGGGGAGCTAATCTATGTATTTTACTTTGTGGAAAATTTGTATGAATTGGATGAAATGTTTTAAGCATATGGAGATGATGTTAGATTGATCCTTGATCTTTGGTTTTCTGTTTGAATCTATGGACTTGTTATTATCAATATGATAAGGTGAGATAATTAAATGATGGATTGAGAATTCTGAATATGAAAGAAGCTTGAAGGTAAAGTTGTAAGGGGAGTTAGATTTAATCTATGAATTCTGCATAAGTTGGATGATGAAATAATTGTGTAAGGTGATGAATATATGTGAATTGGATGATGGAAATTCGTTCTAGCATGTTGGTATATGCGTAAATGAAGTTTTGATGGATTTGGGTGTGAATTAGGGTGGTAAACAAGGAAGTTTTAACTCACTTTTCATGGAATACGAAAATTGTGTGTTTTGCTTAGTTAATGAATTTTTGGTTAGATGAATTGATGGAAGTATGAGATGATTATTGGAATTGTGTATGTTGGATCTGTGTTGACATGAAAATTCGGTGGTAGTGCTGTTAGAAAGGAAATCAAGTGTCTTTATGGTCAATTTGGGCTATTTTAGAGGAAGTGAGGTAGGGATTTTGAGTAAATGAGGGCTGCAGTGTTCCTGGACTGTTTGGGCAGTCTAGACAAGTCCATTGTGACTTCTTAGAAACATAAAAGTGGTCTAAAACATGTTCCAAGTAGTAGAATCAAATTTGGGTCCCTAAGTTGTTGAAGTTAGTGTTTTGGAGCTGAAAGTGAACTTTAATCACTTAAAAAAATGGTAGTAGAAATGCTTAGAATCATTTGGATAAGTTTAATTAAGTCTAAAACGAGAATTAAGAGTCTAAGAAGTTGAGAAAAGTGGTTAGAAATGGTCAAGGGAGGTTCTGCTACCATTCTGCAGAATTCTGCATGATGTGAAAAACTGACCGTTCGTCCATGTCGGATTTGGACGATCGGTCATGCCATGTGCTGAGTGGCATTCGGTCAAATGTTGGTTTGGTTAACGTTCATTCTTGGTAGTAGCGTTCGGTCATAATCATGCTTTGGCTTAGGCATTTAGCGTTCGTCCTTGTCTGGAGAGCGTTCGGTTTTCGGGGATGATATTAATAGCGTTCGGTCATTGGTTTAAATAACGATCGCTCAAGTTATGGTTTAGTAACGATCGCTCAGGTGTTGGTTAGTAGTGTTCGTTCATTCGCTGGTTTAGTAGTGTTCGGTCAGTTGATGGTTTAATTATCGTTCGGTCTTCATAAGGTTTGATAGTAAAGCGCTCGTTCAAGGAGTGTTGAATTCAATATGGTGTTCGGTTCTGAGCGTTCGGCCTAGTGTTTGATCTCACAGTGTTCGTCCATGAAGCGCTAGCTTTAACAGCGTTCGTCCAAACAGTGTCCGTCCAATGGTTTATGACGTTCGTCCAAATAGTTAACTCGCACCTGCACTTTGCAGAATTTGTTTTCGATAGTTTTGGGGTTCCGGATGTCCGTTTTGGACGTTCTCTAGGTCGTTTTGGGGGTTCTTGACCCTTCCGGAACTGTTGGTAATGGTTTCAAACCTGTTTGAGTTACCTAAAAATGAGTATTAAAAAGATATTAAAAAGATATAAAGAAAATGTGTTAGGTGTACACTATTTTGAGTTGTTTGATATATCTATTTGATATGGGAATGTTGGGTGATCTGTTTGAGATTGCAAATTGATAGGAGAATGATGTTTGAATGGTTAAGTACTGTTGAAATCATGGTTGCATATGATTTGATTATAAGTTTCATGTTAAATGAAGAACTTGAATTGTTTAAAATTTGGTATTGTGATGATTATGTGATGATGATATGATATGTGCGTTATGGTATGCTTGGATTGGTATTGTGAGGATTATTGGATATGTGTATTTTTGGCTACTTGGTGTCATTAAATGAGTGGTGGATAGTAAGCGTTGTGGTTGCTGGCCCGGGAAAGCTCTATAGAGTGTTGGGAAGTAACCTTATACACGGGTGACGTGTGTAACCGCCTGGGGAATCTCTTACATTTATGTAAGAGTGATGGGGGTGACGTGGGGTACTAGTCCGGTGAAGCTCATTACAAAATTTGATTGGCGTTGTGCTTGCGGGCCCGAGGAATCTCTTTAGGCGAGTGATGAGGGGTATACTTGCACTTGTCCGGGGAAGCTCTTGATTAGAGTAATGGAGGGTAACTTGTGTACTTGCTCGGGGAATCTCCCTATAGAGTGATGGGAAGCAGCACTACACATTAGGGTAATGTGTAACGGCCCGGGGAAGCTCTGAAAAGAGTGATGGGAGTGACGCTAGTACAAATTGGTGTATGTATTTTGATTGATCTGTAATATTGGTGGATGTAGTCTGATTTATTTTGTAATGTATATTGGCGTATGCATTCTAATTTGATATTTTGATAAATATTGGTATATGCATATGGTTGAAGCATAATTCGTACTTGGGTATATAGTTTGATCTGGTTAAGGTGTGGATGACAGTATGTTATTATGAGTATATTTATGATGTATATGAATTGTATTTTGTTAGCTCACCCTTGCTTGTTTGTGCATGTGAATGCGATGATCGTGTAATGTGTGATGTTATACGGGAGCAGATGTTATTGCAGATGTGATGGCTGATATTTCTGAACATGCATAAAGGATGAAAGAGAGATGGGATAGATGACTGGGAATGTATTTGTTTGTAGTCGATCCTCACTATTTAAACGTTTTATTTTCGGAATAATCGGTTTGTAATAAATAACGTACTATTTTTCCGTGGAAGTTGAATATTAAAAATTTGAATTTTTACTTACGTGTTTTACGGAAAAATTAGTCAGCGTAACACAAAATTTCGGGGTGTTGCAGCCAACACTATTCACCGCGCTATTCCAACGAACGCTATCTGCCGATAGCTAAATTGCCGAACACTATGCTATTTGGACGGACACTATAAAATCCATCATAATCAGGCTGAACGCTAGAAACCGAGCACCATATTAGATTGAACACTATTTGGCCGTACGTCATGAGATTAAGCACTATTGACCGAACGCTAAACAGGACACCATATTAAATCGAATACTATTAGGCCGAACGCTAAAACCGAACACCTCATTCAAATCGGATACTGCTTGGACGAACGTTAAGATCAATCTCTTGGGCTCAACACTAAAACACCAAACGTTATTAGACCGCATACCATTAGTTCGAACACCAAAAGAACGAACGCTAAGATCAAGCACTTATGCTGGACGCTAAAACTCCAAACGCTGATAGACAGTATACTATTAGGTCGAACACTATTGAACGAACGTTAAGATCGAGCACTTAGACTTAGCGCTAAAACAGCGAACATCTATTAGACTGAATACTATTATTCGAACACTGTTTGGACGATCGGTCAAACATCAAACCTCATCTAGATCGAACGCTAAGTTTTTACGAGCATTACCTGAGGACAAACATCATCGAGACCGAACGTTCTCTATGAACGATCACTAACTTAGAATAATCACCATCAGGATCGAACGTTCACTATCAGATCAAGATCAAACGCTAATAGCACAAGATTTCAAAACTGCTGGGATAGTGTACACATCAGGCACAAAACCATTCCTAACAGTCCATCTATAAATCAGGATTGCAAGCCAGGGTAAGTGGCCAGAGGCATAGCCAGAAATCAGCAAATTGCAAGGGAAAGAGCTCAAGTTCCAATCAAATTGCTTCAGGAAATTGCAAGGGTAATGAACATCTGTAACATGTTTTCCCAAAAAAATTGCAGCCTTGGAAATAACCAAGTCATTGGCAACAAGGGCAGAAGTCAATAGATGCGCATGAATTTGCTTGAAGGATCTCAAGCCATTGCTCTTGTGAATCAAATCCAAGAGAACCGATTTCAGAGATTGCCCAGCCTTGCTCATGGTAGCGATCAGTGCTCAAACAATCCATCCAAAATCTTTCACTGTTTATGAGTGGACATAGCCACGCTTAGTTATTGGCACACAAGGTTATCAAAATCACAAGGAGTTTACGTTCCCACACCCTCTAACCTTGGTGTATTAGTAATTTTGAGCGTTCGGTCTTAAATTGGATTCTTAGGTTTGAATCGAGAGCGTTCGGTTTTGGTGCAATAGTGATTATAAGCGTTCGTCCTAAATTGGTATTCTCAGGAAGTGATCTTGAGCGTTCGTTTTGGTGAATTAGTGATTGTAGTCGTTCGTCCTTAATTTGGATTATTAGGTTTGGATCATAAGCGTTCGGTCTTGGGTATTAGTGATTGATAGCGTTCGACCTGGATCAAGTATTTTGAGGTTTAGATTGTAAGCGTTCGGTCTTGATGTATGAATTATGATTAGCGTTTGATCTTGATCTGATAGTGAACGTTCGATCCTGATGGTGATTATTCTAAGTTAGTGATCGTTCATAGAGAACGTTCGGTCTCGATGATGTTTGTCCTCAGGTAATGCTCGTAAAAACTTAGCGTTCGATCTAGATAAGGTTTGATGTTTGACCGATCGTCCAAACAGTGTTCGAATAATAGTATTCAGTCTAATAGATGTTCGCTGTTTTAGCATTAAGTCTAAGTGCTCGATCTTAACGTTCGTTCAATAGTGTTCGACCTAATAGTATTCTGTCTATCAGCGTTTGGAGTTTTAGCGTCCAGCATAAGTGCTTGATCTTAGCGTTCGTTCTTTTGGTGTTCGAACTAATGGTATGCGGTCTAATAACGTTTGGTGTTTTAGTGTTGAGCCCAAGAGATTGATCTTAACGTTCGTCCAAGCAGTATCCGATTTGAATGAGGTGTTCGGTTTTAGCGTTCGGCCTAATAGTATTCGATTTAATATGGTGTCCTGTTTAGCGTTCGGTCAATAGTGCTTAATCTCATGACGTACGGCCAAATAGTGTTCAATCTAATATGGTGCTCGGTTTCTAGCGTTCAGCCTGATTATGATGGATTTTATAGTGTCCGTCCAAATAGCATAGTGTTCGGCAATTTAGCTGTCGGCAGATAGCGTTCGTTGGAATAGCGCGGTGAATAGTGTTGGCTGCAACACCCCGAAATTTTGTGTTACGCTGACTAATTTTTCCGTAAAACACATAAGTAAAAATTCAAATTTTTAATATTCAACTTCCACGGAAAAATAGTACGTTATTTATTACAAACCGATTATTCCGAAAATAAAACGTTTAAATAGTCAGGATCGACTACAAACAAATACATTCCCAGTCATCTATCCCATCTCTCTTTCATCCTTTATGCATGTTCAGAAATATCAGCCATCACATCTGCAATAACATCTGCTCCCGTATAACATCACACATTACACGATCATCGCATTCACATGCACAAACAAGTAAGGGTGAGCTAACAAAATACAATTCATATACATCATAAATATACTCATAATAACATACTGTCATCCACACCTTAACCAGATCAAACTATATACCCAAGTACGAATTATGCTTCAACCATATGCATATACCAATATTTATCAAAATATCAAATTAGAATGCATACGCCAATATACATTACAAGTCCTTCAAACTGATGGTTTTTGATTTGAACATTTCACCAACCAATCCACAAACTACTTCATCAAAGGGAATCTCTAAACCACCTATTTCTAAACCTAAGCTCATCAACACATCAACAACTCTAAAGGGCACCAAGTTTTGACTAACTCTGAAACTGTTATCATTTCCAACCCACCTGCTAACCATAACCTTCAATAATTTTAAATTCACCCCCACAGGGTTATTAATATTCAAACACCACATAAATGGTGTCATACTAATCCGATCCACATGACACTGTCGGAGTAAACGATTCATTTCAATAATGATCGATGAATCCATCGAGATAAGAAGTCGCCACTACAAAAAAAATCATAAAAATTTATTACTAACTACAATCCGTAAGATAATTAAATAATATATAAACAAAAAATTTAATTTTTTTCTTACACTTGCTTTTTTCCCTTCCATTGCAACGGCCCTAAGAAGACAACATTCCACACTCAGTTATATCATTCAACTTAATGAAAACCAAAAACACAGAGTAAAACACAATGTCAGGGCTCGCCCATTTTTACTTACACTAAAATGTAAGGGTTGAACGCTGTGGGTAGGGTAAAGATGGAACACACAGCCACAGAGATCCTCCAAGGTTTCAACGCACGTTTTGAAGAAGGAGGAGAGAAGGAAACCGAGGATGGAAGCTTTGAAGACGGAAAGAGAACGAAGGCTTCAACCAACGAGAAGACGGACGACACAGCGACAGAGAAGACGGACGACAGAGAAGGCTTGAACGAAGAGAGAAGGCTTGAACGAACGAGATGAAGCAAGGCTTGAACTTTCGCACCCTAAACCGCCAAACCCAAATGTTAAAAATTTTATCTAGAAAACCCAAAATACCCCTCGCCCCGGTTCACCTTCTCTGTTCCATTTTCAAATTACTGAGCCAATGGCAAGCTGCCACGTGCACGTTGTCAAAACTGTGTTAAAAAAGCGTTGTTGGAATAACATTTTTCTATAGGAAAGCAGTCAAGAGTTAAATAAGGAATACAGTCATCCTCAGAATAGTGCGGAATTGACAACTGGAGTATTAGGATTCCTCTATGGGAATTACGGAGAATTTAAAACTTAAAATACACAAAACATCATTCCAAATAAAACGAGTTTACGAAATAAAAACTAGACATCTAAGCTGCAGCACTGCCGTCTCCATCAAGAGCTGCTCCCAAAGTTTCCTCCTCAACATCTGCTCCTCAACAGCAACACCAAGGCCGAACGCTCACATCACAACCATACCAATGCCGAACGACAAAGATTAATACTAAAAAGGACGAACGCTCACAGAACAAAGGACGAACGCTCACAGAACAAAGGACGAACGCTCACAAAACTATCTTGGATGAACGCTGCTTATGGAGAATTCTATCTGAACATAACGTCATCAAAACCGAACGTTCGTTATGAACGATCACTAACTTAAAATAATTATATCCAGATCGAACGCTCGCTTCCTGAACTACCAAGATAAGAACGAACGTCTAAAATTACTTATTCACCAAAACGAACGAACGCCATTTCCAAGTAAATGGCCGAACACCATTTGACCGAACGTCACTAAATAAACTGGACGAACGTTATCTCCAAATATCAGGCCGAACGTTCAAAATCTGACTTAAACCAGTACCTATCGTTCAACATCAGGACGGACACCATTTGGTGGACGAACGCCTGTGATCACTATTTTAACACGGCGGACGTTTTAAGATTCAAGAATTAAGCCGAACGCTACAGTTACCAATTTACTAACGAACGCTCAAGATTGAAACCTATGCATACCAATTTAACAAGGAACGCTCAAAGCCCATTGTACGAACGTTCTAAAATCACTTTACTCAATTAAGACCGAATGCTAAAATAATCAAGGCCGAACGCTATACTTACAACCTATGGATGTTCGTCTTGAGACCAAGGCCGAACGTTCAAGAACGTCCCACTAAAATACTAAGTTTAGGAAGAACGCTCACAACCACCGAATAATTTAGACGAACGACCAATTTCACTTGAACGAACGTTCAGCCATTTTGGACGAACGTCCAATTTGAAATCAAATTGGACGAACGGCGTTTCTGCAGAATTTCTGCAGATTTTCCAGAAAACCCAGAAACCAAGAACAACCCCAAATTTTTCATCCCCAACTTCCCAGATTTGCATTAAACATAGTATATATCAACAATCAAACAAAAGATCTAGCTCCCCTTACCTCTTGAAGACTTCCTTGAATCACTTCCAGAGAGTTTGATTTCCTTCAAACTCAAAAAGTTCTCCTCCTCTTCTTTTCCCCAACTTGCAGAACCAAACTTTGCTTGCAGCTTCAACTTCACCTCTCTCAGAAACTTGGCAGCAATGATTTCACTCCCTAAGTGCAGACCCATACCCCTTTTTATCTCCCACGAGCCTCCCAAACTCTTCCCTCTTCCCCTCTTCTTCTCTTTCCTTTTCTTGTTTTCTTTTGGTTTTGTTTTCAAAGGGGAAGCAACGTTCACTGCCCCTTTGGCACAAATACCGAACGGTCTATCAGAATAAAATAACAAGACAAGATGGTCGAACGACCACTCTAATACAGGCTACATAACTGGCCGAGCGCCTCACTGCTCGGTCTTCACTTCGACATCAACCAGGTTCTCTTCATTCAGCGCCTCTTCCAATCGCTCGTCTCCCTCTGCTCACATCCACACGGATGATCATTGCAATGACAAGACGGACGTACAAGGACAATAGACAACACAAGGAAACGAAAGGGTAAGCTTACTTAATTTAACTCATGCATCAGTCATACAATTCATTACATAATTCATCACATTTCAAGGCATTATAACGCATGCACAAAATAAGACTCGACACGACTGACCGTCCGGACTGTATGAAATCTGCGTAGTTACAGGAGTTCACGCACCCGGGTGGTGTGGTAACTGGCATTCTCATCAGCTGCCACCCGAGGTTAGTCCATTCCGTCCAAATTACTGTTATGTGACGGGGACCTCCTGCCATTCCCACGCATGGCATACCCCCTCTATGTGAGGACGAGTAGTCACGGAATATCAGGATCGAACAGCCAGCATTAACTTCCCACAGTCATACATTTACAAATTCTCAAATTCTCAATCAGGACGTTCAATATAAGATTAGGACGAACGTTTAGTTTAATATATGGACGAACGCTCGGTATAAGACCGAACGTTAATAGCTCATATTGGTAGAACTTGAAAAATAAACTAAGATACTTTTAAAGAAGTATTTACGAACGGTTAAGATAAACAGTTGCATATACACAGACAATTACAAAGAGACAGAAGTTTATCAAAAACATTAGCTTCAACAGTACTTGACCGAACGCTCAAATAGAACATTTTAGAGCGAGGACGCTTGTCCTCAACCACAAATTTACCCAAATGACCGAATCAACATTTCAAACATATTACTACGGAAAACCGAACGGTCAAGGAACGTCCAGTACGAACGTGAATTTCATGGGGAGTTCATTTACATTTTCAGTTCACTTCTCATCATAATTGCATAATTACGTTCGTTCTAATCACCCCAAAATCTCAGATTTCATACGACTAATATCATGCAATTTTCATACGTTTCATTTCACCAATAATAACGAACGTTCATACATTCAGAAAATCCAATATCATGCATTATATTCATACAATCAAATAACGAACGTTCACACACATCCAAAAAATACAATGTTAAGAACGATCGCTCAAACTCACTAATATTATAAGGCCGATCGTTAAAGATTTCAAATTATAATATCCAATTATGGCCGAACGCTCACAATCACAAATATCCATGAACGAACGCTTATGATCCAAACTAAGGAATCCAAATTAAAATCGAACGCTCAGAAGCGAGAATACCTTATCAAAACCGAACGTTCAACAGAATAAGACCGAACGCTCAAAATTCCAAAACTTAAAACTATCAAGCCAAGACCGAACGCTCACAATTAGAATCAAGGAAAGACCGAACGCTCACAATCAGAATTAAACCAAAACCGAACGCTCACAATGAGAATTAAACTATGACTGAACGGTCAAAATCCAATCCTAAGAATACCAACTAACGGCCGAACGCTCACAATCACAATTAACCAAGGCCGAACGCTGACTAATACACCGAAACCGAACGTTTAGAGATCCAGACTTAATAGTATCAACTTAAGGTCGAACGATCAAGATTAAACTTAAGAATCCATTAAGGACGAACGACTGCAATTTCTATTACCATATACCGAACGCTCAAGATTACTTAAATATCAATTTAGGGACGAACGCCTAAAATTACTAATTCCTGTATACAGTTGGGACGAACGTCTAATATATCACTGCAAACGAACGAACGCTCGTTAACACAAAACCGAACGCTCATGCTATTTTGGCCGACCACTAATTTGTCGAGCCATTTGGACGAACGTCCAATTTGGCTCACCAAATTGGACGAACGCGCGATCTGCAGAATTCTGCAGAATCGCACCAGATTTCCGGAGAGAAACCAGAAACCCCATTTTCATCCCCTTCTTCCCAGATTTGCTTCAACAACAATATTCTACCATCACTCATACAGATTCATACACAACAAAGTCACTCTAAGTACGAAATTTGTTCATCAACGACACTATATTATAGATTTCAGTACACACATACATGGTTCATAAAATCCAGAAAAAAGGATCTAGCTCCCCTTACCTCTTGAAGACCTCCTTGAATCTTGAATCTCTCTCCCAAGGTCTCCTTGAAATTCCAGAGCTCTCCTCTCACTCTTCAGATTTTTGCAGCAAAACTCCAATTCTTCTTTTCCCGAAATTGCAGCAAGCCTCTCCCTTCTCCAGATGTAGCATCCAACCCCTTCAATCCACGATTTCTACCTTTAAGAAGGAAGAAATGGTGCTCCCCATAGCCACTCCTCAGTGCTATGCCCACCAACAAAGGAGATGATGGTGTCTTTGGTGGCTGGAGCACTTTCAAAGTGGGAAGACCCCACCATCCACCAGCTGCTGTTGCCACTTGAAGCGCCCCCCACCACTACACGAACGTGCAGCCAGCCGCCCACTTCCATCGTGCAGCCGCCCCCTTCCACTTCCAGGAACGTGCCTCCCTTCCCCACCACTTCTCTGTTAGGTAGCCGCCCCTCCCACTTTCAAAAGAAAGTGGGACGTGCGGTCTTTACATTCTCCCCAACAACAAAAATTTTCGTCCTCGAAAATTAGGCTTTATCAGAACAAGTGTGGGTAGGTTTCTCTCATCTCGTCCTCTAACTCCCAGGTAGAGTCGCCCGTTCCACTGTTCCAGATAACTTTGACAAGTCTGACAGTTCTTCCTCTAAGTTGTTTGTTTTGACTCTCCTCAATCTTTATTGGTTGCACTTCAATTGACAAATCTTCTCTGACTTGCACATCGTCAACTTCAAGCACATGAGAAGGATCAGACATGTATTTTCTCAGTTGAGATACATGGAACACTGGATGCAAGTTTGCCAACCGAGGTGGCATGGTTATCTCATAAGCTACGGGTCCTACACGTCGTAGAATCTGGTAAGGACCAAGATATCTAGGAGATAGTTTCCTAGCACGAATGGCTCTTCCTACACCGGTAGTAGGAGTCACTCGTAGGAACACATGATCCCCAACTGCAAATTCTAACGGCTTGCGCCTCCGATCAGCATAGGACTTCTGTCTATTCTGAGACGCCCGCATCCTTTCTTGTATAAGCTTCACCTTCTCTGTAGTCTGCTGAACTATTTCTGGTCCCGTCAAAACTGCTTCTCCATCCTGAAACCAACAAAGAGGTGTTCTACAGCGCCTCCCATACAACGCTTCAAACGGTTCCATGCCGATACTAGTCTGATAGCTGTTGTTGTAAGTGAACTCAACTAGTGGCAATATCTCATCCCATACCCCTAGGTGATCCAAAATGCAAGTCCGCAACAAATCTTCAAGCGATTGGATTGTCCGCTCAGACTGTCCATCCGTTTGGGGATGATAAGCCGAGCTCATCTGAAGTCTGCTTCCCATCTCACTCTGAAGAGTTTGCCAAAACCTGGATGTGAACCTTGGGTCTCTATCTGATACACTACTCGAAGGTACCCCATGTAACCTCACTATTTCCTTAACATACAGTTGTGCCAACTTCGCCATAGACATCCTCAAATCGATTGCCAAGAAGTGGGCACTCTTGGTCAATCGGTCCACTATTACCCATATTGCATCATGTCTTCGAACAGTGCGTGGCAAATGGGTAACAAAGTCCATAGCGATGCTATCCCATTTCCATTCTGGAATTTCCAATGGCTGCAACAAACCTCCTGGTCTCTGATGCTCTATTTTAGCTTTCTGACAAGTTAAACAAGAGACAACAAACTGAGCTACATCTCTTTTCATACCGGACCACCAAAAAGACTCCTTGAGGTCTTGATACATTTTAGTCATGCCAGGATGCATGCTAAAACGGCTTTTATGACCTTCCTCAAGGATTAACCTCTTCATTTCTGAATTGCTAGGGATACAGACTCTGCCTTTGAACCTTAAGATACCATCAGCCCCCAAGGCAAAATCCTTTCCCTGCTCAGTCCCAATCAAACTGGATGACGTTTGGAGCTCAACATCCTTCGACTGCTCTTCTTTAACACGCTTCAACAAGTCATTGGACACCACCAAATTACTGCATCTGATGCTGTCAGCTTCAAATTCTACCTGCAACCTCAAATCTCTGAAGCTTTCTACCAACTCTAACTCTCTGACCATTAAGGCTGAAATATGCACTGACTTCCTGCTCAATGCATCTGCCACCACATTAGCCTTCCCAGGGTGATAAAGGAGATCAAATTCAAAATCTTTAAGAAACTCCATCCATCGCCTTTGCCTCATATTAAGCTCCTTCTGATCAAAGAGGTATTTCAGGCTCTTATGATCACTGAACACCTGAAATTGCGCGCCATACAGATAGTGTCTCCAAATCTTCAAAGCAAATACCACAGGTGCCAACTCCAAGTCATGAGTGGGATAATTCTTCTCATGAACCTTGAGTTGTCTTGATGCATATGCCACTACCTTCTTCTCCTGCATCAGTACGCACCCTAATCCCTGATGAGAGGCATCACAAAAAACCTCAAAAGGTTTATCTGTGTCAGGGATAACCAAAACTGGTGCACTAGTCAATCTGTTCTTTAGCTCTTGGAAGCTAGTCTCACAATAGTCTGTCCAAACAAAAGGTTGATCCTTCCTAGTCAGTTTTGTTAACGGCGCCACAATCCGGGAAAAGCTCTCAATAAAACGACGATAGTAGCCCGCTAGACCCACAAAGCTCCTGATTTCTGTAACAGTCTTAGGTCTCTCCCACTGAAGTACTGCTTGCACCTTAGCGGGATCGACAGCAATTCCTCCAGCTGAAATCACATGCCCAAGAAAAGGAACCTCTTCCATCCAAAACTCACACTTGGATAGCTTGGCATACAATCTTCTTTCCCTCAACACTTCAAGCACTGCCCTAAGGTGATCTTCATGTTCTTCTCGAGTTTTAGAATAGACAAGTGTCGCAACCGGAATCGCGACGGGACAACGATCCGAAAAAGAAAACGCAGGGGTTTGAAAAAAAGATTTTTTGGAAAACTACGGAAAAACCATAAAATGATAAGGCATAAGAGGACGCTCGTCCAACGAAGCGAACGCTCGTCCATAACCGCTCGTCCACAAATCACATACACAGTCAGAAAAAACGTTAGATTTATAACGGCGTTAAGTGGGTAGGATTCAATTGATACAAATTTCAAAACATAGGTATCAAATGCCTACATTTTTAAAACCGGGTACTAAACAGCAAATTACCTCGGAACATGGGGACTAAGTAGGTAATTAAGCCTTAAATTTAAAATAATGTTAGAATCTTGAGTTTACCCTAAACCCATAAAAACGTATGAATACATTCTTATTAGCAGTAATATAAGTAAATAAAAATAGACTAAAGTTGGTAATATATACCATACATCACTTAAGACAAATACATTACTATACCATATAAATGTACAAAATACAATATAGCAACAATGTAAAAGCATTTTAAATTTAAAATAATGTTAGAATCTTGAGTTTACCCTAAACCCATAAAAACGTATGAATACATTCTTATTAGCAGTAATATAAGTAAATAAAAATAGACTAAAGTTGGTAATATATACCATACATCACTTAAGACAAATAGATTACTATACCATATAAATGTACAAAATACAATATAGCAACAATGTAAAAGCATTTTAAATTTAAAATAATGTTAGAATCTTGAGTTTACAATATATCCTGTAAATAATATTTTCTCCAAGCACTAAACATTCAATGACTTGAGACACATGATGACCAAAGACTCGTGTTTAGAAAGTCCAGACGAGAGACAGATCAAACATGTGCAAGTTCAAACTTATGAGAAAACTAATGGGTCATAAGAAAGATGGAAAGAAGGGTACAAGCAAGAGGAAAGGGAAATTGGCACTCGAATAAAGGAAAGAGAGTGAAGATAGTTCAGAGTTCTCAAGTAGAGGAGGAGGAGGAGGAAATGGTAAAAGTCAAGGAAAGACACTTTTAATAAGAAAAAAAAATACACTGTTACAACTGTGTCGGGCCATTTTGCTTCTGAGTGTTGGCATGCAAAAGGGAAATAGACCAAAAACAAATGTGGCTCGAGATTCTGATTAGGATCCAGTATTGTTGGCGGTGATTGATCTCCCTATTTTGGTATTTTAATACTGGTTGTTAAAACTATATGACTGAGTAAAGAGAGGTGCTGAATGAATTTGACGTTAGCAAAATAATTAAGATTAGAATTGCATACATTAGGACTCTGTTAGCAGAAGGAATGGGAAATACTGTGATTAAGAGAAAGGATGGGAAGGCAGCACATATACAAATGATAAACTGATTCTTTAGACCAACTTGTAAAGAATACGACTTCTTAAGTCAACATAAAAGCAGTTGAATTATGCTGTCTGAGTGTCTGAATTTGTAAAACTGAGAAATGAAATACGAATTGTTTCCTTTTGAGAACTTGGATTAAGGGAGAGTATTCTGGTTAACACAAGCGTGTGGTAATTAACAGCTTTGTTCTGTTCTGTTTCTGCAGTAACTACTTTCCATTACAGATATTTACACAGACCCTTGGTCAGACTGTACATTCAAATATTTTTCCTACTGCCTTAGTTTTGAGTTGAAGGTGTTCGATATTGGTCCACTTATGCCTCTTTCTTTAATTTCTCTAGTATATGTATACATGCGAGAACATAGCTAAGTGGAGAAAAGAAATAAGAGACAAAAAAAATGTGAAAAAGAAAACTGTAAGAAGAAAAGTAGTGCAGAAAGAACATCTGTCTACAAGAATTCAGAAATATAAAGGTAAAGGAAGTTGCAAAGGGTTCCTGAGTGTGTAGGGAGAGTGTCTAGTTTTAGTCTAAAAATTGACGTATACTAGACGCATTCAGAAAACCTAACCATCAGTTCGCAAATTAATCGAATTCTCGTGCTCACCGTACCTAAGAAAGTGAATTCATCCAAAACAATTGCACAGATAAAAAGTTTCATTTGAGATTTAAACAAGAAATATAAGATAAAATGTTTAAAGAGTAGCGAATATGAGGCTTGAAGAAAACAGAGAAAGCATGAAAACGACGCAGTACCGAGTGAGTGGCTAGGCAGAGGGAGGCGGAGGAGCAGAAGAAGCGTCAGCAGGAATAACGAGAGTCCAATCCGGAGGAAGAGGAGGCATAGGATCGTACACAGTTGGCTTGCGGTTTATATCCCATGGCTGCGTCTTCCGTGGCCGAGTCTTCATGTGATGCGCAGTCGCTTTCTTCTGCGGTCGAGACGAACACACTATCGTCAATACTCCGTCACTTCTCTTTCCAATTCCCAGTGCTTGTGGTGGCGCCATCACCACTCCACACCCAAACATGCTTGACAACGACGACATCCTTCTCTCTTCTCGCTTTTCTCATTTCTCTTCTGTTGTTTCTCAAACATTCATCTCTTACCGGTTTATCCCTCTCAGATATTTTTCCAAAACTTCCCAATTTACCCTTCGTATTTTGGTTCGGAGGTACAAGGCCCAAAGGTTATTTGCTTTTTCCCTCTTCGACAGTTTCCTCCTCCATCCATTAAATTTTGGTTTAATCCTTTTTGACGTTCCTGTTTGTGTAGGAATGTCTCAGATAGGTCCTCTTTTTCTAAAGTGTATCAAAATGGTCCTTAATTTTGAAAGTTTATATCAATTGAGTCCTTTCCGTTAAGTTGGCTGGACGGCGTTAAAAAAATTGATGAGTGGGATGTTGAGATGACGAACGAACGCTCGTCCACCAGCGAACGAACGCTCGTCGACCTCTTACCGCTGGACGACCGTTCGTTCCACACTGGACGACCGTTCGTTCGGTGGTCGCCGAGCGTTCGTTTGCTGGTGGACGAGCGTTCGTTCGCTGGTGGACGAGCGTTCGTTCGTCATCTGAGACACTTTAGAAAACGAGGACCTATCTGAGACATTCCTACACAAATAGGGACGTCAAAAAGGATTAAACCTTAAATTTTTCCTTACACTACATTATTCTGGAAAGTTTTGAAGAGTGTAAAAAGAAAATTGACAGGGTACAGAAAGAAACATCCTCCCTCTTCACGAACTTTACTGGGCCTGGTCTTTTCTTTCTATACCTTTTGGGCTTCCCCTTTTGCAGACACCTTTGCTGAAATTAATCCATGATTCGATAAAAGTACAGAAGCATGAACCATCTAATCTCTAAATTTATAATGATGAATTAAATTTGTTTTTTACACTGATAGACAAGAAAAATTATTTCCAAAATACTAATTAATATTAATGTGGTCTCTTTGAAATTAATTTAATCATTTCTTATTAACTAGCATTATTAAATAATGCCAAAAGGTACTGAAATAAAAATCTCATTTTACTTTCTCTATTTCTTTCTTCTTATTCGTCCATTAGTTATGTATTATCTCATAATTTATCCATTTAATTAGTAAACACTTTCAAAATTTTAAGTATAAACTTGGACAAACTTTTCCCCAAAAAAAAACATTTATAGAAGATGAAAATAATAAAATAAAAAAATAAGAACATTTCTCGCAAACTAAAATTTTTGCATAAATTAATAAATTACAAATAATTTTTTTTTCTTTCGATTCTAGGTCCATCGAGATACATAATTAGCATTAGTGACCATAATTATCTATTCTATATATTTTTTTTAAAGTTTAAACAAAGATTAATATCCCTTGTCCGTTAACTCAGGAGCTTAGCTGTTATCAACAATGTTTAAAAGGACGCAAACAAAATCCATTTAATAGGGAACATGGCAACAAAAACACGAAGACACTCCTTTGTTACTACTCAAACCCAAATTCGTACTTAGGTGTGAGCAATTTCTTCTGGCAATACACAATGCATATAGTTGTAAACCTTCCTTTGCCTAGTGGAGACATGCATTCCGGCGGTGTAGGCTAATAAAGTTTTACTATTTTAAATTCTACTGTCCTTTGCAAGACCGAAAGGTGAATGTAAAATTTCACCAATGTAATTTGTCATTCATCAAGTTTACAACATCTAAATTTACCTTCATTGGTCCTTGATCAATGGTCATAATTTAACCATATTAGTGTAAATGTAGATTAGGGATGACAAAAATATCTGGTCTGCGATATCCACGGATAAAACCTGCGACGGATAGTTAATATTTGTGGATATATAGATAGCGGATATTTTAATACTCACTTATAAAAGGGTTGGGTGTGGGTATTATACTATCCGTACTTGCGGATATCCACTATTCCAAAAAATAAAAATAAAAATTTAATTTATATTTTGTTGAGTTAAATTTAATTAAAATTAACATTAATTTATATTTTATGAGGTTAAATTTAATTAAAATATAATTTTAATTTGTATTTAATTTAATTTATATTATATTTTATATATTTTTTGAAATTTTATTTAAATTTTATCTTGATAATTTATAAAAATATATTTTTAAAATATTTACAGATATCCGTGGGTATCTGCGGGTTTTAAAATATTCGCAAATATTTTTTAAGTAGGTAGAGAATGAATTTTTTTGTCAGGTTGGATTGCGGATAAACTATCTGTGCTCGACTCAACCTGTTGTCATCTAAGGTGATCATGAATATTAAATGTCAAAATAACTATATTTCTATCATCAATTTAATCATTTAGTTAATAGTTTATAAATACACATTAATATTAAAAGAAGTATACATTTAATACTCTTTATTATTATTATTATTGTTTAATTTATTTATTTTTACTTAAGTGAATATGTCTATTTCATTTGGATTTTCATTTTATATTGGACAATGAATCATTGTCAGTCTTCAAAGTGACTACACTATAAAATTGACCTTATTCCTTCTACAACTAGTTCATAAAATTGGCCTTTATTTATGCTAATGTTAGATCATAATTCTAACTTATTAATGAATCATTGGGGGTAAAGAAATGTAGGGACTAATCTTGAGAGGTAACCTAAGATATATTCAAATTAATTGTAAAATACAGGTATACTACTATTGAAATTTTGTCATATTTTAACACTAATCAACTTTCGTTGTGTGTTCTTTTGTACTAACAATTTGCATTCAATTTTGTTTGGCTTTATTAAATTAATGTTAAAACACTTTTTGTCCTTTCATAAGGAAAACAAGTTGTCAGTCATAATAACATCCAGTTTTTAATCATATGCATTTAGGCTGATGGCTATGTATTCTTTCTTGTTTGTTTCAGGTAAAGAACAAGAATATTGGGAGCAGGACAATATAAGAGAAGAGTATGATCCAGTAGCATACAGGTTTGATAAGATTTCAGTCCTATCCATAGTGATTACATGATTACAGTAGTCACTAGTGAACCTTGTAATTTAATTTATTACCATCAGTTTATTTGTGCAATAAAGTTTGATTGTTTCGGTGCCCTGATTCTCTTTTTAATTCTTACGAAACTATAAACCATTGATATCTATATTTCTTATATTATAAGATATTCATTTTAGTCCTTATACTATTTAAGAAACATCAGGTGTTCTGTAGTAGATGGTTGTCACCTCAAAATTATTAGTTACTGGACATCAAAACCATAAAATAAAATTTGATGGAGATCAAAACCATTAAATTAGTATATTACAGATACAAGAAACATATTTAAGTCTGTTTTTTTTGTTTCCTTATCTTAGTCGGTTTCATTCTGTTAGTGAACTAGGGATTTTTGAAGCTGCTCTAGTACCTGATCTAATTAGTAATTATTAGAATAAATAGGCTTTTGCACCAAAGTAGGCAAATATGCCTTCTTTATTACCAAAATAGGCAAAATTTGACCGAAAGTGAAGTCGTGGGGGGCCGAACGACTTCAAAAGAAGAAGTCGTGCCCCCCTGCACGCCTTCACACTGTTCATAGGTACAGTGTTGAAGTCGTGCACCCCAAAAACGACTTCTGGGTCCAGTAATCGATTACATTGATTTGGTAATCGATTACAGAGTGTTGAAATGGTGACCAGGCAGAAAACGTACTGGTAATCGATTACGACATTTCGGTAATCGATTACCAGCTTGATTGTGTAGCAAGAAGCACTCTGCACTCTGAGCGAGCAGTGGACGCTCGTAGAGCGAGCAGTGGACGCTCGTAGAGCGAGCAGAAGAGGACGCTTGTCCAGCAAATACGCGCAGTGGACGCTCGTCCTGCAAGCAGAAATGGACGCTCGTACGCACGAGAGCACGCTCGTCCAGAGAGAAGAGAACGCTCGCCCTGTGGACGCAAGAGAGGACGCTCGTACTAACGAGAGGACACTCGTCCAGAGAGAAGAGAACGCTCGCCCTGTGGACGCAAGAGAGGACGCTTGTACGCACAAGAGGACGCTCGTCCAGAGAGATGAGAACGCTCGCCCTGTGGACGCAAGAGAGGACGCTCGTCCAGCTAAAAGAGGGGCGCCGGGCGCCAGTTTTTGCGAGAAGCTTGCGCTCGGGCGTCGTGTAGGGTGGTCACGATTTCAACACTCTGTAATCGATTACCGTTACGTTGTAATCGATTACCGTCAGAAGTCGTTTTTGGGGTGCACGACTTCAACACTGTTCATATCAACAGTGTGAAGTCGTGCAGGGGGGCACGACTTCTTTAATTGAAGTCGTTTGGGCCCCCCACGACTTCCCCATTTTCGTAATATGGTTTGAATTTGCCCATTTTGGTAATATTAGAGGCATATTTGCCTACTTTGGTGCAAAAGCCGAATAAATAGAAGTTTTAAGTTAAGTTATTTCTTGCATAAACTTATGATGTTTTCCAATGTGATACAAAAACATATAAAATTGGCCTTTATTTATGCTAATGCTAGATCATAATTCTATCTGATTAATGAATCATTCGGGTAAAGAAATATAGGGACTAGTCTTGAGAGGCAACCTACGATATATTCAAACTAATTGTAAAATACAGTTGCTGCTATACTATTGAAATTTTATCATGTATTCCAACACTGATCAACTTTCGCTGTGTGTTCTTTTGTATTAACAATCTCCATTCAATTTTGTTTGGCTTTATTAAATTAATGTTAAAACACTTTTTGTGCTTTTATCAGGAAAAAAAGTTATGATTACAAGTGTTGTAACATCCCAATTATATAATAACCAATATTATATAATAAAGACGTCAACATTCAAATATAGAGAACAGTCAGCATATGACGTGTAATTTAAGTGCGGAATTACAGTCATCCGAAAAAGAAAGGAACGAAAATTTAAACTTAACAGTTTAAATTATTGAACACTACAACAAGTGTTCGAATAGGAAAGTTCTTAGCAGACTAAACCGGAACCTCGATATCCTCTAGCTCTTGCTCCAAGGGAATCTCCTCGACAACATCTGCTCCCATCCAAGTGGATGATCATCGCCAAAGGAACGAAAATTTAAACTTAACGGTTTAAATTATTGAACACTACAACAAGTGTTCGAATAGGAAAGTTCTTAGAAGACTAAACCGCAACCTCGGTATCCTCTAGCTCTTGCTCCAAGGGAATCTCCTCGACAACATCTGCTCCCATCCAAGTGGATGATCATCGCCAAAGAAACGAAAATTTAAACTTAACGGTTTAAATTATTGAACACTACAACAAGTGTTCGAATAGGAAAGTTCTTAGCAGACTAAACCGCAACCTCGGTATCCTCTAGCTCTTGCTCCAAGGGAATCTCCTCGACAACATCTACTCCCATCCAAGTGGATGATCATCGCCAATGAAACATACCCAAACAGCACATAACAAAAACAATGCAAGGGTGAGCTAGATATAAAAAAAAACATGTTATACATATAGCACAGTTAATTCATGTCATCATACGTAGTTATATATATATATAAGAACAATTCAAGCATACTCATTAAACCACAACTCACACTCACACGACTCATCCGGATTTGTATAACTCTCGAACTAGCAATCGTCTTTGCACTTGCATAGTTCTGTTGGCACTCTTCAACACTAGCAAGGTGAATCCCCAAGCTGCCTATCTCTGCCATTAAAGGCTATAGACGAGGACCTCCCTCTACTCTCACCACAGACACTGTTCTTCTCTATGTGAGCATGAACAATGCTTTGAGTGTAGGGATAGAGAGACCGAGCCCAAAGTTCACTACAGTTATACAGAACAACCACAACACCACATATCACTTTCATCCATCTCTCCCCGAGATGTCCAAATCATACTCAAACTCATCATTTACATCCACAGTCATCTCTCCCTGAGATGTCCAAATCATACTCAAACTCATCATTTACAACCACAATCATATTATCAGAGTAATTTATCATATCTCATGCATTCACATGTTTTTCACATAAATCACATCAGAGTATATATTCCAACCACATTGCACACTTAAAACAAGAGCAAATAACCTTGGAACCGAACACTATTTGCCGAGCACTATTTGGACGAATACATTTGGACGAACGCTATCTGCCTAATGCTATTGCTGAATACTAGTTGGTTGAATACTATTTGGACGAACGCTATATGACCGAACGCTATCTGCCGAACGCTATATGCCGAACGTATTTGGCCAATGTAAGACCCTTGTAAACTCAATTTTACCAAGTTGTAAAAATTTCAAGTTGTAGTGTAAAATAGAATGTTGTCAAAATTTGACATGGTTTACTATTTTATGTATAACTTTTTATACAATTAATATTTTGGGTTAATTCTTTTTCCATTAGAAAGTAGACTCAAAGAGCTTCGATTTGAGTACTCATACGTTTTTTTTCAACATCGGGAAGGGCCTCAACCAAATCAAACAAGTCACGAAAAACGTTATTTTGAGTTTTCTGCTAGTTAATCGATTAACAGCTGTAGTTAATCGATTGTTACAGAGAAAATTCGTGTTTTAGCCTCTGGACTCGAGTTAATCGATTAGCACTTTAGTTAATCGATTAGCTACGTCAGTTATGGAAACATAACAGCCTGGAACACGTTTTTTTGAGCGTGCAAGGTTCGGGAATCTTCCCACAAACCATTCTTTCCAGATTTTGGGGCTGGAAAATGGATTAGTAAGGCCAGATGTCGGTCTTTTATTGCTAAATTACAATATCTTGGGTCCTTGCTTGTCTTGGAGCCCTTTCTTTAAATCCAAATCAGACTTGAAAGTTTGGGGAGAGTGGAGAGCTTTTTGGTGTGAGGAGAACGAAACTCTAAGTGTGCAGAGGTATTGGAGCATGCTTGGTCTACCAGAAGGGAAGAGTTACTCTCTTGGAAGAAGAAGTTAAGATCTTCAAGAGGTAAGGGGAGCTAATCTATGTATTTTACTTTGTGGAAAATTTATATGAATTGGATGAAATGTTTTAAGCATATGGAGATGATGTTAGATTGATCCTTGATCTTTGGTTTTCTGTTTGAATCTATGGACTTGTTATTATCAATATGATAAGGTGAGATAATTAAATGATGGATTGAGAATTCTGAATATGAAAGAAGCTTGAAGGTAAAGTTGTAAGGGGAGTTAGATTTAATCTATGAATTCTGCATAAGTTGGATGATGAAATAATTGTGTAAGGTGATGAATATATGTGAATTGGATGATGGAAATTCGTTCTAGCATGTTGGTATATGCGTAAATGAAGTTTTGATGGATTTGGGTGTGAATTAGGGTGGTAAACAAGGAAGTTTTAACTCACTTTTCATGGAATACGAAAATTGTGTGTTTTGCTTAGTTAGTGAATTTTTGGTTGGATGAATTGATGGAAGTATGAGATGATGATTGGAATTGTGTATGTTGGATCTGTGTTGACATGAAAATTCGGTGGTAGTGTTGTTAGAAAGGAAATCAAGTGTCTTTATGGTCAATTTGGGCTATTTTAGAGGAAGTGAGGTAGGGATTTTGAGTAAATGAGGGCTGCAGTGTTCCTGGACTGTTTGGGCAGTCTAGACAAGTCCATTGTGACTTGTTAGAAACATAAAAGTGGTCTAAAACATGTTCCAAGTAGTAGAATCAAATTTGGGTCCCTAAGTTGTTGAAGTTAGTGTTTTGGAGCTGAAAGTGAACTTTAATCACTTAAAAAAATGGTAGTAGAAATGCTTAGAATCATTTGGATAAGTTCAATTAAGTCTAAAACGAGAATTAAGAGTCTCAGAAGTTGAGAAAAGTGGTTAGAAATGGTCAAGGGAGGTTCTGCTACCATTCTGCAGAATTCTGCATGATGCGAAAAACTGACCGTTCGTCCATGTCGGATTTGGACGATCGGTCATGCCATGTGCTGAGTGGCGTTCGATCAAATGTTGGTTTGGTTAACGTTCGTTCTTGATAGTAGCGTTCGGTCATAATCATGCTTTGGCTTAGGCATTTAGCGTTCGTCCTTGTCTGGAGAGCGTTCAGTTTTCCGGGATGATATTAATAGCGTTCGGTCATTGGTTTAAATAACGATCGCTCAAGTTATGGTTTAGTAACGATCGCTCAGGTGTTGGTTAGTAGCGTTCGTTCATTCGCTGCTTTAGTAGTGTTCGGTCAGTTGATGGTTTAATTATCGTTCGGTCTTCATAAGGTTTGATAGTAAAGCGCTCGTTCAATGAGTGTTGAATTCAATATGGTGTTCGGTTTTGAGCGTTCGGCCTAGTGTTTGATCTCACAGTGTTCGTCCATGAAGCGCTAGCTTTAACAGCGTTCGTCCCAATGGTGCTCGACTAAGAGTAAAACGCTCGTCCCAATAGTGCTCGACTAAGACTAACAGCGTTCGTCCAAACAGTGTCCGTCCAATTGTTTATGACGTTCGTCAAAATAGTTAACTCGCATCTGCACTTTGCAGAATTTGTTTTCGATAGTTTTGGGGTTCCGGATGTCCGTTTTGGACGTTCTCTAGGTCGTTTTGGGGGTTCTTGACCCGTCTGGAACTGTTGGTAATGGTTTCAAACCTGTTTGAGTTACCTAAAAATGAGTATTAAAAAGATATTAAAAAGATATAAAGAAATGTGTTAGGTGTACACTGTTTTGAGTTGTTTGATATATCTATTTGATATGGGAATGTTGGTTGATCTGATTGAGATTGGAAATTGATAGGAGAATGATGTTTGAATGGTTAAGTACTGTTGAAATCATGGTTGTATATGATTTGATTATAAGTTTCATGTTAAATGAAGAACTTGAATTGTTTAAAATTTGGTATTGTGATGATTATGTGATGATGATATGATATGTGCGTTATGGTATGGTTGGATTGGTATTGTGAGGATTATTGGATATGTGTATTTTTGGCTACTTGGTGTCATTAAATGAGTGGTGGATAGTAAGCGTTGTGGTTGCTGGCCCGGGAAAGCTCTATAGAATGATGGGAAGTAACCCTATACACGGGTGACGTGTGTAACCGCCCGGGGAATCTCTTACATTTATGTAAGAGTGATGGGGGTGACGTGGGGTACTAGTCCGGTGAAGCTCATTACAAAATTTGATTGGCGTTGTGCTTGCGGGCCCGAGGAATCTCTTTAGGCGAGTGATGAGGGGTATACTTGCACTTGTCCGGGGAAGCTCTTGATTAGAGTGATGGAGGGTGACTTGTGTACTTGCTCGGGGAATCTCCCTATAGAGTGATGGGAAGCAGCACTACACATTAGGGTAATGTGTAACGGCCCGGGGAAGCTCTGAAAAGAGTGATGGGAGTGACGCTAGTACAAATTGGTGTATGTATTTTGATTGATCTGTAATATTGGTGGATGTAGTCTGATTTATTTTGTAATGTATATTGGCGTATGCATTCTAATTTGATATTTTGATACATATTGGTATATGCATATGGTTGAAGCATAATTCGTACTTGGGTATATAGTTTGATCTGGTTAAGGTGTGGATGATAGTATGTTATTATGAGTATATTTATGATGTATATGAATTGTATTTTGTTAGCTCACCCTTGCTTGTTTGTGCATGTGAATGCGATGATCGTGTAATGTGTGATGTTATACGGGAGCAGATGTTATTGCAGATGTGATGGCTGATATTTCTGAACATGCATAAAGCATGAAAGAGAGATGGGATAGATGACTGGGAATGTATTTGTTTGTATTCGATACTGACTATTTAAACGTTTTATTTTCGGAATAATCGGTTTGTAATAAATAACGTACTATTTTTCCGTGGAAGTTGAATATTAAAAATTTGAATTTTACTTACGTGTTTTACGGAAAAATTAGTCAGCGTAACACAAAATTTCGGGGTGTTACAGCCAACACTATTCACCGCGCTATTCGGACGAACGCTATCTGTCGACAGCTAAATTGCCGAACACTATGCTATTTGGACGGACGCTATAAAATCCATCATAATCAGGCCGAACGCTAAATACTGAGCACCATATTAGATTGAACACTATTTGGCCGTACGTCATGAGATTAAGCACTATTGACCGAACGCTAAACAGGACACCATATTAAATCGAATACTATTAGGCCGAACGCTAAAACCAAACACCTCATTCAAATCGGATACTGCTTGGACGAACGTTAAGATCAATCTCTTGGGCTCAACACTAAAACACCAAACGTTATTAGACCGCATACCATTAGTTCGAACA
Organism: Vigna nakashimae; assembly: GCA_034642375.1. Taxonomy (NCBI): domain Eukaryota; kingdom Viridiplantae; phylum Streptophyta; class Magnoliopsida; order Fabales; family Fabaceae; genus Vigna; species Vigna nakashimae. The sequence goes on from CM067767.1 coordinate 36,917,557, forward strand.
CCAAAAGAACGAACGCTAAGATCAAGGACTTATGCTGGACGCTAAAACTCCAAACGCTGATAGACAGAATACTATTAGGTCGAACACTATTGAACGAACGTTAAGATCGAGCACTTAGACTTAACGCTAAAACAGCGAACTCTGTTAGACTGAATACTATTATTCGAACACTGTTTGGACGATCGGTCAAACATCAAACCTCATCTAGATCGAACGCTAAGTTTTTACGAGCATTACCTGAGGACAAACATCATCGAGACCGAACGTTCTCTATGAACGATCACTAACTTAGAATAATCACCATCAGGATCGAACGTTCACTATCAGATCAAGATCAAACGCTAATCATAATTCATACATCAAGACCGAACGCTTACAATCTAAACCTCAAAATACCTGATCCAGGTCGAACGCTATCAATCACTAATACCCAAGACCGAACGCTTATGATCCAAACCTAATAATCCAAATTAAGGACGAACGACTACAATCACTAATTCACCAAAACGAACGCTCAAGATCACTTCCTGAGAATACCAATTTAGGACGAACGCTTATAATCACTATTGCACCAAAACCGAACGCTCTCGATTCAAACCTAAGAATCCAATTTAAGACCGAACGCTCAAAATTACTAATACACCAAGGTTAGAGGGTGTGGGAACGTAAACTCCTTGTGATTTTGATAACCTTGTGTGCCAATAACTAAGCGTGGCTATGTCCACTCATAAACAGTGAAAGATTTTGGATGGATTGTTTGAGCACTGATCGCTACCATGAGCAAGGCTGGGCAATCTCTGAAATCGGTTCTCTTGGATTTGATTCACAAGAGCAATGGCTTGAGATCCTTCAAGCAAATTCATGCGCATCTATTGACTTCTGCCCTTGTTGCCAATGACTTGGTTATTTCCAAGGCTGCAATTTTTTTGGGAAAACATGTTACAGATGTTCATTACCCTTGCAATTTCCTGAAGCAATTTGATTGGAACTTGAGCTCTTTCCCTTGCAATTTGCTGATTTCTGGCTATGCCTCTGGCCACTTACCCTGGCTTGCAATCCTGATTTATAGATGGACTGTTAGGAATGGTTTTGTGCCTGATGTGTACACTATCCCAGCAGTTTTGAAATCTTGTGCTAAGTTTTATGGGATTGTAGAGATTAAACAGTTTCATTCCGTAGCTTTGAAGACTGCCTTGTGGTGCGACATTTATGTGCAAAACACTCTTGTCCATGTGTATTGCATTTCTGGGGACACTGTTGGTGCTGGCAAGGTGTTTGATGACATGCTTGTGAGAGACGTGGTCTCTTAGACTGGCTTGATATCTGGGTATGTCAAGGCTAGGTTGTTTAATGAGGCCATCGCATTGTTTTTGAGAATGGATGTGGAACCTAATGTGGCAACCTTTGTCAGCATACTTGGGGCTTGTGGGAAATTGGGTTGTTTAAATTTGGGGAAAGGAATTCATGGGTTGGGTCTCAAATGTCTGTTCGGGAAGGAGTTGGTGGTATGCAATGCTGTGTTGGAATGCCTATATAGGTGGAATGCCTTCTAGGAATATCCGTACTTGGAATGCCTATATAGGTGGCCTAGCAATAAATGGACTTGGGAGGGAAGCATTGAAGCTATTTAAAGATTTGATAGTGTCAGGTGCAAAGCCTAATGAAGTGACATTTCTTGCTGTTTTAACAGCTTACTGCCATTCTGGCTTGGTCAGCGAAGGCCGAAAGTATTTCAATGAGATGTCAAGTCCCCTCTACAACCTTTCTTCCTGGTTAGAACACTACGGCTGCATGGTTGATTTACTCTGCAGAGCTGGACTGGTGGAGGAAGCTGTGGAGTTGATAAAGACAATGCCCATGTCCCCTGATGTGCAGATCATAGGAGCGCTTTTGAGTGCCTGTAATACATATGGGAATGTTGGATTCACCCAAGAAATCTTGAAATCACTGCAGAATTTTGAATTTCAAGATAGTGGCATATACGTGCTTCTTTCTAATCTGTATGCCTCTAACAAGAAATGGGCTGACGTGAGAAATGTTAGGAGACTGATGAAGCAGAAAGGAATAAGCAAGGTATTAAGTCGAGGCCCAAAATGGCATGCACAGTAACGAGGCCCAATATTGGATGGCCCGTGGCATGATTAAGGCAGTCAGCTTCAGCCTCTTCTGCAAACGTGTCCAGGAGCTGTCATACGAGTGAGGAGAGAGAACGGAGCTTTCCAGAGAGTTCCTTCTCAAAGCATGGTGGTCCAGCGGTGGTCCGGCAGCCTTGGGAGCCTCAGATCACGTCGGTGCAGAAGGGAAAAATGTAGAGGGGAGAGAGACGAACAAGTAAAAGGTAACCTTTCTTTAATCTGATATTATTGCATAATACTGAATGTTTCTCTGTTTTTGTAAACCTTAAAATACAAAACAGAACTCTATTTATAGAGTTCTAATACAACAGAAAACGGTACCATAAAAGCAAGTAACAACCCCTAAACCAAAATGTATTTCGGTCCATTGAACGTAGCCCTAGAAGTAATTTGTTTGATTCTCAATACAAGGCTCCTGGGTCTAGCATTATAAGGGTGGATGGTAAGAGTCATGAATTTTTAGTTGGAGACAGTAATCATCCTCAAAGTGAGGATATTTACGTACTATTGGACATCCTTGCCAATCAAATATACTCTGAGGGGCATATTAATACCCTCTGCTAATCAGACAAGCACACTTGACCCTGAGCTCACGTATTTTGTCTATGGACTTGAACAACTTCTAATGGTGCATTCTATAAAGTGTCTCTAAATCATTTTAGACTTGTCTTATTTATTATGCTCAAACCAGGCCAGATTGGGACTTGATATGGAAGTTCATAATAGTTACAATGCGAGAGCACTGCATTTATGGAAAAGATACGGGGTCACTCCTTGCCAAATTAGCTTAAGCTTATGCATTGAGAAGCAGCTCAGGAGCAAGATGGTTTCATAGGTACCCTCTTTTAGGGGCCAAAGGGAAACCATTACCAACAGTTCCAGAAGGGTCAAGAACCCCCAAAACGACCTAGAGAACGTCCAAAACGGACATCCGGAACCCCCAAAACTATCGAAAACAAATTCTGCAAAGTGCAGGTGCGAGTTAACTATTTGGACGAACGTCATAAACCATTGGACGGACACTGTTTGGACGAACGCTGTTAAAGCTAGCGCTTCATGGACGAACACTGTGAGATCAAACACTAGGCCGAACGCTCAGAACCGAACACCATATTGAACGAGCGCTTTACTATCAAACCTTATGAAGACCGAACGATAATTAAACCATCAACTGACCGAACACTACTAAACCAGCGAATGAACGAACACTACTAACCAACACCTGAGCGATCGTTACTAAACCATAACTTGAGCGATCGTTATTTAAACCAATGACCGAACGCTATTAATATCATCCCCGAAAACCGAACGCTCTCCAGACAAGGACGAACGCTAAATGCCTAAGCCAAAGCATGATTATGACCGAACGCTACTACCAAGAATGAACGTTAACCAAACCAACATTTGACCGAACGCCACTCAGCACATGGCATGACCGATCCTCCAAATCCGACATGGACGAACGGTCAGTTTTTCACATCATGCAGAATTCTGCAGAATGGTAGCAGAACCTCCCTTGACCATTTCTAACCACTTTTCTCAACTTCTTAGACTCTTAATTCTCGTTTTAGACTTAATTAAACTTATCCAAATGATTCTAAGCATTTCTACTACCATTTTTTTAAGTGATTAAAGTTCACTTTCAGCTCCAAAACACTAACTTCAACAACTTAGGGACCCAAATTTGATTCTACTACTTGAAACATGTTTTAGACCACTTTTATGTTTCTAACAAGTCACAATGGACTTGTCTAGACTGCCCAAACAGTCCAGGAACACTGCAGCCCTCATTTACTCAAAATCCCTACCTCACTTCCTCTAAAATAGCCCAAATTGACCATAAAGACACTTGATTTCCTTTCTAACAGCACTACCACCGAATTTTCATGTCAACACAGATCCAACATACACAATTCCAATAATCATCTCATACTTCCATCAATTCATCTAACCAAAAATTCATTAACTAAGCAAAACACACAATTTTCGTATTCCATGAAAAGTGAGTTAAAACTTCCTTGTTTACCACCCTAATTCACACCCAAATCCATCAAAACTTCATTTACGCATATACCAACATGCTAGAACGAATTTCCATCATCCAATTCACATATATTCATCACCTTACACAATTATTTCATCATCCAACTTATGCAGAATTCATAGATTAAATCTAACTCCCCTTACAACTTTACCTTCAAGCTTCTTTCATATTCAGAATTCTCAATCCATCATTTAATTATCTCACCTTATCATATTGATAATAACAAGTCCATAGATTCAAAGTGTGGTAATTAACAGCTTTGTTCTGTTCTGTTTCTGCAGTAACTACTTTCCATTACAGATATTTACACAGACCCTTGGTCAGACTGTACATTCAAATATTTTTCCTACTGCCTTAGTTTTGAGTTGAAGGTGTTCGATATTTGTCCACTTATGCCTCTTTCTTTAATTTCTCTAGTATATGTATACATGCGAGAACATAGCTAAGTGGAGAAAAGAAATAAGAGACAAAAAAAATGTGAAAAAGAAAACTGTAAGAAGAAAAGTAGTGCAGAAAGAACATCTGTCTACAAGAATTCAGAAATATAAAGGTAAAGGAAGTTGCAAAGGGTTCCTGAGTGCGTAGGGAGAGTGTCTAGTTTTAGTCTAAAAATTGACGTATACTAGACGCATTCAGAAAACCTAACCATCAGTTCGCAAATTAATCGAATTCTCGTGCTCACCGTACTTAAGAAAGTGAATTCATCCAAAACAATTGCACAGATAAAAAGTTTCATTTGAGATTTAAACAAGAAATATAAGATAAAATGTTTAAAGAGTAGCGAATATGAGGCTTGAAGAAAACAGAGAAAGCATGAAAACGACGACGCAGTACCGAGTGAGTGGCTAGGCAGAGGGAGGCGGAGGAGCAGCGGAAGCAGAAGAAGCGTCAGCAGGAATAACGAGAGTCCAATCCGGAGGAAGAGGAGGCATAGGATCGTACACAGTTGGCTTGCGGTTTATATCCCATGGCTGCGTCTTCCGTGGCCGAGTCTTCATGTGATGCGCAGTCGCTTTCTTCTGCGGCCGAGACGAACACACTATCGTCAATCCTCCGTCACTTCTCTTTCCAATTCCCAGTGCTTGTGGTGGCGCCATCACCACTCCACACCCAAACATGCTTGACAACGACGACATCCTTCTCTCTTCTCGCTTTTCTCTTTTCTCTTCTATTGTTTCTCAAACACTCATCTCTTACCGGTTTATCCCTCTCAGATATTTTTCCAAAACTTCCCAATTTACCCTTCGAATTTTGGTTCGGAGGTACAAGGCCCAAAGGTACAAACCTTAAATTTTTCCTTACACGACATTATTCTGGAAAGTTTTGAAGAGTGTAAAAAGAAAATTGACAGGGTACAGAAAGAAACATCCTCCCTCTTCACGAACTTTACCGGGCCTGGTCTTTTCTTTCTATACCTTTTGGGCTTCCCCTTTTGTAGACACCTTTGTTGAAATTAATCCATGATTCGATAACAGTACATAAGCATGAACCATCTAATCTCTAAATTTATAATGATGAATTAAATTTGTTTTTTACACTGATAGACAAGAAAAATTATTTCCAAAATACTAATTAATATTAATGTGGTCTCTTTGAAATTAATTTAATCATTTCTTATTAACTAGCATTATTAAATAATGCCAAAAGGTACTGAAATAAAAATCTCATTTTACTTTCTCTATTTCTTTCTTCTTATTCGTCCATTAGTTATGTATTATCTCATAATTTATCCATTTAATTAGTAAACACTTTCAAAATTTTAAGTATAAACTTGGACAAACTTTTCCCCAAAAAAAAACATTTATAGAAGATGAAAATAATAAAATAAAAAAATAAGAACATTTCTCGCAAACTAAAATTTTTGCATAAATTAATAAATTACAAATAATTTTTTTTTCTTTCGATTCTAGGTCCATCGAGATACATAATTAGCATTAGTGACCATAATTATCTATTCTATATATTTTTTTTAAAATTTAAACAAAGATTAATATCCCTTGTCCGTTAACTCAGGAGCTTAGCGGTTATCAACAATGTTTAAAAGCACGCAAACAAAATCCATTTAATAGGGAACATGGCAACAAAAACACGAAGACACACCTTTGTTACTACTCAAACCCAAATTCGTACTTAGGTGTGAGCAATTTCTTCTGGCAATACACAATGCATATAGTTGTAAACCTTCCTTTGCCTAGTGGAGACAGGCATTCCGGCGGTGTAGGCTAATAAAGTTTTACTATTTTAAATTCTACTGTCCTTTGCAAGACCGAAAGGTGAATGTAAAATTTCACCAATGTAATTTGTCATTCATCAAGTTTACAACATCTAAATTTACCTTCATTGGTCCTTGATCAATGGTCATAATTTAACCATATTAGTGTAAATGTAGATTAGGGATGACAAAAATATCTGGTCTGCGATATCTACGGATAAAACCTGCGACGGATAGTTAATATTTGTGGATATATAGATAGCGGATATTTTAATACTCGCTTATAAATGGGTTGGGTGTGGGTATTATACTATCCGTACTTGCGGATATCCACTATTCCAAAAAATAAAAATAAAAATTTAATTTATATTTTATTGAGTTAAATTTAATTAAAATTAACATTAATTTATATTTTATGAGGTTAAATTTAATTAAAATATAATTTTAATTTGTATTTAATTTAATTTATATTATATTTTATATATTATTTGAAATTTTATTTCAATTTTATCTTGATAATTTATAAAAATATATTTTTAAAATATTTACAGATATCTGTGGGTATCTGCGGGTTTTAAAATATTCGCAAATATTTTTTAAGTAGGTAGAGAATGAATTTTTTTGTGAGGTTGGATTGCGGATAAACTATCTGTGCTCGACTCAACCTCTTGTCATCTAAGGTGATCATGAATATTAAATGTCAAAATAACTATATTTCTATCATCAATTTAATCATTTAGTTAATAGTTTATAAATACACATTAATATTAAAAGAAGTATACATTTAATACTCTTTATTATTATTATTATTGTTTAATTTATTTATTTTTACTTAAGTGAATATGTCTATTTCATTTGGATTTTCATTTTATATTGGACAATGAATCATTGTCAGTCTTCAAAGTGACTACACTATAAAATTGATCTTATTCCTTCTACAACTAGTTCATAAAATTGGCCTTTATTTATGCTAATGTTAGATCATAATTCTAACTTATTAATGAATCATTGGGGGTAAAGAAATGGACCGCGATATTCCAACAACAGATTTTTAACACTCTTTTGACAACGCCACGTGTCGCCACCTCATTGGTTCGTTTAAATTTTTTTTTTTTAAAACCTATGACCGTAACCCTTATTTTGAGTGAAAATCCTAAAATACCCCTTTCCCTTTCTCTGTTCCATTGCCTTTCCCTTTCTCTGTTCCATTGCAAACGAGGTCCGTTCTCTTGAGAGGTCGAAGGTTGCGTTTCGTCTCGCTTCGTTCCATTTGCATCCTATTGTCTCCGGCCAGTTTGGTCTCCTGTTATCGTGCGTAATGGCAAGTTCCGGTGACGATTGTCCGACGACTAAGGTAAGTGGTTTTCCATTCCATGTCGTAGCTTGGTTATTCGGTTTGGGCATCACGTAGCATGGTTATTTGATTTGGGTTAATGTTTGGGGTTCGTATCGTTGTGTTGTGGTGCTTGGGTTATTGGGTTTCGTTGTTTTGATGATTTGATTTTGGTTTATGCAGTTGAGTGTTCGTCACTCTTTTTCGACAAAGTATATATGTACTTTGAACGAACGCTTAACAAAGGAGCATCGATCATTGATTGCGACAACTCCATTTGCTTGGTTTTTAGATGTCAATGTCAATGTTAAAGTAGGTAGAAATATACTGAGTGAGTTATTGGGTAAGTGGGACGACTGTAGTAGTGGTTTTATAGTTGGGAATAAAGTTTTGAATATAAATGAAAATGATATTTATTTAGGGTTGGGACTGAGTACAGATGGTGCAAACATTAACTTAAAGGAAGAGCTGGGCAATAGTGAATGTGTGAAATACATAGGCAAAGGAACAAAGGAATTGAATTCAATATACAAAATTCTAATGCGAAAACAAAAGAAGAAGATTCCTTGTTCTCATTTTTGTAGCCTTTACCTCCTGGTAGGGATAAGTGAGATTTTATTTCCAAAACGTAGCGGGAAAGTGTTTCCCGTAATGTTTAATGTTGTTGACAACTTAAGTGCTTTGGGTAGTTATTGTTGGGGTAGTCTAGTTTATCGTTTTCTGTTACATAGTTTGTGCAAAGCTTCAAAAGGCTTGAAGAAAGGCAAAGGTATTTCAAACGTTTACGTCAACGGTTGTGTGTACATGCTGCAGGTAATTAATAGTATTTGATGTACTTACTTAAAATGTTATTTGAATTAAGTTTGTTACAAGTGAAGATGATTTATTTGTTTTAGGTATGGTTTTTTGAGCTGTTTGTTCCACCAAAAGGTCCTATTGATAAATTTCCACGAATATTGCATTGGATGAATATAAGTGTTGGAGACAAGTTCGTTAAACGGTGTATGGAGACAGGTTTGGTAAGTTGTTTGTTATCGAAAGTTTTGTTATGTTTTCATATATTGACCAAAGTTGTGTAATCTGTAATGTGTTGTTAAATTTCAGGTTGTTGACGATGTTTATGGTGGTCCTTCAACGAAGGATAAGGAGGAATACAGACCAACACCTAAAAGAAAGGATGCTAAACCAAGAGGAAAGAAGAAACAAAAAAGAGCTCGCAGAGAAACTTTTATGCGTGCCTTAGAGGAACAAGAATTTCTAATTGAAGAACTTAAAAGGAGGGTTGCAACTTTGGAGGCACAATTGGCTGAAGAGAAGGCAAGAAGGCAAAATAAAGATGACGTTGGACAAAGTGTGCCTCGTACAGAACCATCTGTGAACACTGGTTTTGTATCCCCTACTGACATTGACGGAAATGAACAACCTTTGAAGACGTATGTTAGGGTTGGATCACGAAGGCGTTACAAGGGAAGAGCTCTTAGGACTCCATACACCGGGACCGTAGTGCTTAGAATAAAAAATGAGTGATTTGTGTATTTAGTTGATTGAAAATGTTATTTGGAAAGTAATGAAAATTGTAATCATTGTAAATAGATTAAGAAAACAATGTTCAATGTATTCGATTTGGTTCAATGAAATAAAATTTGAGTTTTGGTTTTAATTGGTCTCATATTTTATCTATTCAATACCATTGTTATTATGAGTTGTGGGTTTGTCGATTTCAGAATGTCGTAATTTTTTTTGTCTCCTAAGTTGCAGGCTTGTTTGTAACATGTTGGTGTTTGAGTGGTCATTTTGAGTAACATGTGATGTGATGTGAGTCCAAGGAGTGTGGGGTGACCCCTCATGAGTTGGGGGAGCAACCTGTGCAAGGAATGAGTGAGAGTGCTGAAAAAAGGGGCTGGTAATCGTTTACAGGTCCCCTGTAAACGATTGCCCGAGAGAAATTGGGAATTTGTACAGAAAGTCCAACACAGGTACTCAGTCAGGTGAACACAGGTCACAATTGGCAAAAAAAGTGACTTTTAGGCACTTCTGCCCCTGTCTGAGGCTGGTGCAGGTGTTCCAATGGTGGGAGAGGGTGGCTGGTGATGTGATGTGAGTCCAAGGAGGGTGGGGAGACCCCTCATGAGTTGGTGGAGCAAGCTGTGCAAGGAATGAGTGAGAGTGTTCAAAAAGGGCTCTGGTAATCGTTTACAGCAACCCTGTAAACGATTACCCGAGAGAAATTGGGAATTTGTACAGAAAGTCCAACACAGGTCATCAGTCAGGTGAACACAGGTCACCATTCGAAAAAAAACTGACTTTTATTGTAATCTGCACCTGTCTGAGGCTTGTGCAGGTGTTCCAGTGGTGGGAGAGGGTGCATGGAGATGTGATGTGAGTCCAAGGAGGGTGGGGAGACCCCTCATGAGTTGGAGGACCAAGCTGTGCAGGGAATGAGTGAGAGTGCTGAAAAAAGGGCCTGGTAATCGTTTACAGCACCCCTGTAAACGATTACCCGAGACAAATTGGCAATTTGTACAGAAAGTCCAACACAGGTACTCAGTCAGATGAACACAGGTCACCATTGGCAAAAAAAGTGACTTTTAGGCACTTATGCACCTGTCTTAGGCTGGTGCAGGTGTTCCAATGGTGGGAGAGGGTGGCTGGTGATGTGATGTGAGTCCAAGGAGGGTGGGGAGACCCCTCATGAGTTGGTGGAGCAACCTATGCAAGGAATGAGTGAGACTGCTGAAAAAAGGGGCTGGTAATCGTTTACAGGACCCCTGTAAACGATTACCCGAGACAAATTGGAAATTTGTACAGAAAGTCCAACACAGGTACTCAGTCAGGTGAACACAGGTCACCATTGCACAAAAAACTGACTTTTATGCTAATCTACACGTGTCTGAGGCTTGTGCAGGTGTTCCAGTGGTGGGAGAGGGTGGATGGTGATGTGATGTGAGTCCAAGGAGGGTGGGGAGACCCCTCATGAGTTGGAGGACCAAGCTGTGCAGGGAATGAGTGAGAGTGCTGGAAAAAGGGGCTGGTAATCGTTTACAGGACCCCTGTAAACGATTACCCGACAGAAATTGCCAATTTGTATAGAAAGTCCTACACAGGTACTCAGTCAGGTCAACACAGGTCACCATTGGACAAAAAAGTGACTTTTAGGTACTTCTGCAACTGTCTGAGGCTTGTGCAGGTGTTCCAGTTGTGGGAGAGGGTGCATGGTGTTGTCATGTGAGGCCAAGGAGGGTGGGGAGACCCCTTATGAGTTGGAGGAGCAAGGTGTGCAAGGAATGAGTGAGAGTGCTGGAAAAATGGGCTGGTAATCGTTGACCGGACCCCTGTAAACGATTACCCGAGACACATTGGCAATTTGTACAGAAAGTCCAACACAGGTACTCAGTGAGGTGAACAGGGGTCACCATTCGAAAAAAAACTGCCTTTTAGTTTTACAGACAACTGCAGTGTTATTAAGTGGTATTGGTTAGTGTTATTGGTTAGTATTAAGTGGTATTGGTTACTGACTTTTACTCACAACTGCCATGGTATTAAGTGTATCATAAATTGAACATTACATAATAAATGTGGAGAATTGAGGAACCATTTTGAAACTAAACAACCTCATTTTATTAAATACTTGAAATGATCAAAGCAGGAACTGGAGTACATAGTTCTTTAAAATGCAGTAAAGAAAGCCTAAACAAGGAATTTTATGTCTGAGGATTGTTTGCAGAAGCACTTGGCAAGTGTTGCAGTTGTTCTTCAATGTTCCCAACGCGCGATTGCAACGCATCAAACCTTGTACTGATGACCATGTCCATGTTTCCAAATCTTGTTTCAAGGGCATCAAAGCGAGTTTCAAAGGCATCAAATCTTGTACCAACAAAGGTTTGAAGTTGTTCTATGCGGTTGATTACATTATCTAGTGTTGTAGATGAACTGCCTTGTTCATCATCTTGTCCTTGATTCTGGTGACCTTCTTGTAAGGGGGGATGGGGGGCGTTGCCTTTGGGAACCCATTCTCCTTCATCATTTTGCATATAACCAAATGATGCTACAACTTCACAACCAATTCTTTGCTTGAACTTCAGTTCTGAAATGGGGGAACTTTCAGTTGGCACTTGAAAGTGTTCCATGAAGATGGTTATCAAATGTGGATACGGCAACTTTGCGTTCTCCCTTAATGCTTTTTTCATCTTATATCTAATAAGATGTCCCCAGTTAATTTGAATGGAATTGAACAATGCCCATAGCAGCATAATATCCTCTTCGGATGCCTGACCAATATTGGTTGCACGAGGAATTAATACTCTAGTGAGAACGTAATGAAGTATCCTTGGTTGAACCTTCATTTGCCCCGCTAGTATTCTAGATTGTATGGCTGCATCATCTCTACACACTAGTTGCCTTGCAGTGACAGAATCGTATTGTTCTTTCCACTCATCTGCAACTTTGCCTTCGTAACAAACACCATCACATGGGAGATTAGTCAGTTGTTGAAAAAGATTAGGGCTCACCCTAATTTTGACCCCTCTAACCTCGCTTCGAATAACCCCCGTATCCGATATTGACATGTTGCTATAGAACACTCTGACTAATTGTGGGTGGTAATGTCTTCTTAAACACACAAATTCAGTCAGCCCAGCTTCGTGTAATATGTCATAGAATTGAAAATTTTTTCCTTCAAAGTATTCGTCCTCTACATACTTACTCTCCAAAATTTCCCGATTTACGAAATGTTGGGCATATTTCTCCTGTTGCTCATCCGACGAGAAGAGATCATTGGTAGGCGTAGGAGGGGATGACGATGGTGATGGGGTTGGACTCCGGCGACGGCGACGTCCACCACCGGAAGAAGATGCCTTTTGTTTCTTCGTTCCACGATCAGCCATTGTATTTCGTTTAGGGTTTTGCACTGAGAAAAGACAGGTTTTCGAAACGAATTTGAGGAAGGATGTGTTTTGTGCCGTTATGACCACGATTGCAAGTTATAGACGTTATGCAGTGGGATAATTTGGTTTAATTAACTGAACACAGTACGGGGGAGGACGAGCGTCCTAAGCGAGTGGAGGCCGAGCGAGAGGGGCAACAAGGAGTGAGGACGAGCGTCCTGAGCGACCAGAGCGAGGACGAACGTTCTGAGCGAGCGGGGCAAGGAAGAGAAAGGACGACCGTCCTGAGCGAGTGGAGGCCGAGCGAGAGGGGCAACAAGGAGTGAGGACGAGCGTCCTGAGCGAGCAGAGCGAGGACGAACGTTCTGACCGAGCGGGGCAACGAATAGAAAGGACGAGCGTCATGAACGAGCACAGCATGGACGAGCGTCCTGAGCAAGTGGAGGCAACGAGGGGCGAGGACGAGCGTCCTAAGTGAGGACGACCGTCCTGAACAAATGGATGCGACTGGCAAGCGTAAGACAGGCGGGAAATTCAAGGGACGTTCAGCAGAGTATTTCAGTAATAAATATAGTGACCTTTGTCAGTCATTGGTTGTGTATCGTGATACCCAAAGTTCTCGTGTGACTGAAGGAGACCCTGCTCCCAGTCATTGGTTGTGTATCGTGATACCCAAAGTTGCAGTAATAAAGACTTTTTATTCAGTTAAGTACCTTTGTCAGTCGTGAGAGGCAACTTACGTGGTCAGGCACGTAACAGGAACACCTGCACTTTACTCAGACAGTTGCAGAAGTGCCTAAAAGACACTTTTTTTTCCAATGGTGACCTGTGTTCACCTGACTGAGTACCTGTGTTGGACTTTCTGTACAAATTTCCAATTTGTCTCGGGTAATCGTTTATAGGGGTCCTGTAAACGATTACCAGCCCCTTTTTTCAGCAGTCTCACTCATTCCCTGCACAGCTTGGTCCTCCAACTCATGAGGGGTCTCCCCACCCTCCTTGGACTCACATCACATCACCATCCACCCTCTCCCACCACTGGAACACCTGCACAAGCCTCAGACAGCTGCAGATTAGCATAAAAGTCAGTTTTTTGTCCAATGGTGACCTGTGTTCACCTGACTGAGTACCTGTGTTGGACTTTCTGTACAAATTGCCAATTTGTCTCGGGTAATCGTTTACGGGGTTCCTGTAAACGATTACCAGCCCCTTTTTCCAGCACTCTCACTCATTCCTTGCACAGCTTGCTCCTCCAACTCATGAGGGGTCTCCCCACCCTCCTTGGACTCACATCACATCACCATCCACCCTCTCCCACCACTGGAACACCTGCACAAGCCTCAGACAGGTGCAGATTACCATAAAAGTCAGTTTTTTTTCGAATGGTGACCTGTGTTCACCTGACTGATGACCTGTGTTGGACTTTCTGTACAAATTCCCAATTTCTCTCGGGTAATCGTTTACAGGGGTGCTGTAAACGATTACCAGAGCCCTTTTTGAACACTCTCACTCATTCCTTGCACAGGTTGCTCCACCAACTCATGAGGGGTCTCCCCACCCTCCTTGGCCTCACATGACATCACCATGCACCCTCTCCCACCACTGGAACACCTGCACAAGCCTCAGACAGGTGCAGATTAGCATAAAAGTCAGTTTTTTGTCCAATGGTGACCTGTGTTCACTTGACTGAGTACCTGTGTTGGACTTTCTGTACAAATTGCCAATTTGTCTCGGGTAATCGTTTACAGGTGTCCTGTAAACGATTACCAGCCCCTTTTTTCAGCAGTCTCACTCATTCCTTGCACAGGTTGCTCCACCAACTCATGAGGGGTCTCCCCACCCTCCTTGGACTCACATCACATCACCAGCCACCCTCTCCCACCATTGGAACACCTGCACCAGCCTCAGACAGGTGCAGAAGTGCCTTAAAGTCACTTTTTTTGCCAATGGTGACCTGTGTTCACCTGACTGAGTACCTGTGTTGGACTTTCTGTACAAATTGCAAATTTGTCTCGGGTAATCGTTTACGGGGTTCTGTAAACGATTACCAGCCCCTTTTTTCAGCAGTCTCACTCATTCCTTGCACAGGTTGCTCCACCAACTCATGAGGGGTGTCCCCACCCTCCTTGGACTCACATCACATCACCACCCACCCTCTCCCACCACTGGAACACCTGCACAAGCGTCAGACAGTTGCAGAAGTGCCTAAAAGTCACTTTTTTGTCCAATGGTGACCTGTGTTGACCTTACTGAGTACCTGTGTAGGACTTTCTGTACAAATTGGCAATTTGTCTCGGGTAATAGTTTACAAGGGTCCTGTAAACGATTACCAGAGCTTTTTTTCACCAGTCTCACTCATTCCTTGCACTACTTCGTCCCCCTACTCATCACGGGTAACTCCACGCTTCTTGCGTTCACATCAATCACCCAACACCCATCTCCCCACTCAGAAATTGATCAAATCCTTCGCATTAATTACCATTAATTTTAGTGAAAATGCTCTCGTACTTTTCAAATTTTTATTATAATGCTGCGTTCATTTTTCAATCACTAATTTTGTCATTATAACAAACACAAACGCAAAGTAAAAACAATTCATTTCGAAATCCAACCACTATTCTTATTACAAACACATACTGTACATTGTCAAATAACATTAGGTACATATTTCAACATCTTATACATGTCAAAATTGTCAAATAACATTAGGTACATATTTGAACATCTTATACATGTCAAAATTTGATAATTTCTAAGCAATCCTAGACAATGCCGTATAGATATAGGGCTTCCATTCTGCTAGTGTTCTCGTTGTCCAGGATCCAGTCACACACATATTTCTTTCTGATCCCAAGCAGCTCCTCCTGAAACCAACATTTTCCACATTAGAAACCAGGACATACAAGAATATTATCAAACACACAGTTCCAACTTACAGTTGTATATTCAGGCATGCTTTTCCCGTTGTATTTTTCATCTCCATCCCAGATTTCCATTGCTTTCAACATTATTACTCCACAATCATGTCTGAAATAATATACCCACAACATCAGATTACTTTTGCCCATATACATCACAATATAATCCGGCACTACAGTTCAAGAAACTTACAAGTTTGGTTGGGATGGGATATTTGCTTGTTTAACTGTCAAAGGAGCAATACTACCTTCCGGTATATTCATCAGGATGCAAAAAAACCGTGCCATATTTTCAGCCTACCAGTTAACAAAAACAATAAATACTTAAACAATGCAGGTCATAATCACACGGTAATCAACAATGAAAGATGTCGAATCTTACAACGGCTGCGTCTATCCTTTTGCGGTCTCTGATCCCCTTCCCCAATGAATCGATCACAAAAATCTCCATTGACCTCAACTTCACTGAATAACACCACCAATGATCATCGTGGACAAATGGCAGAAACAACTACAAAAAATATAAACAATTTCAGTAACACATTTACAACCAAAAGTCGACAAGATTTGGAAATTCAAGGTTACTCACAAAGTCCGCCGTGGGTAATTCTTCAAGTCCAAAATGATCGGAACGCAAATAAGTGTTATAGTTATGAAGCGTGAATACATGGCGATTCTGTGGACGTTTCCTATAATCTGTAAGAATATGGTGCTGTGGACAATTTCAAAATCATCAATAAAAATTCGATCATAAATACTTTCTTCAATCATAAATATGAGACAATATCAAATTTTATTTACCGAGTATAACGGACTAAAATGAAACCTCTTAACAACACCGCACAACCTTTTCTCAAAGTACATAAAGACCGTACAAGCAAAGAACACCACCTACACAATAAAAAATTTTCACATTACTAAAATAAACTATAACATGAAACACAACCAAATGTGACAATACTAACCATGTTATCAACGTATTTCATTGGGGCCAAAGTGTAAATTGAAGTGGTGCTCAAGCTTTGGCCAATTATCTCGCTTACAACCCTAAACATACAAATATTAGTCAATGACAAACAATACATATTCCTCAACCACAACTACAATTCATACCACATACCTGTGTACATTCATCTCTCTGATGCTGACTGCTGTATACAATTGGTTTACATCAACAGTGCTTGGATCACCAACAAAACTCCGCAATGGGGGTATAGCCAATGGAACGACCTCCGGTTCTCCTTCATCAGCATCATCTTCTATTTCAATAAAATTAATGTTACGAACAGTTTCATCATCCCCTCTTACTTCGGCATGTGCACCTAGGGGGTCATCAACTTCATTTCCATCACCTTCTTCTTCTCCCCCAACTTCAGCATTCTCCTCACCTCCAACTCCATGTCCATCACCTTCTTGTTCTCCCCCAACTTCAGCATTATCCTCACCTCCAACTCCACCCCCAACCTCTTCATCAGTGGCACATGGGAAGAAGATTGGAGTTTGATAAATTTCAAATAGCTCCCTAGTCAAAACTCCAATCTTGGCATTCAATGCTCTGATATGTTCGTTATTTTTCCTCAATCTCTCCTCCGCACCTGCTTCCCATGCCCCGTCATCAGAGCTTTCGTCTTCATCATCGTCTTTGTCAACCTTGGATCCTTCACCCAAGGATCCTTCGTCATCCAAGTTGAAAGCTGCACGGATTTCCGGCCTATGACGATCTTCATTTCGTATATACCACTCCATATTTAACTGCACCAAAAGCACACAACAAATTCAGACAAAATACACAATCCATTTTAACATACAAAATAACGAAAAACAAAACACTTACATCTCCGGTCATAAAAATATTTTCAATTTTTTCGGTCCTTGATTTAAACGGGAACCATCTCATTATGCGGGGGAAAAACCGGTGCGAAGGATGACCATGCAAAGAAAGTCTCTCAACCGCCCAAGCCTAAAACATCATAAAATTATTTCATCAAACATAATTCACAATGTTCTGCACTACATCAAAATAGTGAACTACATATCATATTACCTGCAACACTGCCACATTGCCACTGAGAGTGACTGACTGGGGGATACCTGTTCCCATAATTTTCTTCTTACATTTATTTAAATTCTCTACAATGTGTTTATGTACACCGGTGCACCAATCATATACACACAAACGGTCTAAGTCATCTAAAACTCCAAAAGGCATGTTACAAACATGCCTTGATTTCCTAGGGAAATAGAAAACAACTAAACAAACTAATATATATAACCTACACACTACATCGACTTCAATGTTTTTATCATCAACAATGACATTAAACATGTCTGTCAAGTCCTTCAAACTGATGGTTTTTGATTTGAACATTTCACCAACCAATCCACAAACTACTTCATCAAAGGGAATCTCTAAACCACCTATTTCTAAACCTAAGCTCATCAACACATCAACAACTCTAAAGGGCACCAAGTTTTGACTAACTCTGAAACTGTTATCATTTCCAACCCACCTGCTAACCATAACCTTCAATAATTTTAAATTCACCTCCACAGGGTTATTAATATTCAAACACCACATAAATGGTGTCATACTAATCCGATCCACATGACACTGTCGGAGTAAACGATTCATTTCAATAATGATCGATGAATCCATCGAGATAAGAAGTCGCCACTACAAAAAAAATCATAAAAATTTATTACTAACTACAATCCGTAAGATAATTAAATAATATATAAACAAAAAATTTAATTTTTTTCTTACACTTGCTTTTTTCCCTTCCATTGCAACGGCCCTAAGAAGACAACATTCCACACTCAGTTATATCATTCAACTTAATGAAAACCAAAAACACAGAGTAAAACACAATGTCAGGGCTCGCCCATTTTTACTTACACTAAAATGTAAGGGTTGAACGCTGTGGGTAGGGTAAAGATGGAACACACAGCCACAGAGATCCTCCAAGGTTTCAACGCACGTTTTGAAGAAGGAGGAGAGAAGGAAACCGAGGATGGAAGCTTCGAAGACGGAAAGAGAACGAAGGCTTCAACCAACGAGAAGACGGACGACACAGCGACAGAGAAGACGGACGACAGAGAAGGCTTGAACGAAGAGAGAAGGCTTGAACGAACGAGATGAAGCAAGGCTTGAACTTTCGCACCCTAAACCGCCAAACCCAAATGTTAAAAATTTTATCTAGAAAACCCAAAATACCCCTCGCCCCGGTTCACCTTCTCTGTTCCATTTTCAAATTACTGAGCCAATGGCAAGCTGCCACGTGCACGTTGTCAAAACTGTGTTAAAAAAGCGTTGTTGGAATAACATTTTCCTATAGGAAAGCAGTCAAGAGTTAAATAAGGAATACAGTCATCCTCAGAATAGTGCGGAATTGACAACTGGAGTATTAGGATTCCTCTATGGGAATTACGGAGAATTTAAAACTTAAAATACACAAAACATCATTCCAAATAAAACGAGTTTACGAAATAAAAACTAGACATCTAAGCTGCAGCACTGCCGTCTCCATCAAGAGCTGCTCCCAAAGTTTCCTCCTCAACATCTGCTCCCATCCAAGTGGATGATCATCGCCAAAGAAACATACCCAAACAGCACATAACACAAACAATGCAAGGGTGAGCTAGATATAAAAAGCATGTTATACATACAGCACAGTTAATTTATGCAATCATTCGAACAATTAAAGCATACTCATTGATCCATATTTCACACACTCCCATGACATGTAAACATTCATCCAAACATGGTAAACTGACATCACAAGACTTTTTACTTTAAACCCCGACTTGTTGCTTTATTGACCGACTCGTCCGGACTAGAATGATTACCGCTATGGCGGGTCTTGCACTCGTGGTGGCTTTATGAAATTGGGCACTCCCGCCCTGGCACTACCGCCTGGTGAAACTTGGGCACTCCCGCCCTGGCACTACCACCTGGTGAAACTTTAGGCACTACCGCCTGGTGGAACTGTAGGCACTACCGCCTGATGTTTTAAGATTCAAGAATTAAGCCGAACGCTACAGTTACCAATTTACTAACGAACGCTCAAGATTGAAACCTATGCATACCAATTTAACAACGAACGCTCAAAGCCCATTGTACGAACGTTCTAAAATCACTTTACTCAATTAAGACCGAATGCTAAAATAATCAAGGCCGAACGCTATACTTACAACCTATGGACGTTCGTCTTGAGACCAAGGTCGAACGTTCAAGAACGTCCCACTAAAATACTAAGTTTAGGACGAACGCTCACGACCACCGAATAATTTGGACGAACGACCAATTTCACTTGAACGAACGTTCAGCCATTTTGGACGAACGTCCAATTTGAAATCAAATTGGAAGAACGGCGTTTCTGCAGAATTTCTGCAGATTTTCCAGAAAACCCAGAAACCAAGAACAACCCCAAATTTTTCATCCCCAACTTCCCAGATTTGCATTAAACATAGTATATATGAACAATCAAACAAAAGATCTAGCTCCCCTTACCTCTTGAAGACTTCCTTGAATCACTTCCAGAGAGTTTGATTTCCTTCCAACTCGAAAAGTTCTCCTCCTCTTCTTTTCCCCAACATGCAGAACCAAACCTTGCTTGCAGCTTCAACTTCACCTCTCTCAGAAACTTGGCAGCAATGATTTCACTCCCTAAGTGCAGACCCATACCCCTTTTTATCTCCCACGAGCCTCCCAAACTCTTCCCTCTTCCCCTCTTCTTCTCTTTCCTTTTCTTGTTTTCTTTTGGTTTTGTTTTCAAAGGGGAAGCAACGTTCACTGCCCCTTTGTGGCAGCGCACGTCCCTTCCTCCCCGTTCTCTTTTTTTTTTTTTTTTTTTTTAAATTATGATTCCTTACATTCTTCCCAACAACAAAAATTTTCGTCCTCGAAAATTAAGTCTCCCGGAACAAGTCGAAAAATTTTCTCTTTGTTCAAACCATCTGTTAACATAACCTTACCTCTAGATTGCCACTATAACTCAAAACCACAGCTCAAATAGTCTCCTTCGCCCATTGACCCACTCTTCCCATTCCAAAGCCATTAATACTTTTCACTTTAAAGTTGATCCTGTAGCTTGCAACCGAAGGCTCACTTATCTTCCTTGCCTGATACATGTTTCTTTCACACCTAAACTTACTTCTAACTCCTGAAGATTACTAAACACTCCTAACTCATGCTCATAAGACAACACCAATATTGTTTCAAAGAATTCGTCCCTCACAAACTACTAATCCACAATTTTGAAAGCTCTTCATGCATACCTATTTCTGACAATAACATGCTCAGCATCATCTGCTGCGCTACTCTGCTCCTCATACTTCCTTACTAACCAATTTACTTAAAATGACACTTCCTTCATGACAACTGTAACCAGCAAAAGATCACCCTCGAAGAACCTTTCTCAGGACTTTTATGGCCTTACCAAAACTCTGAGAACTCTCCCTTTGCATAATAGCCTTGTCATTCCATTTCCTCAACACTGCTTTCTACTCCACAAAACGGCCATGCCTGAAATCACTCCTGATTGTCAAGACTTATACTAGACTATGCCAACATGTCCTCTATTTCTCTTCTGCGATTCCTCAACCTTGTAGTTCTCCTTATGATTATATTGAGTCTAAATATTATTGCTCTAACTCAACCTCCATCTTCCTCTTACACTACACGACTTAAACAGGAACCACCCAAAAATTTCGGACGCAGATGTTGCCTAAGACCCCACTCCAAAGTGAATTCCACTTCTTCAAGTCATAAAATCCCATACTTGTTGCAGAAAACCAATCAAAACCCTTCCCTTGAATCACACCTCAAACTTACGAAAGAACAACATCATCTCTTCTTCATTTACAATTTGCAGACATCTTGAATTCTCATAACACTTGCTTCGATCTTTCGCTCAACTACACTTGATGCACCACCTTCGTTCTCCTTCCTTGTCAAGGAAGCACTCCATATAAACTTCAAACTTGAGCTCTTAGATTAACTCCACAAACGCCACATCACTCATACTTCTTCTTGTACTCATCCCGTCCAAATTAACTTAAAACCTTCTTCTTCAAGGATTGTCCTCTTCAACTCGGAGTCGTCAAAATATAAACCCTATCTTTAATCCTCTAAACCTCAAGATAATCTTAACCAATAATACCAATCCTCTGACCTTATCTGAACTTACTAACTTACTGCCTTCTGCATTCCATCATTCAATATCCACTTCTCTCTTGATCAAACTCAGCCGAACACTAAACATCACCATAAAACCATACCCAAAGAAAATTAACTTTATCACAACATACAACTTCATAACTCTAAACATCTCAACCAACCCAAACTTCTTTGATCATTCTCGATACCCTCTTTAGCAACTTATACTACAACCACCCTTTATCATCTGTTCTAAAACCTTTCTTCTCCTTAACATATAGTTGAGCCAACTTTGTCGTAGACATTCTCAAATCAATTGCTAATAAGTGAGCACTCTTGGTTAATCGGTCCACTATTACCCATATTGCGTCATGTTTTCGAATAGTGCGTGGCAAATGGTAACGAAGTCCATCGCGATGCTATCCCATTTCCACTCGGGAATCTCTAACGGTTGCAACAAACCTCCAGGTCTTTGATGTTCCACTTTTGCCTTTTGACAAGTCAAGCAAGAAGCCACAAACTGTGCCACGTCCCTCTGCATACCCGACCACCAGAAGGACTTCTTGAGATCTTGATACATCTTTGTCATGCCTGGATGCATGCTAAAACGGCTTTTGTGACCCTCCTCAAGGGTTAACCTCTTCATTTCTGAATTGCTAGGGATACATACTCTGCCTTTGAACCTTAAGATATTATCAGTCCCCAATGCAAAATCTTTTCCTTGTTCCGTCCCAATCAAACTGGATGACGTTTGGAGCTCAACATCCTTCGACTGCTCTTCTTTAATACGCTTCAATAAGTCATTGGACACCACCAAATTACTGCATCTGATGCTGTCAGCTTCAAATTCTACCTGCAACCTCAAATCTCTGAAGCTTTTTACTAACTCAAGCTCTCTGATCATCAATGAGGAAATATGTACTGCCTTTCTTCTCAATGCATCCGCCACTACATTGGCTTTCCCGGGATGGTATAAAAGATCAAAGTCATAATCCTTAAGGAACTCCATCCATCTCCTTTGCCTCATGTTAAGCTCTTTCTGATCAAAGAGATATCTCAGGCTCTTATGATCACTAAACACCTGAAATTGCGCACCATACAGGTAGTGTCTCCAAATCTTCAAAGCAAAAACTACAGCTGCCAACTCCAAGTCATGAGTGGGGTAATTCTTCTCATGAACCTTGAGTTGTCTTGATGCATACGCTACTACCTTCTTCTCCTGCATCAGTACACACCCTAAACCCTGATGAGGGGCATCACAGAAAACCTCAAAAAGTTTACTCGTGTCAGGGATAACCAAAACTGGTGCACTAGTCAATCTTTTCTTTTGCCCTTGGAAGCTAGTCTCACAACGGTCTGTCCAAACAAAAGGTTGATCCTTCCTAGTCAGTTGTGTCAACGGCGCCACAATCCGTGAAAAGCTTTCAATAAAACGCCGATAGTAGCCCGCTAGACCCACAAAGCTCCTGACTTCTGTAACAGTCTTAGGTCTCTCCCACTGAAGTACTGCTTGCACCTTAGTGGGATCAACAACAATTCCTCCAGCTGAAATCACATGCCCAAGAAAAGGAACTTCTTTCATCCAAAACTCACACTTGGACAACTTGACATACAATCTTCTTTCTCTCAGCACTTCAAGTACTGCCCTAAGGTGATCTTCATGTTCTTCCCGAGTTTTAGAATAGACAAGTATGTCATCTATAAACACCACCACAAACTTGTCCAAGAAGGGTCTAAAAATTCAATTCATATAGTCCATGAAGATGGCTGGAGCATTAGTCACACCAAAAGGCATAACTACATACTCATAGTGGCCATACCTGGACCTGAATGCCGTCTTCTGCACATCATCGGCTTTCACTAAAATTTGATGGTAACCCGACCTCAAATCAATCTTGGAGAATACCGTAGCTCCGTGCAATTGATCTATCAGATCATCGATCCTCGGCAATGGATACTTGTTCTTGATCGTCAACTTATTCAGCTGTCGATAGTCAACGCACAACCTTGAGCTACTATCCTTCTTCTTTACTAGCAACACTGGCGCACCCCACGGCGAAGCACTTGGCCGGATAAACTGTTTCTCTAACAATTCTTCAATCTGCTTCTTCAACTCAGCCAGCTCAGCTGGAGCCATCCGATAAGGAGCCATGGATACTGGTCCTTCTCCAGCGACCAGATCAATAGAGAACTCCACTTCTCGCGGAGGAGGTAAACCAGGAACTTCTCCTGGGAAAACATCCATGAAGTCATTCACAACCAGAAGGTCTACACTCTGGTTCTCAAGAGCTGAAAAGTTTACATTGGGAGTCCCATCCTTATGGAACATGATTAGGAAACAACTGGCACCCTCATTACTCTTATTAAGACGTTTTCTGTTCTTAAAACTTCTAGTTAGATATACACCTTACTATATAGATTCGGGGGAAATGGTAAGTCATACCATTTACACTCAATTCTTCACAGAGAAGACATGGCAAACCCACAACACAAAGGTCATCCTAAGGACGAACTGCTCTGATACCATAAATGTGACATCCCAGTTATATACGTCATGCATATATAATAAAGACCTCATCATGCATAATATAGGAAAGCAGTCAAGAGTTAAATAAGGAATACAGTCATCCTCAGAATAGTGCGGAATTGACAACTGGAGTATTAGGATTCCTCTATGGGAATTACGGAGAATTTAAAACTTAAAATACACAAAACATCATTCCAAATAAAACGAGTTTACGAAACAAAAACTAGACATCTAAGCTGCAGCACTGCCGTCTCCATCAAGAGCTGCTCCCAAAGTTTCCTCCTCAACATCTGCTCCCATCCAAGTGGATGATCATCGCCAAAGAAACATACCCAAACAGCACATAACACAAACAATGCAAGGGTGAGCTAGATATAAAAAGCATGTTATACATACAGCACAGTTAATTTATGCAATCATTCGAACAATTAAAGCATACTCATTGATCCATATTTCACACACTCCCATGACATGTAAACATTCATCCAAACATGGTAAACTGACATCACAAGACTTTTTACTTTAAACCCCGACTTGTTGCTTTATTGACCGACTCGTCCGGACTAGAATGATTACCGCTATGGCGGGTCTTGCACTCGTGGTGGCTTTATGAAATTGGGCACTCCCGCCCTGGCACTACCGCCTGGTGAAACTTGGGCACTCCCGCCCTGGCACTACCGCCTGGTGAAACTTTAGGCACTACCGCCTGGTGGAACTTTAGGCACTACCGCCTGATGGAACTTTAGGCACTACCGCCTGATGGAACTTTAGGCACTACCGCCTGATGGAACTTTGGGCACTCCCGCCCGGCCACAATCACGAGGTTAATCCGTTATTACTCACCTTGGATCATATGGAAGCATCCAAGACTAGGACCTCCTGCTACTCCTCACCACATGTTCAATCCTCTCTACATGAGAAGAAGGACCATTGGAGATTTAGGATGACCCCCAAAACTGAGCTACCATGTAATTATTCTATACAACCCCAAAACACCACCATATATCCTCTCCTTGAGGATCATGGAATTACGTCCATGAATTATACTGTTACGTTAAACCTTATCCCAAGTTATGAATGACCAGCTACCTCCACGATATCACATTAAATCCAACGTATTTCATACATTCACATAAATCCCATCACAGTATATATTTTCCAAACATTTTGCACATAATTCAATTCAAGAGAAATGAACTTGAAACCCATTATTTTCATAACACTATTTGAACGAACGTTATCTGCCGAACGGTACTGAACGAACGCTATTTACCAACAGGCCGAACGCTATTTCACCGAACACACTTTTAGGCCGAACGCTGATATTGATACTTAGGACGAACGCTATTACCAGCAGGCCGAACGCTATTTAACCGATCACACCATAAGGCCGAACGCTGAGATTGATACTCAAGACGAACGCTATTAGATTCAAATAGGCCGGACGCTAAAATTGATTGAACACTATTCACCGAACACAAATGCCGAACGCTACCATGCTAGTTGGACGAACGCTATGAGATTTAACACAGTTTGGACGAACGTTAGAACCGAACGCTAAATACAACTAGGCCGAACGTCATATTGGATTCAACACTATGTGGCCGAACGTTGATTCCTGAATACTATAAGAACGGACGTTATCAGATCCTAGGCCGAACGCTCATAATGACAGCAACACCAAGGCCGAACGCTCACATCACAACCATACCAATGCCGAACGACAAAGATTAATACTAAAAAGGACGAACGCTCACAGAACAAAGGACGAACGCTCACAAAACTATCTTGGATGAACGCTGCTTATGGAGAATTCTATCTGAACATAACGTCATCAAAACCGAACGTTCGTTATGAACGATCACTAACTTAAAATAATTATATCCAGATCGAACGCTCGCTTCCTGAACTACCAAGATAAGAACGAACGTCTAAAATTACTTATTCACCAAAACGAACGAACGCCATTTCCAAGTAAATGGCCGAACACCATTTGACCGAACGTCACTAAATAAACTGGACGAACGTTATCTCCAAATATCAGGCCGAACGTTCAAAATCTGACTTAAACCAGATCGTTCAACATCAGGACGGACACCATTTGGTGGACGAACGCCTGTGATCACTATTTTAACACGGCGGACGTTTTAAGATTCAAGAATTAAGCCGAACGCTACAGTTACCAATTTACTAACGAACGCTCAAGATTGAAACCTATGCATACCAATTTAACAAGGAACGCTCAAAGCCCATTGTACGAACGTTCTAAAATCACTTTACTCAATTAAGACCGAATGCTAAAATAATCAAGGCCGAACGCTATACTTACAACCTATGGATGTTCGTCTTGAGACCAAGGCCGAACGTTCAAGAACGTCCCACTAAAATACTAAGTTTAGGAAGAACGCTCACAACCACCGAATAATTTAGACGAACGACCAATTTCACTTGAACGAACGTTCAGCCATTTTGGACGAACGTCCAATTTGAAATCAAATTGGACGAACGGCGTTTCTGCAGAATTTCTGCAGATTTTCCAGAAAACCCAGAAACCAAGAACAACCCCAAATTTTTCATCCCCAACTTCCCAGATTTGCATTAAACATAGTATATATCAACAATCAAACAAAAGATCTAGCTCCCCTTACCTCTTGAAGACTTCCTTGAATCACTTCCAGAGAGTTTGATTTCCTTCAAACTCAAAAGGTTCTCCTCCTCTTCTTTTCCCCAACTTGCAGAACCAAACTTTGCTTGCAGCTTCAACTTCACCTCTCTCAGAAACTTGGCAGCAATGATTTCACTCCCTAAGTGCAGACCCATACCCCTTTTTATCTCCCACGAGCCTCCAAACTCTTCCCTCTTCCCCTCTTCTTCTCTTTCCTTTTCTTGTTTTCTTTTGGTTTTGTTTTCAAAGGGGAAGCAACGTTCACTGCCCCTTTGTGGCAGCGCACGTCCCTTCCTCCCCGTTCTCTTTTTTTTTTTTTTTAATTATGATTCCTTACAGTATTCAGCCTTTTGGTTTAAAATGTGAACTTTTAAAATAAAAAAAGTGATGATTAAAACGAAGTTAAAATAGTTTTAAATCAAATTCCAATATATTTACATATTTTTAATATTAAAAAAATTATTTTCGTACATTCTGATTTAAGGATTGAAAGTTATATTTTGTTTTACAAATTTATTGAAAGAATAATTACAAAACAAAGATTTTATATTACTTCAATAACCATAACATTGTTGATGCAATCAATAACCAACTTATTTTAAATTATAATGCTGAATTTGGTTCTAGGTAAAATGTTTGGTGGATTACATTATAAACAACGACAAGGCCATTTTCTTTCCTGGCCTAACCTCAATAGTCCAAAAACATTAATGAGTTGCGATAACTAGTCTTCAAATACATCACAGAAAAAGTTAACCTGAAAGTTAATGATCAAGAGAATTTTAGGATTATTTCTATGGTAAAGGAAAGTATTTTGGTGGTTGAGTTTGTTTTCAACTAATACCAGACTTCATTAAAAAATATATTATAATACTAACTGTAACGTCCCAAAAATATACATCATGCATATATAATAAAGAGTCATCATACATAATATAAGAAAGCAGTCAAGAGTAATTTAAGGATTACAGTCATCCTTAGAATAGTGCGGAATTGACAACAAGAGTATTTAGAATTTCTCCATGAAAATCACAGAGAATTTAAAACTTAAAATACACACGAGTTATTCCAAACATTAAGAATTATGAAATAAGACTAGCTAATCTAGGCTGCAGCACTGCCGTCTTCATCAAGAGTTGCTTCCAAAGTATTCTCCTCGCCATCCGCTCCCATCCAAGTGGATGATCATCGCCAAAGAAACATTCCCAAACAACACACAACACAAACAATGCAAGGGTGAGCTAGATATAAAAAAACATGTTATACAATCCAACATGATATGCAAAAGTCACTCATACATGGTAAACTAACATCACAAGACTTGTTACATTAAACCCCGACTTGTTACTTTATAGACCGACTCGTCTGGACCAGAATGATTACCGAGCTATGGCGGGTTATGCACTCGTGGTGGCCTCTACTGCTTTGCAAAGCCATTGCCAATGGGTTCCACCCTACCACCCTCACGAGGTTAGTCCGTTTCGCGCCCTGGAGCATACTGGAAGTGTGACATCCCAAAAATACAGCATAAACCATAAAATCAGAAAATCACATTTAATAATATTTCAATACAGTTTTCCAACTAAAAACAAAACAACGCTCAAGGACGAACGTCCTTGAGTACAGTCTTACAATAATAACAAAACAGACGCGCAAAGCCGCACGTCTTCAGAGTTACAAATGAAAAAGCCGAACGTACACGAAACTTGACCGAACGGTTTACACGGCACAAATACCGAACGGTCTATCAGAATAAAATAACAAGACAAGATGGTCGAACGACCACTCTAATACAGGCTACATAACTGGCCGAGCGCCTCACTGCTCGGTCTTCACTTCGACATCAACCAGGTTCTCTTCATTCAGCGCCTCTTCCAATCGCTCGTCTCCCTCTGCTCACATCCACACGGATGATCATTGCAATGACAAGACGGACGTACAAGGACAATAGACAACACAAGGAAACGAAAGGGTAAGCTTACTTAATTTAACTCATGCATCAGTCATACAATTCATTACATAATTCATCACATATCAAGGCATTATAACGCATGCACAAAATAAGACTCGACACGACTGACCGTCCGGACTGTATGAAATCTGCGTAGTTACAGGCGTTCACGCACCCGGGTGGTGTGGTAACTGGCATTCTCATCAGCTGCCACCCGAGGTTAGTCCATTCCGTCCAAATTACTGTTATGTGACGGGGACCTCCTGCCATTCCCACGCATGGCATACCCCCTCTATGTGAGGACGAGTAGTCACGGAATATCAGGATCGAACAGCCAGCATTAACTTCCCACAGTCATACATTTACAAATTCTCAAATTCTCAATCAGGACGTTCAATATAAGATTAGGACGAACGTTTAGTTTAATATATGGACGAACGCTCGGTATAAGACCGAACGTTAATAGCTCATATTGGTAGAACTTGAAAAATAAACTAAGATACTTTTAAAGAAGTATTTACGAACGGTTAAGATAAACAGTTGCATATACACAGACAATTACAAAGAGACAGAAGTTTATCAAAAACATTAGCTTCAACAGTACTTGACCGAACGCTCAAATAGAACATTTTAGAGCGAGGACGCTCGTCCTCAACCACAAATTTACCCAAATGACCGAATCAACATTTCAAACATATTACTACGGAAAACCGAACGGTCAAGGAACGTCCAGTACGAACGTGAATTTCATGGGGAGTTCATTTACATTTTCAGTTCACTTCTCATCATAATTGCATAATTACGTTCGTTCTAATCACCCCAAAATCTCAGATTTCATACGACTAATATCATGCAATTTTCATACGTTTCATTTCACCAATAATAACGAACGTTCATACATTCAGAAAATCCAATATCATGCATTATATTCATACAATCAAATAACGAACGTTCACACACATCCAAAAAATACAATGTTAAGAACGATCGCTCAAACTCACTAATATTATAAGGCCGATCGTTAAAGATTTCAAATTATAATATCCAATTATGGCCGAACGCTCACAATCACAAATATCCATGAACGAACGCTTATGATCCAAACTAAGGAATCCAAATTAAAATCGAACGCTCAGAAGCGAGAATACCTTATCAAAACCGAACGTTCAACAGAATAAGACCGAACGCTCAAAATTCCAAAACTTAAAACTATCAAGCCAAGACCGAACGCTCACAATTAGAATCAAGGAAAGACCGAACGCTCACAATCAGAATTAAACCAAAACCGAACGCTCACAATGAGAATTAAACTATGACTGAACGGTCAAAATCCAATCCTAAGAATACCAACTAACGGCCGAACGCTCACAATCACAATTAACCAAGGCCGAACGCTGACTAATACACCGAAACCGAACGTTTAGAGATCCAGACTTAATAGTATCAACTTAAGGTCGAACGATCAAGATTAAACTTAAGAATCCATTAAGGACGAACGACTGCAATTTCTATTACCATATACCGAACGCTCAAGATTACTTAAATATCAATTTAGGGACGAACGCCTAAAATTACTAATTCCTGTATACAGTTGGGACGAACGTCTAATATATCACTGCAAACGAACGAACGCTCGTTAACACAAAACCGAACGCTCATGCTATTTTGGCCGACCACTAATTTGTCGAGCCATTTGGACGAACGTCCAATTTGGCTCACCAAATTGGACGAACGCGCGATCTGCAGAATTCTGCAGAATCGCACCAGATTTCCGG
Source organism: Vigna nakashimae (assembly GCA_034642375.1). NCBI lineage: Eukaryota > Viridiplantae > Streptophyta > Magnoliopsida > Fabales > Fabaceae > Vigna > Vigna nakashimae. Next base: position 36,948,157 of record CM067767.1, read on the forward strand.
AGAGAAACCAGAAACCCCATTTTCTCCCAGATTTGCTTCAACAACAATATTCTACCATCACTCATACAGATTCATACACAACAAAGTCACTCTAAGTACGAAATTTGTTCATCAACGACACTATATTATAGATTTCAGTACACACATACATGGTTCATAAAATCCAGAAAAAAGGATCTAGCTCCCCTTACCTCTTGAAGACCTCCTTGAATCTTGAATCTCTCTCCCAAGGTCTCCTTGAAATTCCAGAGCTCTCCTCTCACTCTTCAGATTTTTGCAGCAAAACTCCAATTCTTCTTTTCCCGAAATTGCAGCAAGCCTCTCCCTTCTCCAGATGTAGCATCCAACCCCTTCAATCCACGATTTCTACCTTTAAGAAGGAAGAAATGGTGCTCCCCATAGCCACTCCTCAGTGCTATGCCCACCAACAAAGGAGATGATGGTGTCTTTGGTGGCTGGAGCACTTTCAAAGTGGGAAGACCCCACCATCCACCAGCTGCTGTTGCCACTTGAAGCGCCCCCCACCACTACACGAACGTGCAGCCAGCCGCCCACTTCCATCGTGCAGCCGCCCCCTTCCACTTCCAGGAACGTGCCTCCCTTCCCCACCACTTCTCTGTTAGGTAGCCGCCCCTCCCACTTTCAAAAGAAAGTGGGACGTGCGGTCTTTACATTCTCCCCAACAAAAAAAATTTTCGTCCTCGAAAATTAGGCTTTATCAGAACAAGTGTGGGTAGGTTTCTCTCATCTCGTCCTCTAACTCCCAGGTAGAGTCGCCCGTTCCACTGTTCCAGATAACTTTGACAAGTCTGACAGTTCTTCCTCTAAGTTGTTTGTTTTGACTCTCCTCAATCTTTATTGGTTGCACTTCAATTGACAAATCTTCTCTGACTTGCACATCGTCAACTTCAAGCACATGAGAAGGATCAGACATGTATTTTCTCAGTTGAGATACATGGAACACTGGATGCAAGTTTGCCAACCGAGGTGGCATGGTTATCTCATAAGCTACGGGTCCTACACGTCGTAGAATCTGGTAAGGACCAAGATATCTAGGAGATAGTTTCCTAGCACGAATGGCTCTTCCTACACCGGTAGTAGGAGTCACTCGTAGGAACACATGATCCCCAACTGCAAATTCTAACGGCTTGCGCCTCCGATCAGCATAGGACTTCTGTCTATTCTGAGACGCCCGCATCCTTTCTTGTATAAGCTTCACCTTCTCTGTAGTCTGCTGAACTATTTCTGGTCCCGTCAAAACTGCTTCTCCATCCTGAAACCAACAAAGAGGTGTTCTACAGCGCCTCCCATACAACGCTTCAAACGGTGCCATGCCGATACTAGTCTGATAGCTGTTGTTGTAAGTGAACTCAACTAGTGGCAATATCTCATCCCATACCCCTAGGTGATCCAAAATGCAAGTCCGCAACAAATCTTCAAGCGATTGGATTGTCCGCTCAGACTGTCCATCCGTTTGGGGATGATAAGCCGAGCTCATCTGAAGTCTGCTTCCCATCTCACTCTGAAGAGTTTGCCAAAACCTGGATGTGAACCTTGGGTCTCTATCTGATACAATACTCGAAGGTACCCCATGTAACCTCACTATTTCCTTAACATACAGTTGTGCCAACTTCGCCATAGACATCCTCAAATCGATTGCCAAGAAGTGGGCACTCTTGGTCAATCGGTCCACTATTACCCATATTGCATCATGTCTTCGAACAGTGCATGGCAAATGGGTAACAAAGTCCATAGCGATGCTATCCCATTTCCATTCTGGAATTTCCAATGGCTGCAACAAACCTCCTGGTCTCTGATGCTCTATTTTAGCTTTCTGACAAGTTAAACAAGAGACAACAAACTGAGCTACATCTCTTTTCATACCGGACCACCAAAAAGACTCCTTGAGGTCTTGATACATTTTAGTCATGCCAGGATGCATGCTAAAACGGCTTTTATGACCTTCCTCAAGGATTAACCTCTTCATTTCTGAATTGCTAGGGATACAGACTCTGCCTTTGAACCTTAAGATACCATCAGCCCCCAAGGCAAAATCCTTTCCCTGCTCAGTCCCAATCAAACTGGATGACGTTTGGAGCTCAACATCCTTCGACTGCTCTTCTTTAACACGCTTCAACAAGTCATTGGACACCACCAAATTACTGCATCTGATGCTGTCAGCTTCAAATTCTACCTGCAACCTCAAATCTCTGAAGCTTTCTGATGAATCATTATTTTCTTCACTTCACTTAGTTTACTGTACTAAAATTAATCAGGGAGTTGTGCTTAATTGTCCAGTATTTTCCCGTTTTTACTGATTGTGCTTAATTTGATCAGAAATTCTTATTTTACTTAATTTGAATTATCTGAGAATAATTATTTACATTAGTGAATGCAGGGAAAATTCTGTAAATATTTTAGAACATTAGGAAGAATATTTATTTACACACTGTGTTATCTAGTCGAAGCCGTACTGCATTGAATTAATCTGTGTATTGATCCGTATAATGAAATATTTTTCTTGAGTTTGTAAAAGCAAAATAGGCTTGGCATCATTACACCTCACGGCAACTCTTTGGATTCAAATGAAGAATTTTGCAAAACATTTAGCCTAAGTTGGAATGAAAGAGAAGAGACCACCAAGTTCCAAGTGCAGCCCACTGTTTTATGAATTGTTTTGGAAAAGAATAGCATTGTCTTATGTATACAATTCACATTACAAATTAAATGAGGGAATGAGGGAAGTGACCATACTTGAAAGTCTCGGCCATACACATACCACCTTTGGAAAATTCAACATACAATTGAGAAAAGGTAGAATGAGCTAAATCCAAGAACAAAGTCATCCCGTGAAACACCAATTGGAGAGCTAAATCCAAGCACAGGGGATTAATTGAAGAAAAATGAAAAAGGCTAACTACTAGGTGGTGGATCAGTCGCTACTCTATGGCACAAAGAGACAACACACATGCTGATTTTTGGGGTCTCTTAAAACCTCCTTCCTCTCGGCAATTTAGATGGGGAGCTTCTTTTCTTCTTTTTCACGTGAGACAGCAAGAGTATTATGGAGATCATGGCATGATGAAGGAAGAATGGTGATGGTGTGAGATGATACGTCCAAGAGAGCTAGAGGAGGGAAGCAAAACTGTATTTGATTCTTGAACACTACTGGAAGAAGACACAAGATCAAGAGGCAGCTAGTTTGTTTCTTTTACTTTGCTTTGTTTCTTTGTACTTTGAATGTTTTTCCTTGAGAGAACTGGAAACATGTTCATGATGAATGAACAACTGATGTTTATTCCCTTCCTTGAATTGTGATTGCATCTTCCATTTGATTTTTTGCATCTTGATATAAACTCTTCTATCCTTCTGTAACTTTGGTGAAAGAAGTTCTTGGTCTTGTGTTGAATCACGTTTTAGAAGTAGTAGAAAGTGAGGAGTTGAATTACCTTTCATAGTAGTAGGCTTCCTTCACATAAGAAAAGAAAAAAAAAATATATTTGTTTACTTGGAGAATGAAATTCTCGGTGTAGAGAAGAAGTGAAACCATGTGCTTGTTTGTTTTTGACGTGGTGAGGAAGAGAAGAACTTTGTTTGTTTGAGAAAAGGGAGAAGTGAATTTATTTAGCTTGTGTATATGGTGATGAGGTTCTAAATTTAGCAAATTTACATTTCATTTTGCTTTAAGGAAGTGTCACGGTCTTACTTGTTTTCTTCTTCCAATCAAAATGCTTGGTCATCTTTGCTTGCTTTTAGATAATGCCGTGTTATTAAATCTTTGCAGTAGCCCCTTCCACTCTTTTCACTTTGTTTTGTTTTGTTTAAAATGAAAAGAAACGTAAATCCATCATGCAGCACCAGTCTTGCTTTCTTTTGGAATAAGATGGTGATTATTATGGGAAGAAGTTAAGAGCTGGTTTCATAAAAAAAAAAGAGACAAAAGTTTTCAATAATTACGTTTTTAATTCTCAAGAAATGAATCTCAATGTTTCTTAAATTTAGCTTAATGGTTCCTTATGTGTTCATTGCTATATGAGGTGTTTATCACGTTCAAAGGCTACTGGATTATGCATTATTTTAGTTGTATGTATTGAATTTTAATAGATTTAATGGTTAATGATGGAAGAAGATAATTAACTCTTTTGGAAAAGAAAAGTGTGTGCACGTGAATGTGGGGCTGCACGGTGATGGACCACTTGCAAGAAAGTTTTACTTTTATTTAGTTAAACATTGAATGAAGATGGTGCAGATGTGGTGTCACGGTTTGAGTAGAACACAGTGATAGCTTTCATTTCAAATGGTTTTGGAAAATAAATGGAGTGATTAAAATAAGATAGTTGTTGGAAGTGCAAACAATTATTTTAATCTACTTTGGTTCCAACTCATGAATTGTTACGGCAAAAGAGAAGCCAAGGGAAGCTTTCAACTTAATTTTCTTTGGATGAAACACATGATTTGTCACGGCAAGGATTTTTTTAAAAGCATTTACAATTTCAATTCCTTTTGGTAGATGAATGTGTCATGGTAGAAAAGTTTTATTTTCTTTTATTCCTTTTGTCTTAAAATATTTTATATCACATGTTGGAATGATTTCTTGTATTTTTGTTTGTTGTATGTTGCTGATGTAATTTTAATTCTGTTTCCATATTTGAATTTTACTGTTTTCTGTATTTACTGCTTTACTGTATTTTTATTTTCTGTATTTTCGTTTTCTGTATACTGTATTTTTCTGTACTGCAGTTTTTCTGTTTCTGTATTTACTGTTGTGCTGTAAGTATTTATTGCTGTAATTTATTTTCTGTTTCTACTGTTTTCTGTATTTATTATTTACTGTATTTTCATTTTCTGTATTTTTGTTATTTTGTATTTAGTTTTCTGTTCCAGATTTATTTTTACTGTTTTACGTTACTGTATTTTCGTTTTCACTGTAGCAATTTCGTTTTTTTTTTTACTGTTTAATTTCGTTTTACTGTTTTAGTTTCAGTTTTACCATTTTAGTTTTATATTTACGATTTGTTTTTACTGATGCTTTTATTTTTGCGTTTAATGTTTTACGTTTTATGCATGTTTAATGTTCCCGCGTTTATTTTATTTTGACTATATTTTACCGTTTAAGTTTTTACTATTTTAAAATTTACGTTACTGTTTTGAATTTTATTTCAACATTTTTAATTCAGTTTTATTTAATTTCCATTTTAATTTAATTTTTTTCCGCATAAAAACAAAAATACCATAAACCCCCCCCCTTACGTGTTGACCTGAAGCTGAACCACACTTGGTCCTTGTGAGACGACCTAGGAGTCACTTCCTAGCACTGTACTGCATTCTTACTTGCACATCAAATTTGATCGGCCGCGACAGCTGCATCAAATTTTGGCGCCGTTGCCGGGGACCAACGGTTCAGTTTTGAGTCTTGTGTCTGTGTTGTGTGATTTGTGTATGTGTTTGTGATAGTGTTGTTTTGCTACCTTGTGTTTATTTCTGTGGTTTGAATTTTCTATGCTATTGTTTCATGATTACAGGGTGTCGTGATTTAGTGCATGACTAGAGGAAATCCTGGATTCATACCACCCTTTGATCCTGAGATTGATAGGACTTTTCATAGCTTAATTAGGCATTCTAGGAATTTGTCTTTAGAGTCTGTTTTTGAACCTGTTCCATTAGATATTGTGCATCCTACTGTTGAGTACTCTGTGCATACTGCATCTACTGCATCTGTACTTGATTCTGATTCTGTTGTTTTTCACACTGAGAACAATATGGCACAACCTCCACCTCGCGAGAGGACTTTTAGGGAGATGGCTGCACCTGATTTCGATATTGAAAGCTTGTGCATCCAATATCCTGATGAGGACGTTCCGTATGTTCTCAAGACTGGACTGATCCATTTGTTGCCCAAGTTTCATGGTCTTGCAGGTGCGAGTCCACATAAGCATTTGAAGGAATTCCTGGTTGTTTGTTCCAGTATGAAACCGCACAATGTTCCTGAAGAGCACGTCTTCTTGAAGGCATTCCCTCATTCATTGGAAAATGTTGCTAAGGATTGGTTGTATAGTTTAGCGCCGAGATCCATTGCTAGCTGGGATGATCTGAAGAGGCTGTTCTTGGAGAAATTTTTCCCAGCATCCCGGACCACAGCTATCAGGAAAGACATAACTGGGATTAGACAGCTTAGTGGAGAGAACCTGTACGAATATTGGGAGAGATTCAAGACACTTTGTGCTAGCTGCCCCCACCATCAGATACCTGAACAACTCCTTATTCAGTATTTCTACGAGGGTTTGAACAACATGGATCGAGGTATGATCGATGCTGCCTGTGGTGGAGCTCTTGGAGACATCACACCTGCTGAGGCCAGACCATTGATTGAGAAGATGGCCTCCAACTCCCAGCAGTTTAGCAACAGGAATGATGCCATTGTGGTGAAGGGCGTACAAGATATTGCCCAGTCTTTATCAGCTGTTGAAAGCAAGTTAGAAGGCCAGATTAACTCTCTTGCGAAGATGGTGACACAGTTGACTACCAACCAGAGATCGACATCTCAATCTGCATCTGTTGCACGACTATGTGCTATTTGTCCTTCCAGTGACCACTACACAGATGCATGTCCTTCTTTGCAACATCCTGCTGCCTCTGATGTGCCTCAGGCTTATACTACAAACATCTACAACAACAGGCAGCCACAACAGCAAAATCATGACTTGTCCAGCAACAGGTACAACCCAGGGTGGAGGAATCACCCCAATCTTAGATGGAACAATGCGCCACAGCAACAGCAGCAGGCGCCACCTTTTCAGAATGCTGGAACACCTAACAGATATGTGCCTCCACCCATGCAACAACACCAAAGGCAACAACAACAGCAACAGCAAGAGGCACCTGCCCAACCAGCTGCCCAACCTTCCACTTCGTCTGAACCTTCATTGGAAGAGTTAGTGAGACAGATGACTGTGCAAAACCTGCAGTTTCAGAAAGATAACATGCAGTTTCAGAAAGACAACATGCAATTTCAGCAGGAGACTAGAGCGTCCATACAGAGCCTCACTAACCAGATAGGTCAGATGGCCACTCAGATAAACCAGGCGCAGTCTCAAAATTCTAGTAAGTTACCATCGCAGACTGTGCAAAATCCAAGAAATGTGAGTGCCATAACCCTCAGATCAGGGAAGCAGATTGTTGTACCTTCAGAGCCCGCCTCTATACCGACACCCGTGCCTGCTACTTCTCACAAAAAGGAGGACCAAGCTGGTCCAAGCAGGACATTTGAGGCAGGTGAATCTTCTTCTCCTGTCGGTGGTTCTTCTTCAGGAGGATCTCCTCCCTTAACCACCACTACTGCTGCCACACCATCTCCATTGATTGACCGACCTATCCCTCTTCCATTCCCTTCACGAGCACTTCCTAGCAAAAAGATGGAAGAGGTAGATAAAGAAATTCTGGAGACCTTCAGGAAGGTGGAGGTGAACATACCTCTACTTGATGCAATCAAGCAGATACCAAAGTATGCAAAATTCTTGAAGGAGCTGTGCACACACAAGAGGAAGATGAAGGGAAATGAAAGGATTAGCATGGGAAGAAATGTATCTGCACTTATTGGTAAGTCGGTCCCGCACATTCCTGAAAAGTGCAAAGATCCAGGTATATTTTGCATTCCTTGTGTGATTGGAAATAATAAATTTGAGAATGCCATGCTTGATTTGGGTGCTTCTGTTAATGTCATGCCTTTGTCTATATATGAATCTTTATCTCTTGGTCCTTTGCAAACCACGGGCGTGGTCATTCAGTTGGCTAATAGGAGTGTTACCCACCCAACAGGTTTCATAGAAGATGTCTTGGTAAGGGTTGGTGAATTGATTTTTCCTGCTGATTTTTATGTTTTGGAAATGGAGGAGGGATTCTCTCATGGATCCGCTCCCATTATCTTAGGCAGGCCATTCTTGAAAACTGCCCGAACTAAGATTGATGTATATGCTGGAACTTTGTCTATGGAATTTGCTGATATTGTTGTTCATTTTAATATCTTTGATGCAATGAAATTTCCAGCTGAGGACCATTCTCTGTTTAGGATTGATACATTGAATGACATTATTGATGAATTTGTTGTTGACAACTTTAATTCTGTGCATGAGAGGAACCATTCTTTTCTATCTTCTTTGCATTCATGTATTGAATCTGGATTCGAATCAGGTTTTGAGAATGATGTTGATAATGTTATGGATTTTGATGAGGATTGTGATGTCCAGGATATTGATGCTATGAATGATATTGATGATGTTGTTGACATATCTGAGATGGATATTGATTTTGATTGTGATGAGATGAGTGTTCTGCCTTTACCTGTACACTCTTTAGAGTCAGAATGCATTAACAATGTTGCAGGAAGTACACTTGAATCTGACTTGCAGGCACCCACTCTTGAGCTGAAACAGTTACCAGATAACCTCAAGTACGTGTACTTGGAGGATGATGAAAAGAAACCGGTGATCATTTCTACCTCCCTTGATTCTGTTCAAGAGGAGAAGTTGCTTGGTATACTGAGGAACAACAAGAAGGCCATTGGTTGGAGTTTGGCTGACATACCTGGTATTAGTCCATCCACATGCATGCATAGAATTCTTTTGGAAGAAGGGGCAAAGCCAGTGAGACAGCCACAAAGAAGGCAAAACCCCGTGATCATGGAAGTCATCAAGAAGGAGGTGACCAAGCTTTTGCAAGCAGGAATCATCTATCCTATTTCAGACAGTCAGTGGGTGAGCCCCATCCATGTCGTACCCAAGAAAACTGGCCTCACCGTGGTGAAGAATGAGAGGGATGAGCTTATCCCAACTAGAGTGCAGAACAGCTGGAGAGTCTGGATTGACTATAGGAGGCTCAACCAAGCAACCAGGAAAGATCATTTTCCCCTGCCATTCATTGATCAGATGCTGGAGCGCCTGGCAGGTAAATCTCATTATTGTTTTCTTGATGGTTTTTCTGGATATTTTCAGATCAATATTGCTCCTGAGGATCAAGAGAAAACCACATTCACCTGCCCCTTTGGCACTTTTGCCTATCGGAGGATGCCCTTTGGTCTATGCAACGCTCCTGGTACCTTTCAACGGTGCATGCTTAGCATTTTTAATGACTTTCTTGAGAGTTGTATAGAGGTGTTTATGGATGATTTTACTGTGTATGGATCTTCTTTTGATGTATGTTTAGACAGTTTGGAAAAAGTCTTGAAAAGATGCATAGAAACAAACCTTGTTCTCAATTTTGAGAAATGTCACTTTATGGTTGAACAAGGTTTGGTTTTAGGGCATATCATTTCTGAAAAGGGAATAGAGGTAGATCCTGCTAAGATATCTGTGATTTCACAGTTGCCTTACCCCTCTTGCGTGCGAGAGGTGCGATCTTTCCTTGGACATGCAGGTTTCTACAGGCGCTTCATCAAAGATTTCAGCAAGAAGGTGCTTCCCTTGTCCAGACTACTGCAGAAGGATGTTGACTTTGTTTGTGATGAAAAATGCAAGCAGGCTTTTGATTGCCTCAAGGAAGCTTTGACTACCACCCCTATCATTCAGGCACCAGATTGGACAGCCCCATTTGAGCTCATGTGTGATGCATCTAATTATGCATTGGGGGCTGTCTTGATACAAAACATTGACAAGCTGCCGAGAGTGATTTACTATGCTTCACGCACTTTGGATGCTGCCCAAGCAAACTATACCACCACTGAAAAAGAGTTGTTGGCAATTGTTTTTGCCCTTGATAAGTTTAGGTCATATTTGTTTGGATCACCTGTTATTGTGTATACTGACCATGCAGCTCTTAAGTTTCTGTTGAAAAAGACTGAGTCAAAGCCTAGATTGATCAGGTGGATGCTACTGCTCCAGGAGTTTGACTTGCAGATTAAGGACCGGAGTGGAGCACAGAATCTAGTTGCGGACCACCTTAGCAGGATTGAGAGAGCTGGGAATGAAGTTGATGTGCTGCCCATCCAGGATGACTTTCCTGATGAGAGTTTGTTGATGATTTCTTCTTCTCACCCGACTCCTTGGTTTGCACACATTGTAAATTATTTGGTTGCTTCTATTTTTCCTCCCTTAGCATCACGTGCTCAGATTGCTAAAATTAAGAGTGATGCTAAGTATTATGTTTGGGATGACCCATATCTGTGGAAGTTGTGCAGTGACCAGGTTACTAGGAGATGCATTCCAGACCATGAGATTGACTCGGTCCTGCAGTTTTGTCATGCCTCCTCACCTGGTGGTCATCTGGGGATACAAAGAACAGCTCGTAGGGTGCTTGATTGTGGGTTCTATTGGCCTTCCATCTTCAAGGATGCAGAGAAGATTTGTAGCACTTGTGAGCCTTGTCAGAAATCAGGAGGACAAATTTCACAGAGACAAGAGATGCCTCAACAGCCTATGCTATTCTGTGAGGTGTTTGATGTCTGGGGTATAGATTTCATGGGTCCTTTTCCTGTTTCTTTTGGTTTTTCCTATATTCTCCTTGCTGTGGATTATGTTTCAAAATGGGTGGAAGCTAAAGCCACCAGAACTAATGATGCTCGGGTTGTTGTGGATTTTGTTAGATCTCACCTCTTTTGCAGGTTTGGAGTGCCTAGAGCAATTGTTAGTGATCAGGGAACCCATTTTTGCAACAGATCCATGCAAGCTTTACTCAAGAAATATGGGGTGACGCACAGAGTTTCTACACCTTACCACCCCCAAACAAATGGGCAGGCTGAGATCTCCAACAGGGAGATTAAGAGGATTTTGGAAAAGATTGTCCAGCCCAACAGGAAAGATTGGAGTAGTAGATTGGACGATGCTCTTTGGGCCCACAGGACTGCATACAAAGCACCGATTGGGATGTCTCCGTACAGGGTTGTCTTCGGAAAGGCATGTCATCTACCAGTTGAAATTGAGCATCGGGCATATTGGGCTGTGAAGACATGCAACTTCTCTATGGACCAAGCTGGAGAGGAAAGGAAGTTGCAAATAAATGAATTGGATGAAATCAGATTGGAAGCCTATGAGAACTCGAAGTTCTACAAGGAAAGAACCAAGAGGTTCCATGATAACTCCATTGTTAGAAAGGACTTCGAGGTTGGCCAACAGGTTTTATTGTATAACTCTAGACTCGGCCTCATGGGTGGTAAGTTGAGATCAAAGTGGACTGGACCCTTTGTTGTGACTAATGTTTATCCTTATGGTGCAGTAGAAATCCAGGGTCCATCTGCAGCTAAAAGCTTCAAGGTGAACGGGCATAGACTGAAGCCCTTCCTCAGCAATCCTTCTCTGTTGGATGCAGTGGTGGAGGAGACGTCTTTGGTCTACCCCACCTACCCTCCCACCTGACTCAGGGAGTTTCTTCTCTCCTTCCCTCCTCACTTTTGTTGCACTTTGTCGATATCTGATGACTATTCTGATTGTTTTGATCTGCTGAATGTGACACACTGAGGACATTGTGTCGTTTAAGTGTGGTCTATTAGGGGAGGTTGTTTCTTTGTTTATGTTTCGATTTTGTGTATTTTGTGGTGTCTTATGTACAGTTTTGCATGATTTTCGTGAATTCTGGACTATGATTAGGTTGTCAGTTTTCCTGCACTTCATTGATACTCTAAACTATTGAATTCCTTGCTTTACTTTGCTTGGGAGATAATCATGATATTTGAGAGTTGAATTGATGGTGACCATATTACCTGTGTGAGATTTGAGCCATTTGATGATCTTTCTTGTGTGTGATATATGCCTTGATTGCTTGCACATATGTCTTGGCTTCACTCTTTGAATTGATTCTTGACTAATACGCATGTTTGAAAGGGATAAAGGCATTTTGTTGTTGAGCCTCTAAGCCAGATAAGCCTACCCTGTTTTGATCCATTGATACCCTTTTGAGCCTATGTTTTTCCCCATTTCTTTGTTTTGAAGCTCATACACTAGCCCTATGTGAAAAACCATTATTACCTGAACCTTAGGGAATTTTGTAGCTTTGGAATTGTTTTGGGAATAAGTGTGGTCTCCTGGGAATTTCAGATGAATTGGCTAGTGAGTTCTCTTCATATCTTGTTTCTGTTTGTAAATATGTGGTGCATCTTGTCTCTTGAAATTGTGTGTTGAACAGAGTAAAGAAAAAAGACAGGATGAAGAAAAAAAAATGATGAAAAAAAAAAAAAAAAATCAGAAAAACAGAAAAAAATTGTGAACAACGGTGAATAATGGAGTTAACTAGAGGATGGAATTAGAGGCTGTAGGTGAGTTTGAATGTGTTTATACTTGTTCCCCATTGCTCATCTATCCCTTATGGTTTATAGCTTTTCATCCAGATATATCCTCCCTTGTCCTTGACCCCATTATGACCATAAAAAGACCTTTTGATTTGAACATGCGTATCTGTTTGAGTGTTGATATTAGAGGCTTGCCAAGCCTATTTGTGTTTGCTTTCTTGAGTTCATTGAGTGACATTGATTTACCTTAAACACTTGAGAGAAACACTGATTGTGTACATCTGTGAGGCTCTGTTGCTGTCGATTCATCTCTTGAACTGATTGATTGTTTTCCTTGTACTGAACTGTTTGGATGATTCTTTGAGTATTTGCTTTCATTGATTTTGTGTAGGATTCTGCCTGTACCTTTTACTGTCCAGATTTTGTGGGAATTGTGAAAGTGTGTTTCTGTTTTGGAGTTTGTGCTGTCTGTCAAGTCTGTGTCACTTTTCTAATGTTTGAACTGCTCCCTGGTTTTGTGTCTTAAGTTTGCCCAGGAGTGCAAACGACTAAGTGTGGTCTATTTTGATGAATCATTATTTTCTTCACTTCACTTAGTTTACTGTACTAAAATTAATCAGGGAGTTGTGCTTAATTGTCCAGTATTTTCCCGTTTTTACTGATTGTGCTTAATTTGATCAGAAATTCTTATTTTACTTAATTTGAATTATCTGAGAATAATTATTTACATTAGTGAATGCAGGGAAAATTCTGTAAATATTTTAGAACATTAGGAAGAATATTTATTTACACACTGTGTTATCTAGTCGAAGCCGTACTGCATTGAATTAATCTGTGTATTGATCCGTATAATGAAATATTTTTCTTGAGTTTGTAAAAGCAAAATAGGCTTGGCATCATTACACCTCACGGCAACTCTTTGGATTCAAATGAAGAATTTTGCAAAACATTTAGCCTAAGTTGGAATGAAAGAGAAGAGACCACCAAGTTCCAAGTGCAGCCCACTGTTTTATGAATTGTTTTGGAAAAGAATAGCATTGTCTTATGTATACAATTCACATTACAAATTAAATGAGGGAATGAGGGAAGTGACCATACTTGAAAGTCTCGGCCATACACATACCACCTTTGGAAAATTCAACATACAATTGAGAAAAGGTAGAATGAGCTAAATCCAAGAACAAAGTCATCCCGTGAAACACCAATTGGAGAGCTAAATCCAAGCACAGGGGATTAATTGAAGAAAAATGAAAAAGGCTAACTACTAGGTGGTGGATCAGTCGCTACTCTATGGCACAAAGAGACAACACACATGCTGATTTTTGGGGTCTCTTAAAACCTCCTTCCTCTCGGCAATTTAGATGGGGAGCTTCTTTTCTTCTTTTTCACGTGAGACAGCAAGAGTATTATGGAGATCATGGCATGATGAAGGAAGAATGGTGATGGTGTGAGATGATACGTCCAAGAGAGCTAGAGGAGGGAAGCAAAACTGTATTTGATTCTTGAACACTACTGGAAGAAGACACAAGATCAAGAGGCAGCTAGTTTGTTTCTTTTACTTTGCTTTGTTTCTTTGTACTTTGAATGTTTTTCCTTGAGAGAACTGGAAACATGTTCATGATGAATGAACAACTGATGTTTATTCCCTTCCTTGAATTGTGATTGCATCTTCCATTTGATTTTCTGCATCTTGATATAAACTCTTCTATCCTTCTGTAACTTTGGTGAAAGAAGTTCTTGGTCTTGTGTTGAATCACGTTTTAGAAGTAGTAGAAAGTGAGGAGTTGAATTACCTTTCATAGTAGTAGGCTTCCTTCACATAAGAAAAGAAAAAAAAAATATATTTGTTTACTTGGAGAATGAAATTCTCGGTGTAGAGAAGAAGTGAAACCATGTGCTTGTTTGTTTTTGACGTGGTGAGGAAGAGAAGAACTTTGTTTGTTTGAGAAAAGGGAGAAGTGAATTTATTTAGCTTGTGTATATGGTGATGAGGTTCTAAATTTAGCAAATTTACATTTCATTTTGCTTTAAGGAAGTGTCACGGTCTTACTTGTTTTCTTCTTCCAATCAAAATGCTTGGTCATCTTTGCTTGCTTTTAGATAATGCCGTGTTATTAAATCTTTGCAGTAGCCCCTTCCACTCTTTTCACTTTGTTTTGTTTTGTTTAAAATGAAAAGAAACGTAAATCCATCATGCAGCACCAGTCTTGCTTTCTTTTGGAATAAGATGGTGATTATTATGGGAAGAAGTTAAGAGCTGGTTTCATAAAAAAAAAGAGACAAAAGTTTTCAATAATTACGTTTTTAATTCTCAAGAAATGAATCTCAATGTTTCTTAAATTTAGCTTAATGGTTCCTTATGTGTTCATTGCTATATGAGGTGTTTATCACGTTCAAAGGCTACTGGATTATGCATTATTTTAGTTGTATGTATTGAATTTTAATAGATTTAATGGTTAATGATGGAAGAAGATAATTAACTCTTTTGGAAAAGAAAAGTGTGTGCACGTGAATGTGGGGCTGCACGGTGATGGACCACTTGCAAGAAAGTTTTACTTTTATTTAGTTAAACATTGAATGAAGATGGTGCAGATGTGGTGTCACGGTTTGAGTAGAACACAGTGATAGCTTTCATTTCAAATGGTTTTGGAAAATAAATGGAGTGATTAAAATAAGATAGTTGTTGGAAGTGCAAACAATTATTTTAATCTACTTTGGTTCCAACTCATGAATTGTTACGGCAAAAGAGAAGCCAAGGGAAGCTTTCAACTTAATTTTCTTTGGATGAAACACATGATTTGTCACGGCAAGGATTTTTTTAAAAGCATTTACAATTTCAATTCCTTTTGGTAGATGAATGTGTCATGGTAGAAAAGTTTTATTTTCTTTTATTCCTTTTGTCTTAAAATATTTTATATCACATGTTGGAATGATTTCTTGTATTTTTGTTTGTTGTATGTTGCTGATGTAATTTTAATTCTGTTTCCATATTTGAATTTTACTGTTTTCTGTATTTACTGCTTTACTGTATTTTTATTTTCTGTATTTTCGTTTTCTGTATACTGTATTTTTCTGTACTGCAGTTTTTCTGTTTCTGTATTTACTGTTGTGCTGTAAGTATTTATTGCTGTAATTTATTTTCTGTTTCTACTGTTTTCTGTATTTATTATTTACTGTATTTTCATTTTCTGTATTTTTGTTATTTTGTATTTAGTTTTCTGTTCCAGATTTATTTTTACTGTTTTACGTTACTGTATTTTCGTTTTCACTGTAGCAATTTCGTTTTTTTTTTACTGTTTAATTTCGTTTTACTGTTTTAGTTTCAGTTTTACCATTTTAGTTTTATATTTACGATTTGTTTTTACTGATGCTTTTATTTTTGCGTTTAATGTTTTACGTTTTATGCATGTTTAATGTTCCCGCGTTTATTTTATTTTGACTATATTTTACCGTTTAAGTTTTTACTATTTTAAAATTTACGTTACTGTTTTGAATTTTATTTCAACATTTTTAATTCAGTTTTATTTAATTTCCATTTTAATTTAATTTTTTTCCGCATAAAAACAAAAATACCATAAACCCCCCCCCCCTTACGTGTTGACCTGAAGCTGAACCACACTTGGTCCTTGTGAGACGACCTAGGAGTCACTTCCTAGCACTGTACTGCATTCTTACTTGCACATCACTTTCTACCAACTCTAACTCTCTGACCATTAAGGCTGAAATATGCACTGACTTCCTGCTCAATGCATCTGCCACCACATTAGCCTTCCCAGGGTGATAAAGGAGATCAAATTCAAAATCTTTAAGAAACTCCATCCATCGCCTTTGCCTCATATTAAGCTCCTTCTGATCAAAGAGGTATTTCAGGCTCTTATGATCACTGAACACCTGAAATTGCGCGCCATACAGATAGTGTCTCCAAATCTTCAAAGCAAATACCACAGGTGCCAACTCCAAGTCATGAGTGGGATAATTCTTCTCATGAACCTTGAGTTGTCTTGATGCATATGCCACTACCTTCTTCTCCTGCATCAGTACGCACCCTAATCCCTGATGAGAGGCATCACAAAAAACCTCAAAAGGTTTATCTGTGTCAGGGATAACCAAAACTGGTGCACTAGTCAATCTGTTCTTTAGCTCTTGGAAGCTAGTCTCACAATAGTCTGTCCAAACAAAAGGTTGATCCTTCCTAGTCAGTTTTGTTAACGGCGCCACAATCCGGGAAAAGCTCTCAATAAAACGACGATAGTAGCCCGCTAGACCCACAAAGCTCCTGATTTCTGTAACAGTCTTAGGTCTCTCCCACTGAAGTACTGCTTGCACCTTAGCGGGATCGACAGCAATTCCTCCAGCTGAAATCACATGCCCAAGAAAAGGAACCTCTTCCATCCAAAACTCACACTTGGATAGCTTGGCATACAATCTTCTTTCCCTCAACACTTCAAGCACTGCCCTAAGGTGATCTTCATGTTCTTCCCGAGTTTTAGAATAGACAACTGTCGCAACCGGAATCGCGACGGGACAACGATCCGAAAAAGAAAACGCAGGGGTTTGAAAAAAAGATTTTTTGGGAGTCGCCACCATAGTTTATTCTGGAAAACTACGGAAAAACCATAAAATGATAAGGCATAAGAGGACGCTCGTCCAACGAAGCGAACGCTCGTCCATAACCGCTCGTCCACAAATCACATACACAGTCAGAAAAAACGTTAGATTTATAACGGCGTTAAGTGGGTAGGATTCAATTGATACAAATTTCAAAACATAGGTATCAAATGCCTACATTTTTAAAACCGGGTACTAAACAGCAAATTACCCCGGAACATGGGGACTAAGTAGGTAATTAAGCCTTAAATTTAAAATAATGTTAGAATCTTGAGTTTACCCTAAACCCATAAAAACGTATGAATACATTCTTATTAGCAGTAATATAAGTAAATAAAAATATACTAAAGTTGGTAATATATACCATACATCACTTAAGACAAATACATTACTATACCATATAAATGTACAAAATACAATATAGCAACAATGTAAAAGCATTTTAAATTTAAAATAATGTTAGAATCTTGAGTTTACCCTAAACCCATAAAAACGTATGAATACATTCTTATTAGCAGTAATATAAGTAAATAAAAATAGACTAAAGTTGGTAATATATACCATACATCACTTAAGACAAATAGATTACTATACCATATAAATGTACAAAATACAATATAGCAACAATGTAAAAGCATTTTAAATTTAAAATAATGTTAGAATCTTGAGTTTACAATATATCCTGTAAATAATATTTTCTCCAAGCACTAAACATTCAATGACTTGAGACACATGATGACCAAAGACTCGTGTTTAGAAAGTCCAGACGAGAGACAGATCAAACATGTGCAAGTTCAAACTTATGAGAAAACTAATAGGTCATAAGAAAGATGGAAAGAAGGGTACAAGCAAGAGGAAAGGGAAATTGGCACTCGAATAAAGGAAAGAGAGTGAAGATAGTTCAGAGTTCTCAAGTAGAGGAGGAGGAGGAGGAAATGGTAAAAGTCAAGGAAAGACACTTTTAATAAGAAAAAAAAATACACTGTTACAACTGTGTCGGGCCATTTTGCTTCTGAGTGTTGGCATGCAAAAGGGAAATAGACCAAAAACAAATGTGGCTCGAGATTCTGATTAGGATCCAGTATTGTTGGCGGTGACTGATCTCCCTATTTTGGTATTTTAATATTGGTTGTTAAAACTATATGACTGAGTAAAGAGAGGTGCTGAATGAATTTGACGTTAGCAAAATAATTAAGATTAGAATTGCATACATTAGCACTCTGTTAGCAGAAGGAATGGGAAATACTGTGATTAAGAGAAAGGATGGGAAGGCAGCACATATACAAATGATAAATTGATTCTTTAGACCAACTTGTAAAGAATACGACTTCTTAAGTCAACATAAAAGCAGTTGAATTATGCTGTCTGAGTGTCTGAATTTGTAAAACTGAGAAATGAAATACGAATTGTTTCCTTTTGAGAACTTGGATTAAGGGAGAGTATTCTGGTTAACACAAGCGTGTGGTAATTAACAGCTTTGTTCTGTTCTGTTTCTGCAGTAACTACTTTCCATTACAGATATTTACACAGACCCTTGGTCAGACTGTACATTCAAATATTTTTCCTACTGCCTTAGTTTTGAGTTGAAGGTGTTCGATATTGGTCCACTTATGCCTCTTTCTTTAATTTCTCTAGTATATGTATACATGCGAGAACATAGCTAAGTGGAGAAAAGAAATAAGAGACAAAAAAAATGTGAAAAAGAAAACTGTAAGAAGAAAAGTAGTGCAGAAAGAACATCTGTCTACAAGAATTCAGAAATATAAAGGTAAAGGAAGTTGCAAAGGGTTCCTGAGTGTGTAGGGAGAGTGTCTAGTTTTAGTCTAAAAATTGACGTATACTAGACGCATTCAGAAAACCTAACCATCAGTTCGCAAATTAATCGAATTCTCGTGCTCACCGTACCTAAGAAAGTGAATTCATCCAAAACAATTGCACAGATAAAAAGTTTCATTTGAGATTTAAACAAGAAATATAAGATAAAATGTTTAAAGAGTAGCGAATATGAGGCTTGAAGAAAACAGAGAAAGCATGAAAACGACGACGTAGTACCGAGTGAGTGGCTAGGCAGAGGGAGGCGGAGGAGCAGCGGAAGCAGAAGAAGCGTCAGCAGGAATAACGATAGTCCAATCCGGAGGAAGAGGAGGCATAGGATCGTACACAGTTGGCTTGCGGTTTATATCCCATGGCTGCGTCTTCCGTGGCCGAGTCTTCATGTGATGCGCAGTCGCTTTCTTCTGCGGTCGAGACGAACACACTATCGTCAATACTCCGTCACTTCTCTTTCCAATTCCCAGTGCTTGTGGTGGCGCCATCACCACTCCACACCCAAACATGCTTGACAACGACGACATCCTTCTCTCTTCTCGCTTTTCTCATTTCTCTTCTGTTGTTTCTCAAACACTCATCTCTTACCGGTTTATCCCTCTCAGATATTTTTCCAAAACTTCCCAATTTACCCTTCGTATTTTGGTTCGGAGGTACAAGGCCCAAAGGTTATTTGCTTTTTCCCTCTTCGACAGTTTCCTCCTCCATCCATTAAATTTTGGTTTAATCCTTTTTGACGTCCCTATTTGTGTAGGAATGTCTCAGATAGGTCCTCTTTTTCTAAAGTGTATCAAAATGGTCCTTAATTTTGAAAGTTTATATCAATTGAGTCCTTTCCGTTAAGTTGGCTGGACGGCGTTAAAAAAATTGATGAGTGGGATGTTGAGATGACGAACGAACGCTCGTCCACCAGCGAACGAACGCTCGTCCACCAGCGAACGAACGCTCGTCGACCTCTTACCGCTGGACGACCGTTCGTTCCACACTGGACGACCGTTCGTTCGGTGGTCGCCGAGCGTTCGTTTGCTGGTGGACGAGCGTTCGTTCGCTGGTGGACGAGCGTTCGTTCGCTGGTGGACGAGCGTTCGTTCGTCATCTGAGACACTTTAGAAAACGAGGACCTATCTGAGACATTCCTACACAAATAGGGACGTCAAAAAGGATTAAACCTTAAATTTTTCCTTACACTACATTATTCTGGAAAGTTTTGAAGAGTGTAAAAAGAAAATTGACAGGGTACAGAAAGAAACATCCTCCCTCTTCACGAACTTTACTGGGCCTGGTCTTTTCTTTCTATACCTTTTGGGCTTCCCCTTTTGCAGACACCTTTGCTGAAATTAATCCATGATTCGATAACAGTACAGAAGCATGAACCATCTAATCTCTAAATTTATAATGATGAATTAAATTTGTTTTTTACACTGATAGACAAGAAAAATTATTTCCAAAATACTAATTAATATTAATGTGGTCTCTTTGAAATTAATTTAATCATTTCTTATTAACTAGCATTATTAAATAATGCCAAAAGGTACTGAAATAAAAATCTCATTTTACTTTCTCTATTTCTTTCTTCTTATTCGTCCATTAGTTATGTATTATCTCATAATTTATCCATTTAATTAGTAAACACTTTCAAAATTTTAAGTATAAACTTGGACAAACTTTTCCCCAAAAAAAAACATTTATAGAAGATGAAAATAATAAAATAAAAAAATAAGAACATTTCTCGCAAACTAAAATTTTTGCATAAATTAATAAATTACAAATAATTTTTTTTTCTTTCGATTCTAGGTCCATCGAGATACATAATTAGCATTAGTGACCATAATTATCTATTCTATATATTTTTTTTAAAGTTTAAACAAAGATTAATATCCCTTGTCCGTTAACTCAGGAGCTTAGCTGTTATCAACAATGTTTAAAAGGACGCAAACAAAATCCATTTAATAGGGAACATGGCAACAAAAACACGAAGACACTCCTTTGTTACTACTCAAACCCAAATTCGTACTTAGGTGTGAGCAATTTCTTCTGGCAATACACAATGCATATAGTTGTAAACCTTCCTTTGCCTAGTGGAGATAGGCATTCCGGCGGTGTAGGCTAATAAAGTTTTACTATTTTAAATTCTACTGTCCTTTGCAAGACCGAAAGGTGAATGTAAAATTTCACCAATGTAATTTGTCATTCATCAAGTTTACAACATCTAAATTTACCTTCATTGGTCCTTGATCAATGGTCATAATTTAACCATATTAGTGTAAATGTAGATTAGGGATGACAAAAATATCTGGTCTGCGATATCCACGGATAAAACCTGCGACGGATAGTTAATATTTGTGGATATATAGATAGCGGATATTTTAATACTCACTTATAAAAGGGTTGGGTGTGGGTATTATACTATCCGTACTTGCGGATATCCACTATTCCAAAAAATAAAAATAAAAATTTAATTTATATTTTGTTGAGTTAAATTTAATTAAAATTAACATTAATTTATATTTTATGAGGTTAAATTTAATTAAAATATAATTTTAATTTGTATTTAATTTAATTTATATTATATTTTATATATTTTTTGAAATTTTATTTAAATTTTATCTTGATAATTTATAAAAATATATTTTTAAAATATTTACAGATATCCGTGGGTATCTGCGGGTTTTAAAATATTCGCAAATATTTTTTAAGTAGGTAGAGAATGAATTTTTTTGTCAGGTTGGATTGCGGATAAACTATCTGTGCTCGACTCAACCTCTTGTCATCTAAGGTGATCATGAATATTAAATGTCAAAATAACTATATTTCTATCATCAATTTAATCATTTAGTTAATAGTTTATAAATACACATTAATATTAAAAGAAGTATACATTTAATACTCTTTATTATTATTATTATTATTGTTTAATTTATTTATTTTTACTTAAGTGAATATGTCTATTTCATTTGGATTTTCATTTTATATTGGACAATGAATCATTGTCAGTCTTCAAAGTGACTACACTATAAAATTGACCTTATTCCTTCTACAACTAGTTCATAAAATTGGCCTTTATTTATGCTAATGTTAGATCATAATTCTAACTTATTAATGAATCATTGGGGGTAAAGAAATGTAGGGACTAATCTTGAGAGGTAACCTAAGATATATTCAAATTAATTGTAAAATACAGGTATACTACTATTGAAATTTTGTCATATTTTAACACTAATCAACTTTCGTTGTGTGTTCTTTTGTACTAACAATTTGCATTCAATTTTGTTTGGCTTTATTAAATTAATGTTAAAACACTTTTTGTCCTTTCATAAGGAAAACAAGTTGTCAGTCATAATAACATCCAGTTTTTAATCATATGCATTTAGGCTGATGGCTATGTATTCTTTCTTGTTTGTTTCAGGTAAAGAACAAGAATATTGGGAGCAGGACAATATAAGAGAAGAGTATGATCCAGTAGCATACAGGTTTGATAAGATTTCAGTCCTATCCATAGTGATTACATGATTACAGTAGTCACTAGTGAACCTTGTAATTTAATTTATTACCATCAGTTTATTTGTGCAATAAAGTTTGATTGTTTCGGTGCCCTGATTCTCTTTTTAATTCTTACGAAACTATAAACCATTGATATCTATATTTCTTATATTATAAGATATTCATTTTAGTCCTTATACTATTTAAGAAACATCAGGTGTTCTGTAGTAGATGGTTGTCACCTCAAAATTATTAGTTACTGGACATCAAAACCATAAAATAAAATTTGATGGAGATCAAAACCATTAAATTAGTATATTACAGATACAAGAAACATATTTAAGTCTGTTTTTTTTGTTTCCTTATCTTAGTCGGTTTCATTCTGTTAGTGAACTAGGGATTTTTGAAGCTGCTCTAGTACCTGATCTAATTAGTAATTATTAGAATAAATAGGCTTTTGCACCAAAGTAGGCAAATATGCCTTCTTTATTACCAAAATAGGCAAAATTTGACCGAAAGTGAAGTCGTGGGGGGCCGAACGACTTCAAAAGAAGAAGTCGTGCCCCCCTGCACGACTTCACACTGTTCATAGGTACAGTGTTGAAGTCGTGCACCCCAAAAACGACTTCTGGGTCCAGTAATCGATTACATTGATTTGGTAATCGATTACAGAGTGTTGAAATGGTGACCAGGCAGAAAACGTACTGGTAATCGATTACGACATTTCGGTAATCGATTACCAGCTTGATTGTGTAGCAAGAAGCACTCTGCACTCTGAGCGAGCAGTGGACGCTCGTAGAGCGAGCAGTGGACGCTCGTAGAGCGAGCAGAAGAGGACGCTCGTCCAGCAAATACGCGCAGTGGACGGTCGTCCTGCAAGCAGAAGTGGACGCTCGTACGCACGAGAGCACGCTCGTCCAGAGAGAAGAGAACGCTCGCCCTGTGGACGCAAGAGAGGACGCTCGTACTAACGAGAGGACACTCGTCCAGAGAGAAGAGAACGCTCGCCCTGTGGACGCAAGAGAGGACGCTTGTACGCACAAGAGGACGCTCGTCCAGAGAGATGAGAACGCTCGCCCTGTGGACGCAAGAGAGGACGCTCGTCCAGCTAAAAGAGGGGCGCCGGGCGCCAGTTTTTGCGAGAAGCTTGCGCTCGGGCGTCGTGTAGGGTGGTCACGATTTCAACACTCTGTAATCGATTACCGTTACGTTGTAATCGATTACCGTCAGAAGTCGTTTTTGGGGTGCACGACTTCAACACTGTTCATATCAACAGTGTGAAGTCGTGCAGGGGGGCACGACTTCTTTAATTGAAGTCGTTTGGGCCCCCCACGACTTCCCCATTTTCGTAATATGGTTTGAATTTGCCCATTTTGGTAATATTAGAGGCATATTTGCCTACTTTGGTGCAAAAGCCGAATAAATAGAAGTTTTAAGTTAAGTTATTTCTTGCATAAACTTATGATGTTTTCCAATGTGATACAAAAACATATAAAATTGGCCTTTATTTATGCTAATGCTAGATCATAATTCTATCTGATTAATGAATCATTCGGGTAAAGAAATATAGGGACTAGTCTTGAGAGGCAACCTACGATATATTCAAACTAATTGT
Source organism: Vigna nakashimae (assembly GCA_034642375.1). Lineage (NCBI taxonomy): Eukaryota > Viridiplantae > Streptophyta > Magnoliopsida > Fabales > Fabaceae > Vigna > Vigna nakashimae. Next base: position 36,971,898 of record CM067767.1, read on the forward strand.
AAAATACAGTTGCTGCTATACTATTGAAATTTTATCATGTATTCCAACACTGATCAACTTTCGCTGTGTGTTCTTTTGTATTAACAATCTCCATTCAATTTTGTTTGGCTTTATTAAATTAATGTTAAAACACTTTTTGTGCTTTTATCAGGAAAAAAAGTTATGATTACAAGTGTTGTAACATCCCAATTATATAATAACCAATATTATATAATAAAGACGTCAACATTCAAATATAGAGAACAGTCAGCATATGACGTGTAATTTAAGTGCGGAATTACAGTCATCCGAAAAAGAAAGGAACGAAAATTTAAACTTAACAGTTTAAATTATTGAACACTACAACAAGTGTTCGAATAGGAAAGTTCTTAGCAGACTAAACCGGAACCTCGATATCCTCTAGCTCTTGCTCCAAGGGAATCTCCTCGACAACATCTGCTCCCATCCAAGTGGATGATCATCGCCAAAGGAACGAAAATTTAAACTTAACGGTTTAAATTATTGAACACTACAACAAGTGTTCGCATAGGAAAGTTCTTAGAAGACTAAACCGCAACCTCGGTATCCTCTAGCTCTTGCTCCAAGGGAATCTCCTCGACAACATCTGCTCCCATCCAAGTGGATGATCATCGCCAAAGAAACGAAAATTTAAACTTAACGGTTTAAATTATTGAACACTACAACAAGTGTTCGAATAGGAAAGTTCTTAGCAGACTAAACCGCAACCTCGGTATCCTCTAGCTCTTGCTCCAAGGGAATCTCCTCGACAACATCTACTCCCATCCAAGTGGATGATCATTGCCAACGAAACATACCCAAACAGCACATAACAAAAACAATGCAAGGGTGAGCTAGATATAAAAAAAAACATGTTATACATATAGCACAGTTAATTCATGTCATCATACGTAGTTATATATATATATAAGAACAATTCAAGCATACTCATTAAACCACAACTCACACTCACACGACTCATCCGGATTTGTATAACTCTCGAACTAGCAATCGTCTTTGCACTTGCATAGTTCTGTTGGCACTCTTCAACACTAGCAAGGTGAATCCCCAAGCTGCCTATCTCTGCCATTAAAGGCTATAGACGAGGACCTCCCTCTACTCTCACCACAGACACTGTTCTTCTCTATGTGAGCATGAACAATGCTTTGAGTGTAGGGATAGAGAGACCGAGCCCAAAGTTCACTACAGTTATACAGAACAACCACAACACCACATATCACTTTCATCCATCTCTCCCCGAGATGTCCAAATCATACTCAAACTCATCATTTACATCCACAGTCATCTCTCCCTGAGATGTCCAAATCATACTCAAACTCATCATTTACAACCACAATCATATTATCAGAGTAATTTATCATATCTCATGCATTCACATGTTTTTCACATAAATCACATCAGAGTATATATTCCAACCACATTGCACACTTAAAACAAGAGCAAATAACCTTGGAACCGAACACTATTTGCCGAGCACTATTTGGACGAATACATTTAGACGAACGCTATCTGCCTAATGCTATTGCTGAATACTAGTTGGTTGAATACTATTTGGACGAACGCTATATGACCGAACGCTATCTGCCGAACGCTATATGCCGAACGTATTTGGCCAATGTAAGACCCTTGTAAACTCAAAATTTTACCAAGTTGTAAAAATTTCAAGTTGTAGTGTAAAATAGAATGTTGTCAAAATTTGACATGGTTTACTATTTTATGTATAACTTTTTATACAATTAATATTTTGGGTTAATTCTTTTTCCATTAGAAAGTAGACTCAAAGGGCTTCGATTTGAGTACTCATACGTTTTTTTTCAACATCGGGAAGGGCCTCAACCAAATCAAACAAGTCACGAAAAACGTTATTTTGAGTTTTCTGCTAGTTAATCGATTAACAGCTGTAGTTAATCGATTGTTACAGAGAAAATTCGTGTTTTAGCCTCTGGACTCGAGTTAATCGATTAGCACTTTAGTTAATCGATTAGCTACGTCAGTTATGGAAACATAACAGCCTGGAACACGTTTTTTTGAGCGTGCAAGGTTCGGGAATCTTCCCACAAACCATTCTTTCCGGATTTTGGGGCTGGAAAATGGATTAGTAAGGCCAGATGTCGGTCTTTTATTGCTAAATTACAATATCTTGGGTCCTTGCTTGTCTTGGAGCCCTTTCTTTAAATCCAAATCAGACTTGGAAGTTTGGGGAGAGTGGAGAGCTTTTTGGTGTGAGGAGAACGAAACTCTAAGTGTGCAGAGGTATTGGAGCGTGCTTGGTCTACCAGAAGGGAAGAGTTACTCTCTTGGAAGAAGAAGTTAAGATCTTCAAGAGGTAAGGGGAGCTAATCTATGTATTTTACTTTGTGGAAAATTTATATGAATTGGATGAAATGTTTTAAGCATATGGAGATGATGTTAGATTGATCCTTGATCTTTGGTTTTCTGTTTGAATCTATGGACTTGTTATTATCAATATGATAAGGTGAGATAATTAAATGATGGATTGAGAATTCTGAATATGAAAGAAGCTTGAAGGTAAAGTTGTAAGGGGAGTTAGATTTAATCTATGAATTCTGCATAAGTTGGATGATGAAATAATTGTGTAAGGTGATGAATATATGTGAATTGGATGATGGAAATTCGTTCTAGCATGTTGGTATATGCGTAAATGAAGTTTTGATGGATTTGGGTGTGAATTAGGGTGGTAAACAAGGAAGTTTTAACTCACTTTTCATGGAATACGAAAATTGTGTGTTTTGCTTAGTTAATGAATTTTTGGTTGGATGAATTGATGGAAGTATGAGATGATTATTGGAATTGTGTATGTTGGATCTGTGTTGACATGAAAATTCGGTGGTAGTGTTGTTAGAAAGGAAATCAAGTGTCTTTATGGTCAATTTGGGCTATTTTAGAGGAAGTGAGGTAGGGATTTTGAGTAAATGAGGGCTGCAGTGTTCCTGGACTGTTTGGGCAGTCTAGACAAGTCCATTGTGACTTGTTAGAAACATAAAAGTGGTCTAAAACATGTTCCAAGTAGTAGAATCAAATTTGGGTCCCTAAGTTGTTGAAGTTAGTGTTTTGGAGCTGAAAGTGATCTTTAATCACTTAAAAAAATGGTAGTAGAAATGCTTAGAATCATTTGGATAAGTTTAATTAAGTCTAAAACGAGAATTAAGAGTCTCAGAAGTTGAGAAAAGTGGTTAGAAATGGTCAAGGGAGGTTCTGCTACCATTCTGCAGAATTCTGCATGATGCGAAAAACTGACCGTTCGTCCATGTCGGATTTGGACGATCGGTCATGCCATGTGCTGAGTGGCGTTCGATCAAATGTTGGTTTGGTTAACGTTCGTTCTTGATAGTAGCGTTCGGTCATAATCATGCTTTGGCTTAGGCATTTAGCGTTCGTCCTTGTCTGGAGAGCGTTCAGTTTTCCGGGATGATATTAATAGCGTTCGGTCATTGGTTTAAATAACGATCGCTCAAGTTATGGTTTAGTAACGATCGCTCAGGTGTTGGTTAGTAGCGTTCGTTCATTCGCTGGTTTAGTAGTGTTCGGTCAGTTGATGGTTTAATTATCGTTCGGTCTTCATAAGGTTTGATAGTAAAGCGCTCGTTCAATGAGTGTTGAATTCAATATGGTGTTCGGTTTTGAGCGTTCGGCCTAGTGTTTGATCTCACAGTGTTCGTCCATGAAGCGCTAGCTTTAACAGCGTTCGTCCCAATGGTGCTCGACTAAGAGTAAAACGCTCGTCCCAATAGTGCTCGACTAAGACTAACAGCGTTCGTCCAAACAGTGTCCGTCCAATTGTTTATGACGTTCGTCAAAATAGTTAACTCGCACCTGCACTTTGCAGAATTTGTTTTCGATAGTTTTGGGGTTCCGGATGTCCGTTTTGGACGTTCTCTAGGTCGTTTTGGGGGTTCTTGACCCGTCTGGAACTGTTGGTAATGGTTTCAAACCTGTTTGAGTTACCTAAAAATGAGTATTAAAAAGATATTAAAAAGATATAAAGAAAATGTGTTAGGTGTACACTGTTTTGAGTTGTTTGATATATCTATTTGATATGGGAATGTTGGTTGATCTGATTGAGATTGGAAATTGATAGGAGAATGATGTTTGAATGGTTAAGTACTGTTGAAATCATGGTTGTATATGATTTGATTATAAGTTTCATGTTAAATGAAGAACTTGAATTGTTTAAAATTTGGTATTGTGATGATTATGTGATGATGATATGATATGTGCGTTATGGTATGGTTGGATTGGTATTGTGAGGATTATTGGATAAGTGTATTTTTGGCTACTTGGTGTCATTAAATGAGTGGTGGATAGTAAGCGTTGTGGTTGCTGGCCCGGGAAAGCTCTATAGAATGATGGGAAGTAACCCTATACACGGGTGACGTGTGTAACCGCCCGGGGAATCTCTTACATTTATGTAAGAGTGATGGGGGTGACGTGGGGTACTAGTCCGGTGAAGCTCATTACAAAATTTGATTGGCGTTGTGCTTGCGGGCCCGAGGAATCTCTTTAGGCGAGTGATGAGGGGTATACTTGCACTTGTCCGGGGAAGCTCTTGATTAGAGTGATGGAGGGTGACTTGTGTACTTGCTCGGGGAATCTCCCTATAGAGTGATGGGAAGCAGCACTACACATTAGGGTAATGTGTAACGGCCCGGGGAAGCTCTGAAAAGAGTGATGGGAGTGACGCTAGTACAAATTGGTGTATGTATTTTGATTGATCTGTAATATTGGTGGATGTAGTCTGATTTATTTTGTAATGTATATTGGCGTATGCATTCTAATTTGATATTTTGATACATATTGGTATATGCATATGGTTGAAGCATAATTCGTACTTGGGTATATAGTTTGATCTGGTTAAGGTGTGGATGATAGTATGTTATTATGAGTATATTTATGATGTATATGAATTGTATTTTGTTAGCTCACCCTTGCTTGTTTGTGCATGTGAATGCGATGATCGTGTAATGTGTGATGTTATACGGGAGCAGATGTTATTGCAGATGTGATGGCTGATATTTCTGAACATGCATAAAGGATGAAAGAGAGATGGGATAGATGACTGGGAATGTATTTGTTTGTATTCGATCCTGACTATTTAAACGTTTTATTTTCGGAATAATCGGTTTGTAATAAATAACGTACTATTTTTCCGTGGAAGTTGAATATTAAAAATTTGAATTTTACTTACGTGTTTTACGGAAAAATTAGTCAGCGTAACACAAAATTTCGGGGTGTTACAGCCAACACTATTCACCGCGCTATTCGGACGAACGCTATCTGTCGACAGCTAAATTGCCGAACACTATGCTATTTGGACGGACGCTATAAAATCCATCATAATCAGGCCGAACGCTAAATACCGAGCACCATATTAGATTGAACACTATTTGGCCGTACGTCATGAGATTAAGCACTATTGACCGAACGCTAAACAGGACACCATATTAAATCGAATACTATTAGGCCGAACGCTAAAACCAAACACCTCATTCAAATCGGATACTGCTTGACGAACGTTAAGATCAATCTCTTGGGCTCAACACTAAAACACCAAACGTTATTAGACCGCATACCATTAGTTCGAACACCAAAAGAACGAACGCTAAGATCAAGGACTTATGCTGGACGCTAAAACTCCAAACGCTGATAGACAGAATACTATTAGGTCGAACACTATTGAACGAACGTTAAGATCGAGCACTTAGACTTAACGCTAAAACAGCGAACTCTATTAGACTGAATACTATTATTCGAACACTGTTTAGACGATCGGTCAAACATCAAACCTCATCTAGATCGAACGCTAAGTTTTTACGAGCGTTACCTGAGGACAAACATCATCGAGACCGAACGTTCTCTATGAACGATCACTAACTTAGAATAATCACCATCAGGATCGAACGTTCACTATCAGATCAAGATCAAACGCTAATCATAATTCATACATCAAGACCGAACGCTTACAATCTAAACCTCAAAATACCTGATCCAGGTCGAACGCTATCAATCACTAATACCCAAGACCGAACGCTTATGATCCAAACCTAATAATCCAAATTAAGAACGAACGACTACAATCACTAATTCACCAAAACGAACGCTCAAGATCACTTCCTGAGAATACCAATTTAGGACGAACGCTTATAATCACTATTGCACCAAAACCGAACGCTCTCGATTCAAACCTAAGAATCCAATTTAAGACCGAACGCTCAAAATTACTAATACACCAAGGTTAGAGGGTGTGGGAACGTAAACTCCTTGTGATTTTGATAACCTTGTGTGCCAATAACTAAGCGTGGCTATGTCCACTCATAAACAGTGAAAGATTTTGGATGGATTGTTTGAGCACTGATCGCTACCATGAGCAAGGCTGGGCAATCTCTGAAATCGGTTCTCTTGGATTTGATTCACAAGAGCAATGGCTTGAGATCCTTCAAGCAAATTCATGCGCATCTATTGACTTCTGCCCTTGTTGCCAATGACTTGGTTATTTCCAAGGCTGCAATTTTTTTGGGAAAACATGTTACAGATGTTCATTACCCTTGCAATTTCCTGAAGCAATTTGATTGGAACTTGAGCTCTTTCCCTTGCAATTTGCTGATTTCTGGCTATGCCTCTGGCCACTTACCCTGGCTTGCAATCCTGATTTATAGATGGACTGTTAGGAATGGTTTTGTGCCTGATGTGTACACTATCCCAGCAGTTTTGAAATCTTGTGCTAAGTTTTATGGGATTGTAGAGATTAAACAGTTTCATTCCGTAGCTTTGAAGACTGCCTTGTGGTGCGACATTTATGTGCAAAACACTCTTGTCCATGTGTATTGCATTTCTGGGGACACTGTTGGTGCTGGCAAGGTGTTTGATGACATGCTTGTGAGAGACGTGGTCTCTTCGACTGGCTTGATATCTGGGTATGTCAAGGCTAGGTTGTTTAATGAGGCCATCGCATTGTTTTTGAGAATGGATGTGGAACCTAATGTGGCAACCTTTGTCAGCATACTTGGGGCTTGTGGGAAATTGGGTTGTTTAAATTTGGGGAAAGGAATTCATGGGTTGGGTCTCAAATGTCTGTTCGGGAAGGAGTTGGTGGTATGCAATGCTGTGTTGGAATGCCTATATAGGTGGAATGCCTTCTAGGAATATCCATACTTGGAATGCCTATATAGGTGGCCTAGCAATAAATGGACTTGGGAGGGAAGCATTGAAGCTATTTAAAGATTTGATAGTGTCAGGTGCAAAGCCTAATGAAGTGACATTTCTTGCTGTTTTAACAGCTTGCTGCCATTCTGGCTTGGTCAGCGAAGGCCGAAAGTATTTCAATGAGATGTCAAGTCCCCTCTACAACCTTTCTTCCTGGTTAGAACACTACGGCTGCATGGTTGATTTACTCTGCAGAGCTGGACTGGTGGAGGAAGCTGTGGAGTTGATAAAGACAATGCCCATGTCCCCTGATGTGCAGATCATAGGAGCGCTTTTGAGTGCCTGTAATACATATGGGAATGTTGGATTCACCCAAGAAATCTTGAAATCACTGCAGAATTTTGAATTTCAAGATAGTGGCATATACGTGCTTCTTTCTAATCTGTATGCCTCTAACAAGAAATGGGCTGACGTGAGAAATGTTAGGAGACTGATGAAGCAGAAAGGAATAAGCAAGGCTCCTGGGTCTAGCATTATAAGGGTGGATGGTAAGAGTCATGAATTTTTAGTTGGAGACAGTAATCATCCTCAAAGTGACTAAACATTCAATGACTTGAGACACATGATGACCAAAGACTTGTGTTTAGAAAGTCCAGACGAGAGACAGATCAAACATGTGCAAGTTCAAACTTCTGAGAAAACTAATGGGTCATAAGAAAGATGGAAAGAAGGGTACAAGCAAGAGGAAAGGGGAATTGGCACTCGAATAAAGGAAAGAGAGTGAAGATAGTTACGAGTTCTCAAGTAGAGGAGGAGGAGGAGGAAATGGTAAAAGTCAAGGAAAGACAGTTTTAATAAGAAAAAAAAATACATTGTTACAACTGTGTCGGGCCATTTTGCTTCTGAGTGTTGACATGCAAAAGGGAAATAGACCAAAAACAAATGTGGCCCGAGATTCTGATTAGGATCCAGTATTGTTGGCGGTGACTGATCTCCCTATTTTGGTATTTTAATACTGGTTGTTAAAACTATATGACTGAGTAAAGAGAGGTGCTGAATGAATTTGACGTTAGCAAAATAATTAAGATTAGAATTGCATAAATTAGCACTCTGTTAGCAGAAGGAATGGAAAATACTGTGATTAAGAGAAAGGATGGGAAGGCAGCACATATACAAATGATAAACTGATTCTTTAGACCCACTTGCAAAGAATACGACTTCTTAAGTCAACATAAAAGCAGCTGAATTATGCTGTCTGAGTGTCTGAATTTGTAAAACTGAGAAATGATATACGAATTGTTTCCTTTTGAGAACTTGGATTAAGGGAGAGTATTCTGGTTAACACAAGCGTGTGGTAATTAACAGCTTTGTTCTGTTCTGTTTCTGCAGTAACTACTTTCCATTACAGATATTTACACAGACCCTTGGTCAGACTGTACATTCAAATATTTTTCCTACTGCCTTAGTTTTGAGTTGAAGGTGTTCGATATTGGTCCACTTATGCCTCTTTCTTTAATTTCTCTAGTATATGTATACATGCGAGAACATAGCTAAGTGGAGAAAAGAAATAAGAGACAAAAAAAATGTGAAAAAGAAAACTGTAAGAAGAAAAGTAGTGCAGAAAGAACATCTGTCTACAAGAATTCAGAAATATAAAGGTAAAGGAAGTTGCAAAGGGTTCCTGAGTGCGTAGGGAGAGTGTCTAGTTTTAGTCTAAAAATTGACGTATACTAGACGCATTCAGAAAACCTAACCATCAGTTCGCAAATTAATCGAATTCTCGTGCTCACCGTACCTAAGAAAGTGAATTCATCCAAAACAATTGCACAGATAAAAAGTTTCATTTGAGATTTAAACAAGAAATATAAGATAAAATGTTTAAAGAGTAGCGAATATGAGGCTTGAAGAAAACAGAGAAAGCATGAAAACGACGACGCAGTACCGAGTGAGTGGCTAGGCAGAGGGAGGCGGAGGAGCAGCGGAAGCAGAAGAAGCGTCAGCAGGAATAACGAGAGTCCAATCCGGAGGAAGAGGAGGCATAGGATCGTACACAGTTGGCTTGCGGTTTATATCCCATGGCTGCGTCTTCCGTGGCCGAGTCTTCATGTGATGCGCAGTCGCTTTCTTCTGCGGCCGAGACGAACACACTATCGTCAATCCTCCGTCACTTCTCTTTCCAATTCCCAGTGCTTGTGGTGGCGCCATCACCACTCCACACCCAAACATGCTTGACAACGACGACATCCTTCTCTCTTCTCGCTTTTCTCTTTTCTCTTCTATTGTTTCTCAAACACTCATCTCTTACCGGTTTATCCCTCTCAGATATTTTTCCAAAACTTCCCAATTTACCCTTCGAATTTTGGTTCGGAGGTACAAGGCCCAAAGGTACAAACCTTAAATTTTTCCTTACACGACATTATTCTGGAAAGTTTTGAAGAGTGTAAAAAGAAAATTGACAGGGTACAGAAAGAAACATCCTCCCTCTTCACGAACTTTACTGGGCCTGGTCTTTTCTTTCTATACCTTTTGGGCTTCCCCTTTTGTAGACACCTTTGTTGAAATTAATCCATGATTCGATAACAGTACATAAGCATGAACCATCTAATCTCTAAATTTATAATGATGAATTAAATTTGTTTTTTACACTGATAGACAAGAAAAATTATTTCCAAAATACTAATTAATATTAATGTGGTCTCTTTGAAATTAATTTAATCATTTCTTATTAACTAGCATTATTAAATAATGCCAAAAGGTACTGAAATAAAAATCTCATTTTACTTTCTCTATTTCTTTCTTCTTATTCGTCCATTAGTTATGTATTATCTCATAATTTATCCATTTAATTAGTAAACACTTTCAAAATTTTAAGTATAAACTTGGACAAACTTTTCCCCAAAAAAAAACATTTATAGAAGATGAAAATAATAAAATAAAAAAATAAGAACATTTCTCGCAAACTAAAATTTTTGCATAAATTAATAAATTACAAATAATTTTTTTTTCTTTCGATTCTAGGTCCATCGAGATACATAATTAGCATTAGTGACCATAATTATCTATTCTATATTTTTTTTTTAAATTTAAACAAAGATTAATATCCCTTAACTCAGGAGCTTAGCGGTTATCAACAATGTTTAAAAGCACGCAAACAAAATCCATTTAATAGGGAACATGGCAACAAAAACACGAAGACACACCTTTGTTACTACTCAAACCCAAATTCGTACTTAGGTGTGAGCAATTTCTTCTGGCAATACACAATGCATATAGTTGTAAACCTTCCTTTGCCTAGTGGAGACAGGCATTCCGGCGGTGTAGGCTAATAAAGTTTTACTATTTTAAACTCTACTGTCCTTTGCAAGACCGAAAGGTGAATGTAAAATTTCACCAATGTAATTTGTCATTCATCAAGTTTACAACATCTAAATTTACCTTCATTGGTCCTTGATCAATGGTCATAATTTAACCATATTAGTGTAAATGTAGATTAGGGATGACAAAAATATCTGGTCTGCGATATCTACGGATAAAACCTGCGACGGATAGTTAATATTTGTGGATATATAGATAGCGGATATTTTAATACTCGCTTATAAATGGGTTGGGTGTGGGTATTATACTATCCGTACTTGCGGATATCCACTATTCCAAAAAATAAAAATAAAAATTTAATTTATATTTTATTGAGTTAAATTTAATTAAAATTAACATTAATTTATATTTTATGAGGTTAAATTTAATTAAAATATAATTTTAATTTGTATTTAATTTAATTTATATTATATTTTATATATTATTTGAAATTTTATTTCAATTTTATCTTGATAATTTATAAAAATATATTTTTAAAATATTTACAGATATCTGTGGGTATCTGCGGGTTTTAAAATATTCGCAAATATTTTTTAAGTAGGTAGAGAATGAATTTTTTTGTGAGGTTGGATTGCGGATAAACTATCTGTGCTCGACTCAACCTCTTGTCATCTAAGGTGATCATGAATATTAAATGTCAAAATAACTATATTTCTATCATCAATTTAATCATTTAGTTAATAGTTTATAAATACACATTAATATTAAAAGAAGTATACATTTAATACTCTTTATTATTATTATTATTGTTTAATTTATTTATTTTTACTTAAGTGAATATGTCTATTTCATTTGGATTTTCATTTTATATTGGACAATGAATCATTGTCAGTCTTCAAAGTGACTACACTATAAAATTGATCTTATTCCTTCTACAACTAGTTCATAAAATTGGCCTTTATTTATGCTAATGTTAGATCATAATTCTAACTTATTAATGAATCATTGGGGGTAAAGAAATGGACCGCGATATTCCAACAACAGATTTTTAACACTCTTTTGACAACGCCACGTGTCGCCACCTCATTGGTTCGTTTAAATTTTTTTTTTTAAAACCTATGACCGTAACCCTTATTTTGAGTGAAAATCCTAAAATACCCCTTTCCCTTTCTCTGTTCCATTGCCTTTCCCTTTCTCTGTTCCATTGCAAACGAGGTCCGTTCTCTTGAGAGGTCGAAGGTTGCGTTTCGTCTCGCTTCGTTCCATTTGCATCCTGTTGTCTCCGGCCAGTTTGGTCTCCTGTTATCGTGCGTAATGGCAAGTTCCGGTGACGATTGTCCGACGACTAAGGTAAGTGGTTTTCCATTCCATGTCGTAGCTTGGTTATTCGGTTTGGGCATCACGTAGCATGGTTATTTGATTTGGGTTAATGTTTGGGGTTCGTATCGTTGTGTTGTGGTGCTTGGGTTATTGGGTTTCGTTGTTTTGATGATTTGATTTTGGTTTATGCAGTTGAGTGTTCGTCACTCTTTTTCGACAAAGTATATATGTACTTTGAACGAACGCTTAACAAAGGAGCATCGATCATTGATTGCGACAACTCTATTTGCTTGGTTTTTAGATGTCAATGTCAATGTTAAAGTAGGTAGAAATATACTGAGTGAGTTATTGGGTAAGTGGGACGACTGTAGTAGTGGTTTTATAGTTGGGAATAAAGTTTTGAATATAAATGAAAATGATATTTATTTAGGGTTGGGACTGAGTACAGATGGTGCAAACATTAACTTAAAGGAAGAGCTGGGCAATAGTGAATGTGTGAAATACATAGGCAAAGGAACAAAGGAATTGAATTCAATATACAAAATTCTAATGCGAAAACAAAAGAAGAAGATTCCTTGTTCTCATTTTTGTAGCCTTTACCTCCTGGTAGGGATAAGTGAGATTTTATTTCCAAAACGTAGCGGGAAAGTGTTTCCCGTAATGTTTAATGTTGTTGACAACTTAAGTGCTTTGGGTAGTTATTGTTGGGGTAGTCTAGTTTATCGTTTTCTGTTACATAGTTTGTGCAAAGCTTCAAAAGGCTTGAAGAAAGGCAAAGGTATTTCAAACGTTTACGTCAACGGTTGTGTGTACATGCTGCAGGTAATTAATAGTATTTGATGTACTTACTTAAAATGTTATTTGAATTAAGTTTGTTACAAGTGAAGATGATTTATTTGTTTTAGGTATGGTTTTTTGAGCTGTTTGTTCCACCAAAAGGTCCTATTGATAAATTTCCACGAATATTGCATTGGATGAATATAAGTGTTGGAGACAAGTTCGTTAAACGGTGTATGGAGACAGGTTTGGTAAGTTGTTTGTTATCGAAAGTTTTGTTATGTTTTCATATATTGACCAAAGTTGTGTAATCTGTAATGTGTTGTTAAATTTCAGGTTGTTGACGATGTTTATGGTGGTCCTTCAACGAAGGATAAGGAGGAATACAGACCAACACCTAAAAGAAAGGATGCTAAACCAAGAGGAAAGAAGAAACAAAAAAGAGCTCGCAGAGAAACTTTTATGCGTGCCTTAGCGGAACAAGAATTTCTAATTGAAGAACTTAAAAGGAGGGTTGCAACTTTGGAGGCACAATTGGCTGAAGAGAAGGCAAGAAGGCAAAATAAAGATGACGTTGGACAAAGTGTGCCTCGTACAGAACCATCTGTGAACACTGGTTTTGTATCCCCTACTGACATTGACGGAAATGAACAACCTTTGAAGACGTATGTTAGGGTTGGATCACGAAGGCGTTACAAGGGAAGAGCTCTTAGGACTCCATACACCGGGACCGTAGTGCTTAGAATAAAAAATGAGTGATTTGTGTATTTAGTTGATTGAAAATGTTATTTGGAAAGTAATGAAAATTGTAATCATTGTAAATAGATTAAGAAAACAATGTTCAATGTATTCGATTTGGTTCAATGAAATAAAATTTGAGTTTTGGTTTTAATTGGTCTCATATTTTATCTATTCAATACCATTGTTATTATGAGTTGTGGGTTTGTCGATTTCAGAATGTCGTAATTTTTTTTGTCTCCTAAGTTGCAGGCTTGTTTGTAACATGTTGGTGTTTGAGTGGTCATTTTGAGTAACATGTGATGTGATGTGAGTCCAAGGAGTGTGGGGTGACCCCTCATGAGTTGGGGGAGCAACCTGTGCAAGGAATGAGTGAGAGTGCTGAAAAAAGGGGCTGGTAATCGTTTACAGGTCCCCTGTAAACGATTGCCCGAGAGAAATTGGGAATTTGTACAAAAAGTCCAACACAGGTACTCAGTCAGGTGAACACAGGTCACCATTGGCAAAAAAAGTGACTTTTAGGCACTTCTGCCCCTGTCTGAGGCTGGTGCAGGTGTTCCAATGGTGGGAGAGGGTGGCTGGTGATGTGATGTGAGTCCAAGGAGGGTGGGGAGACCCCTCATGAGTTGGTGGAGCAAGCTGTGCAAGGAATGAGTGAGAGTGTTCAAAAAGGGCTTTGGTAATCGTTTACAGCAACCCTGTAAACGATTACCCGAGAGAAATTGGGAATTTGTACAGAAAGTCCAACACAGGTCATCAGTCAGGTGAACACAGGTCACCATTCGAAAAAAAACTGACTTTTATGGTAATCTGCACCTGTCTGAGGCTTGTGCAGGTGTTCCAGTGGTGGGAGAGGGTGCATGGTGATGTGATGTGAGTCCAAGGAGGGTGGGGAGACCCCGCATGAGTTGGAGGACCAAGCTGTGCAGGGAATGAGTGAGAGTGCTGAAAAAAGGGGCTGGTAATCGTTTACAGCACCCCTGTAAACGATTACCCGAGACAAATTGGCAATTTGTACAGAAAGTCCAACACAGGTACTCAGTCAGATGAACACAGGTCACCATTGGCAAAAAAAGTGACTTTTAGGCACTTATGCACCTGTCTTAGGCTGGTGCAGGTGTTCCAATGGTGGGAGAGGGTGGCTGGTGATGTGATGTGAGTCCAAGGAGGGTGGGGAGACCCCTCATGAGTTGGTGGAGCAAGCTGTGCAAGGAATGAGTGAGAGTGTTCAAAAAGGGCTCTGGTAATCGTTTAAAGCACCCCTGTAAACGATTACCCGAGAGAAATTTGGAATTTGTACAGAAAGTCCAACACAGGTCATCAGTCAGGTGAACACAGGTCACCATTCGAAAAAAACTGACTTTTATGGTAATCTGCACCTATCTGAGGCTTGTGCAGGTGTTCCAGTGGTGGGAGAGGGTGCATGGTGATGTCATGTGAGGCCAAGGAGGGTGGGGAGACCCCTCATGAGTTGGAGGAGCAAGGTGTGGAAGGAATGAGTGAGACTGCTGAAAAAAGGGGCTGGTAATCGTTTACAAGACCCCTGTAAACGATTACCCGAGACAAATTGGAAATTTGTACAGAAAGTCCAACACAGGTACTCAGTCAGATGAACACAGGTCACCATTGCACAAAAAACTGACTTTTACGCTAATCTGCACGTGTCTGAGGCTTGTGCAGGTGTTCCAGTGGTGGGAGAGGGTGGATGGTGATGTGATGTGAGTCCAAGGAGGGTGGGGAGACCCCTCATGAGTTGGAGGACCAAGCTGTGCAGGGAATGAGTGAGAGTGCTGGAAAAAGGGGCTGGTAATCGTTTACAGGACCCCTGTAAACGATTACCCGACAGAAATTGCCAATTTGTACAGAACGTCCTACACAGGTACTCGGTCAGGTCAACACAGGTCACCATTGGACAAAAAAGTGACTTTTAGGCACTTCTGCAACTGTCTGAGGCTTGTGCAGGTGTTCCAGTTGTGGGAGAGGGTGCATGGTGATGTCATGTGAGGCCAAGGAGGGTGGGGAGACCCCTCATGAGTTGGAGGAGCAAGGTGTGCAAGGAATGAGTGAGAGTGCTGGAAAAATGGGCTGGTAATCGTTGACCGGACCCCTGTAAACGATTACCCGAGACAAATTGGCAATTTGTACAGAAAGTCCAACACAGGTACTCAGTGAGGTGAACAGGGGTCACCATTCGAAAAAAAACTGCCTTTTAGTTTTACAGACAACTGCAGTGTTATTAAGTGGTATTGGTTAGTGTTATTGGTTAGTATTAAGTGGTATTGGTTACTGACTTTTACTCACAACTGCCATGGTATTAAGTGTATCATAAATTGAACATTACATAATAAATGTGGAGAATTGAGGAACCATTTTGAAACTAAACAACCTCATTTTATTAAATACTTGAAATGATCAAAGCAGGAACTGGAGTACATAGTTCTTTAAAATGCAGTAAAGAAAGCCTAAACAAGGAATTTTAAGTCTGAGGATTGTTTGCAGAAGCACTTGGCAAGTGTTGCAGTTGTTCTTCAATGTTCCCAACGCGCAATTGCAACGCATCAAACCTTGTACTGATGACCATGTCCATGTTTCCAAATCTTGTTTCAAGGGCATCAAAGCGAGTTTCAAAGACATCAAATCTTGTACCAACAAAGGTTTGAAGTTGTTCTATGCGGTTGATTACATTATCTAGTGTTGTAGATGAACTGCCTTGTTCATCATCTTGTCCTTGATTCTGGTGACCTTCTTGTAAGGGGGGATGGGGGGCGTTGCCTTTGGGAACCCATTCTCCTTCATCATTTTGCATATAACCAAATGATGCTACAACTTCACAACCAATTCTTTGCTTGAACTTCAGTTCTGAAATGGGGTAACTTTCAGTTGGCACTTGAAAGTGTTCCATGAAGATGGTTATCAAATGTGGATACGGCAACTTTGCGTTCTCCCTTAATGCTTTTTTCATCTTATATCTAATAAGATGTCCCCAGTTAATTTGAATGGAATTGAACAATGCCCATAGCAGCATAATATCCTCTTCGGATGCCTGACCAATATTGGTTGCACGAGGAATTAATACTCTAGTGAGAACGTAATGAAGTATCCTTGGTTGAACCTTCATTTGCCCCGCTAGTATTCTAGATTGTATGGCTGCATCATCTCTACACACTAGTTGCCTTGCAGTGACAGAATCGTATTGTTCTTTCCACTCATCTGCAACTTTGCCTTCGTAACAAACACCATCACATGGGAGATTAGTCAGTTGTTGAAAAAGATTAGGGCTCACCCTAATTTTGACCCCTCTAACCTCGCTTCGAATAACCCCCGTATCCGATATTGACATGTTGCTATAGAACACTCTGACTAATTGTGGGTGGTAATGTCTTCTTAAACACACAAATTCAGTCAGCCCAGCTTCGTGTAATATGTCATAGAATTGAAAATTTTTTCCTTCAAAGTATTCGTCCTCTACATACTTACTCTCCAAAATTTCCCGATTTACGAAATGTTGGGCATATTTCTCCTGTTGCTCATCCGACGAGAAGAGATCATTGGTAGGCGTAGGAGGGGATGACGATGGTGATGGGGTTGGACTCCGGCGACGGCGACGTCCACCACCGGAAGAAGATGCCTTTTGTTTCTTCGTTCCACGATCAGCCATTGTATTTCGTTTAGGGTTTTGCACTGAGAGAAGACAGGTTTTCGAAACGAATTTGAGGAAGGATGTGTTTTGTGCCGTTATGACCACGATTGCAAGTTATAGACGTTATGCAGTGGGATAATTTGGTTTAATTAACTGAACACAGTACGGGGGAGGACGAGCGTCCTAAGCGAGTGGAGGCCGAGCGAGAGGGGCAACAAGGAGTGAGGACGAGCGTCCTGAGCGACCAGAGCGAGGACGAATGTTCTGAGCGAGCGGGGCAAGGAAGAGAAAGGACGACCGTCCTGAGCGAGTGGAGGCCGAGCGAGAGGGGCAACAAGGAGTGAGGACGAGCGTCCTGAGCGAGCAGAGCGAGAACGAACGTTCTGACCGAGCGGGGCAACGAACAGAAAGGACGAGCGTCATGAACGAGCACAGCATGGACGAGCGTCCTGAGCAAGTGGAGGCAACGAGGGGCGAGGACGAGCGTCCTAAGTGAGGACGACCGTCCTGAACAAATGGATGCGACTGGCAAGCGTAAGACAGGCGGGAAATTCAAGGGACGTTCAGCAGAGTATTTCAGTAATAAATATAGTGACCTTTGTCAGTCATTGGTTGTGTATCGTGATACCCAAAGTTCTCGTGTGACTGAAGGAGACCCTGCTCCCAGTCATTGGTTGTGTATCGTGATACCCAAAGTTGCAGTAATAAAGACTTTTTATTCAGTTAAGTACCTTTGTCAGTCGTGAGAGGCAACTTACGTGGTCAGGCACGTAACAGGAACACCTGCACTTTACTCAGACAGTTGCAGAAGTGCCTAAAAGACACTTTTTTTTTCTAATGGTGACCTGTGTTCACCTGACTGAGTACCTGTGTTGGACTTTCTGTACAAATTTCCAATTTGTCTCGGGTAATCGTTTATAGGGGTCCTGTAAACGATTACCAGCCCCTTTTTTCAGCAGTCTCACTCATTCCCTGCACAGCTTGGTCCTCCAACTCATGAGGGGTCTCCCCACCCTCCTTGGACTCACATCACATCACCATCCACCCTCTCCCACCACTGGAACACCTGCACAAGCCTCAGACAGGTGCAGATTAGCATAAAAGTCAGTTTTTTGTCCAATGGTGACCTGTGTTCACCTGACTGAGTACCTGTGTTGGACTTTCTGTACAAATTGCCAATTTGTCTCGGGTAATCGTTTACGGGGTTCCTGTAAACGATTACCAGCCCCTTTTTCCAGAACTCTCACTCATTCCTTGCACAGCTTGCTCCTCCAACTCATGAGGGGTCTCCCCACCCTCCTTGGACTCACATCACATCACCATCCACCCTCTCCCACCACTGGAACACCTGCACAAGCCTCAGACAGGTGCAGATTACCATAAAAGTCAGTTTTTTTTTCGAATGGTGACCTGTGTTCACCTGACTGATGACCTGTGTTGGACTTTCTGTACAAATTCCCAATTTCTCTCGGGTAATCGTTTACAGGGGTGCTGTAAATGATTACCAGAGCCCTTTTTGAACACTCTCACTCATTCCTTGCACAGGTTGCTCCACCAACTCATGAGGGGTCTCCCCACCCTCCTTGGCCTCACATGACATCACCATGCACCCTCTCCCACCACTGGAACACCTGCACAAGCCTCAGACAGGTGCAGATTAGCATAAAAGTCAGTTTTTTGTCCAATGGTGACCTGTGTTCACTTAACTGAGTACCTGTGTTGGACTTTCTGTACAAATTGCCAATTTGTCTCGGGTAATCGTTTACAGGTGTCCTGTAAACGATTACCAGCCCCTTTTTTCAGCAGTCTTACTCATTCCTTGCACAGGTTGCTCCACCAACTCATGAGGGGTCTCCCCACCCTCCTTGGACTCACATCACATCACCAGCCACCCTCTCCCACCATTGGAACACCTGCACCAGCCTCAGACAGGTGCAGAAGTGCCTTAAAGTCACTTTTTTTGCCAATGGTGACCTGTGTTCACCTGACTGAGTACCTGTGTTGGACTTTCTGTACAAATTGCCAATTTGTCTCGGGTAATCGTTTACAGGGGTCCTGTAAACGATTACCAGCCCCTTTTTTCAGCAGTCTCACTCATTCCTTGCACAGGTTGCTCCACCAACTCATGAGGGGTGTCCCCACCCTCCTTGGACTCACATCACATCACCACCCACCCTCTCCCACCACTGGAACACCTGCACAAGCCTCAGACAGTTGCAGAAGTGCCTAAAAGTCACTTTTTTGTCCAATGGTGACCTGTGTTGACCTTACTGAGTACCTGTGTAGGACTTTCTGTACAAATTGGCAATTTCTCTCGGGTAATCGTTTACAGGGGTCCTGTAAACGATTACCAGAGCTTTTTTTCACCAGTCTCACTCATTCCTTGCACTACTTCGTCCCCCTACTCATCACGGGTAACTCCACGCTTCTTGCGTTCACATCAATCACCAACACCCATCTCCCCACTCAGAAATTGATCAAATCCTTCGCATTAATTACCATTAATTTTAGTGAAAATGCTCTCGTACTTTTCAAATTTTTATTATAATGCTGCGTTCATTTTTCAATCACTAATTTTGTCATTATAACAAACACAAACGCAAAGTAAAAACAATTCATTTCGAAATCCAACCACTATTCTTATTACAAACACATACTGTACATTGTCAAATAACATTAGGTACATATTTCAACATCTTATACATGTCAAAATTGTCAAATAACATTAGGTACATATTTGAACATCTTATACATGTCAAAATTTGATAATTTCTAAGCAATCCTAGACAATGCCGTATAGATATAGGGCTTCCATTCTGCTAGTGTTCTCGTTGTCCAGGATCCAGTCACACACATATTTCTTTCTGATCCCAAGCAGCTCCTCCTGAAACCAACATTTTCCACATTAGAAACCAGGACATACAAGAATATTATCAAACACACAGTTCCAACTTACAGTTGTATATTCAGGCATGCTTTTCCCGTTGTATTTTTCATCTCCATCCCAGATTTCCATTGCTTTCAACATTATTACTCCACAATCATGTCTGAAATAATATACCCACAACATCAGATTACTTTTGCCCATATACATCACAATATAATCCGGCACTACAGTTCAAGAAACTTACAAGTTTGGTTGGGATGGGATATTTGCTTGTTTAACTGTCAAAGGAGCAATACTACCTTCCGGTATATTCATCAGGATGCAAAAAAACCGTGCCATATTTTCAGCCTACCAGTTAACAAAAACAATAAATACTTAAACAATGCAGGTCATAATCACACGGTAATCAACAATGAAAGATGTCGAATCTTACAACGGCTGCGTCTATCCTTTTGCGGTCTCTGATCCCCTTCCCCAATGAATCGATCACAAAAATCTCCATTGACCTCAACTTCACTGAATAACACCACCAATGATCATCGTGGACAAATGGCAGAAACAACTACAAAAAATATAAACAATTTCAGTAACACATTTACAACCAAAAGTCGACAAGATTTGGAAATTCAAGGTTACTCACAAAGTCCGCCGTGGGTAATTCTTCAAGTCCAAAATGATCGGAACGCAAATAAGTGTTATAGTTATGAAGCGTGAATACATGGCGATTCTGTGGACGTTTCCTATAATCTGTAAGAATATGGTGCTGCGGACAATTTCAAAATCATCAATAAAAATTCGATCATAAATACTTTCTTCAATCATAAATATGAGACAATATCAAATTTTATTTACCGAGTATAACGGACTAAAATGAAACCTCTTAACAACACCGCACAACCTTTTCTCAAAGTACATAAAGACCGTACAAGCAAAGAACACCACCTACACAATAAAAAATTTTCACATTACTAAAATAAACTATAACATGAAACACAACCAAATGTGACAATACTAACCATGTTATCAACGTATTTCATTGGGGCCAAAGTGTAAATTGAAGTGGTGCTCAAGCTTTGGCCAATTATCTCGCTTACAACCCTAAACATACAAATATTTGTCAATGACAAACAATACATATTCCTCAACCACAACTACAATTCATACCACATACCTGTGTACATTCATCTCTCTGATGCTGACTGCTGTATACAATTGGTTTACATCAACAGTGCTTGGATCACCAACAAAACTCCGCAATGGGGGTATAGCCAATGGAACGACCTCCGGTTCTCCTTCATCAGCATCATCTTCTATTTCAATAAAATTAATGTTACGAACAGTTTCATCATCCCCTCTTACTTCGGCATGTGCACCTAGGGGGTCATCAACTTCATTTCCATCACCTTCTTCTTCTCCCCCAACTTCAGCATTCTCCTCACCTCCAACTCCATGTCCATCACCTTCTTGTTCTCCCCCAACTTCAGCATTATCCTCACCTCCAACTCCACCCCCAACCTCTTCATCAGTGGCACATGGGAAGAAGATTGGAGTTTGATAAATTTCAAATAGCTCCCTAGTCAAAACTCCAATCTTGGCATTCAATGCTCTGATATGTTCGTTATTTTTCCTCAATCTCTCCTCCGCACCTGCTTCCCATGCCCCGTCATCAGAGCTTTCGTCTTCATCATCGTCTTTGTCAACCTTGGATCCTTCACCCAAGGATCCTTCGTCATCCAAGTTGAAAGCTGCACGGATTTCCGGCCTATGACGATCTTCATTTCGTATATACCACTCCATATTTAACTGCACCAAAAGCACACAACAAATTCAGACAAAATACACAATCCATTTTAACATACAAAATAACGAAAAACAAAACACTTACATCTCCGGTCATAAAAATATTTTCAATTTTTTCGGTCCTTGATTTAAACGGGAACCATCTCATTATGCGGGGGAAAAACCGGTGCGAAGGATGACCATGCAAAGAAAGTCTCTCAACCGCCCAAGCCTAAAACATCATAAAATTATTTCATCAAACATAATTCACAATGTTCTGCACTACATCAAAATAGTGAACTACATATCATATTACCTGCAACACTGCCACATTGCCACTGAGAGTGACTGACTGGGGGATACCTGCTCCCATAATTTTCTTCTTACATTTATTTAAATTCTCTACAATGTGTTTATGTACACCGGTGCACCAATCATATACACACAAACGGTCTAAGTCATCTAACACTCCAAAAGGCATGTTACAAACATGCCTTGATTTCCTAGGGAAATAGAAAACAACTAAACAAACTAATATATATAACCTACACACTACATCGACTTCAATGTTTTTATCATCAACAATGACATTAAACATGTCTGTCAAGTCCTTCAAACTGATGGTTTTTGATTTGAACATTTCACCAACCAATCCACAAACTACTTCATCAAAGGGAATCTCTAAACCACCTATTTCTAAACCTAAGCTCATCAACACATCAACAACTCTAAAGGGCAC
Organism: Vigna nakashimae; assembly: GCA_034642375.1. Lineage (NCBI taxonomy): Eukaryota > Viridiplantae > Streptophyta > Magnoliopsida > Fabales > Fabaceae > Vigna > Vigna nakashimae. The sequence continues at coordinate 36,994,272 of CM067767.1, forward strand.
CAAGTTTTGACTAACTCTGAAACTGTTATCATTTCCAACCCACCTGCTAACCATAACCTTCAATAATTTTAAATTCACCTCCACAGGGTTATTGTAAGGAATCGTTTTTTTTTAAAATTTAAAAAATTAAAAAAAAAAAAAAAAAAAAAAAACGAACGTGGGAAAGGGGAGAAGGAAGGAACGTTGGCCACAAGGAGACAGCCAACGTTGCTTCCCCATTCAAAAACAAGAAAGGAAGGAAGGTGTAGGAGATAAGAGGAAGCTTCTCGGGCTTCTATGTTCTTCATAACCAATCACCCAACTTACCTCCTTAGCTCCACGTCCGTGCCTCCTTCCAGCACCGTGCGCACACACTGCTCCAAACACACATCACCGTGCCAGCACCTCTCTTCCAACTCTGGACCGTGAAGGTGGCTTCAAGATGGACCATGGTATTCTTCTTCCAACTGATGGACTTCTTCTTCAACTCATGGTAGCACCATTCCAGCCTTTGAATCACTTCTTCTCCCTGCTGACCGTGAAGGTGGCTATGTGTACTATCATCAACGTGCCTTCTCCTTTCCATTCATCCATGGCTTCTCTTCTTTTTCCAATGGACGTTACAGCAACTTCTTCTCCTCATCCAAGCTCTTCCCGTGGACAAAACCAAATGAAAAATGTAATGGGAATCCGCTCCCTTCCATGTGCGGATCATCACGGTTCCAACTAGCTAAGCCCGTGTTCCAACTCTATCTTCATTCCAGCCGGTTGCTCCATTTCTCCCCTACTGCCAGTTGCTTCACGTTCCCGTGTTGGTGCTGGACGTGCTCTCTCTCCTTCATGGTGAAAATGGATCACAAATTTTACAAAGGAAGTCTTCAAGAGGTAAGGGGAGTTAGATATATCATTTGATTATTGAGTTTTACTGTTTTTTTAAATAAATCTGGAAATTTTGAGGATGAAAAATGAAGTTTCTGAAGTTTTTTGGCCAATGGTGACCTGTGTTCACCTGACTGAGTACCTACGTTAGACTTTTTGTACAAATTGGCCATTTCTCTCGGGTAATCGTTTACAGGGGTCCTGTAAACGATTACCAGCCCGAACGTTCGTCCCAAATTACGAGCGTTCGTCCAATTTGGTTTCAAATTGGACGTTCGTCCAAAACTAGACGAATTGAACGTTCGTCCACGTTGATTTGAGTACTCGTTTTCTTTTGCTGACGAGCGTTCGCTCATGCGTTTGTTCAAATTGTTAGATGACGTTCGTCCAAATCTGGCTGGTGTTTGAATATGACGTTCGTTCATTTTCCGGGTAAGGGAAGCTTACTTAATTTAACTGTTTTTGATGTATGCTGTAGGAACGTTCGTTAATTATATGAATATGAGGCATGATGTTACTGTGATTAAGTTGCATGAACGTTCGTTGTTGAATGAATGAAAATGAAATATGATAGAATTTATGTATGATGTATGATATATATATGAGATTTGATGATCTGGACCGTATGAAATGTGGAAGTTGATTTTGATATGAACGAATGAAGCTATGAAAAGTTTATGCTGAGAAATATACTTGAATGTAACTGAAAATGAATTCTCCATGAAATTGTACCTTAGTACCGAACGGACGGTCATTGACCGTTCGGTTTTTCTTAGTAACTTGGTTGAAATCTCAATTCTTCCATTTGAATGAAATACTGACTGAGGACGAGCGTCCTCGTGTCAAAACGCTTTGCTTGAGAGTTCGTACTGAACGGTCTTAGACCGTTCGGTCTCCCTATTGAATAATCAAGAATGGGATTCGTTTATTTGGAACGATTCTTGGTCGAGGACGAGCGTCCTCATGTTACATTGCCTTGTTGAACGTTCGTTCAAACCGAAGTTCGGTCTCATACCGAACGTTCGTCCGAAATTGGTGTTCGATCTCCTACCGAACGTTCGCTCAAATTGATGCTCGGTCTTACACTGAGCGTTCGTCCAACTAGTTCGCTCGCTTTTGAGATTGAGCGTTCGTCCAGAATGCTGCTCGGTTTTGAACTGAGCGTTCGTCCTAGTGTACTTGTTTTGAACTGAACGTTCGTCCTAATTTACTCATTTCTGAGATGAGCGTTCGTTCTTTTGGGTGTTCAGTTTTATACTAAGTGTTCGTTCATAATTGTGGTTCGGTCATATACCGAACGTTCGTTTAAATTGGGGTTCGTTCTAAATAGAAGCTCTGTCATAGATTGAGCGCTCGCTCAACACGGTGCTCGGTCAGATACTGAGCGTTCGTACTCTGATTTTAACGGGCGTCTTTTGGTCCAGTCAACATGGTTCGTCCTCGTTCTATTTGAAATTCTGCCGTTCGTCTTGTGATTTGAACGAGCGTCTTTTAGTGTTGCTCACAGCGTTCGTCCTCGGACTTATTGGGGACAGAACATTCGTTTTTGATGGTCTTCTTAAGAATGATGAAAATGATGAATAGTTTATGAGATGAAATGAGAATATGAATACATAATGAAAAGTGAATGATGAACAATATGGAAAGTTATGATTTATGAAAGAGCGTTCCAAGGAGGAACGACTCAGATGATTGTTGAAATTCGTAAAGTATGACTGTGGGAAGTTAATGCTGGCTGTTCAATCCTGATATTTCGTGAGTGATCGTCCTCAAGTAGAGGCGCACGTCATGCGTGGGAATGGCAGGAGGTCGTCGTCCTTAGAGGTACTTTGGACGGACGTACTAACCTCGGGTGGCAGCTGATGAGAATGCCAGTTACCACACCACCCGGGTGCGTGAACGCCTGTAACTACACAGATTTCATACAGTCCGGACAGTCAGTCGTGTTGAGTTTTATTTAGTGAGTAAGTTAAAGTGGGTTGTTATGTAATGAATGTGTATGTTGAAATATGCATGTATGATGAATTATTTATTTGAAATTCTATGTTGATGCATGAGTTAAATTATGTAAGCTTACCCTTTCGTTTCCTTGTGTTGTCCATTGTCCTTGTACGTCCGTCTTGTCATTGCAATGATCATCCGTGTGGATGTGAGCAGATGAAGACGAGCGTTTGGAAGAGATGCTGAACGAAGAGATCTTGGTTGAAGTCGAAGTGAAGATGGAGCAATAAGACGCTCGGCTATTTCAGTTGTTGGCGTGAGTGGTCGTTCGACCTACCCACTCGTTTTCTTTTAGGTTCGACCGTTCGGTAATTATACTGTGTAAACCGTTCGGTCAGGTTTTTATTTGTACGTTCGACTTTAGATTGTGATTCGTGTTGTAAGGCATACGGCTTGGCTTTTGTTTTTAGTGAAAAACTGTACTGAATTATTATTAAATGTGATTTTCTGAATTTATAGTGCTGACTATATTTTTGGGATGTCACAGTTATTAATATTCAAACACCACATAAATGGTGTCATACTAATCCGATCCACATGACACTGTCGGAGTAAACGATTCATTTCAATAATGATCGATGAATCCATCGAGATAAGAAGTCGCCACTACAAAAAAAATCATAAAAATTTATTACTAACTACAATCCGTAAGATAATTAAATAATATATAATCAAAAAATTTAATTTTTTTCTTACACTTGCTTTTTTCCCTTCCATTGCAACGGCCCTAAGAAGACAACATTCCACACTCAGTTATATCATTCAACTTAATGAAAACCAAAAACACAGAGTAAAACACAATGTCAGGGCTCGCCCATTTTTACTTACACTAAAATGTAAGGGTTGAACGCTGTGGGTAGGGTAAAGATGGAACACACAGCCACAGAGATCCTCCAAGGTTTCAACGCACGTTTTGAAGAAGGAGGAGAGAAGGAAACCGAGGATGGAAGCTTCGAAGACGGAAAGAGAACGAAGGCTTCAACCAACGAGAAGACGGACGACACAGCGACAGAGAAGACGGACGACAGAGAAGGCTTGAACGAAGAGAGAAGGCTTGAACGAACGAGATGAAGCAAGGCTTGAACTTTCGCACCCTAAACCGCCAAACCCAAATGTTAAAAATTTTATCTAGAAAACCCAAAATACCCCTCGCCCCGGTTCACCTTCTCTGTTCCATTTTCAAATTACTGAGCCAATGGCAAGCTGCCACGTGCACGTTGTCAAAACTGTGTTAAAAAAGCGTTGTTGGAATAACATTTTCCTTTATTTAGCAAGGCCATCTTTTCTATCAATGTTTCTGGCAGGTTTCAATGACCATGAGGGTGAACTAGAAAAGTTAAATTAATTACATTTAATTCGGTTAGAGAAGATACAGAGAATGCTAATACCATAATTAATCGATTTTGTAAATTTCAGTCTTTAAACTTAATCAACATGCATTCTTAAATATCTTAAAAAACAAACATTCTTAGAAAACATTTAAAATTATTCAGATTTTTATAAAAAAATTAATGGAGAAAAATTACAGGTAATACTTAAAATTATCTGAATAAAAAAATGTTAACGACTACTTTTCAAAATTAAAAATAAATTATACAAGTATGTATAGTGAACGAAGTGTTTATTTGTTTTGAAAATTCCATAACTCACGACTCCTCATAGCCCAACTCTTAGGCTTTGTTCACTTGAATGAATTTGGGGGAGAGTGATTGAGAGGATTTGAAAGTAAATTTTTTTTTGTTTATTTGAGTGAATTTAGAGGTAAATGAGAGTAAATTTGAAAGTAAATTTCTTTAATCTGTCACATCAATCAAATCCTGTACTAATTCTCACAAACTTTACTTCCAAATCCATTCTCATTTACCTCCAAATCCACTCAAATAAACAACAACAAAATTTACCTTCAAATCCTCTCAAATCTCCTCAATAACTTTCCCCCAAATCCATTCAAGTAAACAAAGCCTTAGTAAGTTTCTCAGCATTAGTAACAGGTCCACCCATTCTATTAACAACAACATCCGCGAGCTTCTGAAGCAAGCCACTCAAAATCAGCCCCAGTTCAGAAACATAACACTCCTCAACCAAACTACACGCCTTCCTCTCAAGCTGATGAAGCTCAAGATCTACAACATGGTTCACCAAAATCACCTCACAATCGACATCTTCGGAGACAGGAGCCGTCTGCAGATCCACCAACAATGGCATCTTCCCTCGGTCAACCAAATTCGAGGTAACCCCAAACACATCATAAAACTCATCCATCACTTTCTCATGATAACCAATCACATTGTAGTTTTGCCACAGTAACAAACTCTCAAAAACCACACTTCCAAAAATATTTCATCCAACAGTTTCATTTTATTTTTCCTTTAACACTTATCAATAACTTCAAAATGCTATCTATAAATAGCAACAACAAACCAAACTTACTCCAATTATACAAAACAAATACCTTCTTCTTCTACCTTTCATCTTCTTCCACCTTCTTCTCCTGTTTTCTCTTACCCTTCCCTTCGCCTCCCAAGCTTCCAATGCCTAATGGCAAATACTCCAAAAATCCACAGGCATCGTCGCTATGCACAGATATAAAGAATCTTCCTCTCATGCTACAATTTATCTCTCATTCCTAATCTAAAACTAAAAATAATTCTTTCTTACCCAACACAGTCATAAAGAACATAGCGGCAGTGGAACTTCAAAGGGAGCAGTTTTAAGAAAACTTACCACGAAGAACAAAGAAAAGGGATGAACACCGTGGCAGTGGTGCAGCGGTGGCGTTGCGGTCCAACGGTGCAGCGGTCACGATGGCGGTGACTGAAGAAGAAAGACTAGTTTTGTGGGGAGAAGAAAGAGTAACAACAGTAGAGTAAAAGTGTTTTTACGCGTCTGGAGGTAAGATAAAGCACCTTTACTACCTCGGTTATCCCAAAAACGGGGCAGTAAATCACTATATGCATCGGTTCTCCCAATAACCGATGCCAATATGCCCCGAAAAACAAGTTATAGGCCTCGTTTACAAGTCACCCGAGGCATAAAGATCTATTTCATGCCCACATTCAGATGTGTCAATGACGGACATCACCTCTCGCCTCGGGTCCCCAGCTGACCGAGGCAGTACAGTAACTTTATACATTAGGTCTTAGTTAATTGATGTCGTATGGTGTGCACAGATGTTCGTATGTGTCAGATGCTCAGATGTGTTAGTGATGGATGATAACGGTTGAAAAACCGTTATTTTTATACTTAATTTTGATAATCAATCAACCCTTTTTGACTTAGAAGCTTGCTTGAACTCATGTTTTTGCTTTAGTTTTGTGAATAAGAGAGTTAAAGGTGAATTTAATGGTTTTGTGCTAGATTCCCTTGATTTTGTAGGCTAATTGAATGATTTGAAAGAAGAGTTAAAGTACCGACTCGTTGGAATGTAGAAAAGTCAACCAGAAACTAGAAAAGTCAACCAGTCAACCAGAAAAGTCAACCAATCAACCAGAAAACTCAACCAGTCAACCAAAAAACTCAACCAGCCAACCAGATGCAGAAAAGTCAACCAGAGTGCAGAAAAAGTTGCACTAAGCGGTAATTATTGTTGAGCGCCAGTTTTGAATTGCCGAAATCATCGTTGAGGGGCAAAACTGCAGCTGAGCGTCAATTTGAAGTACCGCACTTACCGTTGAGCGGTAATTACCGCTGAGCGGCATTTTAATGGGCCTTGGGCCACTTTTCTGTAATTTTTAGAAAGCTATATAAGGTTTTAGTCGACCTAGGTTAGACTTCTTTGGCTGGAACGAAGCAGAAACACACTTTTTCACCCCTTGGAGAAGGATTTTGGATGCTCAAGCTCCACTCTTCGATTTCTAGGGTTCTATCTTTAATAATTTCATTGTTTTCATCTAGTTCACTACGAATATGGTGAACTAAACTTTTATTGTTGTTAGGGAATCAATGTAATCCTTTGAAACTCTCATGTATTGAATTTGTTCTTTATAATATATGCTTTCTTTCATTAATTGTTAGGGTTTTTCCTCTTTGCTCAATGCATGCTTTGTTTAACTCATTCTATTGCATGATTATTGATTTTGTCGATATGGACACATACGGGGAAATATAGATCTGGGGAATCTCTCCCAATAGTAGTATAAACCTAGACATAGGAATATGATGGTTGGTTGCCTTTAAGCTTTTGTGCTATATAATGCATGAATAATTGCTAGGGAGACAAGACATTGTAAACTAGTGATTAAGATTAGGCTTTCTTCGGCGAGACATCGGGTTTAAGGTAAATTAGAAAGTGCATTAACATTAATGAAGAAAGGTGAATTCTTGAATACATGAGAGTGGATAGAATGAAATTGATAAACCCCAACAACATAATCATTCATTTAATTCAAATCACGTGGTTTGCTTCTTCTTTTCCATTGATCAATACATGCATTCATATTTACTTTTTAGTTATTTGCATTTAAAATCTCAAAGAACTGGTTTTAGAAGTCTTAGATAATCAACAAATCACATAATTGTCTAGGCCGTGAGTCTTTTGGGAAAATGATACTTGGTCTTACTAGTTTTATTACTTAGTACGATTCGGTTACACTTGTCGAGGGTTAACAAGTTTTTGGCGCCGTTGTTGGGGATTAAAAATTTGTTTATCAAGTTTTTGGCACCGTTGCCGGGGACTCGTGGTTTAACTATTCTATTTATGTGATTATTGATTAACTTTGACTTGATTGTTATGTTTTTATCTTTTTATGTTATCTTTTTATCATTTTATCTTTTATATTTTTTTTGCTAACAAATGTTTTCTACAGTTTTGTGCCTAATGCTTGCAGGATGCAATACGGACAAGAATTTAACTATATGGGCACTCAATTCTACCAAAGTAGTTTCAACCATTGGAGGGAATCTCACTCAAGCATGGATCAAAGTCAATTTTGGCAAGCTGTCGGACAATTTGAGAACCAACCACAACAACAGTGGCAGCATTAAAGCTCTCTATCAATGGCAAAGCTGGATGACGTCTTTCAACAATTTATGCAAGAGTCCATCTCCACTCTGAAATGCATTGAAGCATCATGTAAAAGGATGGAGATGCAGATTGGTCACTTCATTGAGAGATTGGAAGATTTTGGGGTTGAAACTAAAGTTAACCCTAGGGAGGAATGTCAAGCCATGATCACTGGAAGTGACAAGACTTTAGATGAGAAAGAGATAGAGAGAAAAGAAAAAGAATAGTTGAGTGAGAAAGATAAAGATGTAGAAAAAGAAAGAGAAGTGGTTGAGAGAAAAGAGAGAAAGAAAATTTGTTTGAAGATTAAGAAAGTGAGTGGGAAAAAAAAAGAAAGTGAGAGAAAAGAAAATTCGTGTGAAGATAAAGAAAGTCAGAGAAAAGAAAAAGAGGACGAGAGAAAAAAGAAAGAATCATATGAAAAACCCCGTCCTCATCCAAAGAAGTATCATAGGAAAGAGAAGGATTTTGAGCGCTTTATGGAAATGTTGGAGAAATCGGAGATTAAAGTTCCTATGATTGAGACATTGCAACAGGTTCCTGGTTTGATCAAATTTCTGAAGAAGTTTAGCAGAAAGAAGAAAAAAAGAAGAAGATGGAACTTGAGCTTTATTGGGTCAAGCTAGTGACGTTAAAAGAGCGCTTGCTGGGAGGCAACCCAGTGATTTAAAAACTTTTAATTTTTGGTTTGGTGATGTAATCTTGAACTGTTGGTATTTTTGTTTTGGTTATAAGTTTTTTACAGGGTTTACATCTACTGATGGATGTTAGGTGGAAGAGTATCTACTGAAGGATACTAGGTTTTTTTACACCTACTGATGGGTGTTGGTAAGAAAGGTTTGCACTACCTGGGAGGCAACCCAATTGATGGACTTTATCTTTGTTTGTTTGTTTTGATTCTGCCTTAGATGCATTATAGGGATTGAATGTTTGAGTGTTGGGAGAACTTAAATGCATTGGGTAAGTGAGATGGATGAATATAAGACACCTAGGGTAAGCTAGGAAGAAGGAGAGTTGATGCCGCTGAGCGCGATTGCTGCAGACTTGGGTGGACCATTTTGGTTCAATTGGGCTCAGCGGGATTAGGCCCATTAGGTTATTTTTATACTCTAGGGCGCGACTTTACTTCTATTTTCAGATCTCCCTCTTCCCACACACTCTTAAGCACTCTCCAAAGAGTTATCTTCACTTTTCCCTTCTTTCCCCTTCACAAAACCTCTCTTTCAAACACTTTTGCACCATGTTTTCACTCAAGTTTGGGGTTTGGTGAGAGCATTACTGTTGGGGGCTGATTTCTTCATATTCCTAGAGCACTCTAAGATAAGGAGTGTTTTATGGAGTTGTTTGTGGTTTACTAAGGCTTAACAATGTGTCTTGCGGTTTTGTGAATTGTGTTTGATGTAGGGATGGCCTCCTCATCGGGCAAAAAAATCAAGACTATAGGATCCAAGAAGAAGGAGAGGAGGAAGATTCAGATGATAGCAAGGGTTGATGAGGAGTTGAGATAGCATATACTAATGGATGCTATCACCTCTAGAGTAGGATTTTTTATCTTTTGTTTTGTACTGTTGAATTTATTTGCTTATGTTTTTAGAAAAGGGTTTGATGTAGTTGGCTTAAAACTTTATCTATGTGCAATGGTTTGTTGATGCTATGATGTTTGTGATGAGTATTTCTTCATGATGATTAATTATATTGATTGATGTAGAAATGATGCATGATGCTGATACACAGGTGGCTGCTTAAATATTTTGAAACAGATGCATGATGACTTGTGATTGTGATTATGATACTAAGCAGGATGTTTATCTAAATGTTGGAATTTGAGTTAACCTATGTGAGGATTGAACTCTATAGTTTTTGTGAGTGAGTGCTATTACTTTGAAAGCATGAATGACTTTGCCCAGGTTTTCTATGATTGAATCACTTGCTTATATGTGTCATATGATCAAGGCCATTTGTTGTTAACCCTTTTTAGCCAAAATGCATGATTTTAGCCCACTAAAATAGAGCACTATATGTTCTATCCTTTGAACCTTTAGCCTTGAACATGATTTGAAAACCCTTTGTGAAAATTTTTACCTTGAGTTGAGTTGAGAATATTTTGTGGTATTAATAAAGGTTCAAGTTTGGGGTTGTTGGGAAGTCTAGAAAGGGAAAATAACAAGCATTGGGCTAAGAGCTAAGCACGTGAAAAGCAAAAGAAAAAGGAAAGAAAAGAAAGAAAAGAAAAGCTCAATGCAAGGGAAAGTTGGGAATAAGTAAGAATGGTTGTGTTTAAATGAGGAAAGTATGAATGACTCTCTTAATTCAAGGATTTTGTGATCCAGAAAAACCAATTTTTCTTCTTAGCCCAGCCATATTACAAGCCATAGAAAAGCCCTTGTGATGATAATTGCTTGTGAGCATATTTAATTATGGTTAAATGTAATCCTTTGAAACTTTCATTAATTGTTATGGTTTTTCCTCTTTGCTCAATGCATGTTTTGTTTAACTCATTCTATTGCATGATTATTGATTTTGTCGATATGGACACATACGGGGAAATCTAGATCTGGGGAATCTCTCCCAATAATAGTATAAACCTAGACATAGGAATATGATGGTTGGTTGCCTTTAAGATTTTGTGCTATATAATGCATGAATAATTGCTAGGGAGACAAGACATTGTAAAGTAGTGATTAGGATTAGGCTTTCTTCGCCGAGACATCGGGTTTAAGGTAAATTAGAAAGTGGCATTAACATTAATGAAGAAAGGTGAATTCTTGAATACATGAGAGTGGATAGGATGAAATTGATAAACCCCAAACGTAATCATTCATATAATTCAAATCACGTGTTTTGCTTCTTCTTTTCCATTGATCAATACATGCATTCATATTTACTTTTTAGTAATTCGCATTTAAAATCTCAAAGAATTGGTTTTACAAGTCTTAGATAATCAACAAATCACATAACTATCTAGGCCGTGAGTCCTTTGGGAAAACGATACTTGGTCTTACCCGTTTTATTACTTGATACGATTTGGTTACACTTGCCGAGGGTTAACAAGTTTTTGGCGTCGTTGCCGGGGATTAAAAATTTGTTTATGAATGGACAACACCTATTGCTTTAGGTCCTCAGTTGACTGAGGCAGTAGAGCAAAATTCAAATTGCCGTCACCCTTAACGTCAAAGGTGCAGGAAATTTCCAGGTCCTAGGCATCGGTTCACTGTGAATCGAGTCATAAAAGTTCACCTTATCTACAATTCTGCCACCGCATTTTGATAGGCTTTGGTTCCGCTAAAAACGAGGCCTATTGTGCGATTTTAAATCCAGTTTTTTTACTAGTGAGTTAAACAAAGCAAACATTGAGTGAAGAGGAAAAACCCTAACAATTAATGAAGCAAAGCATATAAAATATAGAACCAATTCAATACATGAGAGTTTCAAAGGATTACATCGGTTCCCCAACAACAATGGAGGTTTAGTTCACCATAGACATGGTGAAACTAGATGAAAATAATGAAAAGAATGAAAGATAGAACCCTAGAATTTGAAGAAAGGAGCTTCCACATCCAAAATCCGCCTCCAAGGGGTGAAGAACGTGTGATTTCGCCTCTTTCTATCCAAAGATGTCAACCCTAAGTCGACTAAAACCTTATATAGTTTATTAAAATTACAGAAATTGGCCCAAGCCCAAATAACTGGCGCTCAGCGGTAAGTGCGCCTGTTCAAGATGACGCTCAGCTGCAGTTTTGGCCCTCAGCGGTGATTACGGTACTTCAGAATACTGCTCAGCGGTAAAAGTTACGCTTAACAGTGACTGCGACTCTTCTTTTGTGCACTTTTAATTCCTTTCCTGATTCCAGCTCCTTACTACTTCAACTTCTTTCATCTAATTCATCTTAATTCCTGCCAAAACAAGGAAAACCAAGCATAAAACCCATCCAATTCTCTTATTTCCAAAACCTTACTAGCATAATAGATAGTATGAAATACTTTCTCTTTTCTCTGACCCAACACAACACCTATTGCATAATCACTGGCATCACACATCAATTCAAAATTTTGATCCCAATCTGAAGCTACAATCACTAGGGTTGAGATGAATTTGCTTTTGAACATGTCAAAAGCTTTTAAACATTCTTCATTCATCACAAATGGTACATCTTTAACCAGCAAATTACTCAACGGTTTGGCAATCTTTTAAAAGTCTTTAATAAATCTTCTATAAAACCCAACATGGCCTAAAATACTTCTAATTCCCTTCCTAGTAGCCTTATTTAGCTTCCTATAATCAATGCACATTTGCCATCCAGTAACAGTCTGTGTAGGAATAAGCTCATTCTTCTCATTATAGATTACTGTCATCCCACCTTTCTTTGGCACTACCTGTATTGGACTCACCCATTCACTATCAGAGAATGGATATATAATGCCAGCTTTCAGAAGCTTCAATACCTCTTTTCTAACCACCTCCTTCATCACTGGATTTAACCTTCTTTGTGGTTGAGCACTTGGTCTATAGTCATCCTCCATAAATATTTTATGCATGCAGTAAGTTGGACTTATACCCTTGAGATCTGAAATTGACCACCCAATAGCTTCTTTGTTGGCTTTCAATATTTCCACTGACTTTTCTTCTTCTTCAAGAAGTAAAGAATTACTCATGATACCTAGAGAAGAACAACGTACCATTGTTAACACTCGACAAGTGTACCGAATCGTATCAAGTAATAATAAAATGGTAAGACCAAGTATCGTTTCCCAAAGGACTCATGACCTAGACAGTTATGTGATTTCTTGATTAAATTAGAATTTTAAACTAAATCATTGTGTTTGAATTGGCGAAAATAAACATGAATGCAAGTTTTTGATCAATTGGATTGAAAGAAGTAAAAGAGATTGATGTAAAATATGGAATGATGATGTTGTTGGGGTTTTCGATTTATCCTATCCACTCTCATGTATTCAAGAATTCATCTTTCTTCATTAATGTTAATGCCACTTTCTAATTTACCTTAAACCTGATGTCTCGATGAAGAAAGCCTACCCCTAATCACTAGTTTACAATGTCTTGTCTCCCTAGCAATTATTCATGCATTACATTCGCACAGAAGCTTAAAGGCAACCAATCTTCCTATCCCTATGTCTAAGTAATATTGCTCTTGAGAGAATTTCTTCAGTTCTAGATTTATCTATATGTGTCCGTATAAATAACAGAGTCAAAAACTTGTTTAGACCTCGACAAGTGTACCGAATCATATCAAGTAATAATAAATGGTAAGACCAAGTATCGTTTCCCAAGAGACTCATGACACTAAACAATTATGTGATTACTCAACTAATTAAGACTCCGAAGAACAAATTTTGGGGTTTTTGGATGCAAATGCAATAAAATAAACATGAATGCAATTTGATCAATTGAGGCTAAACACAAGAATGAATGGATGAAGTTGATGATATTATTGTTGGGTTTAGATTTCACCTAATTTACTCTCATTCATATATGAATTCATCTTCTTCATTAATGTTAGCCACTTTCTAATTTACCTTAAACCCGATGTCTCGGTGAAGAAAGCGTACTCCTAATTACTAGTTCACAATGTCTGGTCTCCCTAGAAATTAATCATGCATTACATTCGCACAGAAGCTTAAAGGCAACTGATCCTCCTATTCATATGTCTAGGTAATATTGCTTCCGGGAGAATTTCCCCAATTCTAGATTTCCCCGTATGTGTCCATATCGACAAAATCAATGATTATGCAATTGAATGAGTTAAACAAAGCATGCAAAGAGCAAAGAAGAATAACCCTAACAATTAATGAAGTAAAGCATATATAATAGAGAATCAATTCAATACATGAGAGTTTAAGAGGTTACACCTTTCCCAACAACAAATATGGTTTAGCTCTCTATTATCATGGAGAAACTAGATGAATAATGGAATGAAAGAATGGAAGAGATAGAAAAACCCTAGAAAGAGAAGAGGAGACTCCCGCATCCCAAATCTGCCCCCAAGTGGTGAAAAGTGTGTTTCTGTGCTCAAGCCATCAAAAGATACCATCCCTAGGACGTGCAAGTCCTTAAATAGAACGTAAAAGTAACAGAAAACAGGTCCAAGCCCATAAAAATAACAGAAAACAGGTCCTAGCCCATAAAAATGGTGCTCAACGGCACTTTTCCCGCTCAGCGGTAAGTGCGACTCTTCAGAATGAAGCTCAGCTGCATTTTTAGCCCTCGGCGGTGATTTCGGCACTTCAAAACTGCCGCTCAGTGCAACTTTTTGTGCTCTCTGGTTGACTTTTCTGCATTCTCGTTGACTTTTCTGCATTCCAACCATTCGGTACTTTAACTCTTCTTTCAAATCCTTCCAATAGCCTACAAAATCAAGGGATTCTAGCACAAAACCATTAAATTCACCTTCAACTCTCTCATTCACAAAACTAAAGCAAAAACATGAGTTCAAGCAAGCTTCTAAGTCAAAAAGGGTGTTTTTAATATCAAAATTAAGTATAAAAATAACGGTTTTTCAACCATTATCACAACCCCAAACTTGAAACTTTGCTTGTCCTCAAGGAAAACAAAACTTGGCTTAAATAAAATAATGATACTGCAATGGTCTAGCACACTAAAAAGCATTTTTCTCTTAGGACAAGTAAATCACTCATGAATGCTCATCATAGAAAGATTAGTCAAGATATAACGATGCTTTAGCCAATCAAGCTTCAACTATGGTGCTCACATAATCAAGACATACACAACAGATGCAAACCTCATGAATAATCAACCAACCAAGCAAGAATGTTATCATATAGTGCATGGAACAATTCCTCACCAAAGAAAGTGTTTCACTCAAGCACTCAAAAGTGTTTCACTCAAACTCAAAGGTGTATAGTGAGGTGACATTCTTACACTCTACCATCACAATGTCACATGAATCAACTTTGCCTTTCATTTAACCACATATGAAACACACTCACAAGAAAGTTATCATCACAAGGACTTTTCAAGGCTTGTATTGAAGCTGGGCTAAGAAGAAAATTGGTTTTTCTAGACAACTAAATCCTTGAATTAAGAGAGTACTCAATTCATTTATTCTCATTAAATCTCAACTCTCTTTCTTCTTTTATGTGAGAAACCAATATTCAACTCATTCCCAAACTTTAATTACATTGAGCTTAACCTTTTCTTTTCTTTCTTTTCTTCTCCTTTGCTTTTTGCTTTCGCTTTGTGCATTTGCCCAATGCTTTTTAATGAATTTCACAAAGTTCTTTCCGGTTTCTCACCACCCCATACTTGAACCATTCTCCATTACCACAAAACATACTCTACTTAACTCAAGGTAAGGATTTCAAAAAGGGTTTTTCCACTTTTCAAATTTAGGCTCAAGGTGCAAAGGTTAGAGAAAACATTGATCCTTATTGGGTTCACCTATAAACATTGGCTTTAAGGGAGAAGAAAAAAGATGGCCTTGATCATTTGTAACAAGCAAGCAAGTGGTCCAATCATAGAAAATTAGGCAAAATCAATCATGCTTCCAAAGCAATAACACTCACTCAATCAAAAACTCTAGAGCCCAATCTCTCACAGGTTAACTCAAGTTCCAACATTTAGATAAACATCCTGCTCAGTATCATAATCACAATCACAATTCATCATGCATTTGTTTCACAATATTATGAGCAACCACCTGTGTTATTAGCATCATGCATCATCTCAACATCAATCAATATAATTAGCATCATAAAGCAACACTCATCACAAACATAACATCATCATCAAACCATTGCATCACAAATTAAGTTTTAAGCCAAGTAAATCATAACCTATTCTAGAAACAAAAGCAAATTAAAGTTCACAAAAATAAAAAGACAACTTTAGAAAACTGGGGTGCCTCCTAGGTAGCGCTTGTTTAACGTCACGAGCCTGACCCAAAATCCTTCAGCATCCTTCAGTAGACGCATATCTTTATCACCAACACCCATCAATAGGTGTATGCAAACATAGTATCCTTCTGTAGATACTTCTCCACTAACATCCATCAGTAGATGCAAATCCTTTTCATCAACACTCATAAGTAAGTGTCTAATAACATAGTATCCTTTAGTAGATACTCAATAACCTAGCATCCATCAGTAAATGCAAATCCTTTTCATCAACACTCATCAGTACATGTCTGATAGCATAATATCCTTTAGTAGCTACTCAATCACCTAGCATCCATTAGTAGATGTTCTGCTTCTTCTCTTGATGATCTTGTGCTCCTAGTACAAATTTTCGAATTTTATCTTGTAAACACTAAAGAACACTACACTAGAGCACCCAAATAGCACAAACAGATAAAAAAGAAAAAAAATAAAGAGATAGCAAGATAGAAAGAAAAATAAATAAAAAGGTCAAAAGATAAAAAGATGAAAAAATTAAAATTAAAATAAAAAGATAAACAGATAAAAAGAAAAAGATAAAAAAACTAAAAAGATAAAAATATAAAAATATAAAAAGATAAAAAGAGAAAAAAAATAAAAGAGAAAAAGATAAAAAGATAAGAAGATAAAAAGAAAATAAAAATGTAAAAATAAAAAATAAAAAGAGAAAAAGATAAAAAGATAATAGGATGAAAAAATAAAAAGAGAAAAAGATAAAAAAATAAAAGGATGAAAAGATAGAAAGATAAAAAGATAAAAATATAAAAGTATAAAAAATTAAAGATAAAAAATAAAAAGATAAGAAGATAGAAAGATGAAAAGATAGAAAGATGAAAAGATAGAAAGATATAAAGGTAGAAAGATCAAAAGATAGAACGATATAAAGAAATAAAAAGATGAAAATTAAAGATAAAGTCTAATTGGTTAAGAATCACACAAATAAAATAGTTATACCACGAGTTCCAAGCAACGACGCCAAAAACTTGATAAACAAATTTTTAATCCCCGAAAACGGAGTCAAAAACTTGTTAAGACCTCGGCCAGTGTACGGAATCGTATCAAGTAATAATAAATGGTAAGACCAAGTATCGTTTCCCAAGAGACTCACGGCACTAAACAGTTATGTGATTACTCAACTAAATAATACTCTAAAGAACAAATTTTAGGGTTTTTGGATGCAAATGCAATAAAATAAACATGAATGCAATTTGATCAATTGAGGCTAAACACAAGAATGAATGGATGAAGTTGATGATATTGTTGTTGGGTTTAGATTTCACCTAATTTACTCTCATGCATATATGAATTCATCTTCTTCATTAATGTTAATGCCACTTTCTAATTTACCTTAACCCGGATGTCTCGGTGAAGAAAGCCTACTCTTAATTACTAGTTCACAATGTCTTGTCTCCCTAGAAAATAATCATGCATTACATTCGCACAGAAGCTTAAAGGCAACCGATCCTCCTATTCCTATGTCTAGGTAATATTGCTTCCGGGAGAATTTCCCCAGTTCTAGATTTTCCCGTATGTGTCCATATCGACAAAATCAATGATTATGCAATTGAATGAGTTAAACAAAGCATGCAAAGAGCAAAGAGGAATAACCCTAACAATTAATGAAGTAAAGTGATGAGTCAATATTTTCTCAATTTCACTTAGCTTATTGTACCGAATTTAATCAGGGAATTGTGTTTAAATGTCCAGTATTTTCCCATTTTTCTTAATTGTGCTTAATTTGATCGGAAATTCAAATTTTAATTAATTTGAATTATTTGAGCTAATTATTTGCATTATTAATTGTAGGGAAATTTTTGGAAATATAATTTGGGACATTTGGAGGAAAATTGACTATTAATTGGTGAATTGAAAAGCACGGCCTACACGCTGAAAAATTGGTGAGCCAACTTTGGAAGCAAAGGTGGTATTTCCAGCATAAGCACCAAATAGGGGTGACATCCAGCAGCACAGGCGGCCCACATCTTCATTTTTCCAGCACAATTAAAGAGTCCAAGAAGTGGCAAAACGAAGTGGTCCAGCCTTAGAGCAATTTTCCAGCAAGCACCAGTAAACATTACACGGCCCAACAGCTCACGGTCTTGAGTTTGGAGGTGCACGAAGAAGGGGTGTGTCCAGCATCCAGCACACACGGTCCAGAAAAAATAGAGGGGTGCGCGGAGAGAATGGAAGGTGTCCAAAGAAGCAGCTCATCCAGAAACGGTCCAGCAGCACACCACGCTGATGAAGAGGCACTTACGGCCTTGACCCAGCAAGCTTGAAGAAAGAAACACTTTCCACGTCCACACTTGAGACACAGGTGGCATCCAGCAATCAACACTTGGCCTGGTCCAGCTTGGGAGGCGGTCCAGCAAGGGTGTGTCCAGCAAAGGGAAGTAGCATCCAGAAGCAAGTGGAGCTGGAAGGAGTCTAGAGATGGCACGAAGAAGCCATGGCCCAGCACATTCCAGCAATCACACGCAGCAGCACATCACGGCCCACAAGAAGAGAAGCAGCACTCACGCTCACGGCCACAATGGAGAGGGGTGCACGTCCAGCTTGGGAGATGATCATCCAGCATCAGCGGGCTTGGATTGATTCACGTTTAGCATGGAGTGTGGTTTCATGAAGAAAGATTAGGAGGTGCACAAGGCAATTGGCCAGCAGCAACACGGGAGCACAGCACGTGGAGAGCAAGGCGAGGAGGGTTTTGGGAGTTTAAAAAAATATATGTAGGTCTAGGAGGGTGTTCGTCCAGGAGGAGCAGCCGCCACTTAAAGAAAGGAGATTTTTCTTTCTTAGTTTTTTTGGTTGAACCATGTTTATGCTGTTGGATTTTGGATGAATGAGAATGGAAAGCTCCACGTTAATTTCATTTTACTGATTTTACACATTGTTGTTTTTATTTTGGTTCATACACTTGTTATTGAAGTTTAAGTCTATCTTTGTATTGTCCAACGTTGCACGGTGATTGATTTTTAATTTCTTTCTTGGAAGTAAGCAAGTAGCTGCCACGTCCTTGATGGAGAGCTCCAAAGTTGAGTTACATGTAGCAGGAGGCACATGGTGCATTGGAGTGACGGTGATCATTCATTGAGAAAAGGAAAAAAGTTGATTTGTTTTGGAGGTGCAGCACGCGTGAACTATTTAGGAGGGGAGCTCTCGGTTTATTTTATTTTCAGCAGAAATGTTTTAAATTCCTTTTCTTTCTTAGAATAGGGACGGTGCTTGGAGGCTTGGAGGGAAGAGAACACAAGCAGCGGTGCATTCATTTTGCTGGAATGAGTTGAGGTGATATGATGGCTTGCTTGGGAGAATGGTAGTTGGAAGCAAAGAGGGAGTGGAGAGAACGCTGTCACGGTTTGGGGGAGACACGCGTTATGAGAAGCACCTCTTGGAATATTGAGAAGAAACAACTAGGGATTGTGACGTGGAGCAAGGAAGGAAGAATGGTGTCTCGGCTGGCATGATGTTGCTGCAGCAAATTAATAGAAGAATAGAGAATGTTTTTTTTTATTTAATCAAGGAGCTCGTTGATTTGATGGGAGTAGGTAGTGGGAGTACAAGGTGTCACGGCCTGGCTGGAGGAAAAGGGGGATGATTCATTTTTCTAGAGAATAGGATGCAGTGGTTTATGGACAAAGGGGTGTGCACAGTGATGGAACACGGTCAAGGCTAGAAAGTTTTATTTATTTTTTTTTAGTGAATCATTGAATGAAAACGGGTCAGAGGTGTGGGATTTTTATTTGGGAAAAGCAATGTAGCGAGGGAGAAAAGAAAGAAGTGCTGTCTGGGCATGGAGAGGTGCACACGGTTTGTTCAAGAAGGTTTCCTGATTTTCCTTCTTCTAAGATACCCAGTTTTTTTTATTCTACATATGAAGTTGCATTCAGCATTGTTTTTATTTTATTTCAGCTGCATTGGGTTTCTAGTGTTAACGCATTGTGTTTTAATTTAAGTAGATGAGTTTTCTTATTTATTTATTGCATTGCACTTAGTTCATGCACTTTTACATTGAATGTTTTATTTTAGTGTTTTCATTTAATTTAGTTGTAATGTTAACTTTAGTGACCAATCGTTTTAATTATGTATTTACATTTGTGTTTATAGTCGTGTTTTAATGTACTTCATTTGCATTCACAAACCATTCACAAACCCCCCCACTATGTGTTGATCTAAGACTGAACCCAATTTGGTCCTTGAGAGACGACCTAGGAGTCACTTCCTAGTACTATACTGCATTCTTTTATGCACAACTTTTGGTGGGAGGTGCGACCCTCTCATCAAAATGGCGTCGTTGCCGGGGACCAACGGTTCAGTCTTAGGTCTTTCTGTTGTGTTAGTGTGTGTTGTGTTTTGTCTTGTGTTGTGATGTGATGTGATGTGATGTTCTATTTTGTGTGTGTGTGTTGCATGTATAAATGTGTTGTGATTTATTTGTTTCGTGATTTTTAGTATTCTTCTTTTTCCATGTCTACCTATTTTGATTTCGTGAATACTGCTTGTTTTGCTAGTGCCTCTGATTATGATTCTCCTTCTGCATGTTACTCTGATTGTAATTCATATTCTGCTGATTTCTATGTTGAGAACAATATGACTCATCCTCTAATTTCTGAGACTGCTCTTTGTGAGCCGGTTTCACTTAAGGAGGATGATCTTTATTGCGATCTCACCTCTGGACTGATACATTTGCTGCCTAAGTTTCATGGTTTTGTAGGAGAATGCCCACACAGACATTTGGAGGAGCTCCACCTCATGTGCTCTTCAATGAAGCCTCCAGATGTCCCTCTTGATTACATTTTCTTGAGCGCATTTCCGCATTCATTACAAGGAGCAGCTAAGGATTGGAAAGACTCTCTTCCTCTGAGATCCGTTACCGATTGGGGATATCTTGAGCATCAGTTTCTGAGCAAATTTTCCCTTGTGCAATATGCTTACAGCAACGGTCTTGGATGGA